>OZ057416.1:10686878-11886878 GCA_964056705.1 Troilus luridus | reverse complement strand
TTCTTTTGTGAAAAATGGGGACTTTCCCTCAAAAATCAAATAAATAGTGAGTAATATTTTGAAGCTACATTTAACTCAACTTTTGAATTCTTATTACATTATCAAAATATACTATGTCAACAAAATTCAAGTTCAAGTCACAAGCAAGTTCACACTATGATATTTAAGTCCATTTTACCACTTTAATAAATTAATTAACACTTAAACTAATTAAAATGTGTATGAAACTTGTAGTTTATTATATTCCAATATTTTATCGAATGGAGTGTTACCCATGGAATCTTCTTACATCAAGTCAGTACGCCATTATAATTCATAAAGCACTAATTTCATGCTGTTATCACAAAACCATTAATATGATAGACTAAATCATGACAAAATAATTTTTTTTAAACTTTCTTAGCATATATAATACATAACGATTAACCAGAAAACTATCAATTAGAACCTTTTACATATCAATAAATTGACTGTAGATTAACTATTCCTGACAAAAATTAAAAATAAAATCAGGTACTTACAATAGCGGCTTGATGTACTAAGGTAAAGTAATGATTACTTTTTCCTTTGAATATAAGAAAATGTCTCCTGTTTTGAATTAATCCACTTTTATAATTTGAATTTGAATAAAGTGATATTATGACAATGAAACACTAAGTTATTTTAACACATACACTTAAATTGACAGTTACTTGTCAACAAACCTTCAAACTTGTCCCTTTCTGACTTAGGTCCCTTTGCCGAGGGTAAAACCATTGCTGCCAACATCACAAACCGCCAATACAAAACAAACAAACAACTTTTCTGAAACTTAAATTTTTATTTTCTGAAACAATTTTATTTAAAAATAATATATTATAATTATAAACATTTTTATTTGCCTACAAACACACTCGTACAATTATTTTTTCTCGATTGTAAAATTTTTCTTTTATAATTTTCAGGCAAGTCTGCTAGAGAGCTACATGAATACATTTTATAATAATTTTTAAAAAGAAAAAAAATCAAATTTGTTTTCAATAATAACCAAATATTTGTCTAAGTATATTTTATTACATTCCTCTTCTTTCTAAATTTCATCTCTCCACTCTACTTTACTTTAAAACATTTTGTCTGAACTAAACCTTTCAATATAACTGTAGATCTTCAAACGAAATGAAAAAAATAAATAAATGTGTCAAGTTATATATTCTAATCTTTTTTAAAATGAATACTATTATTAAGGAATCTCCACTTGAAATGTACAATATTGCGTAGGCCTCTTTGTTTGGAAAGCACAGCTGTCCAATTTTGATATTTTGTTGTTCAAAAAGACTTCACATTTGTTCATATAATAATCTTCTATGGTATTGCCTTCCTAATCCTTAAACATTCTCAAAAAATATTTCTATCTTGTGAGAAATTATCTATGAAGTGGTAAAAAAAAAAAAGAAACAGAAGTATAATAATTGAATGAGTAAATACTTAATGACTTTCAAATTCAAATTTATTCAGAAAACAACAAAATAAGGTATCTAATCATCATCCAAAATATTAGGAACTAGGACTAGGAAATTTAAAATGAACATCCATGGTTCAGGCATGACCTATGATCTTGATCACTTTTTTTAATCCTTTGGCTGATCTATTTGTCTCAACTATGAGGAGACTGTTTTCTTAGATTATTTTTGATTTTCATAAAGCATCAGGTAGATTCTTAACACCCGAAGTTAACGTTAGTCTGTATCTATGAAGGACCTGGAAAAGTGGCAGGCCTAAGCTGAGGTGGACTGATGGTCACTTACCAGAGGGACATCCTTGGTATCAGGAATTGGATGACAAGAGCATAGGGTCTTGGTAGAGAACACTCATTGGGTTCTAATGCCGCAACAATAAGTATAGCATCTGGCAACACAAACTCTGCAGCAATGGAGGAGTTTAGGATCCTTTGAAAGTTGTTCAGCTAGTTAAAATGACCATGGAAGATGAACAATACCAAGTTCATTTTCACTTGAATTGCTCATTGGAATCTACTACAGTGCGGATCATTGGGAGAGAGATTAATGTGTTTCATGTGGATGTGATCCATAAAATATCCAAGAAGATAACATTACCAACATTAATTAGGAGATGGAATATGCTTCCTGTCATAGTCCAGAGCCTTCTATATGCTGATGACATTGTTTTTTTGCAGATTCCAGGAAAAAGGTGTAGCAAGCACTTGTGAAGTGGAAAGAGAAGGTACAAAGTAAGGGAATGACAATAAACATCCGTAAAAGTAAATTGCTGATTGTGTCAAGACAGCCATGAAAATGTACCTTTGTTTCGGGATGCGGGAACTTGTAGCATAAAACCACTTTTCCTATCTAGGAAGGATCCATCATTAGTAGGTCAGATAAAGTAGATGAAGAAATCAAAAACAGAATTAATAAAGCAAATACAATTTATCACCAGATCTACAACAATATAGTTGGACACCGAAAGGTAGGGTCCACATATACAAACCAGTCTATACAAATTTGGATCATGTTTGACAAACACAAGAGCCTTATAGCAAGTACAGAAGTGAAGTACCTTCACAGAGCAGTTGACAAAACAAGGATGGACAGTGTTCGGGTGGCAACCATTGGTGACAAACTATGAGCGTTTTAATTAAGAAGCCCAACCACTGGGCACGATGTCGCCCAAGGATCTTGTATCAAAAATATATACAAAGAGTAGGAGCAAGAAGGGGAAATACTCTGGCCCAAATGAAAGGGGTGTGCTCAGACCAAGGATGGCTCCGATTTACAGCCATCCTTTTCCTCTACGCCTAAGCTATCCTGTTCCTCTACACTGAACAGCAGAAGAGGAAGATAAAGAAAAAGAAGAATCTTCAACTAAAAAAAAAAAAAAATACAAGAGGATGCTTAATCTTTTTTAAATGGCCCAAGAAAGATCCTTTGTTGGTTTGTAGGGCTTCACTCTAACTGAAGGAGTTGAAATATTTATGGGTTCCAGATGAAATGAGAAAAAAAGCCGAATTCAAGATCATTGGAGTAAAAAGAGCAACACAAGAGTCAAGGATAACAATGGAGATTTATTTAAGAAGGAACGAGAGTTTGGGATTTGGGTCACAAAGATTAACTCTATAAGTAATGATTCTGCAAAAATTAAGCGCAGAATAGTAGCAGCAAATTAATACTAGTTTAGCCTATAAAACTATGAATCACTAACTGGAGAAAGCCAAGTTTAGACATTTTTGTTTTTATAACTTTTAGAGGAGACAAAAGGTATTCTTTACTTCAGAAAGGACACTTGTCAACAAGATGACACTCTTGACAATGCCTTCACTTCAATATTTTGTTTACTGCAGATAAGGAACTAAACCAGCAAAAGATCTTTTTTTTTATCTCTCTTGTAACATTTAGAAAAGTGGACCAGTTGCCTTTCTGCAGTTAGTGATTGATAAACAGAGGCTCCTTACAAAGTAAACCAAGTCGTAACTTAACAAAACTGCGATGGTGGCTTTACAGCCCAAACAATGATCTCAGATCAAAGTCAAATCCTTCGATCTGAATAATATTTAAATAATAAAATGGTATGCCCCCCCCCTGAGATCGTTACCACTGAGGTACAGTAATACTGTATCATTAATGACTTAAAACATATCCTTCTCTTTTCCAAAGGTTGCCGTGATTGATTGACTAGGAGTTGTTTAGCAAATAAAGATCCTTTTTCATTTCATTAAATACCATTACATTTATTGTGTGCTCATCAGCTACCTGCTCAATGAACCTTACTCTATTTATTTAGGTACTCGTTCCAAATAGCAACTCTAACGAAGCCCAATCTAACAAACTTATCACAGACTTCAGACAGATTCTGTCAAAGTACGAGGACTTGCTAGTTTGAGCAGAAACTGTTTAAAAGTATATTTGGCTAATTAAAGATGGTGAGCTATGGAAAAAAATTATGGGAACACTAGGATCTGTTTGGTGTTGATGTAGTTAGAGTTATTAAGCTTGGAAAGTCGAGCTGAGCAGACCATATGACAAATATCAGGAGAGGGAAGCTGTGGTGGATGGGTAGGGTGGAACTCAATGCAAGCCTTCTTGGATTCCCTGCACTGATAGTCTAATTGCTACGAAAGATAGAACTGAATGGTGGAAGATTAATGATACCAAGATGCACCTCAGAAGAAATGAGACTATACTGACTCCCTCATAACCTGTACCACTACGAGCCATGAACTAGTCTGGGGGTTCAGTACATGGTTGAGACTGTACTGTTTCATAGACAACGGTTCTGCAAGGAGGTGACTTGTCCTAGGTCACGTTCAACCGCCAGGTTTTTCCCCCCTTATTATGGGTACCCTATTTTTATAATCTTTTATAGAGGCTGGGTGAGCCTCAGGAGGGTCTTAGATCCTATATGATCCATCTCCAGCTGCAAACAGACTAAATAAAAGTAACTGCCTGCAGCGGGATTTGAACCAGGATTTCCCGCATGGTAACTACAGTGCTCAACCACTGAGCCACTCCTCTCCCTAGACTCCCTCATAAGAACGCCATAACTCAAAAAAACTAATTTTTTAATAGATGTATCCGAAAGTTCTATGTGAGTTAAAAAGATAAAAATTTGGGTATTGGTAAAGCAAAGTATTCCTCTTGTAATGATGGTATTGAAATTATTTTATTAACAATAAGAAATTTTTAAAAGCTTGAAACTTTTTTGATTTTCCTTATTTCTTCAAGTTCAATCATGATACACCTCAAAATATGACTTTTTAAAAAACAACATGGAAATAGAATATCAGATATGTCGTTATCGAATTAAAAAGCTTCAACAAATACCATTGCTGCTGAAGGCTTAACTCAAAAATGCCAATTTTTGAATTATCATTGTTCTCTTGAAAGAGCAAGATTATATAAATAATAGTTGTAGGCCAAATTAAGTATGCAATTGATTTTTCATATTCTGGTAAAACATTTCTCAAAACAGAACTTCTTAATACATATTCCTATTCATTTTTTTTTTTAAATAAAAACAATTGATTTTATTAACCTTTTGGCGACCGAATACAGAGGGGTTTGAGGGGGCCGGCTGGTAGGGATGGCACCTGTGCCAACTACATTTTGACTCAAGCAATCATGTTTTTTCCTTTAATTCCTTATAGTTTCCCATCATCCTTTTTGATATGGACTTTGGACCGGCACCAGTAGATTTAAAAAAATTTTTTTTTTAATCTAAGCTTATTTTTTTAAATATGAATATTAATTTTTTCAAAAGCTAAAATTTCTTTTGAGTGTGATAAATGCCGAAACACATGAAAGTAACAGTAGCAAACACAACAAATGAAAACCAATATGGCCAAAAATGGATTCCCATAACATCTGTTGTCAAGAAAAAGTACTAAAGCTTGTGATGGGGAAAACTAGATGGCGCTGGAACAGAACTACTATAGTAGCTTATGGTCTAGACACGCCAGAGAGGCAAAACTATTATAATAGTCAACAGGTCCCCAAGGCATGGCACGCTCCGACTATTATAGTAGTTCAGGGTCGCTAAAGGGTTAAAGATATATAATATAAAAATCAATTTATCCATTTATCTCCCGAATATGGCCAATAGAAATGGATTCCAATGTAAGCAGCAATATTGAACATGGAATCACATAATAACCTTGTCTAACAATTACGAGGGGATCAGTGTACCTCAGTATGTAGAGTATTAAGTTGTTATGTTGAAGGTACCCGGTTCAAATCCATGTCTAATTATTTAATCTGTTAACAATCATGGATGGATCAACAGATCCTCTTGGGCTCACTTCAAATCTATATGAAGTGGGTACCCTAAATTGAGGTGAAAAATCTGGCAGTTGTGAACATGTACAAATAACTATTTGTAAAAAAAACAAACTTAAAATGTTCACAACACTTGTGATACCAGACAGAACCTCAGTAACATTTTTGAGACTTTTGCCTCTAATATTTAAGACTAACAGAATCTTAACCATAAAAACAATGAATATTATAAATTAAGGAGAATATAAAAGAAAAAACATATATATTTAAATTATTTATTGTTCCATTTATCACATAAATAAAATACTGTAGGAACAAAATTATAATAACACTGCTAATATCAAAACAATACTTTCAGATAGTATTTACGATATCGTAGTATACAATTATAATAAAAAATTATGACTACAAATTTAGACTTGAAATCGGTATACTTATACTTAATATCTTAGCGGCAGTAGATACAAAGTTTAGCCGTAAATGTATAACATTAATAAATGTTACTTATGCCACTGTCTAAACCAAGACTTCAGTAGTTTACAAACAAATAATACTAACAAGCACAAATAATTTGGCAAGAAAGGAACAAATAACAAATAGATAACTGGTTAAAAAGAGTTTAGAGTAATAAGAGATACAAAAGGAAGTGATGAAGTAGTGGTGCCAACTTTATAAAAGTTTCCTCCGATAACCTTCTTTTTAATTAGGCATTGTTGGCAAAATATTCACCAGCTCCAACAGGCGTCGGCTTCATCGTTTTCTTTCCTGGTCTCCAATTGGCTGGGCATACTGGAAGATAATAATTAATTTTAATTTGATAAACATTAATTTACTTACAATTGAACTAATAAACAGTTTTAAGTATGGATGAAGAAATGGTTGACAGTAGATATCATGAGCAATGTTGATAATTTCGATATTGCTTAAGTTTGAATATGACTGACAGAAAATATTTTGTCTTTTATTTTTATTAAAATTAATTTAAAGAACAAAAAATAAAACAAAATTCTGATAGCATATATCTACAGCCCCGATGAATAAGTGGTTATGTCTAATTTTCTCCAAAATGAGTTTCTTTTATTTAGAGAAGCTTAATCATGCTACTTTCGTAGCGAATAGGAGGCTAAGGCCCAGCCCATGGGATGGGTCGAGTACCGCATATTGAACCCAGTTGTTGTCACCCAGGTTTTGCGATGTCAGCGTCAGAACTCCTCCTGGATTTAGAATCTGAGTCAGAACATGAAGAAGTGGTTGTACTACAATCGTAAGTAAAGAGGAGAAGTAAAAATATTTATTTAGCTGGGAGGAAAACATACAGATAGTTCAACCTGCTTCAGGAAGTTCCTGATAGTGTTTTTAAAAATAATTTATTTTATCTTTTGTTATTAATTGTTACAATTTTTAAATATTTTATGTGAAAAGAAAGTTGTCAGAGCACCACGCTAGACGTGGGCAACCCGTGTTCGAATCCCGGTCAGGACATATCTTTTCTTTAAAAAAAAAAAAGTTTTCTACTCAGCCTTCATTTTGGATCTCATATAGTCACCATGACTAGTGTCAAATAGAAAGAAATGGCTCCGAACAATTTCTATTAATTTTTCAAACTCCTATTGGAAACCACAATATACCCACGCCCACGAAATCTGTTTGGAGAGGACAAACGTTTCCACACGTGGATCCCCACAGACTGGGCTAGCCGTGGGCTGGGTCCATTGTGCGGCGACTCGATCAATTCTATCCTTCACAGAACCACTCAGGCATGGGATGGGTCTAAGTCAGGCATTGCCTAGAAAAAGACTTTTTGCTTACATTACAATTCCATTTTAGGCAAAAAAAAAACTACGAAAATAGCACGATTCTGCTTCCCTCAATACAACTCACTCTGGGAAAAAATTTACTTAACCATTTATTCACCGGGGCCTTAGTCGGTGTAGTAACATTAATTTATTGAGGTACTAAATCCACAAAGTTAATTCGAGGAGCAAATGTAATTATATTAATAAATAAGGTATGGTGTAATTATATAACATCTATGATTTGGGTGCAATTTGAGCTATTATGATCTTGACAAAAAAAATCATTTATTCATTTAAATAATTTTAATGAATATTAGTTCATAATAAAATATGTGGATATATATATCAATGAAAAAATGGAATTATATCATTTTCTTAAATAACAGCTGATTTATCAATTGGGCTTGGTAGATGTTGAGAAAACTTAACAAATATCATGGTTAATGATTTTAAGAAAAGGAAGCAGAAGAAGTTATTTAAGAAACTAATTATATTAACTATCAAGTGAGAAAAATATAGAAATAATCAACAACCTTGATTAAACTTAAATAAAATATAAATATTGATAGGCTGAAGAAGTTATAAAAGTATTTTTAGTTTTATCTTAATAATCATTTAAAGCGTCAAATATTGGAGTCAAAAGATTTTTGAGAAAACTTAACAAATATCATGGTCAATGATTTTAAGAAAAGGAAGCAGAAGTTATTTAAGAAACTATTATATATATTAACTATCAATATACTTATAATAAATATAAGTATTTAATAATATAATGGTAGTAATATTTATTTAAGTTTATATACTGCCAATTTTATAGAACGAAAAAAAATTACCTTCCCCATGGACGTCAGTAAACTGGAAAGCTTGGACTAGCCTTAAAGTTTCATCAACGGAACGACCAACTGGAAGATCATTAACAGTCACTTGGCGAAGGTTGCCTAGTCCATCAATGATGAAAAGACCTCTAAAAAAAATATATATTAACAAGGATTGTTAAAGACTTAAGACACTCTAGAAATAGATATTTATCACTAAAATAAGGAAAAAAAAATTTAATTAGGTTGTTTTTACAGCAAAATAAATTTTGTGGGAATATCCTATAACTGCGTCACAGATTCAATAAGTCAAGAATCCTAAAAATATAAGCCAATGGGCATCATAGTACCAGGCAACAGTTTCAGATTACTAAAGTATGCTCACTGCTATCTGAAGATCTTAGATCATCTAGATTACTTTGTTAATTTAAGTTAAACAAAGCACTAAAAAGGTTTTGTATTTTTGAGGGAACTTATTTCTGGAACTACCAATTTGACTTTAAAATAATTTTTATGGCATAGATAAGACTGTTTATTGAGAAAGTCTAGAGTAATGGAATAGTACATCTTTATTGTATTCTAAATTAGATCGTACAACTTGTATACATATTTTTGTCATATAACTTTTGCACGGAACAAATTCAATATATGAATTTGTCTAACCATTTTTTTTATAACTAAAATTTTGTTTACTCAAATGTTTGTTACATTGATTTTTTCACCAAGGGCTTATAAAAGTCTACGATTGAAGCTGAAATGTTAGCACACAATAAACAAATTAGTTCTGCTTATTAGTGCTCCCCCCACTCTCCAACCAACTACTCCTTAAATTACAGTTTAAAATTATTCTTTTTAAGTAATTACATAAAAATTGAATGTTATGAACAACATAACCATTATAATATTAACATTTTAAAATTAAAAAAATTATTTATGTAAATTCCTTGATTTAATGCCTGGTATGCTGAATACTTGGGAGATAGTCTATTAAGAACTCCACAATAAAAAACAAACTTATTTCACAATTAAACTACATACTTAAGTCTAAGAATTTACTCTTTAAATTAAAACAACTAAAAAGAAAAGGAGAATTACAAAATTTTATAATTAATGACACAGATTACTTATTTAACTGATCAAGAACAATATCGAGACTTAAACAATGTTAAGTAAGAATTTCTGAAATATCAAACGATAAATAATAGTATATTACTTTTAAAATCAAAAGGTAATCATAAATTTAATAATTCATTCCTCATTGAAATTTATTCAAGATTCAAACTGTTTAAAAAGCAATTTCTAATTCCTCTTTCTTTTTTTCACTGTTAGGAGAGGACAGTGAGAAAATTAAATTGTGTTTATTCAGCAAGTGAACACAGGATGTGAGAACTACAGAAAACAATGAATATTATTTCCCAAGAATTAATAAAATTATTATTTGCAGAATGAACCAATTTAAGAACTCTGCAGTAAAAATTTTTTTTAAGATCCAAAGGTCAAGGTAAAATAGGTCCAGAAATACCAGAAAATCAAACAAGTCCTATTATATAACAATCAAGTTCATTATGTAATGTACATAATTAATTTTTTTTTAAATAAAATGATCGTAGAATTTATTAATTTTAAGAAGGTTTTAACATAACAATTTTAGATACAATATAGGTAAAACCACAGATTTCAGAAATTATTTGTGGTGATTCATAATAAAAAAAATTTAAAAAAAGACTAGGAAAGGATTAACCACATTCCCAAGAACAGATGATGCCATCCTATTACTCAGACTGAGGATTTCCTTATCCATTTCTTAGATATAATATGATGAAATAATACTCAGTATGATGCAAGTAAGGAAACAAATGATAATAGCCAATACAGATTTATAAGCAATAAATTTTATATTTCTCCATTAAAATGAGAAAAAACATATTATTTTAATATCTACCTGAATGGCACTCCAGTTTCTTCATTGTAAATTCCATATGACCTGGCGATTTTTCCAGTTTTATCAGCGAGAAGTGGAATATGAAGGTCACCAAGCCCACCCATCTTTCTCGACATTTTAATCCACGCAAGATGGGAAAATTGGGAGTCGCATGAAGCAGCAATTACTTCACAGTTGATTTGACGGAATTCTTCGACTCTGTCAGAGAAGGCAATGATTTCCGTAGGGCAGACAAAGGTGCTAAAAAAACAAAACAACATAGATTAAAAACCGGAACTCGTAATTAATTTATTAAATGACTCAGATAAAACTCCTTTAGAGAGATAAATAAACATATCAATCACAAGTGTCTATTAAATAAGGTGATCTGATAATGTATGAGTTGACAAAATGATTGAGGATTTTAACAAGCAGATTATTAATAACAGTCTTAGAAACTGATGTAATACTTTTTTTTTTATTACAAATCATCTCAGTCATTTAACACTTAGTAATTGGAGTAATAATATTTAATAAATATATATATATATATTTATTTCTCATTTGTTTGAACTTTATGATGATTAAGATAAATACAAATATAAACTTACAAATCCAGAGGGTAAAAAAATAGAACAACATATTTTCCGTGGAACATTTCAGATTTGATTTCTTTGAATTCGCCATCAACTACAGCAGTTCCACTGAAGTCTGGAGCAGGCTTTTGAATCTGAAGTTGAGACATGGTAGAGCAATTCTGAAAATATTGGAAATGGAACAATTAGTAAATTCAAAGTTACACATTGAGTTAATAGCTGTTTCTAGTTAGAATACATGAAATCGATTCACTACTATATTATCTGACAAAGAAAAGATACCGAATTGTTAACACACTATACAAGAATTACGTCCGGAAAGTCCAGACAGTAAAAAATTAATAAACAAATAAGTTACTCAGCGGACTTCCGTATAAGATAACAAAATAGAAAACAAATTGTGGCTCCTAATCGTCTCAACACCCCAAGGTCACCTTAATTGTATCACCCGGAACTCGTATTGGACTATTACACAATCCGGTGCATTAAAACTTTAATTAAAAAATAAAATAAACGAAACAATCACCTCCTGTGTTTTGAACATTTCGCAAATAGTCTTTATGTTATCCTAATCAGTTTATCAAACAATATTATAAGTATCACTACACATTGGATTATTTCGATTTACTAATACCTAAAGAGTATTTGATCAGATTATATGAGTGAAAACAAAAGAGGAAAGCTAGTTTTAGACAACAAATAAAACGTTAATACTTACTATTTCCAACTCTAAACAACAAGAAATGAACCGGCTTCTGCAGGTAACGAGGGTTGTATCTGGGGGCAAAGAGTGGGGTGAGAAATACCGGTATTCTCAATGCTACCATGATTGAAATAACTAGAAATATTCTCGTTTAAATTGCATTAATTTAAATAAAATAACCTTAAATAATCACATGTAATTTTAATTATTTTAAAATATTAAAAAAAAAATAGATCTGCTGATAAATAGTCAACAAAAATGAGGTACAATAGTACACTACAGTTTACACGGTCCTCAGAATAATTTAATTTATTCTGTTTATTATTAATAGACTAAAATGTTTTTTAAAAAGATATACATAAATATATTTAATAATGTATTAAAACATCAAAATAAATACGTGTCTCTAATACTTATCTATAATCACAGCCCCACTGATTGCTTATCAGAGGTTGACTAGAATTTCAAATTATGCAAAAGTGATAGGAACAATTTATGTATCGTGTAAGGACCAAATCGTAAACGAAAAGACTGATAAACGTGACCTACATATTTATTTTTAGATGGCTCTCAATCCCCTTTGTATTTACATTTTTAGTGGTAAGAGAAAATCTGGAAAAGATTTTGTAACAGACAGATTATTTGCCAAGTTAGTACTTTTCAAATCTTATTTTTTCATTAGTGACCAAAACCACATTGTTAACTATACAACATTTTTTAAAAATGTTGTATAGTTACAACATTATACAACCCTATACTAGACAGTTATTGTATTTGAAAGGAAAAGGACAAAAATATCATATTCTTTTAGGTTGAATAGTCAACATGCTGTTATCATTAAACTCTCAGCGCCAATCAAAAGCCTTCATGCTGAAAGAAATCAGTTGGATTTGGACACTTTGATGTGTTCTTGTCAATATAAGGAAATACATAGGAAAATGATGATAGAATGGAGCGAAAAGCTTCGGAATGAGGATTATGGCATTTTTTGTCGAGAAGCCATTAGGATGAGTGAAGGTATTGTCATGTAGATTTAATTTTTCATCATTGCAAATAGTTGGTGAAGATATTTTTCCATATGGTACAGATGGTTTTTAAATCATCTTTAATATCTCTGGCTAAACTCTGTTGATAAATAAGTTTTATAAAATTAAATTAAAGAGGGTTTTTAAAGCTAAATTATTAGGTTAAATGTATCACCATCTTTTTATTTGGTTATACCATATTTGAAGAACTCTGAATCAAAACTGATTTTGTCCATTTTCTGATAAAATTAAAGAAACCTAAATGTTTTCAATTGTATTGCTTCTTGTCTTGGTAATTTATTCCACTGCTTGTAACTTTGAGTTGAGTTACATTTTAACCTTTCATCAGCTGTAATATGTAAAACAGAATGTAATTACGGGAAATGTGTATATTTCGGAAATCATATCATCTGGAAATGGACGTTTCAACAAACATATATCATCTATACTTCGAAATGTTATTGAAACTTTATTTCTTGATGACAGGATTACCGAAATCTACTCATTACCCATAACTACATTCTCTTTTCCAAACTAAAGCTCAAGATAATTTGTATTTTTGGAAAATATTAAAAATGAACCAAATAAACAGTTAAAACTTGTAACTCAACTCAAATCGACAATCTGCGGAATAATTACCTTGTTAAATGTTTTTACAAAACTTTCCAATTAGCTTTAATTCTCTTACTTCTCCACTTTGTTATGTGGTTCACCAAGTGAGAGGTTTTAAGTTTTTTTTTCTCATCAGAAACGGATAATTTGATAGATGTTCGGATTAAAATGAATTTTACAAAATACATTTTGATCTGACTCCCCGCATATCTTTTACTACTTGTGGATTGCTTTCACTTTTATCATTAAAGTTATTGTACATAATATTACCAATTAAATAAAGTTATCAGAAATATTCTTAAGTTGTGTATTAAATGTAATTTTTTTTTTTAGAGCTGTTTTCTTTATATATATTTTAATTTTATAGGAAAAATATGGTATACAAATTCTATCGTGGATATAGAATTTTTTCTTTAAGACATAAATTTTTACAATGTTGAATATATTATGCTTCAAATTTATGTATTAATCAATATTTAAATTATTCTAATTAGGATGCTCCAGTATTTTGTAGGTTAAAAACTATGTTTTTAATTATTTTTATATGCCGAGTCCCGGTCCTGGACATATCTTTTCTTTTCAAATAAAAATATTTAAAAATTAATAACAAATAAAATAAAATAAATTATATTTTTAATTACATCGTTTGAAAGGAGGAAAGAATGTTCTTTTTATTGTCATCCTAATTTTAGGTGACAATTATCCCATTTGGATTGTGAGTGATGCACGAAGGAAGACAGATATTAGATGGTTTAAGGAAACTTACAAAAATAAAATGATGAAATTCTTTCGTATAGTTTGTGATGATAGCGTTAGGAGGCAGAGAGGATGGCTATTTACTCAAGGTAACCTTTGTTCATTTTTTTTTTTTTCTATTAAAAGGCAGTCATTCCTTTTCATTTTTCCTTGGTTATGCTGTCCTTTGGTGGGGATGTGAAATGGCCCGTGAAAAGGGTAAAATAAAGGATTTTACCCTCAACGTTGTTCCATGCTCCATTTTCGTGTAGAGTTGTATGATAAGAATGATCATTAGGAATTAACACAACACTGGGACACCTTATTTTTCATGCTTTTAGTCGAGTTCTGAACCTGAAGTTTCGGGAGCATAAAATTGCTTAACTAAAGTAGCAAACGTGAAAAAAGGAAATTACTCATTTATTATCAGCTTTTGATCCAGAACGCATCAATTGAATTTCATCTGATAGCTTTTTTGTTCTCAATTTCTTGAGTATGGTTATTGCCAAGTCCTTTGAACATTTTGTTTCAATGGAAGAAGTATTATCATCTCTCACAAGTGCATTGCAATATGACAAATGTACAAGGCAGCCTTTCAGAAGGTTTTGAGACACATAAAGGCCTTAGACAAGGGAACTGCCTTGTCTTCTGTTTGGGTCAGAAGATTTATTTGTGATTTAGCCTTGGAGGGTTGGGTCAGAAGGTCGGGAATACAAATCGGAGGCTCTATATAGACATCATGGGGAGGAGTTTAAATGCTGTGAGGGATGGCTTCCTGGCTCTAACTAACGCAGTCGCTAAATTAGGATTTGTCAATGAATCCAAAACAATACATGTGTACAAGGCAAAGAAATGTGCAAGAACACAGAGAAACAATCATTAAAGTAGGAAACTACACCTTAGAGAATGTGAATGAATTTGTATATCTTGGTACCCAGATAAATGCCAACAATGAAATCCAAAGAAGAATAATGGTGGCAAATAGATGCTTCTTTGGATTGCAAAAGCACCTCAGAAATAATGCCCTATCCCAGACCACAAAGATAAGAATATATAAAACCCTGATAAGGCCCGTTCTATCATATGCTTTAGAATGTTGGACTCTCACAAAAGCACAAGAGCTCATTATCATGAGGTTTGAGGTAATATTTTTGAAAAATAATACGGGGAATCTTTGGAGCAGTATTTCACAATAACTTGTGGAGGAAACGGTCGAACGTAGAAATATTAAAGCTATTTAAAGAAGCAGCCATTATTAGGGTTATAAGAGTAAACAGGCTACGATGGGGAGGGCACATTGCACGTATGGGAACAAATGATGTCTCTAAAAAACTCATAGGAGAAAAAGTGCATGAAACCAGAAGGGTTGGAAGACCGAGGCTCTGATGGGCGGATGGTGTGGCTGAAGACACTTGTACCATCCTACACATCTGTAACTGGAGAGCAGCAGCAATGAAAACATATGACTGGCTGGCGTTTGATGTTGTGGGAGGCCTTGTCCCCACATGGGATGTAGATCCATCTATGATGATGATTAGAGCTCTTTTGTTCTCAATTTCTCGAGTATAGTTAATGTCAAGCCCTTTAAATATTTTGTTTTAATGTTAGAAGTATAATCATTTCTCAAATTTTCCTTTGAATAGCTTAAACATAAAAGGATTGATTACTTTTTTCTTTTTCCATGTTAAAAAGCGCTATTTGTTATAGTGGGACATGTTTTATTCTAGCTGTATTTTCATTTTATTCCAGCCTGTTAAAAAAAATATATGAAAAAAAGATGATTTTTAAAATGAATAGATTAGTTTTAAATTAATGACTGTACATTTTTAAAACCTGTACTACGACAACCCATAAAGGATCTTATGCTCAATAAGTGGTAGGGGTCAAGAAACCCACTAATGATTTTGGACACAGAAGTGTCTTTGACACAATTGAGCGAAATGCAGAGTTAAAAAAGCATTCAGACCTAATGCTGAATAAAACTTTGACAAAAGATTACGCGTTAACACACAGGCGATTTGCATAAGCAAGAATGACTGCTTTAACCAACCCAATGCTCTAAATGTGTACACTGGTGGATCCAAAGGGGAGCATGGTGCCGGCTCGGGAATCTGGCTTAGGGGATGCCGGAGCACAGGCCATTACTTAGCTATGGTCACGACACGCACCGCATTCCAAGCGGAATTATGGGCAATACTTGCAGGTGCCTTCTCAACGAAGGACCACAAGAATAAGGTAATTAATTTTCTTACTGACAGTCAGGCAGCATGCAATGCAGTAACAAAATCCAGACTAGTGGAGGAATGTTCTATAAGACTTGATGAATTAGCTGTACACAACAGAGTTAACATATTTTGGATCCATGGACACAGTAATATACCAGGAAATGAAAGGGCCGACAAATTGGCAAAGAAAGGTGCAGGAATTGCTCCAATAGGACCAGAACCATGGTGCGGGGTTCCCCTCTCCCTGGCTAAGGATACAATCAAAAACTAGCCAAGAGGAAGATAAAATTGCGTTGGGACAGAGCCAAGATAAGGTATACTGAACTTTTTATAAAGGATCCCAATGACAAACTTTCTGAGAAAATCAAGAAAGAAGCTGCTCACATGTCGAGAACCGACTTCAAAAGTATGGTTGAAGCCATCACTGGGCATTGTAAACTCAGGAAACATATGCATCGCTTGGGTATTGAACAAGAACCTCGGTGCAGATGGTGCACAGAGGTAGACGAAACCCCCTGGCATGTTCTCTTTGAATGTAAAGCATTATGTCGAAAGAGTACATTTGAACTTGGGCCTGGAGGACACAAGGAACTTCAACAACTGAGAATTAATGGCTATCTAAAATTTCTCAGAAGTCTAGACCTAAGTTAGGAATTTTTAGGACTCGAGGACAATGGGCTTCTTTAGGCCGAAGGGCATCACCCCAATTAAGGGTACCCAATTTATAGCGGCTGAGGCCTAGGAGGGTCTCCAGATCCCGAAGCTGTTAACATATTAAATAACAGCTGCCATAACTGGACCTTCGACACGGTAACTCAGTGTTCTACCGTGAAGCCACTTCTAAAATAGTACCTGGAAGGTTCCAGATAGGTTTTAACAGAACAACCTTCTATGCCGAAGATCACGGGTTCGCATCCCTGCAGGTGGCCTTAGGTTTTTTTAAAGGGAAGAAAATTTAAGTCATCCTTCGTAAGGGAAATAAAATGGGGGCAACTTTTATCATTTATTTCAAGTAAGGTTGTTATTTAAAGTTATATGACATAAAATTTGTTTTTAAATTCTCTTTGTCTCTTCTTTTGTTATACACCTTTTATAACATCCATATAATAAAAAACCTACCTTTTTTATTACATATATGCACTTCTTCAATATATATTTTTATGTTTCTAGGTATCGATGATCAAGAAACTGAGTGTGGATTGGATGATTTTGATGAATGGGATCAAGTTGTAGTGAATAACTCAATAGCTGATATCGATCCCTTTATTGATCAAACGATTGATGAAATAAGAGCAGCCTTAAGTGTGATACTTTAATTAGTTATCATCCTTAATTCAAGTATTCATAGATATTTTGGCCATTTCAAAATTAAGAGTTATTTTAAGACTTGATTTTTAAATTACTTTTTAGTTTTTAAGTGTGTGTTTTATTATCCCCATAAGCAGCCTTAGGGACGAAATTTTAACAAATAGTTTTTTTATTAATTAAGTTTTTTTGTTCTCTATTCGTTGCTGCAAAATAAATTTCAAACTGTCCAGGGTGGATTAAAACCCATGTCACATCAGACGCGAGGATTCCATGATAATTTGTTTACGCTTTTTGATGGCCTCAAAAAATACAGTCATTAAGAAAACAGATTATTCTATGATTCAGTCATTTTTATATAACATTTTCATAATACGCATTTATTATATACAGGGTGTTTGAGTGTTAAGTAGCCAAACTGAAAATTTGAACTAAGGATCTCAAAACAAGAAAAAATGTCCGCAGACACTTTGTTTAGAAGATATTCACACCTAAAGATTTTTATTGTTATGAATTATTTAGGTATAGTAAATAAATAAAATTTATGTTATTTGTTCAACTGAGATTCATATTAAATTATGTTCAAAGTGATTTCACTGATCATTAAGACAGACTCGGGATATTTCTTCAACAGGAGCAGTGGGAGATTAGTGTTATTGTTTCACAAGATTCAATTATCCTTCTTCATAAATAATTAAGACCATTGAGCGGCCTTGCATGGACTTCTTTTTAAATGTCACCCCAAACAAAAAAATCCAGTGGTGTGAGGTATGAAGAGCGTGCAGGCCAAGCCGCTGGTCCTTAGTGCTGAAAAAGAAAGATGACTAGGAAATCACTTTGAACAACATTTAACATGAACGTCAATGCTTACATTTAATGAATAAAGTAGTTGCAACAAATAAAATAAGTTTTATTTATTTACTATGCCTAAATTATTCATAACAATGAAAATCTTTAGGTGCGAATATTTCCTAAATAAAGCTTTTGCGGAAATAATTCCATAGGAAATTTTTTCTTGTTTTGAGGTCCTTAGTTTAAATTTTCAGTTCGGCATCTTAACCCTGAAACACACTATATATTATAATCTACATATATATATTTTTTTCTCTCTCCCTGTGAATATTTTAGTTTAGAAAACTAAAGGTGTAATGGTATTAGATTTATTTATCTTATTTATTTAAAAAAAGTTGTTTTAAATACTTGGAGTAATTAAGAAAGAGTATTTCCCTTGTTAATTAATATGATTTGAATAAATAAAAAATACTCCACTTTCAGAAACCCACGCACAATCTTTATAACTAAATATAAATATCGTACAGTGTATATTTTAATAACTTAGCCTCTTCTTGCGATATTAATGGGCGATTCAACAGCTAAAAAGAACGATTTCTTCTGCTAGTCGAGGGAGAGAGAGGAAAATACTTATATCTGTCAAAAAACAGTACTAATATATTATTAATTCACAAACTAATGTTCTTAGTACACAAGTATAATTATTCGTAATCATCTTCTGTAGAATTACTGCAGTTTGCAGATAACATTGAAAAATATGATTTTATTTGATTTTTTATAGGAGGAAAAATTATAATACAAATTATTAAATGCAATTAAAATTAATAGGCCATGTATGTGACAGACATTTATCATACTTTTAAAATGGGAAATGCTTTTTATACCCATGGTATGATTAATATTCTCCTTTCATTATTAAAACTCCATTAATATACTCTATTGTACTGAAAGGTAATGATTAACTTATGAAATAATAAATAGAACACTTTAAGGTCGTCTGTTTACAAACAATTTTTATTTGCAAGAAATGTTTGCTTTAAAAATCAATGATATAAACTGATTCTATTACTAGCTTCATTTCTATTTTTTATCATCTAAGAAATGTAATAATGCTAATATATCTACAGTCTCGGTGAATAAGTGGTTAGGTATAACTCATTCACCGGGGCTGTAGATACATACACTCTGCTAGACATCTGTTTGTGTGATATGTAACCTAACCAACATAAAGTACAAATTTATTTTTAAAGTACAGATAAACACATAAAGGGCCCAGAATAATTGTTTTAAGAAAAGTTTTTGTGTTAGTTAATATATTTGACTGTTAAATTGTTGCATAATAATTAACTATCACAAAATTAATCATTTCATTAACTTTAAATTGTCTTTAAAGACATTTTTAACAAAAGTAACCAATAATTTTGAAATGGCTTTATTTACTATATATACATATACATGAAAACATTCCTAATTGCAAGCATTTTATGGTTGAAGTATTATGTATAAAGGGACTGTGATGGAAATAGTTCTATTTTTGTAAAAAAAAACTTTTATTTATTGTGTTTTTCATATAAATATGCACACTAGTGATAAATTTGATCTGATATATTATATTGTAATCTCAAAGGTGTTTTGTTTTGGTATGCAAGTTTTATTATTATTATTGTTAACATCACATTAAATTATGTTTTGGTATGCAAGTTTTATTATTATTATTATTGTTTTTTACACCACATTAAATTATGTACTTACTTTATCTCTATTATAAAAATCGGGTGTAATTAGATTTTTTTATCACAATGTTTTATTGCACTAAGAGTTTTGTTCCTTGTTCAATTTTTGTTTTATTAACGATTGCTGTTATCTTTGTAATAGTGCCTTGTAATAAAACAGCTCTGTTGTTTGTTATTGTCAAGTTATAAATAGAAGTTAAAATTAGCAAACAAATAAATTGAGATAACGTATTATTGTTTATTTTCTTTTTTTACACACATTTATCTCCCCTTTCATTGATATGAAAATTGTAATCTGTTATATAATACAAATTCTATTACGTATTTTTTGTAACACTAATCTTAGGGTGACTGGGCTATGCAATCGATGACGAATACAAATAAGAGAATATATTTGTGTGCTCACATTTTGGCCTATTGTTTAGGTCATCATTATGGCTAAGAAAAACTAGATAACTAGATATTACACTGATAGTAATAGTACTAGTTTCAATAGTAAAAAATAGTGATGAAGTATGAGAACTAAATAAAAAGATAATTATAATAAAACAAATGGACGAGGACTGGAACAAAATGAAACGAAGAAAGAATAACTGAATTATCGCAAAAAAAAAAATTTAAATATTTATTTCTTAAAGAATTTGCTACAATCCACAAAAATTATATGCTGTACCAAATAGACCAGTCTCAAATTAAAAACAATTACTATTGGAGAGTTTAAATATATCCGTACACTCGCAAAGAATGAAAACCTCGTGGGCAAATATGAAGAACAAGAAGCCCCAAACGTGAACCATCTTCCACTTTAACAACTTTCCTACTACTAATAATAAAATAAATAATGGTGTTAAGCAATAAATGTAGACGGTTTAAATAATGGGAAAAGAAAGAAAAAAAAATACAAACCAATTCCAAGTGAGCTCCAGGAGGGTCCTAGATCCTATATGACCCACCTCCGACTGCAAACAGACTAAATAAAAGTCTTGCCCGTAGCGGGATTCGAACCAGGATTTCCGGCATGGCAACTCAGTGCTCTACCACTGAGCCACTCCGCCCCAATGAACCCGCGGTCATTTTGAATTGTAGTGTTTTTTTAAACATAATTATTCATTATTTTTAATATTAAAATCATACCAGTATCTATCTTGTACTACCATCCCTTACCTTCTTTTGTCATTTTTACAGTTAATATTTTTATCTTGTTTTTCCTAATAATGATGGCCTAAAACTTCGATGTACAATTAAATGACCTGTTCAAGCGCAGTTTATGTAAAAGCAACTGGCCCTTTTTCTCCAACCCAAGAATAACCAATTGCGGTTCTATTACGTTTGTTTTCTAACACTTTTGCTATGAATAGTACTGCTTCTTACTAATGGTTATTGAATCTGCATCCAGATCTATTGGTAATTATATGAGGAACAATATAGAATGTCATGAGCAGACATTTATTTAATTGTAACATAACATATTTCTTATACATGTTAATGGAAAATATAAATAAAAACTTCCTTCGACACATTATTTAAAAAAAAAACAACATGAAAACTATTGATGAAAATTTTTTATGATAAAAGATTACAATAACTACATTCTAATCATAGTTTCAACATCAATACAAACACTTAAACATTAATAGATTATTTGAATAAAATGAGAATAATTAAAAAAAAAAAATTAATGTCATATAATGGATAAGTAATATAATGTTTGGGATGACATACTTTTCCAAGTAGGTGGGATAAAAATGGAGTAAATGAACATTCCTTGTTTTGGAACACAACACGTTAAGTCAAAAATAATATTAATCCACAATAAATCACTAATTGTTCACCAAACATTAATGAATCCATTCAAACAAAGTTAGCGATAGATTACACTGAAATAAAACCAAAAGGAACATTAAGCATACCTTTATGTGCTAATTCCAAAGGTAATTTATTAAAAATAAATTAAAACATTTGTTAATAACAGTATGGTGGTCCAAGAAAATTTTAAAACAACATAAAATAACAATAATACGATTAAATACAAAATTAAAATGGACAAAAAACATTGCAATATTATAGTAAATGTAACTTTTAACTGATTATTACATTCAATATTTTTACCATAATATGACTTATACGGAACAATGTAATATTTATAATTTTTCGGGAAAACATTTTCGAATCTAGTGACTTCTTATTTTCCTTTAGTGCCTCTCAGCTTTAGTAATATAAGTTTTAAAGTTACAATTATCACAAGAAAAACTGTGATCGGAAATTAAAAATGTAAAAGATAATAGATCAATATTTGATTTGGCAAAAGTAATGCAATATTTTATCAAATATTAAAACTTTTTCAATAAATGAAAACCTTTCTACTATGAAAAATTAATTCCTAGTTGTGATGAAGAAACTGATAACAGATTTCTTTGAACAGCTGATTTCAAACTTTTTTTTTTCTTGTAGATTAATTGAGTTGTAAATGATAGGATGGAAATAAATAAAAGGCATAACATTGAAACATTTTATTTAAATTTCTTTTCTTAATGTGTTTTATAAAGAATTCTGAAAATTTCATCTAAATTTATCAAATTTCTTCCAAACATTAACCATTTATAAAAACTAAGTTTTTGTTAGAAAACTTTGCTTTTGCTAACAAGTTTTTTTTAGTTTTTATGATTAATGTTTTCTATTATTTAAAACAAAAATGATTTTCAATGAGCTATTTGACTCTCAACTAAAAGGATTCTAATAAGGGAACCTATCGAACATTTGAGATGAAACAATTTTTGTATTCTATTAATCCATTTAATATATCTCCTGATTTTTTCCCAAGTGCTTTTAATGCATATTTTATTTTAAACAACCGAATAATAATTTTAAATTAGTAAAACAATTATAACAGTAGGACGTTTCATTTTTTAAGATAAATAAAAAAACAAGATATTAAAATTAAGTAAAATTCTGTTACAATATTGATGCTACATTTTTTTTAAAGTTTCAATTTGAAAACTAGATTGGAAAAGAAAGGGAGATAGGATGTCGTAAAAATATATAGCTTTAAAAAAAAAAATTATAATAGCATACAAATTTATATTCTATAAATATAAAGGCTTTTCTCTTGAAGAGGAAAGAGGTAAGGGCTATTGGATGAGTATAGATATATATACTCATCATATTAGATATATATATAACAATAAAAGTATTCCTATCAAAATTAACCTATTATTGTTCAACTTAATACAATTTAGCTCATACTTAAAACTAGTACAAAGAGTCTTCTAAACCATAAAAACCTCTCTTATTTAGCATGATGAGATAGTTATGATCCAAGATCGTGAGTTTACAGCTTGTCAGGTGGCCTTAGGATTTTTCAAAGGGCGTAAAAAATTCTTGCTTATGCCGTCCTTCGGAAGGGATATAAAGATCCTTATCCTAATTAAACCCGGATAGGCAAAATTTATGACTTCCGCTGTAGAACAACAGATACAATATACTCTCTTAAATTAAGGTGAATGTGTCATCCACGTAGCAAAACCAGTAAGACGGCTTCAGTTTAGATGTTTCTGTTCGAAATTTTCCATGAATAGTTTAGCAGCGAGTGGACTTAACAGTGATCCTATGCTTGCACCTTCAATTTGTTGGTAATATTTTCCATTGAACAGGATATATGCTTATTTAAGGCATAATTCTGGTAATTTTTAGTCTTCTTTGTTGAGTATCTTTTCTATTATTGGAATTGTCTCTTTAATAGGTATTTTAGTGAATAAAAAGATAATTCGAAAAACAAAAGAGAAGAAAACAGGTAAGAAATAAGACTGAGATGATTCCATATGTTAAGGGGACTAGGGACAAAATAGTGAAAATCTTAAAGAATTACAAAATAAGGACTAGTTGCTTAAATCAAATACAATTAGACAAGAATCTACAGCATTCCATGTTCCTGTGAGCAGAAGTACATTGAGCAAACAGGAATATTAATATGTACAAGACTTGCAGAACCGTAAATAGGATGAATGGCAAATCATTTTGTGAAGACAAACCATGCTATTGAATTTGATGAAATTATAGTAGATAGTGTAGTGTAGCGACAGAAAGAAGGATATTGGAGGCGATCGAAATAGTAAAGCATCCCGAAATTTTCAACAGAGAAAATGGCTGGTTATAAAGTAAGTAAATTTATAACCAGTGGCAACAAAACCCAAAAAACTTGAAAGAAAAGACAAATCAAGCAGAAGTTAGCCAGTTGAGGCCCATCCAATCAGAGACCACCCGGTCGGAACCCAGTCAATCAGATCACTAGAAAAATAGGCTTTGCCCCCGGATGGCTAGCTATAAATACCAAAGCATCGAAAAAACATTTTCAGTCTCAGATTAAGCCCTGAGGAAGCTTGCAATATGGCCAGCGAAACATCGGCAAAGAATTTGACATGATCAAAACCAGAAGAAACACGTGATGAATGAATTAAAGATACAATATACAGTAGAACCTCGATTATCCGTCAGGATATGGGACTAAGACAGTGACGGATTTGGGAAATAGACGGATATGGGAGTGAGGCATATGTAAAAATATACACATAAATTGAACAATATATTTCAAACATTCGACATTATATATGTACTCTTAACTTATTTACTTAATAATAAGGTATACATATGTAGTAAACATATTTTTCAAAAATAATAATACGTTTTATATCATTAACTGTCGTCCGAGGAATATCATCGATTTTTGGTAAGATTGAAGCACTTTCACCTTTTCATAAACGTTTTACAATTTCAAACTTAGTAGCGAGAACTCTTCCTTTGTCTTTTTTCCGACATTATTATACGTACTTTTAAGAAAACGACAAGTACCCGTAAGACAAGAATGAAGACTGAAGGTAGTTCAACTGCGGAAGCTACATTAGGTAGAGATGAGGAGATAATTAATTTCTGATAAATGTGTGCGAGGAAGCCTAGGTTTTGAGTAAACAGCAGATTCTAGGAATCGAAGTTGTCAAGACACAACGATTGATTCTTGATTAGCCGGCGCCTATAACTTTAGCAACCTTACAATATAACATCTTTATTTTTTTCCTCAAAACTGAGGTGATGGTTAACAGAGAGTGACGGATAATAGAGGTTTTACTGCATATAATAGATAATATCTTTTTTCATAAATATAAAATAAAACAGGTTTTAAAATACCATTAAGAATTAAGTTTTTAAATTCATAATGTAATATTAATTAATTATGCGAAATAGAATATATCTTCAATTAAACAAAATTAATATAAAATAGTTATAACTCTGCTATTACCGGACTGCCTTGTAAGTCAAAAGGAAGAAGGGCGATCGAGGAGTAACAACCTCGTAAATAAATTTGGATCCATCTGGCTCCGGTGAAACCTGGCTAACAATCTCAAAGACGGAGTAGGAACTCTAATTCCCAAAGGTAGAGAGAGCGGAAGAGCCTAATGGATTGTAACACAAACCAAAAATCAAATTTATGGCTAACAATTCGATCTCATTTTTTAATTTAATTCCTAACTTGATACAGTTGCAATTGCATGTATGGAATGTCTCCTTATAAGGAGTTGAAATTGGCGCATTGGATAGGGAAAAAAACAATAGTTATATCGATGCCTTAGTTCACACATGTGTTAAGTGCTTAAGATTTTACATGAGTAAACTTTGATAATAATTTAACACAAGAAATACAGTTCAAGTTTAAGCACAAAATATATTTTTGTAACCTTTTAAGCTTCTCTATTAATTTTATATCAACATATGATATATGACTTCCTGATCACAACTTTACAATATTATTTATATACCAAAACCCATTTTTGAAAAATTTGCACTGAACACATTTGTGAACTAAGGCATCGATATTAAGACAGTAAATTAAAATAAAAAATATGTATAAAATTATTAATCAATCAATCAACACTGGCTCTACAACCCAGTACGGGTCTTGGCCGCATCAAGGCGTCGCCTCCACTCTTCTCTGTCCTCTGCCAAGGTCCTCCAAGCTCTGGATCCAACAATGCTATCTACATCCTTCTTGGCCTCGTCTGCCCATCTTAATCGTGGCCATCCGCGTTTCCTTTTTCCGTCAACATACCCAAATAGCAGTCTCTTATGAGTAGCATTGTCCTCCATTCTGGCCACATGTCCTGCCCATCTAAGCCTAGCTATTCTTATATACTGAACCATGTCTAGCTCCTGATACATCCGATATTTCTCTGCATTCTGCCTGAGTCTAAATTGATCGCCAACTCTAACTGCTCCATATATCCTTCTTAATATTTTTCTTTTGAAGAGCAGTAAACTATTGGCATCTGCCCTGGACAGAGGCCAGGTTTCCGATCCGTAAGTTAAAACAGGCCTTATGGATGTCTTGTATAGTATCACCTTGGCTCTTCTTGATATCAGATGGCTTCTTAAAATTTTTGCCATCCCAAAATAACATTTATTAGCGGTCAAAATTCTTCTTTGAACTTCTGCTCCAGTTGAGTTATCCGCTTTGACCAAAAAGCCAAGGTAGATAAAATTATTACTATCTGATTATTATGAGAATGCTAGATAAGAGAGTGAAAAGTAGTAAAAATGATTAAAATAATGATGTTCTTATTAAGATAGTAATATTCTAGACAATTAAATAACCTTATTTCTTAAAACTAATGATAAATATGTCATAAAATTTTGTGCTTATCAGCAAAAAGCAAGATATTAAAATAAAATATCTTTAAATAAATCACAATAAATCAACCTTACACCAATTATAAAATACTTTTTGGTTTCCATATTAGTAATATTAGACCTGAAAAAAAATTGAATCAATTAAGGAAGAGATAAACAAGACATGATAATACCTTAAAGTAACTTAGTAAATACATCTACCATAATACATGATTATTTAATAATTAAATAAAATGGGTGAAAACATGTTTATTTTAATTAGTAATAATATCAAAGATTAAAAAAAGTAAATATAAGCTCGATTTCAGTATAGTAATTTATTTTTTAATCTTTAATAAACCAAACATTTTATAATTTCAATTTTAAATACTTTTTAAAAAGTATTTTATTTAATTGTAGTCTTGTGCTTTTTTTTTTAGACTAAAATATTGGAGTTTTAGATGTATTAATAAAATATATATTGTTGACAATGCTATTAGTACATTTTTTAATGTAAGATTGATAATAGTTACAACTATTACCAACCTTACCAACTGCTATTAAAACCAAAACTTATATAAAATAATAATTTTTTTTTTTCAAAAGTTTTATTTTTTTAAGTCAGATCTAACTTGCTCATAAAACAGAGGTTATAGAGTCTAAATATTTATTTTCCAACAAAAATTATTCAGATACCTTTGGTTGCGCCATCGTGTTCACAAATTACTGTGGTTTCTTCGACTTGTTTTTAGCGACCATACAGTTCTCAATTATCTTCTTGAACCCATAGAGGTAACAAACGGCTACAACTCTGAACGAGCTCATCAATAATAGCTGAAATATTAAAATAAAACTCTGTTAATAAACAATACAGAAAGAAAAAAACAAAACAAATACTAATAAAATACAGCCAGACTAAAGATTCATTTGATTTAGATAAATCATTAGCTTTGAATAAAATTTAATGATTTCTGATTACCTCAGTTATGAACTGCAAGACTGATCGGCACGGAGACATCCCTGCGGTCAATGTCACAATCAAAAATCCATCAGCGCCAACGGAACTAGTGAACCTACCACCCTAACAACAAAAAAATAATATACAAATAACTTAACACATTATTTATTATATTAATTGGCTTTCCAATTGTCAATATTTGTTGAATATTAGACTATGAAACATTTTTTGTTAAGTGACAAAGATAAGAATGATAAAAAAATACCTGTACCACTACAACCCATGAAGGGTCTTTGGTTCAGTATGACGTAGAGACTGTACTCTATCAAGGACATTGGTTGTGCAAGGAGGTGATTTGTCCTAGTAGATCATGCTGAATCGCCAGGTTTTACCCCTAATTGAGGTACCCACTTTATGGAGGGTGGGTGAGAAACAGGAGTGTCTCAAGATCCCTCAGGATCCATCCCTGGCTGTTAAAAAATAAAATAAATTATCTGAACCCGGCACCTTCAGCATGGCAAGTCAGTAATCTAGAACTGCTCCCTGATTACAATGATAACCCATAAAGGGTTTTAGTGATCTAAAGGTCCCGATTTAGAGTTAAGCAGTTTGTTTACTGTACCACTACAACCCGTGAAGGGTCTGGGATCAGTATGTGGTAGAGACTGTACTGTTTCTTGGACAACGGTTGTGCAGGGAGGTGATTTGATTACAATGATAATACAGGCATAAATGATGGGCTCTTAATCATCGACAATATGCAACGAGGGTTATTGCAATCACTTCAAATTTATTGTTGCAATAAATCGCTCACAATAATTTATTAGTTCTTAACACAATGAGATACTAGTTAAAAGTAATATACAGTAGAATCCCGATAATTCGTATGGTCAAGGGACTGATGATTTGGTACGAATTATCGGGAATACCAATTATCGGGAGCACAAAATAAAAAAACGTATTAATGAATTTTTTTTAATCTATTGAACCATCCATCGCTTGCACGAAAGTCTTCAATTCCCAATTTTCTGTGAAAACTCAGGCTTTTCCCCTTCAAATATTACCTCCAACTGGTACATTTGAATTCCTTGCTTGTACGAACCACTTTTTTAAGTTCTCTACAAGTCTGGGAAGTGATTTTGTCCTTGTTCTTCAGGATTGATGTGATCCTGGAAGCAGGGATGATGAAATGCTTGGATATGTCAAATAGCTTACAGCCACTGGTCACGGCGTTTATGATTTGTTGTTTCTCTTCAATAGAGAGGCTAACGTATTTTTGAGGTATGATTAGGTGTCACAATGGTAACAAAAACGAGACTGAATTGTAAATAAAAGTGTGATTGTAAGAAAAGCTTAATAAAATTAATAGAACTTCCCCTCTCTACTCCCCCAATTTCCTATGATAGAAAACAGTACAGATTACTTATGAGATTTCTTATAAAACTTGTCTCTCTCACTCGCTCTCCCGTAAAAAAACAATAGGATCTACTGTGCCTCTAAACAATACAAACATACTTGTGTATAAAAACAATACAAATTGAGTGATTTCCTAGAAAGGATTTATTCTCATTCTGCTCCCTGGCATATCTGCTTCACTGTTCCCTCCCTCCCTTTCGAAAACAGTACTAAGTAACGAGATTTTAAAGCTGGAAATACGAATTATATGAAGTTGTAAGTGACCTCGAGCATAAAAATAATACGAATTATCGAGGGGTCTGAAATGCATTGATTTTATACCATTTATCGGGATTTTCTCTGGGGACTGGCAAATTTGTACGAAGTAGCCGGAAATACGAATAATCGGGATTCCACTGTATTAGTTATTTAATCAGAACTGAAGTATCAGAATGGTTAGCAGGTCAAATTTGTGAGCGCTTAAGAAAATAATATGCGTTTCTATGTGTTTCATCAGTTTTTTATCATTATAGTGAATTTTCTTTTGACATGGTGTTTATTATGGATATATACATATTTTTGTGTAAATAATTATCATTGATTTATTACCAAAGCATCTTGAAACATTTGGCCGGCAACAACTTCAGGTTGGAACAGCCCAGCAGCTTGGCAGATCAATTTTGTTTCTTTTGGTTTGCCTTGGTTTTCAATAGCGAATCCTGGCGTATCTGTATCCGGAGGGTAAGCGATTGTGACATTAATGCCATAATTCTGAACCTGTTGACAGACAAAAAAAATTGATAATAACTGTTGTGCAGTTTAATCTTATTCCACTTTTAATAGCACAGAAAAAAGATTTATTCAAATGAAATATATAACTACAAGTCTATTTATGAGGAAGAAAATGATCCAGAACAAATTTTCTTTAATAAGGATAACTATTTATTTTAAAGCCAACGTTTCGACGCACATCTTCAGGTCTTCTTCAAGGCTAAATTTACAACATACATACAAATTAAAATGATAGATAAATTGGTCACAACGTTGGTTTTAAAATAAATAGTAGCTCTCCATATTCAAGAAAATTTTTTCTGACCTCCACCCGGACCATATGCTTCCTTATATTATGCATAAGGTCAACTAATATTATTCAACGTAATTCTATTTACATTTCTCAGTAAGCATAAAACAATTATAGTTACCAACTATACTGTTAATTTTATATTGGTTGTAACAGGTCCCATTGGGATTAGGTAGTTTAATTTATTTTATTTTTTATGGCATATTAATAAATATATTATAGTTTCAGCTATAATTATAGTAACAGGTAACATTGCCAATGAAACTTGGTCAATAGAAACTATGCTAAATCATATATGAGAAAATGGTACGGGAGGAGGTCAAAGAGAAATTCTTATATAGTAAGCAACTATTTAAGATTTCATTGTTGATCTCCATAAGGACCATTTTCTTCTCCATAATGTCCATAGTGTTTATAGTCACGTAATAATTATTCAATATGTTACAACATTTTAAATAATGCATTATATTATTTTATTGCATGTTTTATAACAATTAAAGTATTATTGATATGGAAAAGGTAATTTTCTAGAAGGCAAAAAATTGTTCTGACAACTAAAAATGAAAGTTTCAAGTGGAAATAGTAACTAATACTATTTGTAGAAACTGAACTACTCTGTTTTGACTTACTATTCTTTCTATCCTATAGGCAAGATTAATTACTACCTTTTCTATAAAAATAAAAAAACTGAAAAATTATTTTTATTCTTGTGGATTCATTTAGACTCTTCCGAAAATGGTTGTTAATGACTTACTACCTTTTTAACGGCAATTACTCAATATGTTAAAATATCTCAAGTAATGCTTTATCAGTGATATTTTATTGCATAATTTGTGATAATTATTGTATTAGAGAAACGATCATTCGGCAAAAAGAAAAAGTTATATGTAAACATACCTCCATCTGAAGAGCTTCTGCAAACCCACGCAGTGCAAACTTTGAAGAACTGTAAGCCGTGAAGCCATAGATACCAACAAGTCCACCTTGAGATGATACGAAAATTATATGTCCTTCGCCTCTCGATTTCATTCCCTCAACTACAGCACGTGTAGTCATAATACTCCCCATACAATTCAAATCATGTAGTTTCTAGAAATAAATATGATATAAATAATAATTAACACTGGCACAATTTGCTTGAATATAGAAAAAAAAGTTTAATTTTTTGTACCCGAATGTCTGTTGGAGAAACATCTTCAAGCTTCCCACAAATGGCCGTTCCAGCACAATTAAACAACATGAAAATGGGACCACCTTCTTGTTCGATCGATTGCATAGCTTTCTCTATTTCCTCGTAATTGTTAGTAGATAAATCCACTAAAAAATATCAATTAGTTTCACAATAAAAACAAAAATAAACCTGAACCAAGCCGTAACTTATGGCACCATACATGATATAGTGAAAACTCTCTGGGTAGAATAAATACAATGCTGGATGATATCTCTCTTGGTGTTACTGAGCTTCTGCTCATCGCGGGCAATCAATGTTACATTTGCACCTCTTTGAATAGCTTCAACTGCTAAACATTTTCCGATACCACTGGAACCACCAGTGATCTGTAAAGTAACTTCAATTATTGTCTTGAAAATTAAATGGAATTACAATGAATAGAATGAAACACAAAATGTACCCACCACTACATGTTTATTTTTTAAATCTAACATTGACAGTTTTTTATAACGGTATCTCTCGATTATTATAGCAATAATGCAGCAAAAAATTAATATGAGAGTTATACCATAGAAAATTATAGAACCAGTAGAATCCATTATTTCATTGTGCCAAGACATGATTGCAAATAAAATTAAACTAGTTAAATCGTAAAAAAATTAAATTCAACTAGTTAAATATTATTTTAAAACATTAAATTTTATGTGAAAATTACAAATTAAACAAAAATTAATTGAAACCGACTCTAAAGAGCAAACGTAGTTCAGTAATGATTAGTTCAAATTATCTGATGACAATGTAACGATTAACCGGCTGATTTTTGTCAATAATACAAAGATCAATAATTTTATGATATGTAATATAAAAACACACATATTATATAAATAATTTTAAAACACTATATACAGAAGTTAGGACATCGTTGCTTATGTTTTTATTTTTTGTCATTTATTTTTATGTAGTTGCCTATCATTTTGTCACGAAATGTACTTTTTTTTATTTACATTTTGGACACTTTTGTAAACACCTTATGATATACATTATGTAACCTTCTGGCCAAATGTATATTAGGTTTCTTTTTCTGATCATTTTTGTTATCCTATATGTTCATAGTCCTAGAATAAAGTTACGAATCTATCCTATACTTTGTGCCGAGATAACAGGTCCGGCTTTACCTTATGTGCAGGGTGTGCGGGATACACGGACGCGAGGCGTCTCAGGGTTTGAAAAAATTTCATTTCATGTTGATCCCGTAGCAAAATTTGTTGTTTCATGGGCCTCCAAAACCTCCTTTGGGATTTGCCGTTTTTCGTAACACCTTGTATAACTGTAAGTGTTCAATTTGAATCGCGTGCCTACTAGAGGGCGCCTAGGTCACGATTGTACACGGCGCGACATGGGCTAGGGCCGGTGCTGCAAGATAATAAGCGTAATATTAAAATGCACTGTAAATACATAATTACATATATAAATGGCATAATTACATAATGACACATTGTGTCACTTGATATGTTTCTTCTATAGATCAAGATGGTATGATTTGTATAACTATAAAATTTGGATTATTTTTTTCAATGAAACAGTTGCTTTTCAAAGTGGATTCTTCAGTAATTGTTGCGGCGCCGGTTCAAATCCGATTTAGTCGAGTTAAAATTTATTTCGGGGTGGACCCACAGAATGAATCTCGACCTTATTCCTCTTGTTAGAAAGGTTGGTACCTTCAAGAATGGCCCATGATGTTTCCTTAAAGTGAACAGTAAAGGACTTTCTTCTAGTTCCTGTGCCCAATCCGTTTCGGACGTAGGCTATTTACAAGCCGATTTTAATGTTTGCTAGCGACACTTCTAAATAGTTGGATACACATGAGACCAAACCGTTACCTTAAATTCTGCAGCCAGGAGTGCCTCCTCCTTTCAGGTCCCCTCCTGCTACCTATCTTTCCTTGCATCTTCATCTGCAGTATACGATGTTTGTCATTTCGTAAGATGTGGCCCAGGTATTCTAATTTCTGCTTTTTGATGGTTATGCGATTTCTTGATATTTTCTGACTGTACTCAGCACTTCTCTGTTAGTTACGTGGTCTGTACATTAAATTCGGTGGAATCGGTGGTACAACCACATTACAAATGCTTGAATTTTCTTCATACAAGGATTTTAAATTTCTTACTTTAGAGGTGATCATTTTGCTAAAGTTCAGAAAACGTATTTTGCCGGATAGATCTAATTAATTATTAACTAGCTTAAGCCTTATGGCAACAAATCTTTAAAAAACTATAGATGAAATGTTAATTAGGATCTTATTGACTTACGCCACTATTTTATTTTTTTTTATTATTAATTGTTATAATTTTTAAATATTTTTATTTTGAAGAGAAAATATTTGTCCAGGCCAGGATTACTATATACTATCACTAAACTATCGTTTGATTAATGCTTATACTAGCTCAAAACTGAACTTAAGAAGTACTGATTAAAGAAGCTCTAAACATCGAAGTAGAAAAGAACATTTTCAGTCTTAGACTTAGCCCTGAGGAAGCTAGCAGTATGGGCAGCGAAACGTCAGAACAAGAGGAAATACCTGATAAATGGATCCAAATGATTGTTTGTTTATTCATTTAACGTCACTTTAAGCTCTTATGGTTTAGTGGATGATGCTATAGTGGGAGTAATAAAAATTTGCCAAATAATTAGGGTAAGGATCTAGGAGTAGAAGTCATAGCACAGGTCCATAACCTCCATTTTATGTCCCTTCTGGAGGAGACCAGAATAAAAAATGTGTTACTTTCTTAAAAAATTCTTAGGGTCACCTGATGGGCTGCGAAACTAAGACCTAGGGCATAAGAGGTTGTTATGCTCTCAAAATGGACATTACAACTAACTCATTAAGGAGAGATATATGGTGGGCAGCTGCAATCTCTTCTCTACCATTTTTAAACAAATGAAGGTCTTTTTCCTTTCTAGCAATTTACTTAATTTTTTCATGTTACTTTTGTAATTTGTCCTTCATTATATGTACCATTCATCCTATTTACTTATATTAGTATAATACAGTTGTAAATTTCATTGATGAATATTATAAAAAAATAAATCCTTCATTAAATTGTGTAGCAAATATATATTGTTTGTGGCTAGGGATAGGTAAGGTTGTATCAATCTGATACTAAAAAGTAGTTGATACAAGTATCAGATACAGTCGAAATGTACCTGATACTTTTGTATCAGATACGGTCAGATTGATACAACCTTACCCATCCCTACCGCCAAAACAAACCAAGCTCATTTTGGTAATAAAATTACATCATCTCACAGATTAAAAAAAAAAAATTATCTATTAATCACGGCCCTTTTAATAATAAATAAATAAATAGTCAATAGTCAACCACTGATTTAAGCTCCCCTGATTTGATTACCAGCGAAAGACCAATTTCGCCGCATCTCCCCTTAGTATTAATAATTAAATAAGTAAAAATAATAGTGAACAAGTTTTCACTTATTATCAATATAATCTGTAATTAGTCACTTATCACATATGTAGAAACGAAAATAAACTATGAAATTAGTTAACAGTAAAGGGAGGTTGAAATAACATTTTCCGATATTGCCTCCTAATATGTATATTCTTTTTCACGACCAACTTTTGCAAAAAAAACCTCGACCTATGTCCGGGCAAATATGGGTTCATTAATGGATATATCTATACCATAAAGTGAAGGGAATTAACATAAACGATTGAAATCGGGTGCAAAAAAAACAAAACAGCTATCCAGTATCTACCCATGACTAGTAAAAGTATCAGATACAAAAATATCAAGTTAAAGTATCAGTACAAAAATATCAAGTAAAAGTATCAGATACAGAAAAGTATCAGTATCACTTGTAGCAGATACAGGAAAATCCAGTATCTACCCATCCTTATTCGTGGCTATCTATTTGCAAATATTCTTCAGCCAAAACCTCTGCTAAATGGTAATACTTCTATCCTATGTTTTCAAAGGGGAATATCCTTAAATTTTTAATTGGCTCTAATACAAAACATTCAAGACCAACATACAACTTTTATTTTCTTAATATTATATTCTATGAATTATAAAGAAATAATAAGAGAATATTACTTAAGTAAGAGAAAAAAACAAACAACCAAGAACACTCTAACAAAAGAAAGATAATGAAAAATCAAAAACAGACATTAATTCTAAAAATAAAAGAAGAAAGATAAAAAAATATAGATTTATTATTATTATTATTAATGATTAAAATAATCATCAAAGTTGTAAAATTACTTGGAACCACAGATAAAAGCAACCATATGGATAAAGGAAGGGAAAAGATAAATTAAAACAAACAAATATTTTCAGTACAAAACATTTCTAAAAAGTCATTTATTAGTGCATATTTATACAGAGTATAAAAAAGTTATATACACTACATCATATTACAAAATCGTTATTCGATATCATGCATATACAATATCTTTTTTTTGTTTTTATAGTTTCAATTAATTCTTATGTTCATTGCACAAAATCATAAATTAGAAGATTTACATACTCGTGTCAAACTGAAGACGCTTAGGAAGAATAGCTGAAACAAAACATGATTATCACTTTATTTATCATAAAGATAAAGGAAATAAATAAAAAATGATTGACCAGATGGATGATTTTAACATTGAAACACAACTCTAAATAGCGTGCTTATAAAAGAAAGAAAAAATACTTAAAATGTTTAATATAAATATTGTCCTTGTAAAAAACAAACAAACATAAAAAATATTGCACCAAACTTTGCTGCAGTATATTAAACATTAATTGGGATATTTAATATATAATCCGTGTTCAAGCAAAATGCACTCAATCGATTAATATATTCTGACTTCTGCATAATACATAAAAAAAAAAAAAAAATCATGGACTATATTAACTTAAATTATATCCATTAAATCAGGCATTGCATGATTTAATAATGTTTTAAAACTGAAAATATATTCTTATTCATCTTTCAAGAAATGGACAGAGAAAAATGACGTAAGACTTATTTAAAATTTAGACTTATAGAAAATTAACATGAATATATAAATACAAATACATGTAGAAATAAACTACCATTCAATACTTACCACCAGTTTGAGATTCGATGAGCTTTCGTTTGGATCCCGGTTTCACTAATGTAGGGACAAGGCTACTAGGCAAAGGAAGCTGAGACCCAAGTGAAGGAGCTGGCTTATTACTAAAAAAATAAATAAAAAAAATAATTAAACTAATCCAATAACTATTAATTTGATTTTAATATCAATCATTAATCATTTTAATATCAACAGTAACGAAGGAGTTCTTAAAAAAGAAATTATTATAGTTTTACAATAAAAATTTCCCACAACTCCTTAAATAAAATAAAATACGAGGGTGGTCTGAAATGTTCTCGGAATCACCGCAAGATGTCAGTGCTAGAGCAACAAATCACACATCCTTTGTGAGTGAACATGTGGCGTGAGTGGTAGTGGCAACTCTTTGTTGATGGTTTTTGCGTAGTGATTTGTGACAATTGAAAAAACTGAGCTTCGATCAGTGATTAAGTACTTTGTAAAGAAAGGTATGAAAGCAAAGGAAATTCATGCCGACTTTCAGAACACACTGGGGGGGGGGGGACTCTGCTCCTTCATATTCAACTGTTGCCAAGTGGACCAGCAAGTTTAAATTTGGTCGGGAGAGCTTAGATGATGATCCGCGTAATGGATGGCCAAAAAGTGCTACGACCCCAGAATATATCGCAAAAGTGCATAAAAAGGTCATGGAGAATCGCCGACTGAGAGGTTGCTGAAGCTGTAGGGATGTCATCTGAGCGCGGTACATCACATTTTAACCGAAGAATTGGGAATGAAAAAATTATCTGCAAGATGGGTGTCGCGGCTCTGGACATTGGACCATAGCACCAGATTGGAAATGTCCGAACAAAATCTGGACCGTTTTCTATTTTTTTTTAAATTTAATTAAATTTTTTTTTAAGGTAGTAAATAGTTGGGGGTGCAGTCAAATAAAACACTAAATAAGTGGGTACTTATTTATTATGTGCCGACGTTTCGACCCTCTTTGTGGGTCATCTTCAGGGCTAAGAAAGAAAAACAGACAAAAAACAACAAAACTATAAAAAAAAACATTTTTCTTCCTTATAAAAAAAAACATTGCAGTACCAAATATATGATAATATTAAAAAAATATATATGTAGAGTAATAGAAATATAGAACAAAAAAGTGAGGAATATATATGAATAAAGATATTACAGAGAAAATGTACTGAAAGGTGGTGATGTAAAAAATTACAAAGGTAAAAGAAGGAAGTAAACAGAAAGTTTATAAAGTAAAATGAAAGAAAATATAACAAAAATGATATCAAAGAGTAAATAAAGGAAAAAGAAAAGTAGAAAGTAAACATATAAATCTAGAGTATAACAAGTAAAAAAGTAAACTGAACATGGAAGGTAGAAAATATACGTAAGGGAAGTTTTAAAATTTATACTAATCGTATTTTAAATATGGTTAGAGAATGATGTTAAATGATAATGAAATGTTAAATAATAACATATGATGGATGCCAAAAAAGCTAACAGGAGAAAAAAGTGTGCAGAATGGAGAAGGAATAGGGGGGAGGAGAAGATATGAATATTAAAAATGTACTGACCTATAGGAAGCTGAGGCTAGACTAGAAGCGGTCTAACTGACAAAAAAAAACGTTATGAAGGTGCTGCCAGCGATATCTGACGGCCAAAAAAATGACTAATTTTTATTTTTTATATATATTTTATTATATTTTAATAGTTATTTTTTATTGACTATTTTATAGAAATAATGACTATTTTATTATATTTAAAAGTGTATCATGACTATTTTATAGAGGGCCAAGAAAATTAATGACTAAATTAATGGGAAAAGGTAGGGTGATAAAAACAGTAAGATTTTATGTGAAGAGGTCAAAATGAGTATTATAGGAGAGAGAATGTAGTAGGTAACAGAATGAAAAAAGGAAGCTATAACAAGGTAAAATAATTTAAGGTTTTTTGAGTAAGTTGAAAATTTGTGAATAAAAAGAGGATAAGTTGTTTGAGTCGATCTTGAGATTAACAGTGGAGGAATCTAAATTTATGTGGATAGTTTCAGAGAGTATGCGTTTATCAAGGTTTGGAACAGAAGCTAGGATAGACGTATTTTCGAAGTCAAAAAGGTGGTTAAAGGATAAGGCGTGTTCGGAGAGTTTTGACGCGGTAAGGTTATGGGAGGAAATGGAGTATTTGTGTTGGTAAATACGGTCTTTAAGGAAGTTCTTAGTTTCGTCGATGTAGGAAGAGTTGCAATTAGGAGTAGAGTAGGGGATACGATAGACAACATGGGAGCGTTGTTTCAGGGGAATGGGATCTTTTAAATATAATAAAATAAAATATTCATTATTTCTATAAAATAGTCAATAAAAAATAACTATTAAAATATATATAAAAAATAAAAATTAGTCATTTTTTTGGCCGTCAGATATCGCTGGCAGCACCTTCATAACGTTTTTTTTGTCAGTTAGACCGCTTCTAGTCTAGCCTCAGCTTCCTATAGGTCAGTACATTTTTAATATTCATATCTTCTCCTCCCCCCTTTTCCTTCTCCATTCTGCACACTTTTTTCTCCTGTTAGCTTTTTTGGCATCCATCATATGTTATTATTTAAGATTTCATTATTTCATCATTTTATATTCTATCTCCATTCTCTAACCATATTTAAAATACGGTTAGTATAAATTTTAAAACTTCCCTTACGTATATTTTCTACCTTCCATGTTCAGTTTACTTTTTTACTTGTTTTACTCTAGATTTATATCTTTACTTTCTACTTTTCTTTTTCCTTTATTTACTCTTTGATATAATTTTTGTTATATTTTCTTTCATTTTACTTATGTAAACTCCCAAGGAGCCTATTATCATACATTTTATATTTTATCTATATTCTACTATCTTTTCCATAATTTCACATCTCACCTCTGATGTTTATACTTTTTCTTTTTATAAACTTTCTGTTTACTTCCTTCTTTTACCTTTGTAAATTTTTAAATCACCACCTTTCAGTACATTTTCTCTGTAATATCTTTATTTATATATATCCCTCACTTTTTTGTTCTATATTTCTATTACTCTACATATATATTTTTTTTATATTTTCATATATTTGGTACTGCAATGATTTTTTTTATAGTTTTGTTGTTTTTCTTTCTTAGCCCTGAAGATGACCTACAAAGTGGGTCGAAACGTCGGCACATAATAAATAAGTACCCACTTATTTAGTGTTTTATTTGACTGCACCCCCAACTATTTCCTACCTTACACAGATCTTCTAGTCAACCATCTCCTCGCTTCTCATAAATTTGTTATTATTATTTATTTATTTTTTTAAATTAGTCTACAGGGAGACTATGTTGAAAAGTAAAAGCAGTTCCACCGAGGTAAGACACTTCTTTCTAGTACATTCCGAGAACTTTTCAAACCACCCTCGTATCACGTCTATTAAATATATATATATAAAGAGGAGTATACCTGAAATAGGGCATCTTAAGAGCTTGGGAACACGTTATCCTTTTCAAAGGATTAATTGTTAGTAGTGATTGAAGCAAATCTAACAAATCATCCCCCGCAGCCGTGAAGATGTCTTTTAACGAAGTACCAGGGAATGTTTTAAACTGTATATAATCTTGAAGGGACGTCATACCCTTAAAAAAGAAAAAAAAATTATCTTAATACAGTTTAAAACTATTGATCATTACATCAGAATAAAATGTCTTAACAAATTATTTCGCACTTTTTTTTAAAAACCACTACAAATTGAGTAATGGATCATCTAGGTGCCTTGTACACACTTAAACCTAAAGTAAAATCAAAGGTGTACTGTTAAATTAAAATATCGATTTCATAAAAATTTAAACAATATCTGGTTGAATGAAATAATTGAACATAAGTGTATGAGGGAACATTTTTGAAAAACCTATGAAAAATCTAGCTTAAAAAATGAACCTGTAATTTAGTAATTTAAAATCAGCCTTCGTAAATTTTAGTGCACACTTACCAAATATTGCTTAACATATTTCAATTAAAGTATAAACAATCTATTGTCTGACAATGTAGAAAACAACCTTTTGCGAGCCTGTGGATGTGTGGTGCCAATACCCTCCCCACCACTGCCGAATTAAAAAATATATAACTATAGCCATATAATTTTTAATCAGATAATTTTATAGCCTATTATAATACAATTATAGCTATGGTAAGTTAAGTGAGCTAGGTAGTGAGGGAAAGAGCATGGCTTCCCTATGCATCGGCCTCAGGAGACTTCTGGTCAAGAAAAGTTCGTTTTCTAAATTAAGACTGAACTTATTTAATTGGAAATAAATTGATCATGTCGATTTTATGCAGTATATACATATAACAACATACATATGACTATAATACTCTGATACTTCGTTTACAATTTCTTAACACTGCAAAATGAGTTAAGGTTATACATAGATGTTAAAAAAAAAAAAAAAATTACCGGCCATGTTGTTTCATTTGGCGTGCCAAGTGTATGGAATATTCTTGTAAGTTGATCTAAATCTGATTCGCCAGGAAGGAAAGGAACTCGAAGTAACAACTCCGCAATAATGCACCCTACGGCCCACATGTCAACACCAGTTGAGTACATTCTTGCACCAAATAGTAATTCTGGTGATCTGGATCAAATAAAAATTACAAATTCAGTTTATCAATGATGAAATATAAATATCCGTCAATAAAATTGGCTTAAAAATGTAATTATCAAACTTATACTTTAAAATCAAACTAAATACAACCCTGACAATTGGATCAAACAAATCATAAGAATAACAAAAAAAAATAGACAAAATAAATTACAAAACTAAATCAAGTAAATACAAAATAAGAATATTAAGGTTATTTCTTCTTATAAGAAGAGCACGGTAAGAAAAACATTGAATTCGTTCTCTATTTTTTATAATTGTTCTTTAAAGAATTTAATAATTCAACTTACTAGTTCCAAAATTATTTTTTTTATAGATTTAAAAATACCTCTAAACAATTAGTTTAAAGGGAGTTTATTACCTGTACCACCTGGTAACAACTTGATGAGTATAAATTCTATTTGGAGATCCATAAAATTTAGCCAATCCAAAATCTCCTATTTTTAGAATTCCTTCGCTATTTATAAGCAGGTTATTTGGTTTTAAATCCTGGAAAAGATACACGACATAGAAATCAGAAACAATCAAACCAAGCAATAATGAGAAATAACAATAATTTTATAGCAACACAACTTCCTATATGAACTTATATAGTTTGCGAATAATGTAAAGATAAATTATTTTCAGTTCTTTCAATTGGAGAAACAGATTACTAATTATAAACCACTGGAATAATTATGTTAAAGCTAAGATTAAATAAAAAATACATAAAAAAGTAGTTGAGATAAGCGTTAGCTCCAACAATATGGTGGGTAGGCCAAGGGAAATATCTTTGAAATTCATGGAATGTTAAAAAAGAAGATAAATCCAACTTATCACCTACATCTTTTTTGATGAAAGAAGATTACTGATAATAAACAAGCCCAATGGATTTAAATATTTATAGGCTATAAATATTATAAAATACAAGTTTATGAGTTATGTATGAGCTTCAGTTAAGAGCTGTCACAGTAAACACTGGAAGCCTGTTTTGCAGCCACTCAAGCTCCCTCCTTACGGAAATGAATTGAATGTACAGTGACCTTGGACTAACAAAGTTTCCAAAGAACCTGTCGAAAATAACTCCAAGATGGTGGGGAATTATTTTACAAGAGAGAAAATTATGAAGAAAGAAAAAAAAAATCTAAAGACCCAAAGTGAATATCACTTCACTTCATCATTTCAGGTTTTAACTAACTAACTAACTGCTTGGCTCAACAGTCCTTGCAGGACCTAGACCTCCCTGACAAACCTCCTTGACACCTCTCGCTCCGTCACCTTCTCTCTCCCATGTTTATCGCATTTTCCTCTACATCATCAATCCACTGTAGAGATGTTTTTTCTTTTCATTTTTTATTAATTAGTAAATCGTATTCTAACAAAAATGCTAGATTAGGCTACTGCTGTTGGCCCACCATCAAAGGAAATTAGTCAATGAGACATAAGCGAAGCAATGAAACAGGGGAAGATAGTAATTCATTCTAACTTACTAAGAAGTAATTGATAATATTTCCAGTCTACAAATTGTTTATGTAATTAATAATTTTAGTGATCCTATCAACAGCGCCTTTGTCAAGATCCAGGCACTTCTATATACTTTTGGTATCCAATATAATAGAAAAACAATATCAATATACTGAAAAGTCTGGCCTATCCATCATATTGATATATATTATGATGTGGTAAATATTACAGATTTTAATAATAAATAAAAATTTATCATTGTATTCATATTTTCGAGTCATATTGGGTTGATAGAAATTTAAGAATATAAATATGTAGCTATACTAGATAAGAATTAGTCATTGCAGTAAATGATATTTCCCTAAGATGTAAAGAGAATGAAACTTATATACATTATATGTTAATGAACTTAACAATTACATACCCGATGCAGTATCCAATTGTCATGAAGATACTCTAGTCCTAAAAGAGTCATAAGTGTATATTTTTTCACATGAGCTGGAGAGAGGACAATAGTGGTGTCTTTGACAATTACCTCTAAATCAGTATCCATAAAGTCAAATACCAATGAAACATTTGATTTGTAACCGAAAACATCTAAAGAAAAAAAATGGCAGGGCTATAAAAGGAAGCAGACAATAAATTATAAACAGTTTGCAATAATAATCACTTACCTAACAAACCGATTATGTTTGGATGTTTCAATTCTTGGAGCAGTTTGATTTCTCTGAGGGCAGTCCTGTTTATACCATCCCTGGCTTCAGCTTTACTCCCGACTTTAATCTAATGTATAAATATTATTAGTATAGCTAGACAGCATAATAATAAATAAATAGATACTTTAAGATATAGTAGCGTATATACAGAGAATGGCAGAAGAATTGGTTGGAGGAGTAGTAGCACTGAAGAAATATTTTGAAGTAAATATTTTATTACCTTTTTAACAGCAACAATAATGTCTGTTTCCACATCTTTGGCTTTATACACAGTGGCAAACTGAAAAAAAAAAATGACAACTATTAAAAAGTTTATGTAAGGTTTTTTTAAAAAAAGAAACTGAAATAAAATACCTGTCCTTCTCCTAAAAATTCGATTTTTTCGTATCGGCGCCATTTATCTTCAAGTTTATAATCCATTTTAAATTGATTAAATTAGCCTAAATCAGTAAGCTAACAGAGGACAAAAATCCAGAGTAATTTTCAATGTCTTTGTACAATGTTATCACAGAAATTCTAAAAGTTTCAAGTCTTATTTTCTTTTAGGAATAGCCATAGTTACTTAAAAATCGCGTATTTATTCATTCAGGAGTTAATTTATTTAACACGACCTTACAGCACTGATCTGAGTGAATTAATACATTTAAAAACGAACTTCCGCATGTGCTTTGTTTCTGAGCAGAACATCATACACAAAGTGTAAATACTGCAAGGTACTTGGTTATATCCAAAGAGGTACGATTTATACTGCAACGAAGTTTTCAACCTTATTACATTTTCAGAAAAGATAATTTAAAACTTAAAATATTAATAAATCACTCAAGACATATATTGGTTCCGTTATATACAGATGACATTCATGACAATTTAAAAAACAACCTCAGTCAGTAAAATATTGTGTGTGACTCTGACAAAGATTTATCTTGTTCTAGTGATATATTTTTTGATAGAGAATTTGAATTTTAAAATGCCTTTCAATTACGTGAAGAGATTGCGGGCAGATGATGACATAGATATTAACATAGTAATGGCAGAAGATCATGACCCTCGCAAAGTTAATGCTTCTCATCAATGTAATACAAATTAATTTTATTATTTATTTAAGAACTTGTATTTAACGTATCAAATCACTTTGATATATGATTAATCATACGTCCAGTTCAGCTATATAATATGAAGTTAAAGGTACTAACTATCCAAGAATCAAGAGTTGGCTTTACTGAGGTTCGAGCGGCGCATCCTCCAAAGAATATTTGGCCCAGTGTGTATAAATCAAGAGTGGAAACTAAGGACCAATGCGGAACTACAAATGGTGTACCAAGAAGCCGACCTGATCAGATTTATAAAAGTGGGGAGATTACGTTGGGCCGGATATGTGGCGAGTATGACGGATGACAAAATTCCTAAGAAGCTCCTCAACGAACATATCCATGGAACAAGACCAGTTGGACGTCCCAATTGCGTTGGGAAGACGGCGTTGCCGCCGGTGCAAGGCCTATTCTTGGGATAAGGAATTAGAAGGCGGCTGCTCAGAATATGGATGATTGGTGGCGTCTGTTGCAGTAGGCCTTGACCACCCGCGGGTTGTAGTGCCATTAAAGAAGAAGAAGGCTAACAATAGAAATAAAACGTTTCAAGAAAGGATGAGGAAGAAATATCTAAAAAGCTCCTGAAGAAGGTAACAATAAGGTTTAGATTACGGATGCCAGGAGAACTCTGGACATGAAGAATCGTGTCCGCAACAATTCGTGGAAAAATGACTGATGCTGAAGGAAGATAACCGCTGTTCGAAACCGAGCAATTAATTCAAATTAAAAAAAGTTTAAATTAGTTTAATCTAATAATTAATTTTATTATTTTACTAACTTAAATCTTATCATGCACTATAAAAGGTTTTAGAACTGAGATGGGGTTTCCTTGGGCCATGCCAATAGTGAAGGAAATCGAAATGATACTAATGGCTAACAGAATGCCAACCGACGACGAGGAACGTCCAGGTTTTGGTATAAAATCATTCCGCAGTGCAGTCACTGAGCTTGTGCTGGGATCGAAAAACATCCGTGTTGTTAATGGCCAGGTAAGTGAAGATAGGAGTTCACTTAAAAATATGACATCATCTATGAACTAATAAAGAAGAAGTGTGTCCTAGTGTTAAGTCTGCATTTCCTCAACAATTCGGCTTACTTTTTTATTTTGATTGATTGTTTTTAATACTATTGACAATTCGTATACTCAATGTTTCATAGCAGAATTTAATCATATATCCTAGTTTATTTTAAGCATCTTTCATAAGAGTTTAATTATATCTCTGTGTTTAATTTAATCATAGTTTCGCAAATTAAAATGCCTCTATGCTTTCTATTTTCACTTTGGTTTCTAGGTCCTCACTGTTCAGAGTATATCGAGCATAGGGGCTTTAGGTCTAATTGGTGAAATAGCTTCGAAACAGCTCAAGTTAAAACATGTATATGTTCCTTCTTCAACGTGGGGTCACTACTTTATATTTGAAGAAATAAAATTTATATATATCCATACTTGGTTTGATGGAACGAATGTCCTCATAATTTATTTTTTCAGATGGAATGCAGTTAGCTTTCCGGGTACCAGGTTTTCCTAAACCTAAGACATACCGTTATTATGATCATATTAAGCACGAATTGGATATGGAAGGTAACGTATTTTTGTTTCAAGTTGTTTAAATAAGTAATAGATTTTAGTTTAATTGATTTTTCCCTAAGATTTTCTTCCACCTAAGGTCAAGGTTTTGAAGTCTCGTGGACTTGCTGTACGCCCGACCGTTGAGCTCTTAATCAGTTTTGTCATCTTGACTAGACTGTTATGCCTTATAGACGGTGCTCAGCATTCCTCTGTACAATACGCCAAAAAGTGGTATAGTTAATAGTTAATTATTTTATTGACAAACCACAGCTAATTGGCAAAATTTAGGATTCCCACCATAGCATCGTTCGGTTATCCATATCTTAGACTTCTTCTTTGATGGTGCTACAACTCGTAAAGAGTTAAAGCCTTCCTTAAGCTAAGCCGCCAGTATACTTCCTCCACAAAAAAATAAATCTAATCTACTATTTCAAATATTTCATATCAGTGATGACTGGAACGTGTTCCTATTTTACTTCTTCTCTTCAAGCGTTTTATTTAATAGAATTGTAGATGATTTAATGTCATATTTGTTATGCATGCCAGTAATATATATTTGTTTATTCCATTTAATTTCAATACCAATGCAGGCATGCTTGAAGACTTGCGTAAGATTCCAGAAGACTCCCTAGTTGTGTTCTACTCATGTTGCCATAATCCTACCGGATGTGATCCAACAGTAGAACAATGGAGGGAGATAGTAGAAGCTGTTGGGGTGAGCTTAGTAGCTAAGTATTATTTTATATTAACGTAACAGACTTACAGGGGTGTGCCCTAATTAATATAATTAAGAAGCAGCTACTACGCCTGAAGGGTCTTGGGTTCAATACATGTTAGAGCATTTTTCTCGTAGACTAATTTTTCTCGCTATTAAGGATACGCACTTTGTAGAGGCTGAGTATGCCCAAAGAAGAGGTCTGTAGATCTCACAGGGTCCACCCATAGTGTAACAGGTTAAATAATTTGTCTGCCGCAGGCGGATTTGAGCAGAGGACGGTACTAAACCGCAGGTTGCCAACTTGGAGGTAGGATTAGTTAAATTCCCGTCAAGTGACGTAAGGTAACGTCATTTATACTTCACGAACTTATATGGTTCGTAATCTATAAAATTGGAATGCTTAGAAAAAAATATTGGCTTCAAAATATACCTCATTAAGACAAAGTGACAGCTTATTTGAGAGTGAATAATCAGTATTAGCCAATTCAAGACGAGTAATTTCAACTGGGCTTATTTTCCAGTTATACGAGAAGGCATATAAATCCTTTATTATATGTAACGGAAGAGGATATTATGCATGATTCACCAACACCAAAATAAGTATATAAATCCTATGTTACTTATTTATTTGGGGGAAAATAGTGTTGGACACCGCCGATACAAATCGTGACGTAGAATTGACAAAAGATGCCATCAATTGACGAGATTTTAACTACCAGGCTGGCAACCTTCGGAATCAGTACCAAGATAATTAATTACAACATAATTTCTGTACAGATGACCGTGTTCCCAGTCGTTGATTTATCATACCTAGGGCTTGCATCAGGAGATCTTGATACCGATGCTTATCCTGTCAGACTGTTTGCAAGGTTAGGTTTCGAAATGGCTGTCTCTGTCTCATTTGTCCATAACTTCCTTCTTTATAGTAAGTATGCTAAAAATAATGAAAAAAATTAATAAGTATTCTTCTTTATTAATTAATATTGGCTACAGGTGATAGGGTCGGGGCAGCCATGTTTCTCACTCGTCACCAAGAAGATATCCCTCCGTTGAAAAGCCACGTAGCAACAATAATAGCTTCCTTGTACGGAAGCCCACCACATCATGGCGCTAAGATTGTTTCCACCGTCCTCAATAGCCCTAAATATTATGAACAATGGTAAGTAATGAATAGATATATCAATAATACTAATATTTAATATGGTATAACACCGGAGTACCGTCGCTTCAATCAATTCAGATTGCTGCACTAGTGCTTTCTAGGGGAATTCGTGGTAGCTATCGACTTTGATTTCAACTTTAAAATCATTGTCATTTGAATTATTAAAACTATTACTGCCTTAATTCGAAATTGTTAAAAATTTGCTATTAACTTCCGCTGGTTTGGATACGTTTTTAATCACATATTAAAATTTTAAACACGTATTAAACTTAACGTTTACGTTAAGTTTAATCATAGTTAGGGGCCCAACATACACTGAATATTTGTTGAGAGTTTCTTTACCTTTTTAGCGAGGGTGGCGGGCATCAAAGTTAATAATTAATGATTAATTATTATATAAATAATAATTATTACAAATGAGGGAGGCCCTCATCTCATATTGAAAGAATATGTTGGATTTTGTTTATCATTTTACTGATCGTAACTAAGCAACAGCAATTATTCTCCTAGGTATTTAATCAATTATCTATGGCTGCAGTCAGGTGTGCTCTCCTTATTTCTTATATCCTTTCAGTTTTCTTAACCTTTTCCTAACCTTCGTTAAACTATTTCAGTTTCTACAGGCAGGCATCCCCATTCAAGCGTGAAACCAACTTCTTCAAACTCCGGATATAATCCACGCAAAGAAGTAATCCCTTTTCTCCACCATTCTTGAATATTCTTCCTCCCTGATGACATCATCATCATCATCATCATCATTACATGGCGCTATGGTCCATGAAGGACCTTGGCCTCCTCAACAATTTTCCTCCACCTTGACCGATCTCTCGCTGCTCTTCTCCATGTTCTTACCCCCAGGCACTTAAGGTCTGCTTCCACATCGTCCAGCCATCGCATTCTAGGCCTTCCTCTTCCTCTTTCTCCGTCTGGACGTCCCTCCAGAATCAGCTTCGGGAGCCTTTCTTTGTCCATTCTGTGAACGTGCCCCAACCATCTCAATCTTGCTTTTTTAATACAAGAAACTATGTCAGGTTCTCCATATAGGTCCTTAAGTTCTTGATTCCTTTTAATGCGGAAACAATTTCCTTCCTTGGTTGGGCCATACACTCTTCTAAGAATCTTTCTCTCCCATGCATTCAATAATCTCTCATGCTGTTTGGTTAGAGTCCACGCCTCCCCACCATAGGCAACGACAGGACGAAGTATCGTCTTATATACCCTTATTTTGAGACTACAGGGTACAGCTCTATTTTGGAACACGTTTCTGAGGGACCAATAGCATCTGTTACCGTTTTCAATCCTTGCCTTTATTTCATGTTCCAGTCTGTTGTCTTCTGTAATAATGGTGCCAAGATATTTGAATGTCTTAACATTTTCAAATCTGCACCCTCTTCCTTGGAGATATCCACTGGACGGCCGTTTCCTGGATGAGAGCATGTATTTTGTTTTATCCATATTTATAATGAGCCCTGCCTTCCTAGCTGCCTCTTCACATTCCCATAATGCTTCCAAGAGCACGTTTTCATTTCTTCCTGTGATAACCACATCATCAGCATATGCGAGGTGTTGGGTCATGCTCTTATAAATACAACCCTCTCTTCTTGCTTTCGTTGTTATTATTATTTTATGCAGCACCAAATTAAACAACACTGGAGATATAGGGTCTCCTTGTTTAACTCCTTTTTTAATAGGGAAGTCTCTGGACATTTCTCCCTGGACCTTAACCACACCACTACTATTCTGCAGTGTCATTCTTATCAATCTGATAAGTTTTTTAGGGCACCCAAGAAACATCAAGTTTTCGTAGAGCTCATTTCTTTCTATGCTATCATAGGCCTGTTTGTAATCAATGAAGAGGTGGTGAAGTTCTACGTTCCATTCGTTACATTTCTCAAGCATATTCCTGATGGTAAATATGTGGTCAACAGTAGATCTTCCAGGGCGGAACCCACATTGATAGTCGCCCAAAACTGCTTCTGCTGTTATCATTAATCTTCCCAAGAGTAGTATTGATAACACTTTGTAGATTGAACAAAGCAGTGTTATCCCTCTATAATTTTGGCATTCTAATTTATCTCCCTTCTTGTGCATCGGCACAATAATGGCCTTGTACCATTCCTTGGGCATTTCTTCCTTAATCCATATTTCCAGGATTAGTTCATAAATTTCACGGTGCAACAGGTCACCGCCGTATTTAAGCATTTCTGCGGGAATATCATCAAATCCTGGTGCCTTGTTATTTTTTAATTTTACGACAACTTCTTCCACTTCTTCTGGGTCTGGTGGTTCTAGAGGCATATCATCTACTATTGGCTCCGATAAGTTTATTGTTGTGGTTTCTTGAGAATTTTCTTTGCCGGGGTTAAGCAAATCATTGAAATATTCTTTCCATCTTTCGGCTATATCTTCTCTGTCTCCCAATAGAGTGCCATCCCTATCCTTGCAGAAACCTATCCGGGGTTGAAATCCTTTTCTTAGCCTTTTCAACCTTTGGTAGAAGCTTCTACTGTTTTTACCCTCAAAATCATCTATCATCGATTTTAGGTCTTCTTCTTCTTTCTTCCTCTTCTTGCTTCTGCACAGTTTTTTGGTGGCTTCTCTCTTTTTTGTATAGTTTTCAACAGTTTGCCTAGTCCTTCTCTGAATCATCTTCAAGTAAGCCTTCTTCTTTTCATCAACTGAAGCCTGACATTCCTGATCAAACCAGTGGCAGTTTTTCCCATTTGTTTCATCTGTTATTGTTTCCTCCGCAGCATTTACAACAGCTCTCTTTATTTTCTCCCATTTATTCTCAATGCCTTCTATTTCTTCTAGTTCTACATTTCTTAAATTCTCCTCCACTTTCCTTTCGTATTCTTTTTGGATCTCTGGCATTTTTAAGGCTTTTATATTATACTTATGGGTACTTTTCCTATTTTTTCCTTTTGTTGTTACTGCCAATTTTTGCCTATACTTCACTCTTACTAGGTAATGATCACTACCTACTTCAGCTCCTCTGCAGCTCCTTACATCTTCTACATCACTTTGGTGCTTTGTTTCTATCAGTATGTGATCTATTTGGTTTTTGGTTTTTCCATCTGGAGATGTCCAGGTTTCTAAGTGAATAGGCTTGTGTTGAAAGGTAGTACTTGCTATTTTCATGTTCCTACTAGTTGCAAAATCTACTATCCTATATCCATTGTCATTAGTAATATTGTGGCAACTAAAGTTTCCAACTGATCTCCCCAGGTTCTTCTCTTTCCCAATTTTTCCATTGAAATCTCCCAATATAACTTTAGCGTCATATTTAGGAATCTTGTCATAGGTCCTTTCTAGCTCCTCATAAAACTCTTCCTTTTCTCCATCTGTCTTCTCCTCTGTTGGTGCATGTACGCTCACTAAAGATATATTGAAGAATTTACCTTTAAGCCTTATGTAGCATATTCTTTCGTTTGTTGCCTCGTACTTAAGTATAGCTTGTTTCAGCTGCTTTTTCACCATGAAACCAGTCCCAACAATGTTCCTATGATGCCCGCTATTAATAAGAACATATTTGCTTAGCTCGACCATAGTAGGATCCTTCCTCCATCTAATTTCCTGCAATGCCACAACATCCATCCCATATTCCTCGAGACACCCCTCCAACATACGACTTTTTCCCGCTTCCAGTAGTCCACGTACATTCCATGTTCCAATAGTCAGCAAATTTTTAGTCCTTTTCATGCCGGGTTGTTTACCATAAATCAGTCCAAATCCGAAGCTATTTTGAGGTTTTTTGGCAATATTTTTTTACACAGGTTGAGTCGCCGGCCCACCTCTGTGCCCCTGTTAGTCGCCTTTTACGACAGGCAGGAGATACCCCTGGATTATTCTGATCCGATCCTGGACGGATGACATACAGACCAGTTATCCTGGGTAACCAAGATCGATAATCATCGAAGGCATGTTCAGGTATATCGAGGACTTCACAGGAGTATGGGTATTCTGTAACGGTCCAGTTCTCTGTGTGGACTTGCTTGGCTGCTAATCTGGAGTGGATGGTGGGAAAATATTTCCTCGGAGTTGAAACCTTTTTGCTGGCCTGCTAATGGATTTTGATGTTAAATGTGTAAAAAAAAAGAGGCAGCATTTGTTTCATTACGGAATTTATTCATTTGTTTTCTTCTTTATTTTACTTCAATTAAGTCTCAACGGAACGGACCACTTTAACGGAGCACATCCTAATTCAGTTTGGTAACGTGGAGTCCACCAAAACAGAAACGACAAGAAAGCTGAAGAACCTCGAAGCAAAGGATTTCCAATAAGCCATTAGCGCTATCAAATATGATTAGAACTTATTTCAGATGCTTTCATTTTGGTTCATTTGTATATTAATATTATAATGTACTTGGTCCAATCAGATTTCTGTGCCATCATCCATGTAGGCATTATTTCAAAACAATTCAAAGTATGAATACAGTAGGCATAACTAGTTTAGAAGATTCATTAAAATTGACAGTCATTGTTTATTGTATATTTTAGGTTAGGTTATCTGAATAAAATTAGACAACAGATTCAAACTGCGAGGGATAAATTCGTGGATGCACTTGTAAAATTCAAAGTACCTGGAAATTGGGATTACATTTCTAAAGGCAAAGGGATGTCCACCATCACAAACCTTACAGGTAAATTCTTTGACAAGCTTTTAAAATTATTCACATTTAAATATAACACAAACATAAATAGATGTTAACGAAAATATTTTTAGTCATATTTTATTAAAACTATTATTAATAAAGGCAATATATCAATGACGGTAACAAACTCAAATAATGTAAAAGGTAGTTGCCACAGCCAGGAGTAAAAATCGTGTCGACTAAACAGCTGTTCAATGGATGACAATGGAAGTTCAATGGTTCACGATTGCAAGTGGCATGGATGCAGTTTTTAATTATTTATTGTTACGTGTGTTATAATTTTTATGTAGCATTATATTAATGCCTCATTATATTTCAGAACGTCAAATCCAGCACCTGATAGTGTATCACCATGTTTATGTCCGTAAAAATGGCAGCTTGAACGTCGGAGCTCTCGTTGGGGACAAGATCGATTACGTAGCTAAAGCCATTGGTGACTGTATCAGAGAATTCCCGCCTTCACTATATTTGGATGAATGAAACCATTTTGGTGAAATAAATAGGACTAGATTTAATGAGTTATAAAATGTGAGTTGTGAATAAAATAAATAAAGTAAGTGCTGTATGAAGTTTGTGGTTTTGTGCTTTCTACTTTGTATTTATCAGCTGTTTTTTCTAACCTTTTCCAACTGGTGTATGGTAACCTCCCTTATGATTGGGTAATTGCATTAGAGCGTTTGTGTAGTAAGTGTTGCAGTAGCCTGAAAAGTCGAGATGTTTCTTGTCTTTTTAGTCTAATATGAGGATTCCAAGTTAAGTCAGTATGTAATCTTAAGTATCGGATTTGTCCTACAGGAGTCAATGGGATATTATTAGAGGATACTGGAGGACTGGAAGTCATTGGTTTCACCCACCCCATCTCCCCAACCCCGCCTCTGATTTCGCAAGAACCATTTTCTAAATTGCCAGACAATAGCTGTTAGAACAGAGTATGATACATACAAGAAATAAAAAATCTTTACCCAAAAAATGGATCTAGACCGGGAAATATTAATAATTAAGTATAGTTAAATCTTTATAATATCTTACAATATACAACAAAAAAACTGCCTATAAAAAATATACATTTTTAAGTACACATTATTTGTTTATATTAATTACTTAGAAATTATATATTTATTTAAGTTTAAATACAAATTATTTACACAAATATATCTTAAATCACAGAGTTTCGAAGTCTTATCTCCTTAAATATTTACATGAATTTCCAATTGGGATCAGATATAACTGGGTAGTTATTGTTGGGGAATTGGTAACTGAATTCGGGCTGTTGGTAATATTGGATAATGTTATTGGTATTGTTGGTATGATGTGTTGTCATTTGGTATTCACTAACTTCCGGGGGGTACCAACTATCTTCCTGTTTTACGCTAACCTGGTCTCCTCCATCTTGTATCCTCTGCCCCTCAGATTTCATCCTTTTCACTTTATATCTGAAAGAGAAAATGGAATTGTTAAAACACAAACATAAAGAAAATATATTCACGTGTCTGGTAAAAACTCAAGAAGGAATATGCGGGCGGAGTAAAGCTAAACAAAAGATAAATCTTTTGTCACTAATCGACCGATAGCTTATTTTTCAAAAAGTACCATCTTTAATTTTTCTTTTAACATATTGACTTGTTATATCTTCATTCTTGTGTGATTAGAATAGATGGCGACATATCCGAAGAATTTCATGCAAACAAAGGACTCTATCAAGGAGATGCTCTAGTCTGGATGTTATTTAACCTTGCACTTGAAAATGCAACGACAAGATAACATATACTTGGGATATGCGGGTGATATGGACATTGTCAGATGCTCATTTCAGACTGATGCTTTTCTGGCATTTCAGGCAGACGAGGATTAGAAGTCTATGAGGCCAAAATAAATTGTTACAGAAGAAATTACAAAGCAAGGTGAGAGTTACTATTGAGGCGTGTAAAATCGAAAAGGTTTCAAAGTTTACTCACCTGGGATCTGTGGTCACTCAGGACAATAACCCCGATATGGAGGTAAGGAGTAGAATGGATCGAGGAAAAAAATTAAGAGGATGGATAGTTTCCAGACAGACCAAGCTCCATCTTTATAAAACATTGGTGCAGCCCATACCTGTATATGGATCTGATGGAGTGCTGGTCAACTTCAAAAGCCACAGAATAAGAACTACCAATTTTCAAAAGAAAAGTTCTTTATCATGAACTTGGAGGTGTAAAGGTTGGGGAGGAGTGGAAGTGAAGCACGGATCAACAACTGTAAAATGCTTTAAGGATGTTGATGCCATCAGAGTAATAAAATTTAGGCCCTTGAGATTTATAGATAAGAGGAAGGACCTAGATGAGGTGGTCAGATGATGTGACTGGTGATGCTCACAACATCCTAGGAGTTAGTGATTGGATGGCGTCGGCCCAAACCCATTTAGAGGAAGCGGTTGGAGGGGACCAAGACCCATAACCTGTCCTGGGGATGCATTGGAACTAGGTTACAATACATAATAATACAAGGCTCTTCTATAAGATAAGTATCTGTTTACTAGCATTCTTTATAAACTAGTGAACGTTGTTGCTGAGTAGGGGCACTGTCTACTTATCGTCCTTGGGAGGATTGGTGGACCTCCTATATAATAAGTATGTCTAGCCTCAAAAAAATAGGTGACCATAATTAAAGGAAAACATGGCAGTTGACCATCCATCCTATTGGCGTGCAAACAGTACAGTCTTTACCAAGTACTGAACCCGAGACACGGATATAAAGCGGGTTCCCATAAATGGACGAACAACTTAGCTATTCAGCGTGATTCGAATCAAATCATTTCTTTCTTGCGCAATCGTTCTAAGTATGCACTAACTAATCGTTCTAACTATGTAGTTCTAATCAAGTACTGAACTCAGTGGTTTTCATATAGTGAAATAGGTTTCTTTTTAAACTAGTTCATACTAGTTAAACAAAATAATCTTCAATATCGCCTTTATTCAAGTTTTCTTGTCATTAATTACGTAATGAAATGATAACTCACCTCCTGTTTTGGAACCATATTTTAACCTGCGTAGAGGTTAGCTTTATAGCATTGGCCATGACTTCCCTTTCCGGTGCGGAGAGGTACTTCTGCACTTTGAACCTCCTCTCAAGTTCATACACCTGCGCCTGCGCAAACCATATTATTCATTATTTATAGTTAATTAATCCCTCTATTATAGATACAAAAAAAGTGTTTTAGTGTTCGTTATCACCGTGCAATATTTTATTTTCTTCCTAATTAATTCAATTTTTACGACTACTTTTTTTATTTCACTATACAATATAAAAATTAAATAAATTTGGAAGAAATATTTTTTTTTTTTTACTTTCAATAGACAGAAAAATAAATAATTTAATAATTATACAACAATGGCAGCATCACTTATTTGAAGAATTATACAATTGGAACAAATGGGGTCGGATTAATGAGACTTTTCCTACTGATGTAAGATGTGCTGCATTGTTGTTGTTTCATTTCATTCCAGATATGTTTATAGTATAAATTAAATATATAACATTAAACATACCGAAATATTTAATTATGAATTCAACATCACTTTATGCTCCCGTCGATACTACAATGAGAGTAATAAATTTTCCAGATCCCGGTTTAATTAGGATAGGGATCTTTAACGAGTACCTGACATCGTACAGACTCGGGGATCCCGTTTTACGTTCCTTCTAAAGGACGGCCAACGGTATACTATTTACTCCCTTCCGGGGTAAGAACTCGCAATATTGGACATAGTAGATTATTATGCTAACCACTACACCACTGGTCGTGCCAGCGATCAAACATCAGAGATGAAAAGTGCAGCATTTGTTCTTCTTTGATGTGATTTTTTTTTAGTGTTTGTCCTGTTGATGCCTGGAGTGGCGAAACTTTTACCGATTAATTATTTTCTAGTATTTTAGAAACTTAAGTATTTGTTTTGTTTTTTTTCAAATTTCATTCTATTATTTATTAATCGTATTGATAGAACAACTTGATTTTTCCGCGACTTGAGATGTGTTGCAATCCCGAACAGAGCCGGATGTTGGATAAATAAACTTGCCAGTCCAAACTACGTCAGCAATGCGATGATGTGTTTCTCTCTTCGGCAAAAAAGGAAGTTTTTTTTCGAAATAAATATTTTTATATTTTAAAAAATTAGATGTTTGGCTGCGCCCAAGTAGTTTTCCGTGTATATTTTGACCTAGTGGTCGGTTATGTGTGTTGGGGCTGTCTCAACTGTCAGGTAGTCTAAATAGCCGTCTGGGAAGATGGATCTGTGTGGTTGTAATGGGTGTGCCCAGAGCAGTAGGTTTGTGCCCTCCTTTAAAAAAAAATATCGATGCGAGAAAGGGGGGGGGTAAAATTAATTTGAAAAGAAAAAATTAGTTTCTGTAATACTGTGGAGTTCACAGTTTTAACCCCATACTATTTGAGAGAATGTGTAAATAAACATACACAATTTTATTTGGTATGTATATGATAGTAATTTGGACTTGGGGTATTTATGTTAAAAACTAGAATAGACAATTTTCATGAGTAAAAAAAAAATTATTTCGTAACTTCACCTCCCCGCACAACCGTTGTCCAAGAAACCGTCCAGTCTCTACCATGTACTGAACCCAAGGTTTTCAGACTTATAGAAAAAAGTTGTTCCAAAATAAAAAAATAATAATGTGGGTTTGGTATTGAATTGTGGAATTGGTATCCCTAGTATTGAATGCTTTTTAATATCATATGTAGGTTAAAATGTTACGTTACGTCCCTTGTTTGCAAGTTGCTACAAAAAATATTTTTTTAAACATATAATTAACTGAAAATAAAATAATAAAAACAATTATTTAAATTAATAATTACCTGAGTGAAAAGAATTCGTGGTTTCCTTTTCCCTTTTTGTTTTCCGCAGCTCCTCTTTTTTTCACAATCTTTCGTTTCTAAATTATAAAATCAAAAAATCTATTAACTATCATACAATTGATTTCTTAGATCAATAATTTATAAGTTATAATATAGTAATTAATAATATAAAACATACTATGCTAAAAAGTTGCACATGGATGGATTGCCAGGTTAATTTCGTAACGAAAAAGTGATTTTTTTTTGGATAAAATTTCAAAACGCATATTCATGAATTCCAGAAATCTTAATGTTAAACCATATTCAATAATCTTGTGTTATCTTTAGATATCTTAAGGTCTAGATTCAGTTGCCACACTAAGCATACTCACTCGTTGGAAGGCCTTGCTTGGGTTGAGGCTGCTGGGCTGTCGGTGTGGGTTGTACTACCGCAGGTTGAGGAAGCTCGGCCCAAGCCTGGTCACTCCACTCAAGAGGATACCCGTCCAGTTCCAGGGGCTCCATCACCTCCGGAAGGTTGAGGATGTCTTTGACGTAGAAGGGCGAATAGCCAGCCGGGGTGTAGCCCTCGTAGCCGTACATATCGCATCACTCGAAGTCTTCCTGTTTCTGCAACAATAATGTAATATTGTGGTTTCCATTGTAACTCAGTACGCAGGGTACTTAGTTACTGATTTAAAGATCCCTAGTTCGAGTACGGCGGTGGTAGTTGAAAATTTATTTTGTGATCAACCCTGAATAGACTCTGTAAGATCTGGAGACCCACCCGGGGCTCACGCAGCCTATACAAAGAGAGGAATACTTCCTTGCAGAACATCTCCGTTGGTTGATAATCAGTACAATACCTACCCTGTACTAAAATCAACACCCTTGAAGGACTGCAGTTTTTTTTTTGTTTTCCTTAACGTTTTTAATAAGAACTTGAAAAATAAAATCCTCTTAAAAAATATTACTATGTAAATATAAAATGGAATACATTTCACATCTACAATCAAAAGCGAAATAAATAGAGACAGTGCGTCGTTTCAACAATTCTATGCTGGGCTGAGACACACTGGAGGAAAAATAAAACATTACAACATCTGCGATGGTTAAATTAAAAACAGCTGATTTAAATAAACAGAAAAATCAAAAATGCACACAGAAAAGAACCAAAAACGGTAGAAGATCCTAAAAATAAATAAAAATGTAAATGTAAAAAAAAGAACAGAAAAGTGGATATATGCTACATTTTACATGTTACTTGTTCCATGATACAATTAATGCAAAATAGTCAATATCTCAAGACAAAACTAAGTTAGCTACAAAACTACCCCAGGTACAACACACTAAGGGGTACAAATTAGTCCTAAGTTGAACATCAATTTATACAACAATATCGTGGTACCTCAAGTAACAACTGTATAATTTGTAGTTCCACCTAGGAAATTAGGAATAATTAGGAGTTAGTGAGATTTGGAATGAAATGATTTGAATGTCTTTGAAGATCTAGAATGAAAACTGTTGAGAGGTAATGCCACTTTTAAATTTAAAATACATGTCATGTTCCTAAAATATACAGTCCACACTGGATGTATCCATGGCAACCACAAAACACCTGGCCAGAAGATTCCAACTGTAGCTTGATTTTCTTCAGTTGCTTATAACCTTTAATTCATGTTCAAATGTTATGATTATTATCAATTTAATATACTGTTCAAAGTATCTACTGTTTTTTTTTTAATTTCATGATAATACAGTATGCTAATTTACAATCATATATGTACATACATATATTTATTACAAAATACATAAGTAAATTTATATTTATAATATTGTTTATTTGGAATCATACTGCCAGTATAACCCCGACCGGTGTCCGATCAAATCACCGCAAAGTTCATTTAAAATTAATAATCTGACAATAATAATTATAATAAATTCTTTATTTATTCTGGGACAAGTCCCTTTAAAGTAACATTACAGGTATTAATAGATATGTCTTAGAATATCATTTAATTACATACATTTAGTTAATTGATACTATTAAATTAACAAATAGTACTTAATTAATTAAAAAATCTGAATTACCTCCAATGATAATATTTGAAGAATAAAAAAAAAACACTGTACAAAAAATAAGAATAACATAGAAATAATATAACAATAATTCCATAGAGAAACAGTGTAACCGCCCATATGTATGGAAATTATAATGTCAAGTAGAAAAAAACAAAGGATGGTTATAATGGATTATTAGACCTAAATTTCAATTTGTGAAATTAGGAAAATGAGCGAATGCTACAGAAAAACATACATTGATTTTGATGTAGTTATAAACTATAGGTATAGTTTACAACTATAAATCAATCGTTTTTAGAAAGTAATATCCTATATTGAGCAGAATCATGAACAACAAAACACTTCTAGCCGTAGAAATAGACTACTAGAGACTATCATGTGAGAGAAAAGGATTCGAAAATCTCGGATGTTGATACACGGCGGAAATGAAAAACAGAAAACATCCTCCACACAATTGGAAAAAGAGATTGAAGCGGTTCGGGAATGTGATGGGAATCAAAAAGAAAACTCCCGGTCCTTTGAAAGAATTAATAAATGGAGAACTAAAAAAAAACCAAAGGAAAAACTGGTGAGAGGGCGTAAGGGAAAGAATGATGAACAGAAGAATGCATGAAGGGCAGGTTTACCGTAAATAAAAAAATTATACCCAATTTACAGACGCTTGGTGAGCCCAAGGAGGGTCTGAAGAACAGACAATCAATTTTCAACTGTTTGCGTAATAAATAATTTATACGGAACAGCTGGATTTGAACCCGGGAGTATTGAGTAAGGATGAGGTGCCGTAATATCGCTGTAAGCTTTAAAACTTAGGGAAAATAATAATCATTGCCCACGGAGCAAGTCATAACCGTCCGTATATTTTGTTGATTCATAAAGCAAAGAAATTGGCTAGGATCATAGAAGTAGGAGTCTCGAGATATATGAACCTACTGTATACCTGAGCCGAAAAAATATGATTTGGTACCAAAGGAATCTGAGAGAATAAGCAGAAAAACAATTATTAATAACTCAATTATGATGATGAAATATTTATAAGCTTGCACTAACTCCGGTGAATTGTGTAGGCATTTTATTTATAGTTACTCAACGAAATTAATTTAAAAACAATCAAAATGTACTCACAGATAAGACGAAACAGTTTATCACAGCTGACTATTCCACAGATCCTCGCGCGATAAGACAGCATCTGAAGAAGTCAACAACTAACTGAAGAAACTTCCAAGCCTGAGGAACATCGAAGTGGGCGTGGCCTAGCATCGGCGGTGGGGGAAGGGGCGTGGCCTGTGACGTCGTCAGTCCCCTTTTAGAGATTAAGTCTTCCATAATGGCTACTTTGTGGTTTATCAGGTGCCATTAATATTATAGGTTATTAATCTTAAGTCTCATAAAACATGTCAAAGTTAAAAGGTCTACAAATATGATTAAATTCAGTTTGATATTTACCCTGTAGATGTCGATATTGTAAATCAACAAATATATCTTATCTTTATTATTTTATTAAGTAAATCGAGCTAGTAGTTTAATACATCGAAAAAAATAAATCGATATTTAAGTCCTCGTTATTTTACTGGACCTAAAGATATAAACAACTCGTTTCGATTGTTTTTTCTTTTATAACTAATTAGTTATTTATTTTTAATCTTTAAAAGGGTAATATGGTTTATATTTAATTGAATTTTAAAGTAATAAGTCAAATTTAAACTATAAGAAAAGAAAAAGAATATTATAGAGTTGTGAACGATAAGAAACGTTTTCAGAAGAATACAAACAAATCTAAGTTTTTAACCAAAAAAGAATATGGACGACAAACAGCCAATGATGACTGACAATGTCTTAATTAAGATGGCTGACATGAGCACACTATACCATAACGTTTTTTTATTTTTCGAACTCATCGCATTAATACAGTTTAGGTTTACGATGTTCAAATAATATTAGTTATATTACAGTACGAGTATATCAGATTAAGTATATTGGATAATATTGATATGTTTTTAGAAATGTCTTTACAATATTCCTACTTTACCCGTGAGATGTTAAAGATGAAATCTGCAGATAGCCAATTATTAAAAAAAAAAAATCTGTACCACTACAACCCGTGAAAGGTCTTAGGTTCAGTACATGGTAAAGGACAAAGGAAGTAGAAGGATGTGATTTTGATGACATTCATTCACCAGACTTTGCCCCCTTATTTAGGGTACCCATTTTGTAAAGGCTGGATGAGCCCCAGATAGATCCCACAAGACAACTGTCAACCCTTGACCCCATTATAAGCCCTGAAGAAGAAGTAAGGTGGTTTGAAACATTGACCTTAAAGTAAATAGTTCTCCTAATTCAAGAGACTTTTTTTCTTCCTCATATAAATTATTTAATTTTAATTTGCACCTGCGCATTTGCGCATTCAGCAAATTTGATCCGAGTGTTTTTCTCTTCGCTTTTCTACATGATCATCTATATGATGATGGAATAAAAATATCAATAGGTGAGTAGGTCTCTTGGCCAATGTCTTTTTAATCTTTTCTTATCAAGTCCAGGTAACAGGGAGTAGGAAAGCGGAAGAACGAGTGGGTTTGGGTGATATTGTGTCGATGAGAGGAATGTAATGTATTTATTATGAATATATGATTTTATAGTGGGGATGTTCATGTCGTTGTGTATGGTGTGATTCAAAATATACCATGGAGCATTAATAATTTTTCTGAGAACTTTGGACTATGTTGTTTGTATCTTTTTTTTTTTGCTGAACCCCAACGTTCTGCTCCATATGTCCAAATAAGTTTTAGTATACTATTATAGATAAGTCGTTTGTTCTGTAAGTCAAGTGAAGGTGTGTAGTCCAGAAGATGTGATAGTTGTTTGTACCGTCTAGTCAGTTCTTGTCTTTTTAATTTTGTATGTACGTTCTCATATAAATACCTAAGGTCAACTAATATTATCCTTGATATAAAGAACGATTTCAATCCGACTGACCGAAACACCGCTATATTTCTCGGCGCTAAGGTCTTTGTGCTCGAGTGACGATATATAGTGAGATGATAGGTCGGTAATGAGGGCCAGTGTTGCTTCTATTTTTTGTCGAGGCCTGCTGGACATCCTCCAGCCCTTCCGGCGACTGCTCATCCTCATCTCTTCCAGGATCATCCTCGTCGCCAGGGAGTACATCGGTCCCCGTGTGTGATAGCAGGGGTAATATTACAATGTGGCGAGGAAACAGGGATGTCATCATAAGAGAAGGATTGGAACGGCGATAATATATTTTTTTGTAAAAAATTAATTACTGAAATTTACAACTGTAAGAAGATATAAAACAAATGTCAGTAGAAACGGAAGTCTTGTTGAGAAAGGTCTCCAATTTAATCTAAAATAGTTTTAGTGAATTGATCTACAACTTGACGAAGAGTTTTTCATTCAGAGCAAAAGAACGCTAACATTATAGGACTTTGAATTATTGCAGATTATAGCATCTTTTAACATCACTTGAATGGTAGAGCATATCTTCCAAGAGCGGTAGTACATAGCAGAGGAATGCAGAGAGGTGATTCGTCCTACCAAGATCAAGCTCAATCTCCAGGTTATTTCACAATTAAGAATACTCACTTTTTAGAGGCTGGGGGAAACCTAGGAGAGCTTCATTGAGTTCTCCACCAGATCCGACAAGGTTCATCCGGGCTATTGGCAGCAGAAAAAATAAATTATCTGCCTCACTCAGCGCTCAAAACACTCCCTATACTAAAAAAATCATTACAACCTAAAATTCCCAAGATCGCGGGTTTGCAGTTCGACAGATGGTCATTTATTTAAAGGAGAGGATTTTTTAAAGGGAGTAAAAATTCCTTGGTTATGCCGTATTTTTCAAGGGACGTAAAATGGGCTTCCGAGCTCATGCGATGACAGGTAAAAATCTAATTAAACTTGGATAGGCAAAATTTAGGACTTCGATTGTAGCATCGTCCGATTAGACATAGCAGCTTGAGGTGACGTTAACCGAAAAAAACTGATAAGTGCAACGATATAATAGTTTAGTTAACTAGTGTTATTGAAAACCAAGGTCGTTAACAATGATTATGTTAAAAACAGAAACAAAGTCATCTACTACGGTGGTCTGAAAAGTTTTCGACCATGTCAAAAGAACATGTCAACATGAAGAAGAACATGAGGTTATGAACATGTCAAAAGAACGTGTTTGTTAGATATTAAATCAATATTTAGATATGAGAAAGCTGTCCGCAAGTTGGGTGCCGCGTTTGCTCACGTTAGACCAAAATTGTGTTCGAATGAAGATTTCCAACGCTCTTTTGGCGCAGTTTAGGAGCAACAAATCCGTGTTTTGGCGCCGATTAATTACTGTAGATGAAACTTGGATACACCATTATACGCCCGAAACAAAAATACAGCCCAAACCGTGGACTGCAAAGGGGGAACCGGCTCCAAAAAAAAGCAAAAACTGTTTTGTCGGCTTGGAAAGTGATGGTGACCGTTTTTTGGGATAGTCATGGAGTTATTTTAATCGATTATCTTCAAAAAGGAAAAACTTTACAGGAGCATCATTACTTGACAACCTGAAGGCAGAACTTGTGGAAAACGGCCATATTTGCAGAAAAAGAAAATCCTGTTTCACCAAGACAACGGACCGTCTCACACGTCAGCGGTTGCCATGGCGAAAATCCACGAATTATGGTTTGAACTGCTTGACCACCCGCCTTACGCACCAGATCTAGCCCCAAGCGACTTCTTTTTGTCGCTCTAAAAATTGCGCTCGGAGGACAGAGATTTTCGTCAAATGAAGAGGCAATCACCTTCGTGAACAAGGAGACTATGTTGAAAAATATAAAAAAAATCATAAAAAATGTCTTGTATTTTTGTTAGGTCGGAAACTTTTCAGACCACCCTCGTACATATGAGTCCGCAACTTGGAAAGTAATACTCTACCAGATTTAAATTGTAGAGGATCAAATTATGCGTACATTTAGTAGAAATATTTTTGAATTTGGTCAAGCACATGTTTTGATACAGGTAATCTTAATAAAATTGGTCAATGCCCTTTGCCTATATCGCTCCTTCAAAAGACAATGTCATAACTCAAAAAACCTATTTTTCAAAAGAGGTATTTGAAAGTTCCATGTGAATTAAAAAAAAAAATTGAGTATTGATAAAGCAAAGCATTTCTATTGTAATGATGGTATTGGAATTATTTTATTAACGATTAGAAAATTTTGAAATGCTTGAGACTATTTTGATTTTAACTTACGTCATTATTCCCATAGAACTTCAAGTTCAAACATGAAGCAACTCAAAATGTTATTAAGATTTAAAAAAAATAAAACAACATGTTGTAAATGTAATATCAGATATATCATCCCTAAATAAAAAAGCTTCAACAAATACAATTGCTGCTGAAGGCTTAAATCAAAAATGCCAATGTCGTTCTTTCGAAGAAGCGATATGGTATTAATCTTATGCACGTACTCTTGGTATAATTTATATCTTCATAATTTAGAAATTAGTTTCATAATATGGAACTATAAATTGCGCATTCATTAATTAGTCCTTAAAAAAAAATCTCCGTCGTAAAATATCGTATCTGAAAATTAAGTGGTTTTAATGGAAGGATAAAAACAAAAATAAATAAATAAAAAGTGGATGGAGTGAGGGCCTGGAAAGAAGGCAGAGGCTGGTACCAGAAAGGATCCAATAATTTACCAGAGCTGGTAAACAGCTCGCTACAGCAAGCCCCTCTGATCTGAGCCGCCTCTCAAGTGTCCTCTCTGGGAACCGATCGCTATATTAGCTCTCTTCCAACCGCTCTGTCAATGTTATTTTATTACTAGGTATATGGATGTTAGCTATGTAAATAGCTGTGTAATTTCTGTTACACTAGAAGTAAAAAATTATTAATTAATTAAGGTGATAAAATTCTTGGTGATAACCAAAATTCGTTGAATGATGGTCTAAATCATGGGTTCCCAACCGTTTTTGTAATACGCCCTCCCCCCTGTTCAAATGACAACCTTCCAGGCTCCTTTCACAATGCATGGTATGGGTATGTAAATAAAATTGCGTCATTAATATACGAACATTTTTCTTAATTTTGTATTTGCTCTGATAGCGAAACACAGCCTACTTGATATAACATCTGTTATAATTAAAGACATATGAGAGGCTACAATTTTAATCTACGGTTATAAATTTTTTAAATAATATTGTGTGTTGGGTAAACTACAACTAATCTCCTGAAATATATAAAGAAACACGAAGTAAAGGCTTTTAATGCAGTTTCTTTTGTCTATTCAGGGGAGTGAATGTTTAGTTGGAAATTATTGTATTTATTTAAGACTTGTAAATATGTATTGTAAATAAATCCTTTGGTTTTTCAGAGAAACCCAATTCAATCTTTATTTTCTTGCCCAAGGGAATACGAATATTATAGGTATATGAAAAAAAAACAAGTATGGAAGTACGGAAAATAAAAGACATTGGCTCTACTGTCGCAATAAATAAACAACATTATCAATTTTAATTTAAGATAAAGAAGTACCGGTAAGAGAAAAATAACTAAAATTAAGTGAGAATTTTTTTAATTTTCAATTGATCTGCTCCCCTGACTTGTCTTCACGCCCCCCCCCCCTCAGGTTGGAAACCACTGGTATAAATAAAAGAACATTCCCTCAACAAGTGACCCAAAAATAATTATTAACTACAAAAATAAAGCCTTAAGTCACTAAAATACCAACCAACGTTCAGGCGTTATCACCCCAAAACATTCACATCAATGAAGGTTAAATTCGGCACATCTCACAACAACAAGCCCACTAAAACAGCAAACTCACCCCAAGACGTGAAATCAAGTATGTACTTGAATTGCTTATCAAAGAATATTTTATTAAAGAATATATTCTTCAGCGTTTTAAGACTTAAGGCTTTTCTTTTTAGATTTACGCATTCAAATTAATTAAAAGGAATATCAACTCAAAAAAGAGGTGAACTATATTTTCAGGTTATAATTGGGAGGTTCAAAGAAATTAAGCCGCACTGATAGCCTAAATTCGGTATTAAATTCCAACAGCCTGTCAATGTCATTTTATTACAAGGTATATGGATGTATGGATGTTAGCTATACCCCGTTGGGCGGACTGGGGTATTCCCCCTAGCTTATATTAAAAACCTGAACAAAAGTATTAAACAACTATAATATATAATAATATTTTTATTTTGAAGAGAAATATTTGTCCTGGCCGGGAATCGAACCAGGGTCCTCCGACCCTCTTTCCTATTTTTTGGGGGGATACACACCTCCTTCATATTATGTAGGGTTTCAGTGTCTATATATTTTTTTGAGGTTGCGCATATATAGATAAATTTACATCAATCTTAATTGATTATTATTATTTTTCTTAATGGACAAACATCGGACGCGGCGGTTACATTAAAGAGCTATAATATTGGATACATCTGCCCCTCGGAGGATATCTCTGCCTGAAATAACATCGCCTCTTCCTTCTTACATCTCTTTCTTGTTCCAAACAAAAAACATTCTCACTTCCAAAGGTCTCGGAGGAAAAAAAATTAAAAACAAAATAATTTATTTTTCATTTATTGTTCTTTTCATGGTGATTATTTTTAACAATTGTTATTTTGAAGAGAAAGGATTTGTCTTGGCTGGGATTCGAACCCGAGTCGTCCGCATCTCTAGCGAGTAGATTTAGTACTGAGGTACCAAGGCTCGTATCGAATCCAGACAAATCCATTCTCTTCACAGATCCTATATAACCGAGTTCTCGGAATTTTTGCAATGTACTCGTATACACGGTGAAGAAGGTTCATTGAACATTACTTTAATTGGGATCTCGTTGACTTACGTCAACTATATTTTTATAATTTATTTTTTATTTATTGTTCTTTTGATGGTGATTATTATTAAATATTTTTATTTTGAAGAGAAAAGATTTGTCTTGGCTGGGATTCGAACCCCTAATTTTTTTAATTCAAGCAATAACTATTGACTAAAGAGTTGCTTTAGAATAGTACTTATTTATTCAAACTATTTTATTACTATAAATTATTTTACATAATAAAATTATGTAAACAAGAAAAAACAACAATAATAATACAACAGATGTTACTTTAAATAGTGGCTGTCGATGTCCATAGTTATTGTTTTAAGCGTTGTATTATTTTTGTTGGTATTCTGTTACATTTACGTACTTTTTTTCTCAATTTTTCTCTTATCTCTTTTCTTAAGTTCCCCATAAAATATATGTCATTCTGTCCAGCCGCATTATTCAGTTAATCTTTTCTCTTAAAAATATATATATATGTATATATGTGAAACATAGAAGTTGGATGTTGTTGGGAAAGAAACAATTATTTAAGTCTAAGAAAAGGATGTAATGGAAGGGAATACAGATTTTTTAAAAGATTTATGTGATAAAAATATTTTCATCAAAAAATATAGATAAAAGACCATTATAATCCAAATAAAATATTACAATTCAGTATCATCAGTTATTTCTGTAAATTAACACTCGATGATGTTTCTGATGGTATCAAAGTTACAATAGGCCGATAGGACTAAAATAAGCAACGGAAGTGTTACTTTTAACGTTATGGGGGTGCCTTGTAAATACTGCTTGTACTGATGTCTTGTAAATCTATTGTTGTGTCACATCTTGTTGTAGATTCCCTTGGATTATTATTAATATACAACTGAAAATCTTGTTGAAGAAATGTAATCACATTAAAGTCTCCAGTTAAAATCATGGGTAATTCATCTAAATTTTTGTTTAAAATTCTTGAACCACTTGTACTGTACGGAAGTAAACTACGGTGTAAAAACGGGTGTTATAACGAACAAACCATTCGTCGACAAACCAACAATTTATTCATTTCTCCTTCCTGCCCAGAGGTGAAACCATCATGTCCACATCGTACCGCAAGGATATTGACTAAATGTAACTAAAATTAATCAAAAAACCTATATCTACTTATACGACCACGCTAATAAGTATAAGAAACCATAGAAGAAGGCCATAGCTTTGGCCTCTGGTTCATGGCAGGCCGGGAAGAAACCAAATGACGGGATACGGGATACGTAGTCCTCCCACACCCAACTTATAAGCCAGACTTATCTCCAATAAATGTTTAGAAATTTAGACACTTTTTTATGGGTAAAGTTTTATAAAATAATTTTCAAGTAAAAAATGCTTTATCAGACTTTTATCAAGTAAAAATCGATGAACATTTGAATGACTAGGGTTCTTATGGCTTCATCGTGCAGGCATTCACAAACTTCAACGGATTGGCCTGTTCTGGTGTGGTTTGTTTATCAACGTACTATCCCCCAAGACCAAGGGTTTGCAGCCCAGAAGGTAGCTTTAGAATTAAAAAAAAGGGGGAATAAAATCCTTGTTTACGCCGTCCTTTGGAAGGTACGTAAAATGACAATCCCGGTGCAGAGTTAGTTACTCCTTAAAGATCCCTATCCTAATTATACCTGAATATTCAAAATTTAGGACTCCCTCTGTGGCATCGTCTGATTAGCCATAGCTGCATAAAGTGACTTTAAATGAATAAACGTAAATAAACATACTTGACGCTACCAACAACAATGGATATAATACGCTACACTGAGGCTGTTGTTGTTTCCTACCTCACGCTATTACTGATAAAGAAACGACGAATATTTATATACTTTGGGCCCTAAATCTATAGCATAGCGATGGTTCTCCAGTTTCTTCACGTCTGCTGTTCGGATACATAAATTTATCGTATATTTGGTTAAGGCCCTAATAGAGCGACATGGAAAGTATCTAAAGAGCTCAATTAGGAAATGTTTAGTAAACAGCGAGCCCTTTGATGGTACAAAAAGTACCTTATGGAAAAAAAGGTACGTGGGATTTGGTACTTGAGTAGCCTGTGAGAGTTTGGAGGGATCATCTCCGAGGTTGGTAAGAGCCGCGCTCGCCAGACGGCGCCACGGTATGTTTTCTTTTCTGTCACCCGCTCCTTGCTTCGTATTTATCTTCTCTCCGTGTTAGTTTATAATATCGTAGAGTGGATATTATTGATATGGATTAAGGATTATGGATATTATGGATTTTGGATATTATCTATATCATTGAGATGACATTATGAGGTGAGTATTAGATCATCTTTTGAATATATTCTAGACATACTTGCCAGATCTAATATTTATGCAAAAGGTCAATTTTATTGAAAAAGGGGTCTTGAATTACGGATTCGTTGTTATTTATTCATTTAACGTCTCTTTATGCTGGTATGGTTGATCTGACGATGCTACAGCGGGAGTTATAAATTTTGACTACCCAGGTTTAATTATGATAGGGATATTTAACGAGTGCCTGACATCGTATAGGCTCGGGAGCAACGTTTTACGTCCCTTCCGAAGGACGGAATTTTCACTGAAATTTGACTAACCGCGGATGGTGGTAGAAAAATATAGCCACATACATACATTTAGCCACATAAATATAGCATATTACGCGCTAAAATAAAAAAAACAAGCGTAAACCCAACGGTAAATAAAACAAACAAAAAACAGGTAAACCATGATATGAGATATGATTGAAATTTAATCCCAATTTTTATGGTTTTGTCATACTTAGAGGGGAAAAACTTACATGCCATATTTCCTGTAATTCAGACATTACCAAAACCTCCATAATCCTGTTTATGGGTTATATAACAGTTTAAAATTACAATCTACATCAGAAATTTCATAACTGCTGTGGTACCGTAATTACACTGTATTATGTTTATTTTCTTTTGTAACTTTTTCTGTTGTTTTTTAAATTATATTAATGATTTCCTGCGGACGGTGCCTCTTTATATTAATAAAGAAACAACTAATTAGATAATTTTGAAGAAAAATAGGAATTGAATAAAATTCCAAGTTATTCTGTAACAAGTTCAACTTATAAAATACATAAATTAAATTTTATGTACCTACTCTCAAAAAAATTTTTTTAAACAAGGTTATATATAAATAAATATGTTTTTGGCCGTTTAACTACCAATAATTCATCCTGAAAAAAATTGAAACGTATTTTGAAAAAAATCTTAGCTCGAAAAACCTTACTGATAAGTGATGTTTGAAATTATAATAAATATTATTGAAAGAAAACGGCCCGGGTGGAGGTCATTAAATTTCTCTTCTTCAGGGCTGTCATGGGGAGCCGGGGGGGGGGGGGGGCGGTGTAAATCCGTCACTAGTTCTATTTACATAACTGATTATAATAAATATTACATAATCTCTTGAATGGTAAACACAGAAGGAAACAAACCATATTTTGTGTAGGTACATTGTTCATTTAAAATAAATTAATGTTGGGGTGATCAAGCCAATCAATTTTACACAAATATGTAAAAGTTATTTTATTTGGTGCCAACGTTTTGGCCATCATTGGGGTTCTGAATAAAAAAACAAAAGAATAAAAATTACAACATTGCGGGACCAAAGATATAAATCAGTTTTGTAGACAGACATGATAGAAATTGAAAGACTGAAATACAATGAACAAAAGGTTTAATTATAAAATAATTGATATAAAATTAAAAAATACGAATATCATTGAATGAGTGAAATACGATTTTAATATTCTAAGAAGATAATAAAAAATTGTAATAGGATGTAATTAGTTGGAGGTGCAGTCAAGAAAACACGCAAAAATAGGTGAAACTATTGTATTTTATGTGCCGACGTTTCGACCTACTGTGTAGGCCATCTTCAGGGCTATGAGAAAACAGACAAAAACAGAATAGACTGTAAAAATACATAATATAGAGATACAGAAAAAATAACAAAATGTAGAGATATAAAAAATTAAGCGAGAAAAAAGTGAAGGATATATAATGAAAGGATATATGAATAAAGATGATTACAAGGTAGATGTATAGAAAGGTGATAATGCAAAACAAAATACAAAGAGAGAAATGAAATTAAACAGAAAAAAATAAAATGAAAAAGATATAAATATAATGAGTATGGACAACTTAGTATAATAAAGATAGAAATGTATTGCAGAGAAAACAATAGTATGAAAATAGACTCATGGGGAGTACCATAAGTGAAATGAAAGAACATGAATTAAAAATATGATACCTAAGAATAAGTAGAGAAGAATATTGTAGAAAGTAAAGAATAGGAATCTAATGTATGACAGGCCGAGGAGTGAAATATAAATATAAATTTAAAATATAAGTATCAGATGTTATATAAAGGTATACATGTTAATTCTTATATAAAAAATAGTAATGTTCCATAAGAAATAATTATCTCTCAAAAATTATTTGTCATTTAATTTTTCTCACTTTCTTTTTCACCATTCCAAATTATTTTTTCCCTATTCTTATGGATTGGTGAGCTAAAATTGATGGTTTAAAAAACAACCAAAATCGTGTAAATATTATTTTTTTAAATTAAAACATTTATTCACTTTTTGAGATTACTTTTATACTATTTTTACAGGAATTGGATGTTTGTAAATTAAATCTTCAGTTACTTTTATGGATATTATAATAGCAATTTATTAATTTTTTATTTGAAAATAAAATCTTTATTTATTTACTTTCGTATATATATATATTTGAAGGATATTATTATTATTTATTTTTTTATGGAATTGTTTAATATCGTTTCGACTGCCAATTATTATGTTAGTACTAATAACATTTTTTTAAGGTGTTTAAATTTTGTTCCGCCATTAATACCGTGTGTCAACTACATTTTATGATTAATATATTATTTGCAATCAGCTGTTAAACACTAAATTTTAAAATAATCCATTTTTCGATAATTTTATTGAAAATAATTATATTAATAATACTAATTACTTATTAATGGACATACCGATGTCGATGATTGAGACACTGATGCTCACTGTTACATAGAGATCTTAGAAACTGAAATAATTTTTATTCGACCAATCAGAATCATTGTCTATTCAGGCTCCTCCCACCGGCCACGCCTCTTCTGTCTAACCCGTTCTGGGATCATTTTATTGATATTTAAGTGATTCATTTTAAACTCATTAATTAATGCATAGCTTTAATTATTAATTAATTGTGTTAGTTATTTTTATATCCTTGCACGCTGTTTAGAAAGACCGGAAAGCGTGCAAAGTTTCTACTTGTAGAATTCAACGGATACATCTATAGACCCGTTGAATAAGTTTTTAAGACGAATTTGCTCAAAAATTAGTTTCTTGTATTTAGGGAAGCGGGTCGTATTTTTTTCGTAGTAAATAAAGGGCTGCAAGTCAGGTATTGGGTTGTGAAAGAGTTAATACTTATATTACAACTCCATTTCTAGCCCAAAAAAAAAAATGATTTATATAATTGTTGCTTATATCTTCATATGTGGAGTGGAGTTATAGTCTGTAGAACTCTGAATTCCTTTGCTGAAGGTCCCGGGTACAAATCCACCTGTGGTGGATAAATTGTTGTTTCTGTTAACAGCTAGGGCTCGCCTAGCCTCTATAAACTGGGTACCTTTAATAGGGAGAAAAAACCTGGCGGTTTAGCGTGCTCTCGGCCAAATCACCTCCCTGCGCAGCTGTTGTACTAGAAACAGGAGGATTGCACAAGTTCTTTTTTTTTAAATACATTATATTCACATAAAACTGAATTTCCATTGGTTTCATTAAAAGGAAGGCTTGAATGAACCCATAGGTGAGATACCGGTAGCCGAAGTGGACCTACTCGAACGTAGCTAAGTGCTCAAGTGCAGGCTCTCTTGGGATCGCAAGTGGTTTAGAGTGGACACTACTAGGCCACAATCAGCTGCTAATTGCAGCTTAATTATCTGCATCTAGCGCTATCTGTTAATAGGCCAATCAATTATCTTTATGATGGCGGCTTCGGCTTCTCAATCACTTACTTGTAAACCACACAGTTCTTCGCTGACTTTGTAAGTTTAATTTTTTTTTGCTTTTAAATGATTTCTAGAAGAACTATCTTGACAAATAATTAAATTCATTAAATTAATTTTGAAATGTCTTATTCCTATCCAAAATACTTTAATTTAATTAAGTTTACTTGATTAAAAAAAACTGTACCTCTACAAGGCATAAAGGTCTTGGGTTCAATACATGGTAGTTTCTGTACTTTTTCTAAGATAACGGTTGTGCAAGGAGGTTACTTGTGTGCAGATTCAACGGGGTCCATCCGTCGTTGTTAACAGATTAAATAATTTATTTTTCAAAGCCGGATTTGAACAAGGAAACCAGAGCTTAGTAACTAAGCACTCTCCCACTGAGCTTTATTAAATAGATTAATGAAAAATAGCAAATAATAAAAAAAAATAAACAATACTATAAGGACATTATTTGGATACCCCCCCCCCCCCCAAAAAAAAACTCTTTAATTTCTCAAACACTGGTGAGTAATAATTTTTATTTCTTTATTATTTTTTATATATTAAGGCGTTTTGATGGGTGACTTACAACTTCATAACAACCATTACAATTCAATTCAAATATTTTGTTTAATGCAAAATATGCAATGTTTCAACATTTTACTCACTATGTGGGCACTCTTAGGTTCACAAGTGGGTTCAAATTAGTACTAAACTGAACTTATATTTCTAGAAAACTATCGAATAAAACATTAAAAAGCTATTGTAATACAATTTATAAAATGGGAGTTAATCCACCGCTCCCAAAAAACATATGTATATTATTTTAATTTGTTTATACCAACAATCTACATAAGAGAGATCGTTCTTTAACTAAGAAAATGTTGGATTACTTTCAAATATAAGTGTTTACAAAATTTAATCGACCGTTTAATCTAGGTAAAGGATTAATGATACGTCATGGGAGGAAATAAAATCCATTTTTGTTGTTTCCACATCTGGCGAGAATTCTTGTTCTTCCTGCGTTTAGTTCTGCCAATAATTTAGCTCTAATGGACACAGATAGCGCCTCTGTTCTATTTTCGAACAAATACGTGTCTATATTTGAGGCTGACAGGGTTCCAACTCGGGACATGTGGAATCTATGATTACTTATGTTGCTATTCGGGGCGCCAGGGATCATCTGTTGGTTCTCTGGCAAAGAACGCATATCCAACGAACTCGAATATAATATAATAATAACAATAATACAATATAAAGTGCTGGGCGATTGACTGAGGTGCTACTGAACGGCGGACCACCCTCGGCTGTTTTGGCGATCTTGCTTGATTTGTGAGGCGCCAGTACACATCTGTTGGGTCACTGACAAATTGTCGCCTATCCAACTCTACCCTGGCGCCTTTCTCGCAGGTGGATCTGTATGCCTTCTGGATTTAGGCCTTACAGGACAACGCAAGATAATATTTAAAAATATATAATAATTAATTTTGTAGACAAATAAATACTATTGAGCGTCGAATATACGAACTCTTATATTCTTATATTAATATCTTCAGATATGGTTTGGCTGCCTAAGACTCTGATTCTTTTAGGTACAATAGATAACATTAAGTCTTAGTTCCAGGAAATCGTATTTTAGAGAAACTACTCTTTAAATTTTTTTTATAGAAACGGCAATATCGATTCCTCCTTTTGCTTATCTTTTACTCTTTGTGCACTTCTTTTACCACCACCGAAGCCAGTTCCGATAATAACTGTGATATATCTGTGATTCTATAGATACTATTTAGAGAAGGGTCAGGCTCGCTAAGTGGCTTGTCGCGCCAATCATGATGATGATGATAGTTATAGAATAGAATAGAAAACAAACTTTATTCTGGGACCAAGTCCCTTTAGAATGACAATAATGAACAAATAAAATAAACATAATATTCATCTGGCCAGAAGGCTACATAATAATACAAATCATGAAGTAATCAAGATTGACAAAACATAATAAAATCAGAAATAGAAAACAAAAAATATAAATAAATAAAAAGTACGAAACCTGACAGGATTTTAACTTATTGTCGAAAATAAATATAGGTATTGATATTAACAAAATACATTAATACAAACAACAGTTAACAACGAAATTGCTAAATAAAATAAGTGAATGGAATAGCATGCGATAAAGTATTTACAAAGTCTGTATCTTCTTTGTTGTTGGAGAAATAAACAAAACACGTAGGTAACAAGATCGAGTATTCGATACTAATTTATTCAAGCGGAAGATTGACCTGCCTGGAGAGCGTCTTTTTGGGATGCCAAGAGATGGTGGAAAAGCAGTGATTTAAATGAAGCCAGTGAAGAAGAATGGGGGATGAAAGGAGGGATTGAGTTCCACACAGTGGTGGAGCGGGCGAGGAAAGAAGGAGTTCTGTGGGATGGAATGTAGAGATCGGAAAGGCGGGATCTTGTTTTGTGGTGCTGGACAGAGGATTTGAATTGAATGAGACTATAGATATATGAAGAGTGTTGCGAATTAATGGGTTGGTATAGAAAAACACTAAGGAAACATTGTCTACGAATGGGAGGGAAAAGCCACTTTAACTCATCACCCGGGAACACCTCGGAGTACCAAGGACAAATTTTAAAGCGCAGTTCATTATTCTTTTTAAGCGACCCTCCAGCAATTTAAAAAGGCCCCCATATACCACACAACAGTAGTCAAAGTGGGGGGAAATAAGGGGTGATACGAGAAGCTTCCGAGTAGATTCTGTAAGGAGATGCCGAGATCGATGAAATAATTTCAGGGAGCTAATTGATCGTCGGGATATTTGGGTGACATGGGGCTTCCAGGAAAGGCTTTGGTCAATGGTAATGCCTAGGTTTTTAACGGAGGAGTTGAAACTGATAGGGTGGTCGTTTAGGATTAATGTTGGGAGGGTGGGGATAGTTACAAGGAGGAAGTTGGAACGTAGAACAATGGCCTGGGTTTTCATTGCGTTCAATTCCAGTTTGTTCAGCTTTGCCCAGGCACTGATCCTATCTAGGTCTTCCTGAATACTGGCGAACGCAAATGAAAGCTCAGAAGGAGGAAAGGATAAATAGATTTGGAAATCGTCGACATATAGATGGTAGGAACAGTGGTGAACATATTTAGGAAGATCGTTGATGTAACAGTTGAAAATGAGAGGAGAGATACTCGAGCCCTGTGCCACACCTGAGGATAGAGTGAGGAAAGAGGAAAGGGGTTGGTTGGGCATAGAAACCGCTTGGGACCTGCCAGAGAGGAAGGATTGGTTATACTTATATAATAAGAATTATTATTATAAGTCGATAAACAATATTCACAGAAATTAGTTTATTTTCTATTTCATAATAAAGTTACCACTTTGCATAATGGAATATATTATTGTCATATATTTTCATGGCGCTAAGGCCTATGAGGACCTCCTCAACAATCCTCTGCAACAATTCTCCATCTTCTCACTCCAAGATCCACAGGCCAGCCTTGACTTCTTCAAGCCATCGTAGTCTGGGTCTACCTCTTCCTCTTCTACCGTCCGGGAGTCCCTCCATTATCTTCCTTGGTAGTGTTGGTAGTGTCCTGATCCATTCGATGTACATGACCCGACCACCGCATTCTCCCTATTTTAATATATGAGACTAAATCGGGTCTTTATACAGGGCTCTAATTTCTTTATTGGTTTTTATACTGTATATATTTTCGAATTTGGTTGGACCATATATTTTTCTCAGGATTTTCCTCTCCCAAGCATTAATGAAACTCTCTTGTCGCTTGGTAAGGGTCCCTGCCTCACTATCATTTTTCACTACTGGTCGGAGAACGGTCTTAAATATTCGCACTTTGATCTCTCGGGATATATTTTGATTTAGAAGAATTTTCTTGTGAGCCCAGTAGCTCTAGTGTAATTTTACTTCTGTAAAATTAATATCATTTTATTACTGTAGATAGAATATTAATAAAAAATATATTGATGCCGTAGTTTTAGTAATTGTCCAACTGCGTATAATCTAAAAATGGTTTACACTAATATATAACTTCACTTTCTCTTATGATAATATAGAAAGAATTAGGAAATTAAAGTAATTATATAAATGATGAGGTTTACTTTCTTTCTACCATTAACTTTTGGCGAATCTTTAAAACAACTCGTTCACAAATGCTATTGAAAATAGTCGGGGGATGCACTGAATAAAATTTACACAAAATAAGTTGTGCCTCCATAGAAATTCCACATGTGTATGAAATTATAATTTATAATTACAGACCAAAAACATTAATATGAGTTTTCGTCTTTTCCTCGATATCTCTAAATAATTAAACCTGATGCAGATACACTTAAATGACTCATTATCATTAAGGCTATATTAGGTCTAAAAATTATATTAGGTTATATTAGGTCTAAAAATATGATATATAAAAGAGGTGTTTGTTATCCGTTTTATATATCTTTATAATTTTATGGTTATTTTATTGGACATCTATCGAACTGACAGGTATATTTAGTTAACTATTTATTGTTAACTAATCAGTATTTTAGACCAATTTAGAAAATAAAAATATTTACTATTGAAACAGTAGGTATTGGTAAGTTTATCTTATTTACTTTTCATGACTACTCTGAATGTAAAAGGACAGGAAGTATCCATTTCGTAAAACTGGTCGACTTTTTTTGGCGTAGGTTTAAAAAAACCAAAAAGAAAAATAGATATTTTCTTCCCAAATAAAAAATAAAATAAACAAGAAAAAACCCTGAGGTTAGAAGATGTGAGCTATTTTTTGCCAGAGGAGATGACCCCATAACAGGTGCTCCCACGTGGTCCAATGCCTCCTAGATAGCTTCCCCTCTCCCGATGCTTCCTAGATAACCACCAATGCCTCCTAGATAACCTCCCAACAATATCATACCGCTTTACGAGGGGATAATTTATCCTCGGGTTAAAAAGGTCCAGGCCAGGCTATAAATATAGCTAATATCGAGAAGGCACTGGCGTCTGGGCCCATTACTCAGCCTCCATTTTATCGTCCATAAGTCACAATTTATTTGCTAATTCTGGTAAACATATTAACGATAACCTATCGGGCCTCCATTTAAAATACGATGCCAGGGATTCGTGGTCAGGATATTGTTTTCGAGGAATTTTCTTTTAAAATGCCTGCTTTGATATAATAGAATATATTATGATGAAACAGTAACTGATGAATACAAATGAAGAGGCACCCCTCGCTGTAAGTTTAAAAATGTTATGTATTACGTCAATTAATGTGGAATTTTAAAGGATTTATAATGAATTGAAAGGTTTAAATTTTCCTGTTTACGAGGGACAAAGGAGCGCCCTCCTCAATATATTCGCTACTAGAGATGTGAATAGATTCTGTCAAATATAGAGACCCTCCTGGTGCTCAACCAGCCTTTATAAAGTGGGTACCCTTAATTAGGGAGGAAACCTGGAGGTTGAGCGTCGATAAAATCAACTCCTTGCACGACCGTTGGCTTGGAAACTGTAGAGTCCTTATAATACTGAGACCAATATCCTTCATGAGTTGATGTAGTGTATGTTTAAAAAATATATTATTACGAGTTATAAATACTTAATGCCCTAAAAAGGTTTTTGTTTTTTAGTTTTTAGATTTCATAAGACGTGCATTGACTTAGCCAGGAAACGAATTTCCTCACATTTGCCAAAGATTTGTAATTTTTGAGCCGTACAATTTATTAACAGTCGTGAATCGACTCTGTACGATATGTAGACATTCCTGGGGCTCACCTAGTATCTACTAACTGCTGTGTACCGTAAACGAGAGGTCAAGACTTATCGGATAAGCGGGATCTCGACCAAATCATCTCTTTGCATGACCGTTGGCCTAGAAACAGCACAGTCCCTACCATGTTCTGTATCCAATACCCAAATATCACTGTTTAGACTTAATGTTTCTAATATTATTACAAGTTCAGATTATAGATTATATAAGACGATTGATGACATCCCGAAAATGAATGTAACAGCCGTGAATCGACTCTTTGGGATCTAGAGACCTTCCTGGGGCTCACCTATTTTATTAATTGGATACCCTTGACGAGGAGTCAAAACGTAGCTGTTAAGCGTGTTCACAACAAAATCACTTATTTTCATAACCGTTGATTCGGACAGGTCCTACAATGTACTAAACCGATTACTCTTCGGTCGTTTAGTGGTTCTGGCCATTTTGATCGTGTTTCTACAGTTTAACCATTTAGAATAGGGATACCATTTATAAACCCATGTAATAGGACTGATTAAAACATTACAGATGTGGTTTCTAAATAAAAAATTATAATTTTTTCTCCCGTAAGCTCTGCGAAGGGAGTGAATACCGATGTAGACATTATCTAATCAGGGTATCGCATGTGGTCCTAATGCTTCGATACCAGAATGTGTGTGTGTGAGGGGGGGGGGGTGTCTGGCTTCCGTGTATACCGCTTTCAGGATCCTAGCCTCTGACATTTTTTTTTTATATGGCTGTCACTTTTTTAAAAGCTAATTTTCACTCTTTGATACACAGGCCGAAAGCTCTTAAACGTTCTCACGGGTTTTATAAGATATACTGCGTTAATAGCTCTGGATAGATGTTGTTTAGATTAATAGAACAAACAAGTATTTATAAATTTATAACAATTAAATCTAACCAAAAAAACAAAACTAAAAAAGTCAATACAAGTCTTTAAATAACCAGAACTTGAAATAAATTAAGATGACACAAAAAATGTTATGTCTAGAATCAGTGATAAGTTAGTCAAATTAGAAGCAACACTGACTACTTTAAAAAGTTTATATAGTCTAGCCTAAAAAAAAAATCCAAATAGATAAAAGGGATTTAAAAAAATAAGAAACACAATTCAAACCAATTCTCATTATATAAAAAAAAAACTGTAGTTTTTTTTGGAATAGAGAAAGATACTTTTTTATACATGGGTTGGCAACATCAATTACCCATCATGCAACACCAGCTTTGTCCAGATCTTTCTACAACTTAATAAAAATTACTCACCAAGGCTTTAACTGAAGTTTTCAGGTATTTTACTTTAACAACTACAAAATCATTAATTAAGAGCATAATAACTTATAAACTAGCAATCCATGTAAATATAATGTACATAAATTATGGTATGTAAATATATTAGAAGTCTATAAATTGAACATTGAAATAAATGGATTTACTTTTGGGAGCAATTAGTTATAAAAGAGGAATACTGAGAGATTAGTATTGAAGGAAAGGTAAAGTAATTGAAGAAGGAGGTTTCATATATTTTAAACACATATTAAACATCCAAGTTTTGTTCTTCATACTTCAGTTTTATTATATATGAAGAAATTATACTTATTTTAAATAACTAAAAAAATGCTAAATCAAAAATTGAATTAAACTTATATATCTCAATTGTACCTTAAAATACCATGAAAACACAATAAAACTAAATCAATACTTTAAGAGAGCTTAATTAACAGCTCTATTATTTAAGAAAGATTATAATAAAATGAAATTAAGTCTTAATCTTGGTCTTGAATGTTATAACAAATTATAATATATTTTTCCTTTCAAAGTAAGTATGTTTAAACTTAAGATACTAATAAAATAAAAATGTTTACTTAAAAGTATAATAAACCAGAATCTTTTGCTCAATGGTAGAGTGTAGAATTTATTTATATAATAATGGGTTACTAATTAGCTGCTTGGAGGTTAAAATCAAAATAGAATTGATTTTACTGATACCATGATATATTAAAATCTGATACAAAACAATAATGTGAGTGAACATAAAAATTTTCCGCAATTTTACTGAAATTACACAATACCTATGTCAGAAATTACCCCAAATTGCGTAGTAATACAAAGAGCATCAGCTTCAACATCAGTTGTTACTCTTAAATTTGATGCGATTGCCATCTTCAGTGAAAAGAGGATCGAGATAAAATAACCATCACACGATATGGTTAAAACTTTTGTTGTAAAAGCGTCTTTACAACATCCATGCTGGTGATGAATAATTGTTTTGTATATTGTATGTACATTTGTATTTGTGGGCTACATGAAAGGATGCTTATAAGAAACATGACCTACAATTTTATATATATATATATATATATATGCAAAAATTTGTTTATTGCCATATGAATGATTGGCATTTGTTATTTATTGTAACTGGCTGAAAAATATATTAGACTGTTCAAAAAGGACTTTTAATAAATTTCTAATATTTTCCTTAGGTATAAGAGTTAATCGATTGCTAGAAACAAGATAATTGGTTAACAGTTTTGCAAACTCTAATATTTTATACTGCCACTTACATTGAATAACAAATGGCAACCAGTCATGTGGTAATAAACACATGTTTAGACATTTATACTTATAAATGATATCATTAGTGTGTTAATACTGCAAGTTTTTAGAATATGATTTTTGGTTTAAAAAATTCTTCTAATTATTGCTAAAAGAAAAAGAAAAACAAACATTGTTCTAATTTACAAATCTTCGATAAATGTGATACATATATGTACTTTGCATAATCAAAATCAGTAGACATGTTTCATTTTGATGCTCTTTGTCCAGACTATTATTTTAAATTTATTATTATAAATAATGCATAACCATCTTTTCAAAAAGTGTACTTATGTTTGTTACAAAGAAAGCATTAGGAGGTCTATTTTTCTGAATAATTTTCTATTTTATGCAATGTTTGTGTATGATATCGATAATTCTTTAATTTTAATGATCTTTTTTATAGCACCGAGCTATCTACTACAGATATTAAAATGGCTGTGCTAAGGAAGTATCTTCTGAATATTGAATTAATTTTTGTGTTATTTAGAATAAATCAAGAACTTTACTCTTTGATAGCATTCTAAAATTGAAATTTTATTCATATTTTTCACTGGTTAAGATTTACCTGTTCTTTTAGTGCTCAAGTTTTTGCCAAATGACAATTATTTTCCTTCTCTGATTGAGTTACAACAAATTTTAACTGTTTATTCATTTAATTTTTAATATTTTCCAAAAATACACTTATTTGTGATGTTTAGTATGGGAAAGAGAATGTAATTATGGGCAATGAGTAAATTTTGGTAATAATTTCATCTAGAAACAAATGTTTCTACAAACATTTCGAAATATGCATGATATATGTTTGTTAAAACATTTATTTCTAGATGAAATGATTACCGAAGTATACACATTTCCCATAATTACATTCTCTTTTTCATATTAAAGCTCATCATAACTTGTATTTTTGGAAAATATTAAAAGGGAAACAAATGAGAAGTTAAAATTTGTTGGGACTCAACTCAAACCTACAACCTACAGAATAATTACCTTATCTTGAATACTAATTGTCACAAGTAAACAAGAATGTATCAAATTCAAACAAAGTTAACTAATAGATTCAACTAATAGAGCATTTAACTTAAAACATAAATTAATTATTTATTAATTTATAATATAAATTAATTATTTATTAATTCATAATATAAATTAATTATTTATTATGTTTTTTTTATTAACATAAAAAACGTTTGGTACTTATTGTTGTAATTTTATTTTTAGAACAATCACTTTGGATCATTCCAAATGGAATGAAGGAATGACTGCAGGGGAAGTTGGCATGAAGAAAATCAAAAGGATCCCAGTGATGATGCACTCCATTGTTCCTTTTTTTTCCGACAGGTAGCATTTATGTTCTTACTTGCCATTTATAATACCATTTTTTACTCATTAATTTAGAACATTTTGGGAGTGGGGTAACTTAGTACAGAGGGCACAGAGTTTATGAGCTAAAGATAATTAGTTAGTAGCAAAACAGAACGTCTTCCTGGGATCTTCAAAACCCTCCTGGGCCTCACCCAGCTTCTATAAAAAGCTATAAAAGGCTGCTTCTTGGTAGGAAGATTGCTATTTATTACAGATTTAAAAAATAACTTTTAAAATGTCTACCGTATTTTATTATAAGTTGATATTTTAGACGAACTGCTCATTAGCAAATTCTTTTTTCTATATTTTAATAATATATTAACATACATGTTATATATAATGGTTAACATCAATAATTTTGTGATACATAAATGTGTCTTATATAATAATAATACATAATCATTATAGTGTTGCCACCTGGATTATTGAATCTTATTTACTTGTATGTACATATTCTCCTATTTATTACATATGATTTTTTATTGTCCTATGTATAGTACCATTTACCATTTCACTGTGTATTATGCTTTAACATTATTTACATTATTATTAAATTTTGGATCTGAAATCTTTATCAAAACTTATATAAAAATTAAAATGATTTTAAACTGAGAAAGCTACATCATTAGCATACCTCGTACTCAGCTATGGCCTATTGCATATTCATTTAATAACTAATTCATGCCCAGTCAATTCTTTGATATGTAGTCTTCATATTTTATTTATTTTATTACTATTTTTTTTTCTCGCATTTGCGGGTTCAAAACATCTCTTGCAGGCTGGTGTTTGACCATTGCAATATCCCAAAGCAATAACTGAGAGGAGGTATTGCCCAGGTTTTTATGGCCTTGATTTTTCTCTTTCCAGTTAGCTGGGTTTTATATTATTATTATTATCTATTTTTTTTTTTCGCATTTGCGGGTTCAAAACAGAGATGGGGGACAAGTCCATCCATCTGCAGTTATTATTTTTTGATTTTTATATTTTTCATCTCTAAACATTCAGAAATTTTCTGGCGATCCTGGCTGTGCCTAGGAGAACTGCCTGTTGAGCCTCCTTTAAAACCTCGACCGGAATTATTATTATAATTGCTGATTGCTGTACTTTAAACGGGTATTGGTAATCATTAAACAAATGTTCTCGATGAATATGATTTGCATTAAATAATTGCAGAAAAAAAAATACACAATGAATTGTACAATAACATACAATTAGACAATGAAAAATAATTGAGTACAGAAAATAACATTTAATTATATTTTTTATTAAATTTTAACAGAATATTTACATCCAGACTAATAAAATTCAATAAATGCAAATAATTCTGATAACTATTATAGTGTTAATATTATTTTCAAATTACTGCTAAATAAAATAAAATATACCTGTAGTATAGTATTGTTGTTAATTATGTAAACAATTTATATTATTTTGATTTAGGTAGCTCGAATAAACTTCAAACTACAACAATTGTTCTTATTTCGGTACTTATTTGTTATGGTATCACCACTTAAGAATTTAATATAATTGGTTTAATTTGAAATAAATAATAAACATGTGTTTTTATTAAACTAATTTTAATTGTTTACATCAATCCAAAAATATCTAATATCTAATAAAATTTGGGTGAATGGGTCTTTAACCTTGGTTTGTGTACGCCACTTAAACTTAGCAAGATAAGTAGTCATAAAAGTGCGGTTTCTTCCTCGTCTTCATTTGTTATCCCACTTGGCAGATCCCCATAATCGTTTAATCTTCTGCATATTTGCCAACGTTTTAGGGTCAACAAAATTGTAACTGTGGTTCACAATTTTATGTACATAACTGTCGGACACTATAATACTTCTAGGATGGATCCTTCTATTATTGCTAATAGTGTGGCTCCCGATCTATCCTGCATCAATTCTAGGAAGCATTCATTTGTCTCCCTGCAGATCCCTCCGAACACCCACTGCTGTGGAAGTATTCGTTCTGCATCATATTTTTTTTTATTAAATAGACTCTCGTCAATTTCTACATATTGTTTGTCTCCACCAATACATTATTTTCTATTGGTGTTCTCCACCAATACATGTAAGGCTTTTCTCCATCTTTCATTCACACCCTTCCCTTAGATAATTATTCCAATCTCTGCAGCGGTTATGTAATGTGTAATCAACCACTGTAGCGGTTTGACACATTTTCACACTAATAAAACTCACTGGGTAAAACCACATAATTACCAATTTACAATGTGTACCATTTAAATGTGTTTTATAATTATGGAATTCAATATATTCTATTAAATTATAGATTGTTGATACCATAAGATACAAGTACCCTTATTTCAAGCTTCTTTCAAATATTTGTCATGAAGTCTTCATTAAAATATACTTATTGCTATTTCCTATTCATCTTTATCATTATCATATTACAAATTTATTTAAGAAGCTACTGAAATGTTGATTGAGAAATCAAATCCTAATAACATTTTGATTGGTTATTTTAGATCAATTCTTAATGTTTTTTTTTTGTTTTTCCCTAGTGGAACCAATACTAGAACAGGCAGACTTCCAAAGAATGGAAGAACAACAGGCGTTCCCAGTGGAAAAACAGGATTATTTTTTATTGTAAGTATTTGGGGAGAATAACAATTTAGAGTATTTACTATTTGATTACATCCAAACATAGATTTTTTTATTTATACATACAATAATATGTATAATTCAAAAAATTTGAATGTATCTGCTGATTATATAACAGAGTTAACCAGTTGATAATAACCAATAAACTATAATTTTAAATTCCTCTTAAAGAGAATATTGTTTTGTGAAATTAAATTCTATATTTACTTCTTCTTTTGTTTTAAACATATTTTTAGTATTTAGAATTATTAGTTTAGTCAAGTTGAATATTTAAGTACAACTACAATAGACTAAATCATCTTATTTATATTGGGATGCCATTGATTTTTTATAGAAAATAATAACCAAAATTTATTTATATTAATTATTATTATTATTCGACACGAAACAGCCCTGAAGGACTAAGCGACTATGATGCAGCGTTTTATTTTCATTTTGTTCTCAGCCAATCTTTGTCTCATGATTTCACTGAAAGTTTTTCTTCTATCTTCCGTCCAGATAGAAGAATTCCACATTTTTGAGGAATTTCTCTCTTCTGTTCTGTTTTCATAGAAATCCCGTGTCTCTGTGTATCCTTGTTTCAATTTGTAGCCTATAATTTTGGTGAACATTTTTTTGTTTAGTCTCTCCTCGTTCATCCTCTTAAGGTGACCATAAAATCTGAGTCTTCTTACCCTCATTTCTGTTGCCAAGTCAGAGTATTTCATAATAAATTTCTTTATTAGATTTAAGCTGGTATCCTTCTGGTGTTACTTTGGGCCCGTGGATTCTACTAAGAATCCTCTCGATTTTAAGAAGTTTATCTAAACTGGGAAAGCACGTAGTCTCCGTCCCGTACAATATCACTGGTTTTACCACTGTATTGTAGTGCCTGATTTTGGCATTTTTGGAGAGGCATTTTTTATTATATATACTACACATTAAGTAGCGTGAATTCTCCAAATTATATTAATTAATTTAATGCAATGTCCAGAAATGTTCTAAATCTAGATTGAGTTTATTTCCCAAAGATGGTTTGTGTGTTTATCAGTTTACTAATAGGTCAAAATTAATATATTAATTAAATTATCAATATTGTAATAATGACTATATAGTGAACCTTGATTTCTCAAGTAGGTACTCAGCAAAATCATTAAAATAAATATAATTTATTAATAAAGTTGTTTTTTCAGTGTATTTATACTTATTTTGAATACAATAAATATATACATTGAGACATGGCCATTATTGATTCAGATCAATAGAATTGTCATAAAACAACACATAATTAAATCAAGAATTTTTTTTGAACCCTTATAAATAAATAGTTCTGAAGAGTTGCTTTTTATTCTTCGTATTGTGTTGCCTTGTTCTGCCATTTATTTCATTTTAAGGCATTCAATGAGTTATGTTACAGCTGATGCTGGTTAACAATAAATATGATGGCCTTCTTTCTTCCCACCTTTTCCCCATTCTTTCCGATTGTTCTTTCCTTCTTTCCTTCCTTCCTCCACGGTATTCCTTTTCTCGCATCTCTCTTTTTCACTAGGACCTTCATTTCTTTGAGTCTCTTTCCATAATCATCCCTGTCGAAAAAGTCTTGGTCTGTTATTTTAAATCTTTTAGTTTCTTCGTTCATCTGTTTGATGTAACCCCCCGGGACTCTTGTATCCTCTCATTTTATAGAAGATTTCTCAATTTAATCGCTATGGGTGCATCCTCATCATATGTCTGTAGAACCTTAATCTTCCTATTCTTATGTCCATTTCCAAATCATTCACTTCTTTGTATATTTCCTTAAAACATTTTACATTAATAAAATATGCAAAAAAATAAAAATACTAACTTCCACATTTTATTTGATTGAAAAAAACACACCCCATGGCTTCTCATACTCTCATATAATATATTATTGTTATTATTATGTAAACACTTCTAGCTATTATTTCAATCCATGCCTTTCCAGACATTTGTTGAATGACCTTACCCATGTCATTAATAGCAAAACGGTTAACTGTATGTATCTTAATCAATGCTGAAAATGGTCAGGAGCGCAGTCAATGAGTTTTACACGTTATCAGGGCTGAAAATAAAACAAAACAAAATAATAAATATCCTGTTTTGTTTTATTCTCAGCCTTGGTGATGGCCTAAAAATTAGGCCAAAATGTTGGCAGAAAATAAAATTTGTTTCTCTTATTTGTGTAAAATTTATTGACTGCACTTCCCCCCCCCCCTCCCCCCTTGACCATTTTCAACATTACCCAAATAATCTTCTACTTTTGCTATCTAACCAAACAAACAGCCACTGATTTTCTCTCCTAATTTTGATTTATCAATCACTCTAAATTAAAGTAAGAAAAGTGTATTTCTAACCAGCGAAGATCCCTTTATTCAATAACATAAAAAAGTTTTACTTAAAACTAAACTGAAAACGGTGTTTTAAACTAAGCCTAGGACTCTGGCCATGAATCTCAAGATGATTCATAATGTCAAATGATTCATTATCTCTCCTACAGATATCATTACTAGTCTAGATGTTCTTTTTTTTTTCCTCTTTATATTATTATCCACACCTGTAAATTACAAATAATTGACAATTAGCGGATTGGCTGACCGGAAAATAATTAGAATGACATGAAAGGCAAGAAGAACAGTACCGAGCAGTACCTCTGCATTTACTTGATTTAATTTCCTACCGTAATAGATCCCTCAACCACGTTCTTTTTAGTCTCCTCCTAGTGTTCTCAGGCATGAGAGTTGTGGCCATTTATGCTATCAGTGGGTTTAGGTGTCCGTGTAATTTTTCTTGAAAGCGTTTGTATTATGTTCGTCTACCGTTTGTATTTTTAAGTCCGTATGCAAAGTTTTGTTATTGATGTACCATGGTACTTTGGTGATAAGTAAGTACTTTTGACTGATAAGTTTGCAGTCATTTTCTGTGAGTCTGTTTAGCGATGCAGTAAATTTGTAATTCATATGTCCAAATTGGTTTTAGTAAGTAAGTGTACGTGTTTAATTTCTGTCTTAAATCTAATTTGGAGTTTTTCCTGAATAACGAATATATTAAATTGTTTCACGCCTAGGTGTAAAAGTGATTTGTTGGGACTTTTCGCGGTTCAGTCTAATTTTCTATTGTTGGCACCATTTTGATATACTTTAATGCACAGATTTACTCTGTAATAAAAACATTAATTTTTGTTACCTTATTACTTATAATTTAATTTCTTTTCAGAATGATGTCATACTGTTGGTTAGGATAAATTTACACTTCAAAATATAGTTTTTCAGAATATAACTATAATTTGAGATAAAGAAAATGTATTATAAATATAAATAGAGAATTAAGCAACTAGTGGGTTTGTAAAATAAAAATAGAGTTACTTGAAAAACTTCCTTGCTTGGTCCTCATTTATCATTTTCGATTATATATTCTCAATATTACTTTAAATTTGAAATAATTTATGTCAAATTAAATTGTATATTTAAATCAAACCAGGCTTTCAGGATATATATGATTACATTATTATTACACAGTAAGGCAATGTAGGTTTAGGACTCTACACTAAAATTTTCACTTTTTGGGTCGAAGTATCATTCCCAAGTCCATAATTTAAATAATCCATCTGAGTTTCTTTAGCATATAGAAACAGCCATTTTTGTTTCACTCCTAAAATATAATTATTAATTTAACCAATTTTATGAATGATCAATAACTAACTATAATACTACTTAAAAATATGTTAGTATCCTCACATGTGCTACACTTCAAATGATACCTGTATTATTATTATTATTTTTATTTATTTTTTTTTTTTTGCCACTATCTTGTGCTGTGCAAGAAAACTTATTGTAAAAGCAATCTTGTGAAAGCAAGTTGAATATACTTGACAAGTTTTACTTATTGCTTTTTGTTAAAATTTTCTTAATTTAGTCTCGAATAAAAAAATAAATAAAAAATTATGGGTTATTCACTATATTGTTTGATATTTTTATTATAGACTGAATGAAATTAATTAATTTCGTTATGAATGAATTAACTTTGTGGGGCCATGTTCCAAATTAGGAACAAATGTTTGAACATATTTTAATTTAAAAGTAGAAAATTTGTTCCACTTTAACCCATAAAGGGTCTTGGGTTCTAAGATACTAAGGTGTATGGACGAGTATAGGAGAGATCTTGCTCACCTTTGAGTTATTTTTGAATAATTTACCAGATTATTCTCAAACTCGATATTTTCTGTTGTTTATTGTTATTTTTTTAATAATTCAATTTTTTATAGAATAATAATACAGTTAAATACTCGTGTTTTCTTTATTAAGCTTAGTTTTTAGAAAATGTATACATTATCAAAGACCAGTTTATCTTACGTTAACAAGTAACTGTGACATATCTATGTTTTGTGGATCTAAGTACGTTAGCATTGAATCATGATTGCTGATTTCTAAACTTTTATTATTTTAATTTTAATTAATGACATACAGGGGTGTGTCTCACAGTGGCTTAAACCTAGCATCTATAGCTCTGCAAAATCATTTATTTGATTTAGTGGTTCTATAAATGGAAAATCAGAATCAACGCCTCAAAATCGAGCCATGTAAGCTTCTCTCTATGCAAAGCTTCGTGTCCAGCAGTCAAAAGTGACAACGACGAAGTACCTTCCACAAACTATGCACATTATCTCGGCCTATATTTGGACAAAAGACTTACATGGAACGTACATAAAAAATTAAAAAGACAAGAACTGACAAGACGCTACAAATTATTATCACTTCTTCTGGACTACAGATCTTCACTTGACTTACGAAACAAACGACTTATCTATAACAGTATACTAAAACCTATTTGGACATTTGGAGCAGAACTTTGGGGTTCAGCAAAACAAGTCCACATACACAATATACAAACAGCACATTCTCAGAAAAATTGTTAATGCACCATATTTCTAATCACACCATACACGACATGAACATCCCCACTATAAAATCATATATTCATAACAAATAGATAACATTCCACTCATCGATACAAAATCGCCCAAATCCACCCGTTCTTCCGCTTTCCTTCTCCTTGTTACCTGGACTTGATAGGAAAAGACATTGGCCAAGAGATCTACTCAACTATTGACATTTCCATTCCAAAACTTGATGTTCCAGTAGAAAAGCAAAGAAAATATAAATTGTAAGGAAGAAAATAGTTGGGAGTGGAGTCAAATAAAAACACTAAATAAGTAACCACTTATTTAGTGTTTTTATTTGACTGCAACCCCAACTATTTTCTTCCTTACGTTTATATTCCAGTCAACCATCCCCTCGCTTCTCATGAAAATATAAATTGGTTCAAATTTACTGGATGCGCAGGTGCAAACGAAAATTAAATAATAAATAATAATAAAAACAAAATTAGTGATATTACATATTCAGTTTAGTATTGTTGAGATTGCAAAGAATTGTACATTTTACAAGCCAACAGTTGTACAGGGAGCTGATACAATGAGTGTGGGAAAGATCATGCACAGCAATCAGATTTACCTCCCAATTATAGGTGGTTGGTTAACTTTATACAGGCTGAGTGAACCCAGAGAGGTCTCCTGAAATTAACATTAGGGGTTAAGGTAAAAAATGGAAAAATATGAAGTAACCAAAAAAACTGAAAAATAAACTATATTTGCTTATTTTATTTGTAAAAGATTTCAAAAACGTTTTCTTCCTTTATTTAAAATCTTAATTTTTGTGCATTAAAACAATTGTGATTTGTATTTAGTTATACTTTTCGATTTGAGACCAATCATGACCTGTGTATTTGAATTCCTATACATTATGTTACCATTCTTTATATAACTACAATAGCACCAACAGTTATTCGGGATAATATCGGGTTCTCCAAATCAAGCATGGTTTGTTACTCCAACTAAATTATCAGATATCCACACCTACATAATTACCCATTTATAGTTTTTTATAATATCAGGAAGAACCGCACAATCGGCTAATGATAAGTAGAACAGTGTAGACCTTATAGTCCAGGATCCATGGTCCATTTTTGCACTGATTAGTATCAAGCTCAATCTTCGTGAATAGCTTCGTTTCGATGAGACGCCCAACAATTACCTGTGTACAAATTCTCGATTGTGGTAGCTAAAAGAGGTAGCAAGGACAAAATATTCTCAAAAATTTATTACTAACTGGGTTTTTTTTTGTTAAATCTCAAGATAATTATCTAAATTATTTGAAAAAATATTTATCCTACAAAATGTATGGTTTGATCAAAGAGTCCCCTCCTTCCAACGTGTATCGATAACGAAGTCAAAAAAGAAGAAGTAAAAAAAAACAGGTGGTAAGTAAACATTTTTGATGACTTCGTTATCGATACACTATGGAAGGAGGGGACTCTTTGATTAAACTATACATTTTGTAGGACAAATATTTTTTCAAATAATTTAGATAATTATCTTGAGATTTAACAAAAAAACTTATCATAAAAAACTTATTATATAATAAAAAAATTTTATCCTTGCTAAATCTTTTAGCTACCACAATCGAGAATTTTCGCACAGGAAATTGTTGGGTGTCTCATCGAAAAGAAGCTATACACGAAGATTCAGCTTGATACTAATCAAGTGCAAAAATGAACCATGGATCCTGGACTATTAGGAAAAACATTTGATTATACTCAACCTACCAAACTTTTTCTTCTTTAGTTTAAAAAACAATTTTCAATCATAGTAGCATTTATTTGCACATAATAACAAATGTACGAGTATAAAATATCTGACTCAGAAATTGATCCTAAGTCTATGGGGAAATTTCTGAACCCAACACCAATTCCATCGACCTGCCAATGTACAGTGATGTGCATTCAGGTTAAAGATTATAACTGCGGAATGTTATAACTTATAGGACTTATAACACAGGATAAAAATAATAAAATTAGCTATATTTGCTTGACTGCCCGAGCAATCATCTCAAGGAAAAGTCGTATACTTTGATCTGAATAATATTTAAATTATAAAATGGGATGCCACTTTGAGATCGTTATATTTGAGATATGTTAATTCTGTATCATTAATGAATAAGAGACAGATCCCTCTACTCCAAAGGTCGACGTGATTGACTGATTAGTTGTTTATTAAATAATAATAATTATTGAATAACATTATATTTATTTGTGCTGATCATGGTTACGAAATAACTTATAAAACTACTTACAAAGAAAGGGGGACGATATATGTGACTGGGTATTTTTCGACCATTAGCTTCATCAAGTTCCCTGTCTCTTGACTCACCCGCTCCTTGGCAACGACTGCCTGTTCTGTATCCTAAGAGTAAAAGTACACCGCCTCTAAGGGACAGCTACCTGTATTATGCCCCTTATCCTAGTTATCTAGGTACTCTTAATGTTCCAGATAGTGTCACATATAGCAAGGTATTAGTCATAGGGCTCGTCACTGGTGACAGGCTGTTTGTAGCAAACCAGTAGTTATTGGTTTTAAGATGGAGGTAGAGTCACCACCTGTGGTGTAGTGATTAGCATAACAATCATCCACGCATAATATTGTGGATTCACAGCCCAGGAGGTAACTTTAGGATTTTTTAAAGGGGGTAATAATTCTTGCTGTCCTTCAGAGGGGACATAAAAGGACGGTCCCGAGCCTGTATTATGTCTGTACTCATTAATGATCCCTATCCTAATTATAACTGGATAGGCGAAATTAAGGACATCCACTGTAAAATGGAAATTGGTGTTAAACAATTATTAAAAAAACAAGATGGAGGTTATATCCTTCGGTACATCAATCCAAAATTTCGATGGAGTCGACGAGTGGTCAGTACGAGCGAAAGATCTACTCTTAACCCTTTCGGGGCGACATGTGGTCTAGTGGTTAGCGTAACAAACTACTAAGCCCAAGATCGTGGGTTCGTAGCCCGGCAGGTGGCCCTAGGATTTTTTAAAGGGAGTAAAAAATCCTTAGTTACGCTGTCCTTCGGAAGGGACGTCAAACGGGGGTCACGAGCCTGTACGATGTCAGGTACTCGTTAAAAATCCCTATCCTAATTAAACCTGGATAGGCAAAATTTAGAGCTCCCAATGTACCACTGTCCGATTAGCCACAGCAGTATAAAGTGATGTTAAATGAACAAACTCTTAACCCTTTCCGTGTAATTTAGCATTAAATATGTGATGAGTAAAGTTACTTGTTGCGAACAGTTCCCCACTCACCCTCTGTTTTTAAAAATTATATTTATTTATTGAAATTCAAATAAATTGAATAAATGATAAGTAATGATACGAGATAAAGGCAAGTAGAAAAATTAGCCACTGGTAGTACTCAAACTTAGAAGGTCACGAGGCCGTTTTCTTTTCAGACCCCTCTGAAGATTATTGTCAATCGAAGAGGAAGCTAGTGTGTTAGAGCGGGAATAGCGTTTGTCGTGAAAGGATTGGCATCGGGTTCGGGGCTAATCAGTAACAAATGGTACATTAAGAATGACTTTATTTATAACAAAATTAGGAGAATATATGTTTTTGCAAAGGATTTCTGATTGTAAGGATTGGATACAAGAGGAATTCGATGGCTTGGTGGAGCCCTAAATCTCTACTCCTCAAGTCCAGATGGGTATAATGATTGCCATGTATTTGAGTCTTTTGTAATTAATTGGGAGCTTAGAGCGTTTGAATAAAATGTATAAGCATTTTAGAGTGACATTTCAAGTGAAGTAGCCTGAAATGGTGCAGCCCCTGCTTAAAATTATAGTCCTAGTTAATTTGACGAATCATAGTCGAAATATTACAATTTTATTTTTTCTTCTTTAAATCATGACAGTCAAATGATCAATATTTCACGAGTAATAAAAATAACTAAACGGATTCTAAAAAGGGCTCGCGATCGACCTATTGCCCTAGGGTACACTATCAATATTTCAGCCCCCCTCGGTCGGATGCATAAGTCATTAGGAATGTTTGAGTCTCCTCTCTCTAGTCTTCATCAACATGACGACCAAGAAGGAAGATGTCCTTCGCATAGAGTACTACATCAACGGATTACCAGTGTGAGTAATCGCTATTACAATATTTAATCAAAAATTAGTTTGAACAGTGCTCATTAAATAAACAAAATTAATTTCCGTTCAAATATACCGAAATTAAGCTTGGTAGTAATTATTCCCTCAATAATGTGAAATAAAGCAATTTAAGAAATTTGATCCCTTATTAGGACTTTTTCCGCTTGGGAAGATTTTTATCTGACTGTTGAGGGTTAGTGATTATACAATTATTTCTAACATATCAACAAACAAAAAAACTGTGTGTGTCAGCTCCGAGGCACGACTGCAGTTTACCTCTTACCAACTATTATTGTGTAGATTATGTAAAAAGAGGGTAAATGAAAGCATCTTAAAAAATAATCAAATCATATATAAATATTTATTCATATTATTTACATCAGTCCGTGAATAGTATTATCATCATTATTAAAACTTTCAGAATAGGTTTGTGGTGTGTGTACGTCAGAAGTTACACGGGTTATGTATTGTGAAAACATTGCATCAATAGTTGTACCATATCTAATCGTTCCGAGTAATCTCCCAGAAATAAAGTCTAAATTAAATTCATTTTTCAAGAATTGTATTAAGTGTAAACTTTCATCTTTATTTTATTTTTTAAATATATTTATTGAAATTTACAACTGTATACAGAATACATCAAGTAAATATTATGATTGAATAAATTGACATGAAAAGACAAGTAGAGAAACTACCCAGTGGTAGTACTCAAATAAAAAGTTCAGCTTAGAAGGTCACGAGGCCATCTTCTTTTCAGACGCCTCGGAGGATTATCAGGAATTGAAGAGGTGCGAGGTTAGAAACTAGTAGGTTTGGGTGGAAATTAAGTTTGTCATGAAAAGATTGATATCGGATTCGGGCCAGATCCGCAATAAACGGGACGTTAAGGTCATTATGGATTACTTTGTTCGTAACAAAGTAAGGAGCGTTGAGGATTTTGGATTGTAAAGATTGGATGCGAGAGGAATTCGATGGCTTAGTGGAGTCCCAAAGCTCTATTCCGTAAGTCCAGATGGGTCTAATGATTGTCGTGTATATGAGTCTCTTGTAATTAATTGGGAGCTTAGAGCGTTTGTCTAGTAAGTGTTGAAGTAGCCTGAAGCGGCGAGCTGTTTCTTGCAGTTTCAGTCTAGTATCATCTTTATTAAAATCTCCGCCAAGTATGAGTGGAACTTCATGATAACGTTTCTTCAATAGTTTTGAACCCCCTTCTATATAAACTAACAATGCATCGTGGAGAAAATCTATTATGTCTGTAACGTTCTGATTAACTGATATATAAACAGTGACCATAAAAATTTCTTTACAATGGTAAGAATTTAATTTTAATTTGCCTAATGAGGCAAAGTGCATCTCGCAGCGAAAATGGCCCCCACAGCAGATTTAGTTAGATTAATGCTCTGAGGATTTCTCCTCAAGAGAGCATCATCAAAGACAGTAAAATTGTGCTGCGAAACATCAAAATTTTGATAAGTACAGACTCCTCCTCCGCTACTAATGCTTGGCCGACTGTATCTTGTTATGCGATTGAAATTTTCAATTTCAACCAATTCGTCATTACCAAGCCAAGTTTCTGATAATATTAATACATATGATTTTTGTATTATGTTACCACGAAGGTCACGCGCATGTGCTGGGAGTCTTTGACAGTTGAGAGAAAATGATCATATTCCGTTCACTATTTTTTTCTAGTATAGTCGGATCAATTGTATTAAGATAGGTAGCGCTGTTGAGAGCCGTGTCAACTCATTTCGTAACGGAAGCATCGTTTCATTTTCTCTTTTTCCATGGTAAAAACGTTTATGCTCATCAGTAAATGTGTTTTACTGCATTTGTAAACGATTTCATCAAAGGTTCCGCCTTGCGATTTATGAATTGCCAACGAACAGGCTAGTTTTAATTGATACGATTTATTTCGATTGTTCCAGATCTACGATTTATAGGAACCGCTTCATTAGTTATTGCTCTTGTATTTACGTAGCCAACGATTTTTGCACGTATTTTAAAACATCTAAGCTCAAATGTAACATTGAGGTTATATATTTATCTTCTTAACTAGTTCGAACAAAGATAAATTTGAGGTTTTAAAAAATTATCGCATTTCAGCACTTGGAGAATAAAGCAATAGAATACACTGTTACCATAGATACCACACGTATCTCTTCCCGATTAGTCCCGGAATTTTAATTTTAATTTCTATCTTTTATGTAAAACAAATAATACAATATTATCGAGAAAGGAACGTAACGCACCACATTTAGCTAAATTCGATTTTAATACTCATAGAATTTTCATACCGCGGGCTAAATATGAAAATCGTTTCTTAAGGGGCAAACTCCAAAAAAACATTTTTATCTCATTTATAAACAGCTGTTAAAAAAATAAAATACTGTTGCATATTTTCCAGCTGTTCCCGCCGCCATCAGCTGAGCTCAGGGCACACTAATATAGGGGCTTCTCACACTTGATATTTTATGTAGGAGAGAATTCGTTGACTGGTATATAGTTAAGATGTAAATAGTTGGGGGTGCAGTCAAGTAAAACACAGCAAAATAAGTGAATCTTATTCTATTTTGTATGTGCCGACGTTTCGACCTACTGTGTAGGTCATCATCAGGGCCAATAGGAGTGGCTACATCGTACGATGCTACAGTGGGAGTCTTAAAATTTTGCTTATCCAGGTTTATTCAGGACAGGGATCTTTAAAGAGTACTTGACACAGAGGCCAGAGCCCCCATTTTACAATGATTACGAAGGACGGTGTAACCAAGGATTTTTTACTCCCTTTTAAAAATACATACAAAAATACAAGACTCGAACCAGTAGTCGGTTTAGCACACTTTTTAGGACATATGTCAAAGAGCATTCATCTTAGATTGTCATTCAAAACTAACCGTTAAGTATCTAAATGTTGGGCTCTAAGTTAGTGAGATCACATATCCAGTTTAGTGATGTCGGTACTGTGATGGGAATAAAAAAATATACGTTAAAAATTTAACGTTATACGTGGAACAAAAAATACGAAATCTACAGATATGCCTGGTAAGCTTTGATTCGACGATATGTATAAACGGTAATTTAGTTAAGGAAAAAAATGGTCCGGGTGGAGGTAAAAAAATTCTGTTGATTGGGAAGCCAACGTTTCGACACACATTGCAGGTCTTCTTCAGGACTAGTGGAAACCCCGGGTTGACACTAGACTAAAATGGTAATTTAGTTAACTTATGTAGATATAACAAGACTAACTTTTTTTCCTGTACCACGACAACCCAGTCTTGGGTTTAGGACATTATATTCATTACTTTCTAGGACGGTATGTTGTGATATTTCCGAGATCTCGCCCAACCTCCAGGTTTTTCCCCAATTAAGTGTACCCAGTTTATAGAGGCTGGGTGAACCCTAGGACGGTCTCCTGTTCCTGGGAAGCAAAAGAGGGTATTGAAAGTCTATCGTCCCACTCATGTATAATTGCATATTCAGTAAAAATTCTTTTTTTAATATATGTTTTCAACATATTTTTTAACAAGATACATTTTTTTGTACGCTTATCGGTCTATCTAATGAAAATTGGGTTTTGTAGATTTTGTCCTCCCTACTCCTGGTACCACGTGAGGCACGTCGGCACTTTCTTATAAATTGAATATCTAAGAATAAAAAAAACATGACTGGTGAAAGTTTGTTGACATTTTGGAGAGGTTAACGGACTGTTATATCGCTTTGCGGATTCTCTCCCTTCATGTTGTTATGTCATTATTAGTGCTTCTAGATTTAGGAGGCCTTTGTGGTTCCGCAGCTTATATTTATGATTAAATGATTTTAATTTTATTTGGTAATCAAGCGTTTATTTATAGGATAAACACGAGTTTATTTTTAAATGTTATTATTACTATATTTTAATTACTGTGTGTTATTCTCTTCGATGCCAAAATATCTACAAGTGTTAAAAAGAAATAAATAAAGCCAAATAATATTATTTATTACTTTTTTTAATGTTTATATATAAGGATGGAACCTTTGGGGTCTGGAACCCATCTGAGGCTCACCCAGCCTATATTAACTGGGTACCCAAAATAGGGGGAATCCTGGCTATTGATATATGACAAATAACCTCCCTTCACGACCGTTGTCCAAAAAACAGTACAGTCTCCAACCAATGTACTGAACCAAGATCTTCAAGGGTTGTAGGTTAAGAAAAACAGTTATTCTTGTTACATCTACATAATAAGTTAACTGAATTACCATTTTAGTCTAGTGTCAACACGTGGATTCCACTAGCCCTGAAGAAGACTTGCAATGTGTGTCGAAACGTTGGCTTTCCAATAAACGGTTCTCTCTATTTAAGATTTGTCTCTCTCTAATATGTCGATTTGATGATTATCAAAAATGTACTACTAACTGGTTTTTTTTTGTTAAATTTCAAGATAATTATCTAAATTATTTGAAAAAATATTTGTCCTACAAGATGTATGGTTTCATCAAAGAGTCCCCTCCTTCCAATATGTATCGATAACGAAGTCAAAAAAGAAGAAGTAAAAAAAAAATCAGCTAGTTAGTAATCATTTTTGACGACCTCGTTGTCGATACATGTTGGAAGGAGGGAACTCTTTGATCAAACTATACATTCTTGTAGGACAAATATTTTTTCAAATAATTTAGATAATTATCTTGAGATTTGACAAAAAAAAAAAACCAGTTAGTAATAAATTTTTGAGAATCATCAAATCAACATATTTTATCCTTGCTACCTCTGTTAGCTACCTCAATCGAGAATTTTTGCACAGGAAATCGTTGGGCGTCTCATCGAAACGAAGCTATTCACGACGATTAAGCTTGATACTAATCAAGTGCAAAAATAGACCATGGATTCTGGACTATATAGCTTGTAGTTTTCTATTCCCTCCACAATGCGAACAATATTAAACTGAACATACCCAAGAGACTCTTCATGCGTTAGTACAGGTTTTTAATATATTTACTTACAAATACAAATACAAATACAGATAGCGCGAGGTGTTTGTCACAAGGTGACACCTAGAGCACTCAGAAATTCATCCATTGTACTCTAACGCGCCTTATTGTCGGTATAGGGAGAGCCTGCCCGCACGTTACAGCCCCAGCTTATCTGCCAGAGCAGCTAATCCTGTATATACTTTATTTTGTTATTGTTTTTTAAATAAGGCATGGATGTTTAAGACAAAACCTACAGAACAGTTTCAGTTTCAGTCATTTAACAGAGCTATAAGCTACAATTAAATGTTATTGTTTGTGCTTTAACAATCACATATTCTCTCATACGTGGACGCTCATTTGGCAAAGTAATTAAAATATATTTTGTCAGGGTTGTATTGTTCATTTTTTTTCTCACAATGACTTGCTAAAAATTATGTCAGTTTTTAACTATGTGAAGAATCAAGAAATACAATCGATGGAATGGGGACTGTCTCAATGATTGAATCGACATTACAAAAGTAAAAATACTAAGTGAAAAAATATTTCAAGAAAAATATAAACGTTCTCTATTTTTTTAAAGTTTTAAATTATTATGTGTAATATATATATAAATTAATTTTACTGCAATACTTACCACTCAACTCAAAATTGCTTTTTACCTCTCGCAAACGTTAAGGGATAATTTTTATAATTTATTTTTTTATTTATTGTTCTTTAAATGTGATAATTTTTAAATATTTTTATTTTGAAGAGAAAAGATTTGTCTAGGCCGGGATTCGAACCCGCTTCTCTAGCGCCAACCATCTGAGCTACCAAGGCTCGTATCCAAGGACATATCCCTTATGTCCCCGTGTTCTCCCAATTTTTGCGATGTATACACGGGGAAGAATAACGTAAGTCAACGAGATCACAATTAAAGTAATGTCCAATCAAGGTTTTCGTGGCATTTTTTCAAATGTACTGAGTGTCCAACAGGCACAGAAGCATATCGATTACCATTGTGAAGAAGTACAGCTCTCAAACTCCTTTTTGATGAATCGATGAATAGTCTCCATTATTCTGGTTCATACGTGATTTGTGACTTATTTTTTCACTTAGGGGTGATGGAATATTTTCACTATTTTTTCCATAGTCAGCACAAAAAATACTGTTAAACCCACTAGTTAAATATGCTACAATTATTTCATCGCAGACCTGTGTAATCTCCCTTCACAACTGTTAATCTGGATATAGTACAGTCTTTACCACGTACTGAACCCAAAATTAATTTTTTTTTGAGGTTTGTAATGGTCCAGTTTTTTTTTTAATCGTGTTAAAAATCTCCTATCCGGATTTTTTTCTTAAATTAATGATCATCTCTTTTATTTGGTTGCTTTGATAGACAGTAATAAACACTAATTAAATAATACTTTATACGGTACACATAGAGTTTAATTTATAGTTTGATCTAGTTGGAACGATTTACAATATACTGACGTAAAATAAAGTCAGGTTTTTATATTTATATTATTTACTTTATTTTTTACATGAGAAAAAAGCATATCTAATTTCATGTAATAAATACTAATTAGGTAGGTATATATAATAAATGTACCACACTCATCATTGGCTGACAACTTATTAAAATAGAACAGCCAACCAATCCTTCTCTTTCATGCCTGATCATATCACTGTTTTATATTTAATATAACCTTCAATGATAATGAGTCAATTAAGAATAATAGCGTGGGTTGCGAGAATAATTTCAGAATTATTCCAATAGCCTTCGTTGCATTGCAGAATATGCGTTACCGGTCACAATTTACTTTAATATACATTGCACTTACTTGCACCTCATGGGTTTATACATTATGTAAGGAGGAAAGTACTCGAGCTGGATTCTGATGAAATATAATGGGGTTCCTTGAAACGATGCCAGAATATTGTGCGTTTAGTATTCCTGTCAGCTTTGGTAGGAAGTAATGTATTTGTCATATAAACAGGATTTTAACGGAATTGCAGGAAAAAATGCAGTACTGTGACTGAATCCTACAGTTTTATTTTCAATCAACAAATAAAATATATAAGTAATATAATATATTAAATTAACAATAAAGAAGAGGGGTAAAGCTTCGCTTGATTCGTGAGATATTGTAGTGTAGGGATTTTGATATTGAAAAAGAGTATTGATATACAGCCTGTCCCATTTCAAGCGGATCAAACCTTTTTAACTTTTAAACCAAACAAAATTCAGAAAAACGATACAGGTAAAAGTTGTAGTTATTCAGGCCTAGTTTGAGGAAATAAAAAAAACATTTTTTGGTTTTTCACTTTTAATGGGTTAATATCGACCTTCAAAAAATGTAGTTTCCTCTTGACCCCCATTTATTTTTATTTTTCTGAAACGTACAATACATAACATTAACATTTATAAAATATTAACAGTGGCCGAAAAATGTAGAAAATTAACATTTTTTTCTATAAAAACGTCGAAACAGAAGGTTTTTAAATGTCCAGACAATTTCTGAAAGACTCAAAATACCTTGATTAGTAAGTTATTACGACTAAAAACTCTTAAATAAAATAACTTAGTGCTACATTACGTTCCCTCGTAAAGGAGGTATACTAAAGTAGTGAACTTTGAATGCTTTTTCTACTTAACCTATGAAAGATAGATAAAAAATGTTACATACATTTTTCCAAGTTTTGGATTGTACATTTTATATTTATAAAATATAAATAAATGTAGTTCAAGAGGAAGCTACGTTGTTTGAAGGTCGATATTGACCATTTAAAGTGAAAAAACAAAAAATGTTTTTTTTTATTTCTTCAAACTAGGCATTAATAACTACAACTTTTACCTGAATCGTTTTTCTGAATTTTGTTTTGTTTAAAATTTAAAAACGTTTGATCCACTTGAAATGGGACACCCTGTTTATCACATCGATGTTATTTGAATGCACCGAAAGAGTAGTTCGATACATCGAAAAGTTATCAATATTTCTAGATAAAATTTGAATGGTTTTTGATAAACTACAACTCTCATAACTATGATTAATGGAGGCGATCTGTGGTGTAGTGGTTGCCATAACAACCTCTACGCCCAAGATCCTAGTCCTCCAGGTGGCCAATGGATTTTTAAAAAGGGAGTAAAAAATGCTTGGTTATGCCGTCCTTCGGAAGGGACGTAAAACGTTGCTTCCGAGCCCGCTCGATGTCAGGTACTCGTTAAATATCCCTATCCTAATTAAACCTGGATAGGCAAAATTTAGAGCTCTAACTGTAGCATCGTCCGATTAGCCACAGCAGCATGAAGTGACGTTAAATGAACAAACAAACATACAACGATTAATAATATAACAACTAACATTCCTTTCTTGGAACCCTGTATATTCCTGGCATGTAGAAATAAAAAAAAGTATCGATATAAATCGATTTTGTTTTCTATAACTCTCAAGTTTAACTTTTAAACCATTCCTGTCTTAATATAGTCTGTCCATTTTGCGGTTAAGCCTGGGTTACATTGGTATAATTAGTAGTATACTTGACTAGCATACTTTTTTACTGATTTTGGTATAGTAACTGTATTCACGTTTGCTAGTAATTTGACAAGATAGTTCGATTTAACGTGTAATAATGAACAAGCAGGTTAGGCAAAAATATCGAGCAGTTGTTAAAAAATGTTTAGTGCCAGCTGCAGATATTTTATTAAATGAAGTTGATGAAGTTATAGAGGAAGAAACTAGTAAGCGAAAAATAATTTGGGTAAGGGATTGGATTAAGAGGCGTGATAAATTGGGAGCATCTGCTAATCTTTTAAGAAAACTGGCTTTGGAAGACCCAGAAGAATTTAAAATGTGCTTGAGAATGACACCTGATAGTTTTGACACACTGCTGAATTTAATTTAGTGTCGTCGGTTTCTTTGTCAAGTTTCTGAAGCCCTGAGGGCAGAAAATGTCTCAAGAAGTTGTTATACTATTTTTCTCATTACATAAATGGTATCAATAGTTTTTTAATATATCAAAATCTTAGTTCTCTATTAACATAATATATCGATATTTCTTTATATCTGGCCTCGATGTAATAATTTTTAAGGAGGAAACTTAGGGATCTAAACATCAATATATAATCCTTCTAAATCCCTGCACAACTGTTAGTTGTTTTTTTTTAACATGAGTGTTGGTTGTTAATCATGATGAAAGGAGTGGTCAAGCAATATGAAATCCTGTGTTAATTTGTTGAGATTTCTGTCTAATCATTTAACTCCTCAAGGTAGTGTCCTTGGCCCGATCCTTTATACAGTTTATACAGCTGACATCCCAACTCATCCTAACACTATCCTTACCACGTATGCTGATGATACATGTGTATTATCAGCCAACATCAATCCAGTTATTGTATCCCAAAGCCTCCAATACCATATCACTGATCTTGAAGAATGGTGTCAAAACTGGAGAATTAAAATAAATTCTCAGAAACCCCATCAAATCAATTTTACCTTACGTCGTAAACCAATGACTTCCTGCCCTTCAGTGTCCTTTAATAATATCCCACTGGTGCCTGTAGAACAGATCCGATACTTAGGGTTGCACCTCGACAAACGATTAACCTGGAATCCTCATACTAGACTGAAAAGACAAGAAACCGCTCGACGTTTCAGGCTACTTCAACACTTACTAGACAAACGCTCTAAACTCCCAATTAACTACAAAAGACTCATCTACATGACCATCATAAGACCTATTTGGACTTACGGAGTAGAGCTTTGGGGCTCCACTAAGCCATCGAATTCCTCTCGTATCCAATCCCTACAATCCAAAATCCTTCGTAAGATCCATAATGCTCCTTATTTTGTTAAGAATAAAATCATCCATAACGACCTTAATGTCCCATTTGTTGCTGATTTGGCCCGAACCCGCTATCTATCCTTTCATAACAAACTTCATTCCCACTCAAACCCTCTAGTTTCAAACCTAGCTTCCTCTTCAATTCCCAATAATCCTCCGAGGCGTCTGAAAACAAGATGGCCACGTGACCTTCTTAGTTGAACTAGTGATTTGAGTGCTACCAGTGGGTAGTTTCTCAACTTGCCATTAGCTCATGTCATTATGTATCACATAGCCTATTTACTCGATGTATTTTTTAATACAGTTGTAAATATCAATAAATAAATTTAAAAAAAAATCATTTAACAATATTTCTTTAAATTCAGTTTTTCGAAATCAATACATTGATCTTTTTTTTTTCTTTTCAAGCGAATAGTACTTATCTAAATAATCCCAATTCGACCTGCGACGTAGGATTGTAATGAGGGTTTAACATTACGAGCCGTAGCTTGTGTTCATTGTCACTCGAACTGTTAACATTGAGTTTTTTTGTCGTAAAACATCGACGTCCTTTACACATTTAGAGATGTGGGTTCGAGGACAGCTTCCGACCAATTCTATAATGGCTTCAAGAAAAAAATAATAATAAAAAAACAAGATATATAAAGTGATTTTTCTTAAGCTGGCTATTAAATATAAATAAATTAAGTTAAAAATTTAATTGTATTAACGGAAACGCGGTATATCTAAAGGGTTTTATTTGTTATCCATCAATCCTACTTTGTATTTTATTTATTTATTTATTTATTTATTTATTTTCGCCGTTTGAGGCTACTTCAACACTTACTACACAAAAGCTCTAAACTCCCAATTATTTACAAAAGACTCATTCATATACATGACTATTTTAAGACATATTTGTACTGATGGAGAATAGCTTTTGGGTTCCACTAAGCCATCCAATTCCTCTCGTATTCAATCCTTACAATGCAATATTCTTTGTAAAATGTTCCATTTGTTGCTGATTGGTCATGCCAAACTTTATTCCCACTCAAACCCACTAGTTTCAAACCTACCAACGTCTTCCCGGATTATCCTCAGAGACACCTGAAAAGAAGATATCCTCGTGACCATGTAACTTAAATCAGTTATTTGAGTACTATCAGCGGCTAATTTCTCGGCTAATTATATATCATTCATAATATTTATTTGTTGTATTAGTTAATACAGTTGTAAATTTCAATAAATATATGTTTTATGTTCTTATTATTTTTAATCTATAATATTATCGATATTAAACTTTGCTTATCTTAAACCGATTTTTTTCATCAAGAGACCGACAAATTTAAAATGATGGCTAATGTTTACCCATAAACAATCTTGGCGATACAGTCAGTCGCATTAAAGGTTTTAGGGATTGGTAATTATTATTCTCGACTACTTTCTTGCCATTGTTAGTTTAATTTCAAGTTTTTCACTTCCTCATTCCTTTAGCAAGCGGGAGTAGTGTATAGAGTATTGACTTGTTATGCTGAAGGTTCAAATCCGGCCGTGGCAGATAAATTATTTAATCCGTTAAGAACCTTCATGGGATACACCCAGCTTGTATAATGTGGGTATCATTAATGGGGGGAAACCTGACGGTTGAGCGATGGTTCCGGTCATATCACCTCTGCTCTACCTTTAGCATAGAAACTGTACAGTCTCTACCTCGTACTGAACTCAAGACTTCTCATAGGTTAGGGCGGTCCAATTTTTTTTTTATTGCTTTTAAAATCTAATCTAGAATAAATGATATTTCTGCAATATTCATTTTCATTTCTTCAATTTCGACTTCTGACTTTTATGTTCGACTCATCGTAGCCCCTCTATATCACCCTTCTGTAACTAACAGATTTGTATTCGTCGGGTTATTGTAATCGTTACTGCTTTATTATTGTAATTGTTTATTATTTAAACTTATTATTCCTGTTGCTACCCGCTCATTACGGTAGGCCAAGTGATAAACACAACAGACCTTTTTAATTTGTGATGGAAGCGCAGATATGTAATTATAGTTTTAATTATTATTGCTTTAATTACATCACTTTTGCCGGCTCCGGTAAGGTGAGCCGGATAGGGTCTTTGTGATCCCTCAGGGTCGATTCACGTCTGATAAGAGAATAAACACTTTATCTGTTGACAGACTGTTTCGAACCCGGTTCCTATAGATCGGTAAACAATGACCTTCATTCGAAACTCATCTTAAATTCCTAAATTGTTGACGTGTGTTCAGAAACGTTCACTTCGAGTTAAACATACTAAACAATTTATTGGAAAACATCGTGGCTTTCTTGCAAGAATATATTAATGTATCATACATCGGTAACGGAATTGAGACAGAAAGGTGTGATTGGCGATACTCGACTGCATTTTTGATAAGTTGTCCTTAAATCTCGTTTATTGACGTTACAACTCGTAGGAGTCTAGTAAATAATTTGTATTTTCTTCTACATATTATTTGAGGTATTTATTATTGGCGTATATATTATTTTTTGTAGATTTTTTTAGTTTTTGTATTTTATAGATACAGAAGCATTTTGACTTCATTTTTGCCATCCATACTTCCTTCTTTTAATCTTTTTTTACTAATACCTTTATGATAATGAAATTCCGATAATAATGAAATATGATATGGTAGTAATGAAAGTCCGAGAGGATTTCGCTACAACTTTAAAAAATCGAGAGCGATAATCAAATTTCAAATTTTCCATCGCGTGCTACTGACTCACTCATCCACGATACTGACATAAAATAAATGTTTTAATATTTTTATTTTTAAGAGAAAAGATTTGTCTAGGGCGGGATTCGAACCCGGGTCGCCCACGTCTCCAGCGTGGTGCTCTAACCAACTGAGCTAACCAGGCTAACAACACGGCCAGACAAATCCATTCTCTTCACTGATCTTATGTCCCCTTTTTTCCGCAATTTTGTGATGTAGGATCCCTATATAAGGGGAAGAATGTTCACTGAACATTACTTTAATTAGGATATTGTTGACTTATGTCATTATATTATTTATAATTTATTTTATTTTATTTTTTTATTAATTGTTATAATTTTTATTTTGAAGAGAAAAGATTTTTCCAGGCCGGGATTCGAACCCTCGGGAAAATAAATTTTGTAGACATTCTTCAGAAAAAATATTAAATTTATTTATGAATTGAACATTAAGATTTATGTATTGATTATTTTGGATAATTTATTTTAAAACAAAAAAATGAATTCATAGATAAATTCCAGAAATAAACTTGAAACATGGTACTGACATTTAATTGGTAAACTGTAGGTTTTCTCTGTACTGGTTATATTAAACGAAAGAAGTGATGAAATATCTTAATGAGGAATAAATATATATAAAAAAATTATATAAATATATTGTTAATGGCCAATGAGAGCAAATATTATAGGAGAATAATAAACAGTGTTACAATTAAATCACCCTATTATTGATTAATTAATTAAGGGAGTTACAAAGAACCCTTGTAATTCACCGGAGCCTGATCGAAAACAACTTCACAATAGATTCATTGTAGTTTTCTGTTCTATGATATTTGGAGATTTTAATGCCCGGACTTAGGAGAGCCTAAACATCGTACACCTTTCTATGATAGACGCAGGTGCACGGTAGGAATGTTGATAGACAGGGAGAAGAGATGCTGCGAGGAAAGAAGAGTGGGGCTGGCGGCGGTGGTAGGGTACGTCAGGTCTTCAGTGCTCAGTGCGTGGCTCGACTGTAAGGTGCGTGTGGCATAACTGAACCTGAGGAAGAATGAGCGTCGACCGCGCAGAGAAGATACGCAAGATGTTTACCTGGAGTTCCTCACTGTGAGTAGCATAATAAGAGTCTATATTAATTTGACTTGTGCCTTATTTTCGAATACAAAACCTAAAACATCAAATCAAAATTAACAACTAACCTGTCAAGAGTTAGGGAACATTTGAACTGATTTAGGGCTGTAAGCATTATGGATTATTTATGGATATAATGTCAATATAAATGAGTATTTATTAATATTTCGGCAGTTACTATAATTTGGCGGGTAGCTCAGTGGTAGAGCGCTCAGTTCCATTCATTATTAATTTTGTTTACAGTCATAAATGAACCCTATGGGATATGTAGACCCTCCTGTGCCTCAACCAGCCTATATAAAGTGGGTACTTTTAACTGGAGATTTTTCTCTGGCGACAGTAGTCTTAGAAACAGTACAGTCTCCAGCATCTGCTGAGCCCAAGACCCTAAATGGGTTGTAGTGTTACAGTTTGATACTGATGTCTATTAAAGTGAGCTGAAACTCAAAAAGAGACATAAAACTATAAAAATGATTAGAATGCAATTAGAAAACTCCGAGAATTTTGACATTGAAGGCTTTGTATTTTGGAGTTTTCTAATCCCATTCTAATTGATGCTGTAATACTACAAACTATAATTTTTAATTTACCTCGAATTTTTAATTTACTGGTACACTATTCCTCGCGTTTTATGAGTGTAATAAAATGTTCAGTCTTCTTCGTTAGGAAGTTTCAAGGACAATACATTTTTACGATGCTCAGGTCTTCACACTTTTTATTTACCTATTACCGTGAAGAAATAGCGCAGAGTGTAGAATTGTATGGAACGTCCCGGGTTTGAATACGGCTGTATCAGATAAATTATTTAATCTGTTCACAGCTATAAACCTACCCTCAAGGTCTCATACAGCCGTGATAATGCGGGTTGTTATGTTATCTAGGCCAAATCACCTCCCTGCACAACCGTTGGCTTAGAAATAGTGTAGTCTCTGCCATATACTGAACCCAATACCATATATGGTATACGTGGTATGTTTTTTTTCCGACTTTACTGATGCTACTAGATATGGGAAGTATTGTAACCAGGTAAAATCTTTTGGAATTTTTCAACGGTTAATCGGATCTCTTTAACTTCTGTAGTCTGGTTTTATTAATAGTATCAGCTGTCATGAATCGTCAGATACAATTCGCTTCCTGAGAATTACAAAGTTGTATGATACTCATTTATGAAAATGAGAAAAATGATATCAAAGATTCTGAGTTTCTTTTTACTGTTGGTCTTTGGATGATACCCGTCGCGATGTTTTTGACGTTTTGAAGATCTATGTATAATTTTCGTCCCACTGGATCATTTGGTATCAAAATATCTGATTTTTCAATTTTGTAACATACAACCTTGTAAATTCTAAGGTAGCGAATGGTTGGGCTGTTTTTTTTTTTTATATGTTATTACTTCGTTCCTATGGTTCATTGCTAAAAGTACTAAACTTTAAAGACTTTTCTCAAAAATTGCTTATGGCAAAAATATATTTTCTAATCATTCCTTCAAATTGATTGATGCACAAAATAATTAATGAAAAATCATCAAAAAAGCTTTATTGATATTACAGATTATAAGTACATTTATGTGGATCATTTAAATCCATTAACCATAAATTAAACTCATCTTTGTTCAGTTTACATCTTCATTTCTATCATACTATGAGTTTTCATCCATGAGAGACTTATGGATCTGCAAGCCTGTAATTATTATTATACGGCGGGTAGCTGAGTGGTAAAGCGCTGATTTGCTATGCTGAAGATCACGGGTTAAAATCCGGCAGTGACAGATAAATTACTTAATCGGTTAAAAGCCATTAATGGCTCCTGCGGGATCTGCAGGCTTTCCCAGGCCTCAACCAGTCTATATAAAGTGGATACCTTAAACTGGTGGAAAAAACCTGGCTATTGGCTATTCACCGTTGTCTTAAAAAACTTTACAGTCCCTACCATACGAGTATACTGAACCTAAGACCCTTCATGGGTTGTTATGGTACAGGTTATTTTATTTTTTTTTAAATATAAACTTTTTTCAAGTTACTAAAGAGAGTACTGTACATAATAGCAATGTTTGTACACCTGTACCAGTTCTCCAATACCACATAGCACTCACCACAAATTTCCTTCTTCTGGAGGAAGAGCCAGGTTTGCGGTATTTTACTTAATCCAACTTTACATAACTTTTTTATATAAATAATATAACTAAATAATTAGAAGAAAAAATATTTTTACGGTAAGTGATGTATCCTTCACCCAGTCTCTTCTATTACTCAAATAACACCACATAACTTCCTAAGGTCCATAATCAGTTGCTATGTGTGCTGAATAACTGGCTAACAGATTGTTTCTTCATCCTCAATAACTCACTTTAGACCGAAACGTCACATGTATCCCTCAAATGTTTAATAGTAATATGTAATACATTGTACCACTACAATCTGTGAACGGGTTTGGGGTTCAGTACATGGTAGAGACTGTACTGTTTCATGGACAACGGTTCTGCAAGGAAATGACTTGTCCTAGGAAATGACACAGCCACGCTCAACCGCCAGATTTCCCCCCTTATTTTGGTTACCCTATTTTTATGATACTTTTTAGAGGCTGGGTGAGCCGCAGGAGGGTCCTAGATCCCATATGATCCATCTCCGACTGCAAACTTATTTAATCTGTTAACAGCCACCGATGGGCTTAGTGAGTTCACACATCCTCTAAAAAATTGGTACCCTGATTTAATTTTTTTTCTAGAAATATTTTTCGAACAGTTTGTATGAAAGCAAAATTAAAATAAACAAATAATATAACATAACAAATGTAATTGACTTCATTTTTCTTGAATAAAGTCTTTATTGTCAAAAATAATCACCTTCATTCAGTCAGCGCTTAGTCACTGTGGCTTGCTTTGTCAGGGGATGGAAAGAAATAATCGATCTTATACTGATCGAAAAATGGTATTATTAGAATATCAAGTTTTTTTATTATTCAGTAGCAATCTCAGTCTTTTATTATTGTTATATTTTTTATTTGTTATGGTTTAGAATTTTTAACAAGTTAGAATATTTACGTGACAGAGAAAATTTTTGTAATTGTAATGATGATGTCACCCATTAAGGGTCTTGGGTTCAGTACATGCTAAAGACTTTATTGTTTCTAAGGCAACGGTTGTGCAGGGAAGTGATTTGTCCTATATCATGCTTAATCGCCAGCTTTTACCTCAATTAAGAGTACCCAATTCCCCCCATTGGATCCCGAAGAGCCCACCTGTTCCTGTTAACAAATTATATAAATTATCGGTCACAGGTGGATTTTAGCTCGGGACATTCAGCATAGGAACTCATTACTGTACACACCGATATATCTCCCTCACAAAAGAAATTAATAATTTTATAAATCTAACAAAGAATTTAATTTATTGATCCAAAGCTAATATTGTGTTAGGTTTTCTCAGTCCGGAAATATAAAGGTATGCTTTTGTTTTAAGAGAAACAACTGAATTTTATGAATGGAGTTGAACGAAAAGAAAAAAAATTTAATGTTATATAAACTAGCTCTTACATAGGTTATCCTCCACATCCATACATAATAGTCATCCATGCTCAAGGTATTTTTAGCTATAAAATTATTTACAAATAAATAACACAATATAGTTCATAGCTATACAGACCATAAATCCCTCTGTAAAGTTTCTTAAGAACTCCATTGTGCTGGTTTATATTATTTAACTCAACATCAATTTTGTAACAAAAAAAACAACAGGTTAGGAACAACTGGCACTGAGTTGCCATGCCGGAAATACTGGTTCATATCCTGCTGCGGGCAAGACTTTTATTTAGTCTGTTTGCAATCGGAGATGTATCATATGGGATCTAGGACCCTCCTAGGGCTCACCCAGCCTATATAAAATATCATAAAAATAGGGTAACCAAAATAAGGGGGGAAATCTGGTGTTTGAGCGTGGCTGTGACCTAGGACAAGTCACCTCCTTGCAAAACCGTTGTCTATGAAACAGTACAGTCTCTACCATGTACTGAACCCCAAACCCGTTCACGGGTAGTAGTGGTACAGGCTTTGTTTTTTACTTACTGTTGTTTTTATGGTTATTAATACACTACAATGATCATCCTTGCTCTGTATTGATATATAACTCATGTCCTCGCCCCTCCCCATCTTTATTGTCCACCACTCAGATACCTGATGCTTATGTATTTTAAATTTAATATTTACCCATTGTAATTTTTCATTTTTATCTTTATTACCTTATTCTTTAATTTTTAACACTTTCTTTTTTATTACTTTCTATTACTTATTTTATTCTTTATTACGTTTTTTACTAAATTTCTGTCACTTTTTTATTAATACTGATAACACTCATACATTTTAACCTTATTAATTACCATATTTAGTAATTTTTAACAATGTTTTAATTTTAAATTGTCTGTATTTCGTATATTTAGCCCTGAAGAAGACCTCCAATGTGGGTCGAAAAGTTGGCTACTTAATAAACATTTCTCCATATCTAAGAGAAATTTATTGATCTCCGCCCGGACCATTTTCTTCCACTTGTATTATTTTTTATTAGAACTGATAAAACTATTCCAACCGTTCTTTACGGATTTGAAACCCGTTAACGTCAAATGATAAAACAAATCTTAAGGTGTTCAAAAGGAAGGTATATTATAGAATATTAGGTTCGATAAAGGATGAGACTAATGAATAATTCAGGATATTATACAACACCTAATCGCAGAGCGTGTATCCGGTTAATATAATTGAAGTGATTGCGGTGCTGAGATCAGGATGGGCTACTAAGGTTTTTGGGCTGAGTAATGAACGAATCCCTGAGAGTCAATTAGCGTTCAGCCGGCTGGTAAACATCCGAAGGGTAGACCGTGACGTAGGTGAGAGGATTGCGTTAAGTCATTGAGAAGTAGTCCATGGAGAGAAGTTTGTAAACAGAGATACATAAATCGGTTTAGAGCCTTCATGTTTGATAAGCCCTAATATAATTGTATTATTATATTTATTTTGGATTTCTCTGCTTATACCGGATATATAAACCAAACACGGACCAAGGTCAAGGGTATGGGTATGGATATCGTTATATAATTAATTTTGAATGTTCTAACATTTTCTGACGATGCTGGCGGTCCCCAGTATAACCGCTCTACTATACTCTGTACTTCTTCAGATCCCCAACTTATTTCTAGCGCCTTCATAGATCTAATCGTTTCCTCAGGAATCAAACCATTGCAGGATACGATAATCGGTAGTATGTACTTTAACTTCCACCATTCGGTAAAGATGTCAGTTCTTAGTATTTACGATTTTTTTTTTGTCTATGATATGTATATCTGGTCTAATGTGGGGTATATTATGACTAGTGATCATAGTTTGATCCCAACATCGTTTGATGTCATTTTTTTCTAATATTGCCTGTCGCTACCTAGGACTCAAGTTAGACAAACGTCTTACTTGGAACCCTCACACAAGATTTAAAAGACAAGAAACAGCTAGACGCTTCCGACTACAACATATACTTGACAAACGTTCAAAGCTTCAGATCAATTACAAAACACTTATTTATGTGACTGTTATAAGACTTATATGGACTTACGGAATTGAACTATGGGGCTCCACTAAACCGTCGAATTCCTCTCGTATTCAATCCTTGCAATCCAAAAACCTTCGCAAAATCCTGAACGCTCTTTATTTTGTAACAAATAAAACAATCCATAATGACCTTAACGTTCCATATGTTACCGATTTAGCCCATTCCAAATACCTATCATTCCATAATAAACTCCAGGCCCACCCAAACCCACTAGTTTCCATCCTTGCATCCAATTCCATCCCGGACAATCCTCCTAGGCGTCTGAAGAGAAGATGGCCTCGGGACCTTCTATTATAGAAATGTTATTAGAGTGCTGCCATTGGGTAGTGCCTCTACATGTCCTGCCATGTATTTATTTATTCATATAGCCCTTGTACTAGATATGCATATTACAGTTGTACAATTCAATAAATTAATTTAAAAACAAAAATATTGCCTGTGGCTTATATCTGTAAAATGGGTGATGACTGTTTATTAAATTATATTTGTGACCGAATGCCTGATGTACGATCTTTGCAGCATTATTGTGCCTAATTAGATATTCTTTACCTGCTAATGCCTGGCAGCCAGAGGTGGCATGTTGAATCGATTCGTACGTTGCTTTACATAGCATAATTATTATTCAACTATGATCCTACCGCTATAATCAATTAATGTACCTGATCAAAGAGTTAATTCACTTTCTTCGTAATTACATAGCTCAATTCATTACTCAGGTGAGTAGTCAGCCCGTTACGAAATGTTTGTGAGGAAGAAAGTGAAAGAACAACTCTCGTTTAAGTTTAGCACATCATTATACCTTTGCTTTCTTTTTTAAGGGCTGTGTAATATCTAGTCCATTATATATCTTGTTATGAAATCTCATGTCCATGAAAATATTTACTTTTGAACAGCTTATGAACACTGTGTCCTCCTCTTCTCTACGGAATGTAGTGAGTTGTAATTATCCCACATGGTGTAATTAATCTAATTGTGTATTTAATTTGATTACTCTTTACTCATCCCACATGACGCGAGTTATTTTATTATACTAAATTATAGTATCGTGAGTTGTTGTTTTTTAAAAGTATTTTTATTTTAAAATATTTTTCAATGCAGTAATGAATAAATTCTCTATTTATTCCGGGACAGTTCCCTTTAGAATAATATTAAAGCAAACCAGATATGGATTCAAGTGTCTTAGAAAAGAACATAAGAATTAACTGTTAAAGATAAAAATAAAATCTGTACCACGACAAACCGTGAAGAATCTTCGGTTCAGAACGTGGTAGACACTGTACTGTGTCAAGTACAGCGGTTGTGTAGTGTTGATTTGTCCTAGACCACGCTCAACCGCCAGACTCCCCCTTATTTTGGGATCCCTCCTTATAGAGGCTGGGTAAGCCCCAGGAGGGTCCTAGATCCATGATCCATCTCCGTCTGTTAACAGACTAAATCAAAGTCTTTCCAGTTGCGGGATTTGAACCAGGATTTGCGGCATGGCAACTCAGTGCTCTACCACTGACCCACTCTGTTTAATAGTTATAATATTATAATAATAATATCCATTTTTGAAGTCTTTGCTTATAAGTATCATAGCAATAATTGACCAGTAATTATAAATTTTTATGAATAATATAATTTTTCTATAATAATAAAGAAAGATAGATTGCGCTCAACTGCAAGATTTTGGGTTCCCATTTTATAGAGGCTGGGTGAGCCTTTGGACTTAAATCAGCACAGCAATTAAGCTCTTTAGATACTGAGCCATTCTGCCATCTTAATAGTACTACCAACTTGACGAAAATTTACTTTTTCTCATTTTTTGCTAGCTTAGTCATTGTTATTGTGCTTTTAGTCCAGGATCCATGGTCCATTTTTGCACTCGATTAGTATCAAGCTGAATCTTCGTGAATAGCTTCCTTTCGATGGGACGCCCAACAATTTCCTGTGCGAAAATTATCGGTTGTGGTAGCTAACAGAGGTAGCAATACAAAGAGGTAAATATTTGTCCTACAAAATGTAGGGTTTGATCAAAGAGTCCCCTCCTTCCAACATGTATCGATAACGAGGTCATCAAAAATGATTGCTAACCAGCTGTTTTTTTTACTTCTTCTTTTTTGACTTCGTTATCGATACATATTGGAAGGAGGGACTCTTTGATGAAACCATACATTTTGTAGGACAATATTTTTTCGAATAATTTAGTTAATTATCTTGAGATTTGACAAAAAAAACCCAGTTAGTAATAAATTTTTCAGAATCTTCAAATCGACATATTTTATCCTTGCTACCTCTTTTAGCTACCACAATCGAGAATTTACTCACAGGAAATTGTTGGGCGTCTCATCGAAAGGAAGCTATTCACGAAGATTCAGCTTGATACTAATCGAGTGCAAAAATGGACCATGACTCCTGGACTATTTACTCTCCCGAAGCTTCAGTATCGTACTATGGTAAATAAGTCGCCAAAGCTTCGTGGTACACAAAATTGCTTGATGAAATAAGTCAAAAAGTAAGTTTTTGTAATCGTGGAGTTATCTGCTTAGATATAGAACATTGTAAAATTAAAAATTACGACATTGTAAACATAATTCTTACTCTAAAAAAAAATAAGAAAAAAAATGAGCAAGCTGTAGCCTCCCCACATACCTCACATCATCTTATTAAATTTTACAACCACTAATTCTAAGGAATACCTTGAAGCGGTCCTTCGGATTTCGTTACGCATAGACAACTCTATAATTTTTTTTTTCGTGTGAAATAAATCTGCTTTAATTATCCTCTATCAGGTTGTTTCGAGTATCCGCCATGAAATGGAATTATCCTTGCCAGAATGGGAATACAAAATAAAAGATATTTTCGTAGTACGTAAATATCTATTTATTTATAGAGATGTAGCTTTATCGATTAATTGGTCAATGAATCGATGTATTCTCGATACATATACTTGACTAGGCAGAACGACATTAGAAAAAGAGAAAATAGTCAGATTGCGTATTAGGCGACCACCGTCCATGTAATAGAACTCTGCTTTCTCCAGCTCCAGCTCCAGCCTTGTTCTTCCATCTAGCAATCTCCTTCTTTTCCTTAAGGCCTTTATTCCAGTATCTAGCTCTTTTTATCAATAAATATATTACTCAAAATGAAATAAATTAAAATGGTTATTCAAGGGATGTCTGTACATAATATTCTAATTTAGATAATGAATACCAATACCTTTTATACCTGTACCACTACGACCCGTGAACGAGTCTGGGGGTTCAGTACATGGTTGAGACTGTACTGTTTCATAGACAACGGTTCTGCAAGGAGGTGACTTGTCCTAGGTCACGCTCAACCGCCAGGTTTTTTTCCCCTTATTATGGGTACCCTATTTTTATAATATTTTATAGAGGCTGGGTGAGCCCCAGGTGGGTCCTAGATCCTATATGGTCCATCTCCGGCTGCAAACAGACTAAATAAAAGTAACTGCCCGCAGCGGGATTTGAACCAGGATTTCCGGCATGGCAACTCAGTGCTCAACCACTGAGCCACTCCGCTCCCTAATGCATACCAATAATGTAAAAAAAAAAATCTTTATTGGAAAATTCTGTAGAACTCTGCTCCGCATTAGTGGTGTGCAGTAGTAATTCATGGTATCTAACCGCTTAATATTTCAGTGTCTCATTGAAATAAACAAGATTCAAATCAGGCTGTGGTTAGTAAATTGTTTAATCTATCAACGGCCATAGATAGACTCGGTGACAATGGAAGATCCTCTTTTGGCTCACCAAGTCTCTAAAATGTGGGTACCTTTGCACTCTCAGTAGGGCAAACTCGCCAAGTAACTTCTCTGCACAACCGTCAGCGTGTAGTCTATGCCATCTACTTAATAAGAAAATCTAAGCTTGTAAATAGTCATAGTTTCGAATCTCACCGACGGAAACAATCCGGTCGTCTCTTTAAACATTAATGAAATCACTTGTGACCTGTCCATTCCTCAGTTCATTATTTAAGTGTATGGAAAGATGAATATAACCTCATTTCAACCTCCACAAGGTTATTTATGGCAGCGGGGTAGCGAAGTGGTAGAGTTCATATTCTGAATATCCTGCGTTTAATCGATATAAATTATTTAATCGGTTGAGATCTGCAGAACCTACTTGGGCTCTTTAAGTCTCTATAAAGTGGATAATTAAATTGGGAGAAAAAATAGCAGTTAAATTCTCTGCATAACCATTAACTTAGGACACAGTGCAGTCTAAAATGTACTGAATCTAAACCTTTACGTTGATTGTATTTTTTTTTTCACTCTACACACTCAGCTATTTTTTTTCACTCTACACAGCTCCGTTTCCCTTCGAAGAAAGAAGAAATTATAAAAAAAAACAACTATTATGATAAAGAAAAATCTAAACTAATGATAGCAATAATAATAATGAATTAATAATACAGTGTGTAAGGTAGTAAATCATTTATAATGGTTTAATGTGTGGGAAAAATCTGCCCTGCTTATTATTTCGTCATGTAATCAGAGGTTTGTTTTCAATTTGTCCTCTGTCATAATTAGCATTCTCAATACAATTGAGTACTGCTTATCCAATTGGTAGCTAGATTTTCTTCTCCATTGCCAGTGACGCTGGTGGGAAAGGGGGCAGGAGCTTCCTGGAGTCCTGCTTTGCGCTCATTCCTGGGGAAGAAGCTTAGTTCGGGAACCCCAGGTAAATTATAAATAGTCTAATTATGGTACGAATGTAAGACAATTATTTTATTTTTAGACTTTATTTTTATTACATTTTAGCATTTATTGTTTTTTGTTTTTATACCGCATGAAAAAGCAAAGTCGCTAGAAAAATCCAATCTGAGAGCAAGTAAGCTAAGAGAACACATCCGAACACAGTAAACCCGTAAAAGCGGACTGAGGCAGGGAGGGGCAAAGCAAGGCGCTCGACTCCTGTCTACTACTGCGTCGGAGCCCTTTGTTCTCGGGAGCCATTCTTCTCGGGGTCTACCCAGGTTCTCCATTTTCCAACGATCATACCTCGTGGGTTCTTAACCGATTTTTGATTTTAATACCTCATTTGAAAGGTAATGAAACGTAAATATTTTTTAATGATTATGTAAGTAATAATTTAGGGTGATTTTTTTGAGTAAATCGACGTTTTAGAGGTAGTCACCGTATTTTTTTTTTCATTTTTACGTTTTTGTTTAACGATTTTCGCGTAATATACCGACAATTATGAAGATTTGACAATTAGCATTTTTTATTTAGAATATCTTTGTCGCAAAACAAAAACAAATGGGTCAGAAAGACCAATTTATAGGTAGTTTAAGATTAAAAAAAAAATGTATTTATTCATATTTACAACTGTATTACAATAATACATCAAGTAAATAGGCTATGGGATACATAATGACATGAGTTAACGGCAAGTAGAGAAACTACCCACTGGTAGTACTCAAATCACTAGTTCAACTAAGAAGGTCGCGTGGCCATCTTCTTTTCAGTCGCCTCGGATTATTATCGGGAATTGAAGAGGAAGCTAGGTTTGAAACTAGAGGGTTTGAGTGGGAATGAAGTTTGTTATGAAAGGATAGATACCGGGTTCGGGCTAAATCAGCAACAAATGGGACATTAAGGTCGTTATGGATGACTTTTAAGATTTTAAATAGGATTTTCTGAGTAGAAATATGTTGGAAATGGTTAACTTTAGGAAAGTAGGTCGGACTGGAATTGCCCCATACTGTCACCCCTTAACGGCTCCGCCACTAATTACCAGTCGCCCTGTATATACATATATATATTTAGAAATCACTGCTTTATTTGTCGTTTCAAATTATATAAAATAAAACTCTATTTTATTCTTAGTACTTGAAGTTATTGTTGCCCTGAAGTAATTTGAACAAATATAAAGAAACAGGTAGGAAAATTAATTTTCCTCGGCAAATAGTGGCTGTCACTTTGTGTATATTATATCTTAAATACGAAAATGTATTACAACATGGGGGTATAACTTGTCCTGTCTTTCTTTCTCAAAACTCGTTCTTAGCTTTCTTCTTCATTTAGAATTTTACGACCCATCATTCTTCATTTGTGACCCATTTTTATTTTATCCCACCTCGTATATTTATAAATTTATTACACGTCGAAAAATTCTTTTTTATTAAATAGAGAGGGACATTTTACACTCCACAAACGCTAGTAAAAAAAATCAGCTATCAACGGATTTGGAATATATTCATATCTAAAAATTAAAAAAAAAAAAATCTTAAAAAGGTAACAAACAAACAAAGCTAAGTACAAAATACACGAATTAAAATCTAGATTATATACTCCGAATAGAGTATATTTACTTATAAATATAGGCATGAGGCTATTTATTTAAAAAATATATATTTATAAATATTTTGTTTGCTTTGCTGCTTAGGTTTTAATAACATTTAGTACTAGTAGTAGGATAGATGGGATCTCTTTTGCTGCACCAGCTGCATTTTAAGATTGGAATGTGGGTAGGATTTTCATTATTTGTTAAAGGGAATCAAAAATCCTTAGTTATGCCGTCCTTCGGAAGGGACGTAAAATGGGGTTCCCGAGCCTGTAAAATCATAAGATCCCTATCTTATTTAATTCTGGACAGGCAAAATTTAGGAATCCCAGTATTGTCCGATTAACCGTAGAAGCTTTTCCAGGTTATTCTTTATTAAAGTCTGCACGGGGCTTTGGCTTAACCATCCCGCAAGTATTATATGAATGTATTACAAGAAATAAACACTTTTTTTTCCGAATCCTTCACTTAGAAACACGTTTCATTATTTATTTATTATATCATTATTGCGAAAATTGCGTGTTTTTCTTCGGTCTTACTAGTACTTTTTCATTATTTCTGATATTTCTTCTTCCGGTGTTCCACTAGTCTATTTCTGGTCTTCTTCGGCGATTCTTCGAAACTTTTGTATAAATAAATGAAATATCCCAAAAGTTTCTAAAGAATTCCATTGTGCTGGTTTATATTATTTAACTCAAAATCAATTTTGTAACAAAAAAGAACAGGGTAGGAACAACAAAATGGGGATTTAGAGTTCTGTCCCAAGCCCCAAATTCTTAGACAGACTAAAGATTAAATAAATCTACAGCGAAATTAAATAAGTAGTCAAGTCGAATTCTGTCGAGAATGAGTTAATAGTTAGTACTGTGAGAGGTTCATCATGAATCAAAAACAATATATGCATGCAGGCCCACAACTGAATGTGCATGAACCACCGCATTTTATGGCTGGAGGCTTTAAATTTGAGTATCTTGGATCGCAGGTGAACGCGGATTATGACATAAAAGCAGAAATCCATCGCAGAATTATGTCCTCAAATAAATGTTATTTCGGGTTACTGAAGCATTTTAGAAGCAGGGCTATTTCTCAAATACGAAGGTGCATATGTATAAGACCCTAGTTAAGAGCAGTTCTTATTTATGCATCCGAATGCTGGAGATTACCTAGTTCACAGGAAGCCCTTCTCCTAAGGTTCGAGAGGAAAATTTTGATGACAATTTGTGGCCCAGTTTGCACCAATGGGATCTGGAGGATAAGGACGAACGCTGAGCTAACAAGACCCTACAAGAGCCCAGATATTTTAAGGGTAATCAAAGTAGGCCGCCTTCGATGGGGAGGTCATATAATCAGAATGTCCCAGGATCAGATTCTTAATAAGGTCCTAGACGAAAGGATTTATGGGACAAGTAGAGTGGGAAGACTTCGGCTCCGTTGGATCGATGGAGTAGCGGCGGATGCCAGGTCCATCTTGGGAATCCGCAATTGGAGAGCAGTGGCAACCAATAGAGAAGACTGGCGAACCAAGCTGCAGGAGGCCTTGACTCTACAGGAGTTGTAGCGCGACGAATGATGATGATGATGACTGTGAGAGGTGGAATCGTGCTATTCTCCTAGTATTTGACTTGAAATGGAATTGCAATATAAGTAATAAATCCATTTCGGGGCCAAAAGACTCCATTTCACGGAGGAATATTAAATCCATTACTGTACTTAGGGAGCGAAGTGGCTCAGTGGTAGAGCACTGAGTACCCATGCCGGTAATCCTGGTTTAAATCCCACTGCAGGCAGTTACTTTTATTTAGTCTGTTTGCGGCGGGTGATGGATCATATGGGATCTAGGATCCTCCTGGGGCTCACCCAGCCCTATATAATATTATAAGGGGGGAAAACCTGGCCGTTGAGCGTGACCTAGGACAAATCACCTCCTTGCTGAACCGGTGTCCATGAAACAGTACAGTCTCTACCATGTACTGAACCCCAGACTCGTTCACGGGTCGTAGTGGTTACAGGTACTGTACTTGGCCACTATTTAACACACTCTGACATGAACAAACACTCATCAGAAACAAACTGACAAACTCCAAATCAGAAAGAACTAGTGAGCCCCATCACTAGAGCCCTCCCTAGTCATATTCATGAGAAATCCAGCAATCACCCATCCTCCTCCCTCTCTTAAAATACACCTGGTGCAATAAAAGAGGTTCTGTAAATCGTACTCATCCTTATAAATATCAATTTCAAATAAATAAATAAGTCAAGAGGTTAGAAAAAATAAATTTTTGGCCAATATTGTAGTGCTATTGTAATATTGTACTGGGCTGAAGTTATTATTAAAAAAAATAATGAAAGCCAAGGAGCTAGGAAAACAGATTCTGGCCAATACCTCACTTAACCATTTATGTACTTCAAGAATAACACGATTCCGTTTCCTTAATTACAAGAAACTTATTTTGGACGAAATTCGACTTAACCACTTATTCACCGGGGCTGCAGAAATAATCCCTCATTTGTTACTATACGGTAAAGAAACTACTCACTATCTTATTTGTCATTCTGTATTGCTCAATTCAGGATTATGAGTGACCTAGCCACTCTAAGTGCTGTAGTATCTTACTGTATAAAGTGGCACTATCTGTAGTGAGATAGTGTAACTTTTTTTTTTATTTCGCAAATTATTTTGTTAGCAACATTTTATAATGTTTTTTTTTTACTTATATTTTATTTCTTTATTTTATGTTTATTTTAAACTTCTTTTTTTTCTGATGAGCCTAAAACAGACGATAAAGCAAAGTTATTATGATTATCAAATGATTATATGCTGGAAAATTTAGGTTGGGAAAGTAAAGCTGGGAATGAGTTAATAGGGGATTGTCAAGATATTTTATTAATCTGGTTTCTCGGTTTATTATCCTGGTTCTCCATTAAATGAACTTTTTAACTTTGCTGAGATAAACAAATATCTAATATTTTTGTAAATCTTTTAATTGACAGAACAATATGGAGGCCATTTACGAGTTGGACAATACCGATGATATACGATCCTATGGTATCCTATATACCGATGTATCCTAATTATACTTGAATAGACAAAATTTAGGACTCCTACTGTAGCATCGTCCGATAAGCGGTAGCAGCGTAATGTAAGGTTCAATGAACAAACAACAGCCATAAATGTTCCCTGCGGGAACTGCAGACCATCCTGGGACTCACCCAGTCTCTATGGATTGGGTATTTGGAATAATAGTTCCATAAGTGTGATGTATTTGTGTGCTCAGCTCCATAAGTTGGAAGGTTTTGGATAATAACTTCACAAGTAGAACGTTTCGAGATTATAACTACTATGTACTTTCGCTTTTTAGAACCGTAGTTAGTTATTATTTAATTGAGAGACATCTTAAAATAATTTAGAGAACGCATTTGTTTACTACTTAAAAAAATAGTTGGTCGATCATTAATTTATAAATAATTTACGACATTATCATTAATTTCCGCCAATTTAATAACGTCCAAAAATTACTAGACTTTCTTTAAACGTTCTAAAAATCGATGTGTAACGGTTTAAGAGTCAAATGGCTCGATCGTCTATCGATGGAGAAGAAAGTAAAAATTAGTGAGTGATATAGAAAACTGAAGAACGGGTTTGGGCGCCAAAGCGATCGACCATCCTGATGGAAAGTTAGCGGGTATTTACGTAACCCTTCCTAGGAGTGGCCGGCCTCTCTGATTTAGTTCTAACATCTATTTATAATATATTTATTTTTATATATTTATTTATCTATATCATATGAAATAAAAATTGGTAGGATGATTGCGTTAAGGGTGGTTTAACGGATATGGATTAAGGATGGCGCAGAGAATTTGTTGACCGTCACCCGGACCATTTTCTTCCTCTTCTTAAGAGGAAAAGAAAGACCATATTTAGTTCCGTTATTACAGCATTTCGTGACTTACGTTAATTTACAATTTTACAGTAAACCATTATTTCTTCTCACAGAGACCCAAACCTAGCGTCTATAGCTCTTCAAAATCATTTATTTGATTTAGAAAAGTGGTTCTATAAATGGCAAATAAGAATAAACGCCTCAAAATCGAGCCATGTAACTTCTCTCTAAACAAAGCTTCGTGTCTAGCAGTCAAAATTGACAACGACGAAGTACCTTCCAAAAATTATGTATGTTATCTCGGACTATACTTGGACAAAAGACTTACATGGAACGTACATACAAAATTAAAGAGACAAGAACTGAATAGACGGTACAAACAACTATCACATCTGCTGGACTACAGATCTTCACTTGCCTTACGGAACAAACGACTTATCTATAAAAGCATACTGAAACCTATTTGGACATATGGAGCAGAACTTTGGGGTTCAGCAAAACAAGTCCACATACACAAGATTCAAACAACACAGTCCAAAATTCTCAGAAAAATTGTTAATGCACCATGGTATATTTCGAATCACACCATACACAACGACATGAACATTCCGACTATAAAATCATATATACATAACAAATACATGACATTCCACTCATGGACACAATATCACCCAAACCCACTGGTTCTTCCGCTTTGCTACTCCCTGTTACCTGGACTGGATAGGAAAAGATTAAAAAGAAATTGGCCAAGAGACCTACTCACCTATTGATATTTATATTTTTACTCCATCATCATATAGCAGTTCATGTAGAAAATCAAGGTGAAAAACACTAGGATCGATTTGCTGAATGCGCAATTGCGCAGGTGCAAATGAAAATTAAATTATAAAATAATAAAAAATAAAAAAATGTTAATGTGTACTTTGATATTTTTAAAATAATTATTTTAATATTGATTTTTTTCCCATGGTTTTTATTTAATTTAATTTTTTTAAATCAATTAAACTAGTTTTTATTCCAGTTAGTATAGATATAAAAGCCTGAGGCTCTAAAGTTATTATTATTAAAATTAAAAAACTTAATTCTTTAGATTTTGAAACAGGGCTTTATTTGTTTATTAATTAAACAAACAAAAAACCAGTACCACTACAACCTTTGAACGGGTCTGGGGTTCTTGGTAGAGACAACTGTTTCACGGACAACGGTTCTGCAAGGAGGTGACTTGTCCTAGATCACGGTCAACCGCCAGATTCCCCCCCTTATTTTGGGTACCCAATTTTTATAAAGGCTGGGTGAGCCGCAGGAGGGTCCTAGATTCCATACTATTAATAATTGTTACTTATTAAAGTAAACATTATTGCTTGAGAAAGGTTGCGTATTAATCTATAAATTGTGTTCCAATGAAGGAATGCATAGAATCAAATCATCTTTATTATCTATTTCTTGTTAATTATCAATTATATTTTTCTGCCAGTTTAATCTTTTCATGCGACTGCATATGAAACACAAAAGCTAAAGTACCTTTTGTTTTACTAAAACATTTTGTCGATTTTTCCCAAGGAAGGAAATGTGTTTAGCCTGACAATTTTTGTATGTAAACATTTTCTGGAGATATCTACCCAAATAATTTTAAAGTTTCGATAGCTTGAATTTATTCAATACATAAATATTGAAAATGAAGATAAAAGTTCTTTATTATATCTTATGTATATGTATAGCAAAATTAAAGCCTCATGTAAACCCTAATGTATCAAATTTCCACCTTTTTATATTAACTAATTAAAATTTAAAACAAATGTAAAAGTTATGTTAATCTAGGTTAATACATTGAGGTACGTTTCCTTGACACAGGATTGCTTTACGGATGTTACGTTAAAAGGATACCCATTTTTTCATCTAGATTTCGAAACTAACCTGATGTCTTTTTCTTTTTTGGTTAGATGGATTCATAATATTATTGGGTTTTTCGTTTTCAATAAAGCACTTATATTTTTAATGTGACAAAAGTCAAAAATATGCATTTTTGGAAAAGCTATTAGTGAGCTTGAAATAGCATTAGGTTACTTAAGAGTGGCTCAAGAGGCTTCTGGCAGGCAACTTAGCCATTTCTTTCATCTTAATAACTCACCACCGAAAAAAACCCAGACTTTTTAGTTCTGCCACTTTAGAAATACTAGCGCGATATGTTTACTGAGGATTATCAATAATATTGTATCATTTTGACGATTTTGAAAAAAAGAGAGTGACTATGTAATTTAAATTTATTGTATCTTTGAAGAAATCAATCGATTCTCAATCAGACCGCAAATCCACTTTAATGCAGTAATGAAGTAATTTTGTAGTGATGGAAACCATGATTGAAAACCATTTATTTTATTTCAATTATTTCTATCAAAGAGTCAGAATGGGATGAACAATTGAACAATTGAATTGTCTGTATTGGTTTTTTAATGTATTCTAATTATATTTAATAAAAGTATTAAGTAGTGGTAATGAGAATTTTCAAGGAGTGTGTGCTCACGCCCAACCTTCAGGTTTTTTCCCCATTAAGGGTTCCCATTTTACAGAGGCTGGGTGAGCCGTAAGAGGGTCTGCAGATCTCGCTGGGTATATCAGTATCTGTTAAAAAATTAAATAGTTTATCTCCCTCAGCGAGATTTGAACTCAGGACCTTCAGCACGACTCAGAGAGCTACTCCCAATTAACACGATTTCGTAACCTCTATTGCTAAATACAAATTAATACTTGGAACTACAGATAATTATGAGACACCAGATAGTTTTATTAATTATTGTGGTACAATCAAGATATGTACCAATTCTAACTAAGATCAGTCAGATCTCTGTATATAATTAATTATTAATCTTATCTATTCTTGTCTTAATGACGCATAAACTGAGGAAGTGATTAGGAAAAATATATGGATAAGAAAACGTTAATATTTAATTATTTAATTGAAGGAAAAACATCCCACAGGTAAAACTAAAAAAAGGGTTTAGTTGGTTTATTTGACGAAAGACCTAGTTTTGAAATGATTACTCTCTCTTTTATTAAAAATCTTTAGCAACGGAATATTTTAATTGTGTTTCCAAGCAACTACTTTTTTTTTACTCCTCTGTCTTGAGTTATATTATGAATATTTTTAAGAATTGGTGTTACTTGTGTATTAGTCGGTCTGCAGGGACTGTTATCCTACATTGTTAATAACCTGATCACTGATAGTATATAAACTTATAATACCTGCCTTCTTATTTTTAATAATGGAAATTGGAATATACCATGTTCCTCTTCTTAGATAAATGTTTTTTCCTACACTTTCGACGAAAACATCTCCATTTCTATCCTTGTCAAAATCCATTTGATTGCGAAACAGGTCACAAAATTTCAACTTTTGAATTATTCCAATATTTTTGAAAATATTTCACAGCTTCTTCTTTAAGTATATATATATATATTATTATTTATATATTAATATTTATATAAAAACATTTAAATGATCCAGGTAATTAAAATGTTAATAATATGTACGTAAAAATGACATGAAAATGAGACCGCCTCTGGAGGTCTTCTTCAGGTCAAAATATACAAGATACATCCATTTATCCTTGAAGAAAACCTGATGTGCGTCAATTGTTGTTGGGGCCTTTAAATAAACAGTTCTCCTCATTTCAGAGATTTTTCTGACATTTTCTTCCTCATGTATATCTACAGCCTCGGTGAATTAGTGGTTAAGTCATTTTTATTTTCTAAACTGAGTTTCCTCTACTTAGCAAGTGGAATCGTGTTATTTTCGTAATTAAAAAGAAGCTAAGTCAGGCATTTGGTAGATTTCTTATATTTCCATTTCATTTCAAGGCAAAAACTACGAGAATGATAAGACTATGCTTCCATCGATACAGTTAACTCTGCATGAAAAAAATTCGACTTACTCACTTATTCACCGGGCTGGAGATATAAAGTCAACTGTTATTATTGAAAATTAGTTTTTATAGCATTCCTAAACTTCATTATGCTACAGAAAACATGTCTTAAGCTATATGGGATATATTTTTTTTACCATATCAGCCCGAGCTGATGCCTTGGCCAGAGAAGGCCGGTGCTTGGGGTAGCGAAGTCTACCATTCACGATGCACTCCGGGGTTTATTTCATTCTTACCATGAATTAAAAAGATTAATATACATATGTATTTAACGAAATTATAAGAACAAATCTAAGTGTCCGGTTTTTTTTGCTGTTGAGTGTATATATATATATATATGTAAGGTCAATTATTATTATTTAAAATTATTCAAGATTTTTTTCACTCCTATTGGGTATATAGGATATACGAATGAACGTACATATTGATGTCACGAACGAGAAAAATTAGAAATGTTAACAATTTTTGGTTATTAAAACACATTTTAATCCGTACCAAGAAGTAAAAATGATCTGTTCATTCCGCCTTGCTTTATTTTTCTCACCGGATGCAAAACTCTTTCATAACGAGAAAGAAAAACAAAATATGAAAATTTTATACGAGAAAAGAAGTACCAAAATGATAATAGGACTTTCCTTGGAAGGTCCTTGTCCTCGACTTCTTCAGATCCTTTCATCAGGAATTTTGTAATCCTTTCTCTAACCGAGCGGAAATTCACAATCCTGCCTTCTCGATAATCGCACTTATATCCGCGATAGGCCAACTTTCTCCTTCCGAATTGGGAAGTCATCGACGAATTCCCCTCACAAATTGGTCTTTAGTGAGTGAGTGGGTTCTTCCTAATTCTTCCCTTGGATAAATAACTCGTAGTTAGGAGACTGTTTTCCTTGTATATTACAACCGGGGTAATCCATAATATTAAAAAAAAATTATGGATACTCTTAGGGATTTGTTCGTTCGTTTTTGATGGCTGAAAACCTTTCGGTCAGTCTTGAACCTATGACCTCCTTCCACTGTCAATGTCCTAGACACAGTAAGCTTTACCATTTACAGAACCCAAGACCCTTCATGGGTCGTTTCTTTAATTTTGTTTTCCTTTGAAAATCGTATACATCCTTGATTTATATGCAGTATTCAATTTAATTTCATCAGTATGGATTTTATGTTTATTTTTTATGTTCGACTCGGTGTAACCCCTATGCCCCTCTTTTTAATTGTAGGGGAAAAAACCTGCAAAAGTAAAAAAAAAGTAAGTATATCGTCAGACAAAGTTGGACGAATAGACTTGATCTGTGGGGGTCCAAAAAACTTTCGAACTTCAACCGCATCCAAATCCTATCAGTGTAAAGTTTTAAGAACCGTAGTTAATCCCCCCCCTCCCCCATGTATCCAATAAATGGAAGATCTTCATATCCCATCTGTACTTGACTTTATATAAACCAAAGTCTACAAATTCCATATGAACTTGAACCCAAATATTCTAGTGCAATCCAGCACCACTCATCCTTACAATCCTCCCCGGAGGTTGAAGCGGCAATGGTAAAGAGACCTAATGGTTCTGGCAATGGCCAGCTTCTCCGCTCATGTCCTCAGGGTCAAAGGTTTATAGTTCTCTTATTCAGTCTCCACTTTTTTCAACACGAACGCGACAGGAAAAGAAGCGCAGGGATCTTCTCTTGGCACGAGAAGGGTGGAGCTGAGCTCGGAGATCCCCCGGGCAATGTGTAAATATTGTATATAATTTGAATGTGTTCATAGATCACTAATACTTACGACCCTCAAGGTGGCAGATTGTATTTTAAAAAATTTAAGATTTCTTCTTTCTCCTCTTTTCCTATTTAAAAATATTCCTCTCTCTAAAATAACACTTACAGTCATTCAAGGAAAAAAAAATACTCCTTACAAAAAAGATAAAAGTGTTTGTGGTAGAAGGGATCATTTTACCCAACCCACAATTCCCTTTTGCGACAGCAGGACGTGATGCATACGTTTCCCGACTTCACAACAATCATTTCCCTCGTGAAACCTCAACATTTCTCATTCAATCAGATTTCAATCTGAATCCGCATTATCTAACAGACCTCGTTGTATAACAGGTCTAAAAATTCATGAACAACACAAACTTTTGTTTGGTCCATTTACTTGCATAAATATATCTATATATGTTTGAAGTTGTTATAATTGAAATTAATAGACTTCGGGTCACCTGTCGTGTAGTGGTTAGCATGGCAGGTAGTCCTAGGATTTTCGAAAGGAAGTAAAAACCCTTTTTTATTTTATTCGGACGGAACGTAAAATGGCGGTCTTGAGCCTCAGGAGTGTCAAATAATCTTTAAATATACTCGTTGTAGAGGCTGGGTGAGCCCCAAGAGGGTCAGTGGATCCCGGGACCCCTATAATGTACTTATCAACGATCTGAAACCCCTGGGGCTCTCCCAGCCTCTATAAAGTAGGTTAGTAGGGGTAAAAATATGGCGGTTCAGCGTGATTTAAGACAAATCACTACTCTATACAACAGTTGTTCAACAAACAGATCAGTCTCAACCACGTACTGAATCCCAGACACTCCATGGGTTCTGGTGGTACAGGTTTATATGTATCTATATATACGTGTGTATATATATGTTCTGGTTCTTAAGTTCCAGTCCGTTTTTAAATTTCGACTGCAACTCAAGAACCAGAACATAAATGTTTTATAATAACTTAAGAAAATTAAGGTAATTCCATTATATCAGTATAAGCCATCTTTTTATTATACCACATTATTCTACAAATAATTATAGATTCTAGTTACATAAAGATCATCCATTGTAGTATGAACAGAGTTAACTAAATAAACGCAGAAAAAGCAAGGTCTAGTGAGTTTTTTCTCTATTCACTATTGTTAACAATGACACGACAGGGAAAGAAGCGATGGGATCTCCAGTAGTCCACCCGTGGAGGGCGGAACTTGGCTCTGAGATACCTTGAGAAGTGTGTAAATAATGTATTTAGGTTAAATGTGTTCGTAGATCTCTAATACTTATTACCTTTAACTGAGGCATATTGTACTTAGGAACTTGTACGAAGAAATTTTTGACTAGTATTAAGAAATTTTTTCTTTGATATCAGGTTGGCATTGCATTAGGACTGTTATTAGGGAGCGATGTGCGTTCGATAACGGATCTGGGTGGCATGTCAAATGATGAGGTCTGACAGGAAGCAGACATATACTCGTCCGCTGTCCTTCACTATATCTCCTTCACCGATTTTATGTCATCTAGCAATATGTTTTATTATTTATTAACATATATGGGTATGCATGCATGAATGTCGTCCATAGTTTCTGATAGCAAACTCCAGATCTTCATAAATTATAATTATATGTTTTGAGTTTGCTTCAGCTGTTTGTTTATGGATTTAACGCCACTTTATCCTTCTATTAAGGCATAATAATTAGAGGGATTTTTATTCATAGGACGGTATAATCAAGGATTTTTTAATATCTTCAAAATACCCTAAGACCACGTTTTGGGCTGGGATCCGGTCATCTAGGACATAGGAGGTTGTTATACTTACCACTACACCACAGCTGCCCTTAGTTTTTTATACTGTTATACTGTTTTTTACAACAAATACATATGTATAAAAAATAATTTATGGATTATTTTATTATTTCATCAAAAATATTTATTTTTTATCTATCTATCTATCTATCTATATATATATATATATATATATATATATATATATATATATATATATATATATATATATATATATATATATATATATTTGGATTATTCGCTTTGAAGGGAGGCCAGAGTTATATTAAATTATAAATAAGACAAAAAAAAAAGTAAACAATAGAAAACATGCAGAACAATAAACGTCCTTCGCATAGGGGTACTGCGTGAAGGGAAACAAAAAATATGTAAGTATACATACATATATAAGAGAAGTAGAAACCAATATATATATATATATGTATAAAATATAAAAGGTTCGTTTTTCTTAATTTTGTATTTGCCGCGATAGGGTCACAGCCTTCTTGCCACAACAGCTGTTATAAATAAAGAATACGAGAGTGAACAGTTTTAATGTATGGTTACAGTGTTTTGAGTGAATTGTAATCAATCCTGTATGAGAACAAAATACAAAGCAGACATGTAAGATAAATAATAATTGTTTCACTCCGGACAGATGAAGGTGAAATAGCTGACGAGAGGTGTCGATATCCGCTAGGGTGCACGCGACTCCCGCCTTCGAGCTCATCCTTAATTCATCGTCCTGAATCCTTTAAAAAGGATACAAACAAATCTGCTGGGTATTAATTTTATATATTAATCCCGTCCTAACTTATGTATCCCCATCATAGGGCTTGATTAATGGTTTGCACCTATTGGATTTTTTTTTCACCTTTAGGAATTATTAAATCGCTGATTTGCGTCATCTTAAGTCATCAGGTTAGAATGAAAAAATTCCACCATTAATGATTTAAATAAATTCTTTTTTTTTTGCGTATCGAAAACATTTATTTTTTCAAAAGTTAATATAAATATTAAACCATTATCGAATCAATTATTATTATTATTAGAAGATTGTATTAACCAATCAATCAATCAATTATTAGAAGATTGTATTAACATATATATTTCATTAAGTCCAGGTTTTTTATAATTTGCAATTACAAATGTAAAATATAATTCTTAGATTAATTAGGTACTCCAGAGGTCCCTTAATGTCTAAAAAATTTGGTAGGCACTTTTTCTTTGTATAATCACTATGTTTGTTAAAAAAAAATGTTTTTCAAAATGCATTAATCAGCTGTATTTTTTATCTTTCTTTATATTTAAATTTTTACAATATTTAATTTTTTAGGATGAAAAACTATATTCAAAGTGCAGTCAAATGTTCATTTCTATTTTTAAATCTTAGCTGTCTGGTCAATAAAAATTTAAAAAATACTTTTTAACTATTGAACGTTTTAAAAAAAATATTAAGGGAATAATGTGATTCTTGATGCTAACTATAATTAATAAATGGCACGATTATATTGTAGAATTAATTTAGTTTTATTGCATTATTTATTAAAATTATTAATTGGAGGCAAGATTATCCTATTATAAAATTCATAAAGGATGGAGTTTTACGATTTATTGTAGAATTTTTTTTAAATAACGCAGGGAAAATCGTAATATTGAAAATTTAATTATGAAATACTTGCATTTTGTTAATTTTAGTTACTATTAAAATAAAAGAAACATTAATGGGTTAAGAACTATTTATGTACGTAATCACTGTTTTAGTTAGTTTAAAAAAATGATCCTTATAAGAATGAAAAAATCCCTGCTACAATATAATTAATAAAATAGTTATATTCAAGCTGAAATTACTTGATTACTTTTAATTATCATTAAGAAAAAAATCATTACAGTAATAAGAATTTATCTATGTATTCAATTAATATAACTAATATCAAAAGAATATACTAATAATATATTCATATTTTTTTATATTTATGTACTATTAATATATTTTTATGAGAATATATTATTGAAAGAATAATATAGGTAGTTAATAATTATTAATATTTATTTTTTTCAAGTTTATATGTAAGAAATAAAAGAGCTTGACCATGATAAATAAAAATAATAAAAATATTTTAACATTTAAAGAATTATTCATTTAGTTAATAATTATTAATTTATTTTTAAAAACTGCTATTTGTAAGAAAAAAGATCGACCGGGATAAATAAAAATAATATATCATACAAAGAATTATTTATTAATTTATTTGTTTTTAATTTAAAAAAAAAAAGGGGCCGACCGTGACAGGACTCGAACCTGCAATCTTCGGATCCGAAGTCCGACGCCTTATCCATTAGGCCACACGGTCTTGATGTCTACTTGTGCCAGAATATTGCTACGTAAAGGCAGTTATTTACACAACATTATACCAAATATTGACACTTCTTTGAAAACTTTTAATGAATAGGTTGTAATAATGCTCTTAAATTATTAAATACTTCAGCTAATGGCTTCTGAAGTTATGGAATGGTTTTCCTTTACATTTCGTTAAACCTATTTATGTTATTTTTAACACATTTATTTATTTTTAGGTTGTAAATTTTTATTTAGTTAGTCTTGCTAAATAACCATAATTAATATTTTTGTTATTAAATACGGATTAATTTATCAAAGCTGGTGAATTTGCTGTTTTATAAAAACTGTAAAATAACAATTATGTATTGATACAATTTATTGTATATTTTGAGTTTTTTTTTAAATATAGAGCTCCCGAAGAAGGAAGCATTATATATTTTTTAAATGTTACACACTTATCTGTTCGTTTAGTTTTTGTTTCTGAACAATTTTAGAATATTTTAGATGTTATTTTTGATTTTAGGTAAGCTATATAATGAAAAATTCAGACCGAGATATAATTTTCAGATAATTCTTTTAGTTTATGATATTTATAAATTATGCTTGATATTATTTCATCATTAAAATTATCATAATATTTTATAATCATAAATTTGGATCTACATTTTGCTGAATGATGCGCTTTCTTTGAATAATTGATGCTAAAATATTCTTTTTTATTGTTATAGCGATGTTGGTTATTATTATATATTTATTTACTAATTTAATAAATATTTATATTTAAACATTATTTTTAATTTTTTTTAACCTTAATTTGCATATGAAATAAACACATTTAATTAAATTTAAAAGTTAACTTTTCCAATAAAACTAATAAATCAATATAACATTTTATTTCCTAGTTTACTTTTTTTTGTTTTATTTAATAGCGTATTTATAAATAAGCATATTATTATTTAATTATTAAAAAAAAAGGAATTTTGATATTATATGTATAGTAGGTACAAATAAATTAATTATTACAATTTTTTATTTAGGGAGCTGTTGATTAATTAATCGATCATAATTTAAATCAACCTAACTAACTAATTATTGGTTTATAAGATTATTTATTTTTAAGCTACATGTTTTTATTTGTTTCAACCTTAATTTTCGTAGAAAAAATCCTAATTATCAATGTAAAAAAAAAATCTAAAAGTTTGAAAAAAATTATTTTGTCAGCATTGATAGTATTTTGTTCTCTATTTTCGTTTATTTATATTATTATACATTTATTGGTTACAGTTCCAAAAAGCTAGAGATGTTGCTTTTAGAGTTTATTAATTATTTTTGAATTACATCGTTTAATGAAAATATAATTACTTTTAAGAAATATTATTTCACTTATTCAAAACGGGTTTTTAAGTGCTCTTAGAGGCGTTTTATTTTATTTTTTATTATTAAATCATACTCTGGTTATGAACTTTATTATAAATTATTTTTATCTCCAGTACTACTTAATTGAAAATTAATTTCGCTAAATAGAGTCGAAGGTTTATAAAACATTTTTGGGTTCTTATAAACGATTAAATTATCTGTGTGATAAAAAAAAAATCTTCCGTTGTTTGAAGATATGATATCAGATAATAAAATATTTATGAGATAAGGAGGCACATGCAAACCATTTTTATTTATTTACTTATAAGAAAGCAATACCAAAAACAGGAAAGGCACGATACTCTTCATGGCCAACTCCTCAATTTTAATAAAGGCCAGCTGGTCTTTTCCAACTAAATCCTTCCCTAAAACCTCTACTATCTTCATTCTACTATATTTTGTTATTTATTTTCTATGGCGTACCGCTGTCCAAACGGCGGACCAACCTTTATTTTACTAATTATACAACTATTCATTTAATTGCACAACTCGTCGCTCAAATTGTACAACCGTAATTTACATACCGTATTGTAAGATTGTAATATGTGTTTCAGTATAGTACTTTTATCCCAACATTTGAATTAGTAATTCAATTTAGTTTTTCTTAAAAAAAAAAAGAAAAGTTCCCAACCACCTTCCTTTATTATGTACTGAATTTGGTTCTATTTTAATTAATATGAATTTAAGAATTGAATTCCCCGTTTCAGGCTACTTCAACATTTACCAGACAAACGGTCAAAGTTCCCAATTATTTACAAAAACTCATATACATGACAATGATTAGACCGATCTGAACTTAAGGAATAGAGCTTTGGGGCTCCACTAAGCCATCGAATTCCTCTCGTATTCAATCCTTACAATCCAAAATCCATCGGAAAATCCTCAATGCTCCTTACTTTGTTACAAAAAAGTAATCCACAATGTCCCATTTGTTGCTCATTTGGCCCGAATCCGATATCAATCTTTTCATGACAAACTTTATTTTCCACTCAAGCCCACCCAAAGATGATGAGCTCGTGACCTTCGAAGTTGAACTTTTTATTTGAGTACTACCACTGGGTAGTTTCGCTACTTGTCTTTATGCTACTTGTCCTGAGGTTCACCCAGTCGTTATAATGTTTACTCTGAACCATGATGAAAATTGATCTGAACCAAATCACTCCCTTGAATAATGGCGTTTGGAAACAGCACGTACTGTTGTCTGTACAGTAAATGTCTGTACTAGACATTTCACCAGTCACTCTTATCACAGCACGGCTCAGTCACTCTAATCACGATAAAATTCCTTATAAAATTATTAAAAAAACTGGATTACTAATCATTAGATCAATGAATGATGAACAAAAATATTAAAATGCACACTACTCGTATTCAATAAATCTTCAAAAATCTAAAATAGAGATCAAAATGTTATTATTCTGAACATAATTTATTTTGTTTGATTTTTTCCCCTAAACTTAATTAGATTTTTATTTTTGAACTTGATTTTCAATTAATATTCTATTTTTAAGAAAACTATGACGTAAACTGATAAAAGATAATGTTTAAATTCAATTGATTAAAACAGTAACTGATTAAAAAAGTAACCAAATCAACATTAATGGTCAGTAAGAACCATTAAGTATAAATTATTTTTAAAAAGGCGACATTTTATTCAACATATCGGTTTTTAAAATTTAATACTTTTTCGGACAATTTTTGTAAATTGAAACAGTAATAATAATAATAGTAATATAATTTAAATCATTTTAATGTTTTATTAATTAACACTTTACTCCTCACAAGGTTTACTAGTCGACTTAGCGCTTATTAACTTATTAGAGATTTGCTCATTACTAATCCCAACAGCTTTAGAAGGCCATCTCAATCATGATGATGTTATCATTTCAATTATACTGACCGGGTCCATGCTCTGCCATTCCTCTGCGTGTTGTGCAATCTCCTATTTTTAACAATGGGTTCGTCGTTTTTAGGATCGAATATTCTACGAAAAACCTTATTTTCAACTACATTAAGACGTTGTTAATCCTTCAATGTCAGCGGGTACGATTTCAAACCGATATAGAATAGTTGGAATGAATATAATTTTTAAGATTGGTGTGAAAAGGTCAGGGGGGTGCTGCAAATGATTACACAAAATAAGAATGACTTATTTTCTTCTGACAATGGTGTTCAGTTGGTGTTTATAGGATCCATGTCACTTGGTTTGACTCTTCACCTCACTGCCCTGAAGATGGCTTTAATCTTAGGCCGAAATGTAGACACAATAAGTCATTATTATTTTGTGTAAACATTGACTGCACCCCCTGATCGTTTTACACCACTCTTAGAATTATTCAGTCAACTATATCCCATTTAAATATAATTTTTAGGTTTCAGAACAAAAGACGTATTATAAGAGAAATTACCTTTGATTTAATCTAAATTTTATAAATACACACACACATACACATATGTACACAACTTACATGCTTACACACGTAAAAATTAACATCAGACTAAACGCCACTGTGCCAGACGGAGCTGCCAGTTTTTGTGACCATCCTTAAGCAAGGCAGGTAGGACACCTGAACCCATTGCCTCTCACTTCCTGTATCAGGATCTCTTCAATAGCTCATCCTTATAAATCCCCTGCTCTAAAGAAAATATTTTTTAAACATAGCAAAGGTATCTGCTGGTAGATATTATATATTTTAGTCATAAAAAATTTCTTACCGAGGAAACTTCAGAGAATTGGCAAGGCACATGTGAAGAAAACAATCCTAGTAAATTTAAAAAAAAACTAAGAGCATTGCGTTCATCCCACCGCAGTAGCCGTACAGAGGACATTACCATGTGTGTGTCAGGATAGGCCACACTCGGATCACTTATTCACATATTATTAAAAAACTGCCACTTATATCGTGCCAATAACGTAAGTCCATTTGTACAGTTATAAATATTATTGAGAAAAAAACCGAGTACTATTCCAACCCATAGAGGGTTTTCAGTACGTGGTTGAGATTGTACTGTTTCTTGGACAACGGTTGTGAAGTGATTTGTCCTAGATCACGCTAGACTTTCCCCATATTTGGGTTACCCACTTTATAGAAGCAGGGTGGGCCCCAGGAGGGTCCAAGTCCCATAGGATCCATCCATGGCTGGTAACAGATTAAATTAAAGTAATAATTTTATGAGAAGCGAGGAGATAGTTGACTGGAAGATCTGAGTAAGGAAGGAAATAGTTGTTTTTCTTTTTCTTCCTCATATACAAGGTCAACTAATATTATTCAAGACGAATTTTATAAAGTAAACCATTGGCATTACTGACCTAAGGGACCTACGCCTTTAAACATCAACAATCAAACGACGCAGGCGCAGAGCATTACTGGAACCATTTCATCCTGGAACCGCCAAGTTAAACAGGGATTGCACACACTGGTTGTTTTCCAGGGTGTATAGAGCTGATATGTTTGCCAGGGTGTATAGAGCTGATATATTTGCCAGGGTGTATAGAGCTGATATGTTTAGCAGGGTGTATAGAGTGGATATGTTTGCCAGGGTGTATAGAGCTGATATGTTTGCCAGGGTGTATAGAGCTGATATATTTGCCAGGGTGTATAGAGCTGATATGTTTGCCAGGGTGTATAGAGCTGATATGTTTGGCAGGGTGTATAGAGTGGATATGTTTGCCAGGGTGTATAGAGCTGATATGTTTGCCAGGGTGTATAGAGCTGATATGTTTGCCAGGGTGTATAGAGCTGATATGTTTCCCAGCGTGGGTAGAGCTGATATGCGAACTAGTAAACAAACCTATGAGAATTGAAAAAAAATGTATGTTGAGAAATTCCAGACTTAAATACGACAGTGTTAGATATAGTTTATCTGTCAACTGCTATGGGTCGACTCTGTCGGATTGGACCCTCCTGGGACTTATCCAGCCTCTGTAAAGTGGTTACACGTAATTATAGGGAAAACCACGTGCTTTTTAAATTTGTTTGGTCTATTAGTCCTGATGATGGTCCGCAGGGACTAGTCTATGTGCCAGGCTAGAGGGGATTAACGAACCCCCGGACTCCCGAGTTCAGTACACGGCTAAACACAGTACACGGCTACACACAGTACACAACAGTACACTCGACAAAAGACATAAGGTCACCTACAGTACACACCTCAGTGCCACCTTCCCTGGGAAGACCCAAGTTTGGAGGGTACAACCAAACAATCAACTGTCCCCAGGATACGGGGCAATTCTTTCTGGGCTAATCACCTGTAAGTACAATTGTTTCAGAGAAACTCGGTGAATAATGGCTAAACGCTCCCCTACGCCGAGAGGCACAAAAGGGTGTTCCGAAAGAAGAAGAATCCTGATGATGACTCTCATTTTGGGCCGAAACGTCATGTTTTAAAACAAAAAATATTAGACTGCCTACGTTTGAGGCATAGACCGAGGCATAGGTGGGAGGATTGCGTTAAGAATAATCTAATGGATTTGGATTGCTTAGTGGTCCGTTTACTGAAGTTTGTAAATAGTGGTTGGTGGTATCGGCATCGAACCTTCGGGTTAGCTAAGCCATATTATTATTATCTATTATTTTTCTCGCATTTGCGGATTCAAAACTGAGATGGGGGGCAGGTCTAACCATCTGTATTTATTATTTTTTGATTTTTATATTGTTCTTCTTTAAACATTCAGAAATTTTCTTACGATTCTGGCTGTGTCTAGGAGAACTGCCTCCTTGTTGAGCCTCCTTTAAAACCTCGACCGGAATTCCTAGATTCTCAATGCCCTCCACCATGGATTTAGGAACCAATCCATTCCTGGAGATTATAATGACTTATTTAGTCCATAATATAGATCACAGTCAATCAAGAACCCATTTGAAGATTGTCGCTTAAAGAGTTTATTAAAATAACTATATCTAAATAAATAAGATTATAATGAACAAAGAAATTGTTATTATTTTTTAAATACCATTTTGAAACCCCAGAATCTGGAGTAAAGGCCCAACTAAGCGATGAGTAGCGTGGTGCAATTGAACTGTGCCCTTTCAATTGAGACTTCTAGCTCTGTGTTGCCTAGACGACTCTCTAACATTATAAGTTTTTTTAATGTTTATTATTAAAAAGGATTATCAAAGATCCATATGGATGCTTTAATTTAAATATTAATCACTAAAGAAAGTTATAAGTTTCATCGAAATCTATTTCTACAGGTTAGACAGGTGGGTATAAGTAGTTCACGCGCCAATACAATACCTGGACATTATATAGTTGCTATGTCCTTTTATTATGAAGTACAAACCCACACTCATAATAAAATAATAATATATGAAGGCAATAATAATATATAATGATATAATATGAACACAGGAACATACATTTATTTTTTTAGTAAAGAATTAAAGAAAAAAAATGTAAATAAACAGTTTTAGAAATAATAAATTCAATAGCAAATCTTTCCATTTTTTAAATATTTTTCTTTTGAAGAGAAAAGATTTGCCCTGGCCGGGATTCGAAACAGGGTCGTCTGCGTCTCCGTTACAGTGCTCTAAGCCACTGAGCTACCAGGGGTCTTATCCAAGTAAGATAAATCCGTTCTCTTCACCGATCCTATATCCCCGTGTTCTCGCAATTTTTCCGATGTATACACGGGGAAGAATGTTCATTGAGCAATACTTTTTATTAGGTTCATGTTGACTTACGTCAATATACTATTTATAATTTATTTTTATTAATTATTATTTTCAAATATTTTTGTTCTGAAGAGAAAAGATTTGCCCTGGCCGGGATTCGAAACAGGGTCGTCTGCGTCTTCGTTACAGTGCTCTAAGCCACTGAGCTACCAGGGGTCTTATCCAAGTAAGATAAATCCGTTCTCTTCACCGATCCTATATCCCCGTGTTCTCGCAATTTTTCCGATGTATACACGGGGAAGAATGTTCATTGAGCAATACTTTTTATTAGGTTCATGTTGACTTACGTCAATATATTATTTATAATTTATTTTTATTAATTATTATTTTCAAATATTTTTGTTCTGAAGAGAAAAGATTTGCCCTGGCCGGGATTCGAAACAGGGTCGTCTGCGTCTCCGTTACAGTGCTCTAAGCCACTGAGCTACCAGGGGTCTTATCCAAGTAAGATAAATCCGTTCTCTTCACCGATCCTATATCCCCGTGTTCTCGCAATTTTTCCGATGTATACACGGGGAAGAATGTTCATTGAGCAATACTTTTTATTAGGTTCATGTTATTAAAAATAATAATAATAAATTTTTTTTTTTATGTTGAATAATTGGATGGGAGGAAGCGAAGTCTGCAGTGCGCAGAGTTGCTATGATGAAGGTTCCGGGTTAAAATCCGGCTGTGGAAGAGAAATTAATTAATATGTCATCAGGCACAGACGGGTCTTGTCTGGATCTAGACACACTTCTCTGGACCACCCAACCTCTTTAAAGTCGATACTCTTAATTGGGAAAAATACCTGGCGGTTAAGCTTGTTATCCTTGTACACAGTACAATGTTGTATACAGTACAATATTTACCATCTACAGAACCCAAGACCCGTCATGAGTGAAACTTCTTAATTCCATGTTTGAAGTCAAGTAATGAAACTAACCCAGTGATTAACAAATTCAACTTAGGTCACGATGGCCATCTTCTTTTCAGACGTCTCGGAGGATTATTGGGAATTGAAGAGGTAACTAGAATTGAAACTAGGGGGTTTGAGTGGGAATAAAGTTTTTCATGAATGGACTGACATCAGGATTGGGTCAAATCAGCGACGAATGGGACATTGAGCTCATTATGAATGACTTTATTCGTAACAAAGTAAGGAGCTTTAACGAAGGAAATAATTTAAACTTATTTATGAATCTTACATAATCGTACATTACATAATGTTTCTAAAGGATTTTTAATTTTTGAGTTATAGAACTATCGAAATATTGAACGATTACATTTTACAAAAAATCTTGGGGTTCCAGGGACCCAAAAAAAAATGAAGGTTGAAATCGGAATTCGATGCTTCAATTATGAAGTAATTTAATGAAAATAATAATAATAACTACATAAAAAAAAGTACAATACCTTAAAATATTTGAACTTTAATGTGATTAAATTTACTGAAAGGATCTGCAGACAGGGCAGGTCTTTGCCACTTTCACTACGACTGACGTCACGTTGGAAGAGAAACACTTAAAGGACAGGTTACATAGCATCTACCAGTATATATATATTTAATTCATCTTTACATAGATATATATTTAACATACATCTATATAATCTCTGTGTTCATATAATATTGTTTTATTATAACGGTATAACGTGTAGATAAATGTTGCCATCTATGACTGATATATATATATATATATATATATATATGTAAAATAGTTTATGGGCATAGAGGTAACAATGTAAGCTTTTGTGTAACCTTTTGTGAGTGTACTTACAAATACATACTTAATACTTAAGTATATCGCGTGCTTTCACTCAATTCTTTTCGCAATTGTTTAATTATTGATAATGTATGAGATGTCTCTTGTGGTGTCCGTATCAGTGTCTCTTGTGGTGACAGTCCCAGGGAGTATCTCTTCATCTAAATATGTCTGTTTAAAAACAAGCTTTCCCTCAATATCTAGATATAGAGGTTTTAATGTGGCACCTAAGGTAATGGTAAAATTCCTGAAACCCTTTTCTTTCTTAAGAGAACTGCTACTGTTCTTTATAATACTATTATTAAATAAACTTACATGATGCTGTTCATTTTGAAATTCAGAAGGGATAACATAATTAATATCTTCTTCTATATTCTTAATACTTTTTAATCCTTCTTCATCAACAATGTGAAATTTTACCTTCATCATGTAATTCTGTATTCTATATATAAAGAGTAATCACAGTTTAAACACCCCAATGTATGAAAATTTATTTAATAAAACAAAAAGTCAGTAACAAATAACAAAAATTCATAAAAAAATAGAATTAGAAAAAATAATAATACCTGAATAAACTGAATTGATGATGTTTCATTAGAATATAAGAATGCAAATGAAGTGACAATTGAAAAAATAAAATAAAAGACTAAATATAAATAAAACATATGTTACAAAAAAAACAACTGTTTTCTTTCATAACAAGGTCCTTAACATATTTTCTGAATATTTCTCTAGTCTGTTATACTTTTTTTGTAAAACCACGCCTTGTTATTTCCTCTTTCATCTGACTAGGGTATTCAATGATACTACTCAGTTCTATCAGTTTATTGAATATCTGTTTGGTCAACATGTCTTTCTTATCCATTCTTATACCGACCGATAAATGAATACTATGGTTAGCTTAAAGTACCGTGCAAATAAATTTTTTTAATTTGCTTTATAAGATATTTCTTATATACTGGATTCAATATTCTTGATTTATATAATTTAATAATGAAGAAAAAACTATATTCCAGTCAAATATTGTTATTTAAACTTTACAAATGATTAAAAAAAACGTTTCGACATTTATTTGTCATTCTCAATTTAAGCAATTCCTCATACAACTTCATTTAAATTTATAAATCCAAATCATTACTATAAAAACAATAAAAATACACTATAATACAATCATAAATAACTTGTCAAAAATAACTAATAACAATAAGCATAGATACCTTAAGGTCAAACATTATTTAAAAGTTAAAAAATATATTTAAAATCCTGGAACTTGACTATCTTAAATGGTCAAATATAATAGGTATTACATTAAAAACCAAACTTTGATCTCTGCAATACTAGATCAAATTAAAATCATTTATGAATATAAATATATTAATAAATGTACTCCAAAAACAAAAATAAACTATAATAGAACAAATACGGTGTTTATTTAAATTTTACCATTTAAACAATTAAATTATTAATTAAAAACATGAAAATTTATTTTGCGAATTAATTGGGTTTTTTGTAATAATTTTATTTATCACCTGCTCTATTAGTAGGTCAGGTTATTTTGCTCTATCTGATTTGTTTATGAGGCTTAAATCTTTTTATGTTCTATTTCTTTTTTAATTTTAAAAATTTAAAATTATCGACGAATACAATTTGCTTAATTGTTATAAATTTATTTACAAATGCAGCTTAAAGATCAATCTGAATAAATTGATAAAAATAAATAATTAAAATATTTTAAAGAATATATTAATTTATTAATCTTAACTATACTAATGGAGCGGAATTTCTCAAATAGTTTATGAAAATAGAAAGAAGAATTCTCAGAAGAATCTACGGACCTAGGAGAACACCTGAAGGATACAGGTTTAGGTCGAATGAAGAAATTTATAAGGAAACAGTAGACTTAAAAACTGACGTTAGGGTGGGAAGGCTAAGGTTCTATGGACACATGATGAGGATGAATCCTGAAAGACTGAACCATACAATTTTTCACTGAATCCACTGTCACAAAGATTCAACGGGTTATTTCAAACAACTTAAGGATGACATGGACCAAGATTATTTTGACAGAAATGAATACAGAAGGACGCTCAAGGTAATAAAGGTTCTTGTGGGAAAAAAAGCGCCCCAAAAAGGGTCTTGCGTGGTCTGAGGAGAGAATACTTAGACACGCAAAGCTCATGAAGGGCATGTGGGAAAAGATGAAGCGGATGAAGAGGAAGCATTAGTTATGATATTCGCGTGGTCTTTCAGGCCTTTTCGTGGAGAAAAAAAGATGGAGCGGAGTGGCTCAGTGGTAGAGATCTGAGTTGCCATGTCAAAGGTCCTAGGTTCGAATCGCGTTCGTTGGAAGGATTTACTTAATCTGTTAGCGCCCCGAGGTGGATCCTGTGAGATCTTGGACACTCCTGGACTCACACAATTTCTATAAAGTGAGTACCCAAAATAAGGGGGATCTGACGGTTGAGCGTGATCTAGGACAAATCACCTCCCTGTCCGAGAAACAGTACAGTCTCTATCATGTAATGAGCCCAAGACCATTTACAGGTTATTGTGGTACGAGTTTTTAGGTTTATATATGTTATTATTAATTTAATCTACCTTTATTACATTATTAGTATTTAAAAATGAAAATTTTATATTTTTTTTCTTTTTTTTAGGTAAGTGGATCATATTACTCCATACTCATAATAATAGCGGCATGGTAAGTTTTCATTGTAATCTTGATCAAATGTATCTGCATCATTGAATTATTATATATATATATATATATATATATATATATATATATATATATATATATATATATATATATATATATATATATAATAGTGAGGGGTGGCTAATCAATGATAAAAAAAAGACAATGTTATAAATATATTTAAAATTTGTTATTTTCGGGCAATAATCATGGGAAAAATAATGTGCAATCACGAAAGTTGGAAAGCAATGAAGAATAGATATAAATATTCTTGGAAATGAGTTTTATAATATTAAATAATTGGATAGTCATCTAAGAAATAATGTTTTATGTCTTATTATACTTTCATTTATATTACATTGATTTTCCATTACCGTGTTAATAGTGGAGCGGAGTGGCTCAGTGGTAGAGCGCTGAGTTGCAATGCCGAAGGTGGGATCTAGGCCCCTCTTTGGGCTCACCCAACCCATATAAAGTGGGTACCTAAAATTTAAAAATTTGGCGGTTGAGCGTGATCTAGGACAGATCTCAAAAACCTCCCTACACCACCGTTGTCAAAGAAACAGTGCAGTCTCTACAGTGTACTGTCTCCTAGACCCTTCACGAGTTGTAGTGGTGCAGGAAACAAGCGAGTACCGTGCAGTTCTAGTATACATCAATTAGTATCTTATTATGAAGGAATTCTCCAACATATGCCGAAACGTAAAGGTTAAATAAATTTCTTACTTAAGGTTCGTGTATTTATTTATAATTTACATTATTGAACGTCTTTCGATGGAGATGGATTGAATTAAGTGTAAAAAAGTCTTCTTTTAATTATTATTTATTATTTGAATATATTAGCTTCAAGCAATCGATTCGCAACGGTATTATCAATAATGCGTGAAATTACCCTGACTTCTATGCCCCACATGTTTACATCCAACCTTTAATGTCGAGCTAAAAAAGTATAAAATAAAATAAAATATCGCAAGATATAATTTCCACGGTTTAATTTGATTTTTCGCTTAATTTAAATTTTTCGCTATTTATATGTCTAGCACTTATATATAGCTCTGTTTTTGAATTTAAATCGAGGTTCAAACCCAGCAACTTCTTCAATTCCTGATAATCCTCCGAGGCGTCTGAAAAGAAGATGACCTCGTGACCTTCTGAATTGAACTTGCTATTTGAGTACTACCACTGGGTAGTTTCTCTACTTGTCTTTTCATGGCAATGTATACATTCATTATATTTAATTTATGTATTCTGTTATACAGTTATAAATTTCATTATATATCTTTTTAAAAAAAAGAATTTAAATTGCAAAAATGTGATACTTCAATTTTTAAAATCAAATAAGATTCGCTCATTTTTTGTTCCCCTTGACTGGACCCCCTCACCTCTCCAATCCGTTGTTATAAAGTAAAACAAGCTACATCTTATTCCAATATTCAGATTTCAGGACTGTAATAATTTTCTACACGACCCAGTAAAGAATAAATTAAATAAATATATTCTGTTATAAATTAGTAGGCAAAAGGAAGTTGTTATATTTTAAAATGGACGAGCCTTGGGCTAGAAAGAGGTGGCAATTATTTAGAGCTATCATTTAATTTTCTCATGCTCTAAAACCTAATAGCGTGAAATGACATGTAATTATATTGTTTTTCGCTTACCATTTCATCCATGAGAATATCCGTGAAGGATACGTCGGGATATATTTTTGTAATAATTTTCCTAATGTTTTTTTAATAGTAGATAAATGTTATACACACTATCATACACAGATACATATACGATTTTCCTCCATTTTCCAGACATAGGTTTAACGTTGCGTAAACAAAACAATTGATATAAAAACAAGTAACGATTTAATGTCGGATAAAAAAGTATAACAAGAAAAACAAAATACTTGATGAGTAAAAAGCCTTGAAGCTCCAGGGAAGGCCATGCGTATTAGCTACCTCATTCAAGAGTTGTTTACGCTTCAAAATACTATATATAAATCTAAATATATATTTATAATTCAGTAATACTGTGTGAAATTCTTTAAAAAAATATGTACATATTTAGAAATTTCATCTTTTGTTCCTTAGAAATTAATGAATCATTATCGTATTAATTTATTTAATTTTTTCAATACGTCAACGAAGTCACATATCTTCTTTACATGATACTAAGAATTCGACATCTCATTTCATACGCTCCTATATTAGATATTTATCAATGTAGTGGAAGATTATAAATTATTTAAAAAGGTGCAATATTCGTATTAACATCTGTAAAATAGAGTTGGATAGTAAAGTTTCTACCACGTACTAAACCCAAGACTTTTCAAGAGTTGTATTTTCCGGCTTTCCAATAACTTCAATTGGCTTTCTAATGAATTAAGAATACTGATGGATTATCCATTGTTACAGGAGATACTATAAAAATAATTGTTGGATATAGTATTTAACTTAATTTGGATATGTAGTTAAATATTACTGTTAATATGCTCTACATATGTTAATATGTAGAGTATTTAACTACCCAACAATTATTGGAAACAATTATTGGAAAGCCGGAAAATACAACTCTTGAAGAGTCTTGGGTTCAGTATGTGGTAGAGACTTTACTGTTTCTTGGACCGCTGTTATGTTACTGACTTACAAATATATAATAAAAAATATTGTTTCTAATTATACTAAAGAAATAAATTTCTACTTATACAGTTTTTGTTTCTTTTAAAAATTAAAACTGTTCCTCTACAACGGATCAAGGGTCTTGGGTTCAGTACATGGTAGAATCTTGACTTTTTTCAGGACAACGGTTATGCAGGGAAGTGATTTGTCCTAGATCACGCTATCACCACCAGATGTCTCCCCTATTTTTGAGTACCCTATTTATAGAGGCTGGGTGAGCCCCAGGAGGGCTCCAGATCCCAAAGTATCCATCCCCCGCTGTTAACAGATTAAATAAAAACTATCACAGATTTGAACCGATACCGCCGGCATGGCAACTTAGCGCTCTACCACTGAGCCACTCCTCTCCCACTTACCTCCAAAGAACACACATTCTTTTTACTAGCGGCCATTTTACGTACCATTCATTAGGCATGAAGTGGTTGGAGTGATAATTAATGACACTATTTGTAGGTTTATTTGGTTCTATTATTTAACTTATTTTCAATATCTTTTCAAGAGATTGAGATTAATTTATAAACATTTTTAATATTTTATATTTTTTTACTTATTTTGATTTTTCACCCAACTTACTATTTTGCGAATCCTTTGTTCATTGCCATTCGCCCTCATTTAGCGTTCATGTCTCTCGTAGTTGTTATTGTGTTATTTTCTCATTGTTAGCAGCCGTCCTTGGCGAGGCAGTTACTGCTCTTATTCCAAGTGCTCACGATACTAACAATTGCAGGATTTGGTGGTAGTGACTCTAGTATTATCTCTTCTTTACATTATTATGATAATTATGCTGAAAAGATAAAATTAACGGCAGTTCCCTAAGATGAAGTAAAGTCACTTATGAGGCAGTGATTTAAGGATGTGCTTTGTTTTGATCTACAATAAATACTGAGAGAGTGTTATAATGATGTCATTGAGGATGATGAAATAGCTGATGTAACTAAGATTTAAAAAAATATGTCTAAGCCTCTTAGAACTAACAAATATGAAAAATAAAATAAACGTGATATATATCCGGTCAGAAGGCTTCATAATACAAATCATGAAGTATTTATAAAAAAACAAAAAAAAAAAACCTGTACCACTACAACCCATGAACGGTCTGGGGTTCAGTACATGGTAGAGACTGTACTGTTTCATGGACAACGGTTCTGCAAGGAGGTGACTTGTCCTAGGTCACGCTCGACCGCCAGATTTTCCCCCCTTATTTTGGGTACCCTATTTTTATAATATTTTATAGAGGCTGGGTGGGGCTCAGGAGGGTCTGGAGGGTCTTAGATCCTATATGTTCCATCCCCCGCTGCAAACAGACTAAATAAAAATCATGGCCTGCAGCGGGAATTGAACCAGGATTTCCGGCATGGTAACTCAGCACTCTACCACTGAGCCAAAGTATTTATAAAGTGCGCTTAAATTCTAAAAATAAAATAATTTTCTTCATTCAAACCATAATTACACTACTCGTATTTACACTTTGCCTGGGGTCCTCGAACTAAGCTTCTTCCCCGAGGAATGAGGGAAAAGCAGGAGTCCGGGAGGCCTCTGCCCCCTTTCCCAGCCGCGTCATTGGCATTAAAGTATTTAACGCCAATGGAAGCTGGTTAAGGACTCATGACATCACACACACAGGATTGTGTGAGATTCTCTAATGGAGAATCTGGCCAGTGCCCGTACTCGAATAGAATTGAAAAATAATTTTATTTTGGGACCTGGTCCCTTAAGAATAACAGATGTGTACGAAATTTAATAAATATATATTTTATATTTATACTTTATTAGATTGATATAATATTTGAATAATAACATGCAAATAATAGGTAAAAGTATTTAGCAATATTACAAAAATAAAGTGATTGTGATAGCATAATATACATGAAGCATTCAGGATCAAAACTGAATAACTCCGAAAAATAAACAATTGTTTTTTTCATATTTTTCACCAATTCAGTCAAGCGATTTAATACCCCGAATATACAGGTTCAAAACCGGACTAATATGATGAGAAAAAATGCGGAAAAGTGTCGTGTTGACGACAATGAAAAAAATGACAACTAAATTTGGAAAGAATGCTAAAAGTCAGTTTTTTTAAAATTTTGGTGTTATCTGGTTTTGATCAATAAATGCGTCAATGTATTTTGGGGTATAAACAACTGGAGACTCAGGTAGCTGGCGCGCATCACCTTCCTGGAATTTCAAGGATTTTTACTCAAGTGCTTTGTTTATTGCGTTTTATTTTACCAAACTGTATTCGTTGTATATTTATGTTTGTAAATTTTCTAATTAAGGCATGACGTTGAAATAGGGACAGATAAATATATAGGTTAAAAAAAATGACAACCTATAACTACATATTTTAATTCATTCCACTTATTAAAAACAAAAAAGAAACTTTTTTGAAGTTTCAAAGTACATTTTTTATGGTTATGCATAAATAATAATTTGCCAATAGATATTAAAATAGTCCCCGAATAGTCTAAATCATTTTTTATTAAATTAATAAATGCAAATTATATTTATAATAAGATCCATTCATTTACAAATGAATAAGTGTTAAAGTAATAATAAAATCTATATAATGGTGTGCATAAAAAAATGACCGTTTCACCTTCACCATGGAGAGAAGATGGCGACTAACAGTTCTTTCGACACACCACACTCCCTGGCAAGTTCGCGAGTACTTGTGGACGGATTTGATTCAACAGCTTCCTTCAGAACATGATCAATATCCATTAATGGTCGCCTGGAGCCCTTCTTCCTTTCCAACGTCGTATCTCCCCTGCTAAATTTGTCAAACCAACGCCGAGCAGTGCGCTGGTCAAGGACACCATCCCCTTTCATATTCAATAATTTCACGAGTTGCTTTAGTGGCTGTGATTTTTTTTTCTCCAGTAATGTCTTAAAATTATACTGTCATGTTTCTTCTTCGAAATAAATTACTAAACTGAGGCTTGTTTTGAAGAAGTCCAATGTTAGTAAATAAGCTTAGAGAATGCTCTAAAGGGATTATCAAGTGTTGGTAAATAATAAATAGCATTAAAATATTTACAGACTTTTGAACTCTGGAATTTGATAAAACGATCATTTTTTTAAATATTTTTTTTGTATACACCCCAGGATAATTTAAATTAAAAATAAAGAAGCTCTACCACTACAACACTAGAAGGACCTTTTGCTTCACTGGCTTAGAAACTCGCAATGAATGTGCAGGGAAGTCATTAGGACGAGATCAAGCTCAACTGCCAGGTTTCCTCCATTTCCCCCAATTGAAGATACCCTAGGCAGGGTGAGCCCGAGTAGATCTGATGCCACTGGATTGATCCATTTCTGATATCAGAATAAAGGATCTGTTTTACACAGCCGGACTCGAACCCGGACCCTAGGGATTAGGAGTATAGAGCCAAACTTAGTGAGCTACTTCGCTCTTCTAAGTAATTTCGAGTTAAGTAATAAGCTAAAATCAATTCAGGAGTAGTATTAATTTTTCCTCATGATTTTGTGTACGTTGGCATTTTTGTATTACAGTTACTGTTCCTGAATATTGGTTACTAATGAGTTGGTATTGTAGTTTTATTGTGATACAAAGTTAAAATTTAAATTGAGGAAGGAAATGGTCCGGGTTTTTAAACAGTAGCTCCTTGTTATTATATTATTCAATCCCTTCTGTTGTAACTTTTCTATAATTTATCTTAAATAACGTCTTTATCCCATGTTATTCTTTATTCTCCAACAGCATTTTTATTAGTTATTTTTTCATTAAAAATATTTTCCATACCAATACCATTACTTAGATTAATTTGCATTAAATTATTATTAATATTATTCATGAGAAGCGAGGGGATGGTTGACTGGAAAGTAGACATAAGGAAGAAAATAGTTGGGGGTGCAGTCAAATGAAAACACTAAATAAGTGGTAGCTTATTTAATTATGTGCCGACGTTTCGACCCACTTTGTGGCTCATCTTCAGGGCTAAGAAAGAAAAAACAGACAAAATAACAGAACTAAAAAAATACATTGAGGACTAAGTATATGATAAATGAGAAAAAATATATATGTAGAGAGGTAGAAATTTAGAACGAAAGTGAGGGATATATATGAATAAAAAAAAAAAAAAAATTACAGAGAAAATGTACAGAACGGTGGTGATGCCAAAAAGATTTTTTTTACAAAAATAAAAGACGGAAGTAAACAGAAAGATATTTAAAAAAAAAAAGAAAAAGTATAAACATCAGAGGTGAGAAGTAAAATTATGGAAAAGGTAGTAGAATATATATAAAAACTATAAAATGTAAGATAATAGACTCCTAGAGAGTTTACATAAGTAAAATGAATGAAGGTATAACCAAAATGATATTAAAGGGTAAATAAAGGAAAAATAACAGTAGAAAGGCAAGATATAAATATAGAGTATAACAGTTTTTAAAATGCATACCTATAGTATGAAGTGGTATATATTTATAATATATTAAATATATATATATATATATATATATATATTTTATATCACCAATATCATTTGATGCCTATATGTATTTTTTTCTTTTTACTATGTATTATTTTAATTTGTATGTATCTTGTATATATATATATATATATAGCCCTGAAGAAGACCTGCAATCAGTGTCGAAACGTTGGCTTTAAAATAAAGACAATTTTTTCTGATCTCCATCCGTGCCGTTTTTTCCCCTCATACATTGTATATGCATCATAGTTGTTATGGTATAAATATAAAATTATGATGTTTAAACATTTTACAAAAATTGCATGCAAAATATATGAGACGCAAAATATAGTATAGATACTTATAAACACAAACGGATGTTTAACATATAGACAAAATCATACGAACTGAAAGTAAACTTTTATTTTTATATGTGAAAAAACGTTTAAATACAATATAATAAATAAGCAATTTATTTAAGCCTTATATTTGTAAGTATACTCGTAATGGTGCTTATAAACTAATAGTACTTAAGGGTTGTTAATTATGGTAGTGTTTATTGATGTTATTTTATTATTTATAGAAATGACTCTATCATGTCTATTTGAACATGATATCAGTCTCTGTTTAATGCACGAACAGCACTAATTAATTGGAAACCCCGCCCATCAAAAAATTAATTGGAAAGTGCGATGCGAAATACCTGCCACAGTTGATAGCGACGCCTTCAATACTCGCGGTTATAGTATAGCGCTCTATTTCCAGTATAGCCTGTAGTTTCCAAATCATTAGAAGGCGTTAATGTATGTACTGATGAGCATTATTTACACTTGAGAAATAAAGGGTAAATTATTCATTTATTATTTATATTTGTTTTTAATTTGTTAAACATCTCATTATTACATTAAGATTTATAAGCTAATAACAAAAACTAATTTATTATCTGCCTATATTTCGGGCTACCACTATATATTATATACTTGTACGTATATTTATATTCCTGAATATACACTTTTGTTTGGGGGCGACCTGTGGTCTAGTGGTTAGCGTAACGAACTACTGAGCCCAAGATCGCGGGTTCGTTGCCCGGCAGGTGGTCCTAGGATTTTTTAAAGGTAGAAGAAAATCCTTGATTACGCCGTCCTTCGGAAGGGACGTTAAACGGGGACTCGCTAAAAATCCCTATCCTAATTAAATCTGGATAGGCAAAATTTAGTGTTTCCAATGTAGCATCGTCTGATTAGCCATAGCAGCAAAAAGTGACGTTAAATGAACAAACCAACCAACCAACTTTTCTATACATTAAAGTTTTATTTTCAGTTCTTGTGATTCATTTTATTCGTTAAATTTTCTTTTGGCGATGTTTTTGCTCTCCTACCATTGCTCTAAAAGTGAAAATTAGGCTTTTAGTGAATCATACTAAATATCACACTAGTCTAACTACAAAATTAATTAATGTACGAAGTTAATACATAAATGCTACAAACTGACGACGAAATGACATCAATCGACTAAAATGTTCTATATTACCATATTTTATGTGAATATTCTTCAAGAGTAGTGATTACTGAAATGTGTACTGTTTTATTGTTTTATTTCATACTGAACTGGTATTTTGGTTCATTGATGTGGTAATAATATTTCGTAATTTTTAAGTATCATTTACGTATTAACAATGTACACATATTAATTTTAGACTTGTGTTTTTTTATTCTCTAACCCTATTTTTTCTGTGTTAGATCATGAGAATTATATAGACACAAGAAGTCGGGAAAAGGAAGTTTAACGAAAAGACAGAATCTCAAGAATTGAAAGTAAAATTGTATTATTATATGTGGAAAAACGTTTAACTATGATAAATATAATATAATAAATAAGAAATTTATTGAGGCCTCATATTTCTAAATATACTCGTAATGGTGCTTATTACTTGATATTACTTACATTTGTTAATTATGGTAGTGTTACTTTATTATTTATAGAAATGACAGTGTCTTGTCTTTTTGAACACGAGATTCGACTCTGCTTTTTGCACGAATGCCAGTAATTAATTGGAAGCCCCATCCATTAAAAAAATTAATTGGAAAGATAATGTTTTACTTTAATTTCGAGTCACTGGATCTCCAAGTTAATTAATGAATTAAATTTTAATTGTTCCATCCCACAAATTTAGAAGATATGATTATTTACTTTATTCGTATTATGGGAATAGATGGTTTATTACAGCTTAAACTATTCTTACCGAGTAATAAATCTCACCATTTTTTGGGTAACGAAAAATTTTACGATCGAAACTTGCCGCTTTTCACACATTCAGTTGTATCACTTTAAAAATAGTTAAAATAGTTGCTGAATGTTTCTTCTTTTTTTTTTCATGAAGTTTGTATTATTTTTTCTTTTTATGTAATCAAATTAGAACTGAACCCAGGGGGGGTTCTAAAAAGTGTTAGACATTTCAAATATAATGCTCAACTCAGTGTTATGGAATAAAAACATTATCCCCAAAACAAAAATATATGTATACAATAGTATATTACTAAGGATTATGATATACGGATCAGAAACTTGGACGTTGAAGGGCTACCTCAGGAAAAAAACCTAATTAAAGAAATGTACACTAGAGACTAGCGGCGGGAATATCCAGAATGGACAAAATAAGAAATGCGACCATCAGAGAAAAAATGGAGGCTGAAAAAACCATTCTGGAAGATATAGTGAAAAAACGCCTGAAATGGTTTGGGCATTTGACAAGAATGTCAAAGGAACACTACCTAAAGTGGTCCACCAATGGATAGTTGGGGGATTGAGAAGACGAGAAAGACCACGGAGGACCTGGGATAACGAAGTGGAGGAATGATGGGTCATGGATAGGACATTATGGAAGGAAGCCATTGAATCAATAGGTTAAGGAAACCCACTATTAGTGGAAACTCATTCAGTTAAATATATATATATTTTTTAATTTATTTATCCAATGCCAGCACGTGGCATTTCTACCATACGCCCCCGATCCTCCCAATAAAGGCATTCATCGTCATCATTGTGTAGATTATCCTTAAGACCACTGCAATGTCGTAACTCTGCACCGTACATTACACCAGAAAGACAAATGGGGCAATTATCGGATTCTGCGATACCCATTCTTCGCAGATGTGCCTGGTGGTAACATGGCCTGTGATGAGCTGAACCTCGCAACAGCTTCGCCTCTAGGAAGATCTCGGGGGAGCTGCTCATGTTGAAGGCACTCCCATTTTTTCCCTACGCTAGCGTTGTAGAGTAGGTTCCTTGTATAGTTGCTAATTGTTGTTTAGATCTTATTCTTGGCTGAGGTTAGCGAAGCTATTTTCATATTTAATAGTGATATTTTCATTCTGTTAAATATCTTCAACATCTTTGTTGACTTGACGATTATGTATCAGTCTATAGAAATTAATAATTTTTCTTCTTTTTTTTTTTGTTGACAAATGGCCTTTGTTTATTTATTATACATACGATATTATTTCAATATCTTTGAGTCAGGAAATAATTATGAAGAAAGGGTGACAACAAAAAAATAAATAGGATAGGTCATTATGTTCAGTTTATTTGATTCTTGGGTTAACGATTTTTATATTTAAATCCAACAACTGCCGTTTCAGGATAATTCAACTCATTAACTCACTATACAAACTCTCTAAGCTCCCAATTAATTACAAGAGACTCATATACATGACAATCATTAGACCCATCTGGACTTACGGAAAAGAGCTTTGGGGCTCCACTAAGCCATCGAATTCCTCTCGTATCCAATCCTTACAATCCAAACTCTTTAATTTTATTATGAATCCATACCCGCTTCAGCTGACTCATCCCGATGTAACGCCTTAAAATACCGAAAGGTAATGGAAGGTATTTTAGTTATATAGAAGCTATAGTTTTTTTTACTATTTGTGAATGTATTTTAATATAATAAAGGAGGTTTCGGAAAAAAAAATTTTTAAAAAAATATATACATGAATCCATAATGACCTCAATGTCCCATTTGTTGCTGATTTGGTCCGAACTCGATATCAATCCGTTAATGACTAATTTTATTCCCATTCAAACCGCCTGAAAAGAAGATGGTCTCATTACCTTCTTACTTATATCTGTTATTTGAGGTAGTTTCTCTAATTGCCTTTACTTACTTGCTAATATATATAATTAATAATATTTACTTGTTGTTTGAGTTAATATAGTGGTAAATTTCAATAAATATTTTTTTAAATCCAAAAAATGGGTCATTTAGCATGATCTCTAGGTTCTCTATCATGTACTACATAGAGGCGCCTTTAGGTTGCTACTCAACTAACTAAATTTGTGGGATGCGGCTATTTATAGATTATTTTATCAATACTATAAAAATAAAAAAAAACTCGATATTAATCGAAACATTATGACTGTTAAAATGTTTTAAATAGTTCAGAATAAATTCGTAATAACAGAATACAAGTTGTGGAGTGATGAGTTGCTGTGCCGACGGTACCGGGTTTTAACCCAGCCGTGTGGCAGTTAATTCATTTAATCCATCTATGGTTGACGGAAAAACCTGGTGGTTCTTGTTGTTGTTTTATTTTTAAGGGCAAACAACTACAAATGGTTATTATTGCCCTCACCACTAGAGAATATGCATACTGCTGAATGTTTTTTGTATAATTTTTTTTTCTTTCATTGTATATGTGATTGTTTACAGATACATTTAAATTTGTCTATTAAGTTTTTGAGTTTGAGACTGGTCTGTTTGGTACAGCATATTACTTTTATGAATTGTATCAAATTATATTAGAAATAAATAAATTTAAAAAAAGAAGAGAATATACATATTTACATTTTTACATATTACATACATACATATTTACATTACCTACATAATTACGTATATACATATTCTTGTTACATTAGTACTTTAACACACCATGCTATCTCAAACATATAATAGAAACATATTGACATATTAAACATACATATACAGACAAAAATGACCTCCGTGCACAACCTTTGTTCTAGAAACAGCTCAGTATCTATGATATACTGAACCTGAGATCCTTAATGGGTTGTTGAAGTTCAGGTTTAGGTTTTAATAGGAAACTGCGTAAGTAGAAACTTATTTTTTTAAATAAATAGAAACCATCTGTGTTACTTAATAGCACAAATAACTTTTTATTAAAAAATCTGTCACACTTTTGTAACCTTGAAATACTCGTAGCTGTTTATTTATTACCCACGAATAATAATAATGCCATCAAAAATGCTACTTATAGATTCCATCAGCCGTTTGTAAACGGTTTTTGATACTTGCGGTTGCTTTAGTATCATTTTTTTTTTTACATAGTCTAGAAAAGTTTCAAAGGATGTCACACGATTAGTGGGCCTTACAACAAATCGGCCGGAGCACAATGATCAGGAGGTGAGGGCATCGCATTTATATTTCGTTTCGCTAACTTTTATAACTATAAGTTATAACTATGATATAACTTCTGACACGATGTTGATACGGCATTCGTTTAGGTCTAGATCTAAAGTTTTCATCCGTACCTAAAATGATCCCATGTATAAAACACTCCAAAATACAACCATAAGAGACTGCAGTATACATTTCTATGTAATGATATATAGTTATATGTCACTACACAGTTGATGTACGAATATGTACATGTAGATAGTGTTCAAATAACCAAAATTTTTGGTTAGTTCTTCGGATAGTGCATATATATATCTAAAAGTATTTAAGGATTAGAGTTGCTGCGCCGAAGGTCCCGCGTTCAAATCAGGCTGATAACCAAAAAAAAATTCAACGTTTTCAAAAGGCCATCTTCTTTTAAGACGCCTCTGGGGATTATCGGGGATTGTAGAAGTAGCTAGGTTTGAAACTAGTGGGTTTGAGTGGGAACAGTTTCTCATAAAGGGACTGATATCGGTTTCGCCTAATTAGCTACAAAAGAAACATAGAGGTCATCATGGGTGTACTTTTCCGTAACAAAGTAAGGAGCATTTAGTATTTTGGATTGTAAGGTTTTGATAGACGTGAAAAACCGATATTTAAAATGTAACATTTGTTTGTTGTTGTTTGTTCATTTAACGTCACTTTATGCTGCTATGGCTAATCGGACGTTGCTACAGTGGGAGCTCTAAATTTTGCCTATCCAGGTTTTATTAGGATAGGGATTTTAACAAGTACCTGACATCGTACAGGCTCGGGACACCCGTTTAACGTCCCTTCCGAAGGACGGCGTAACTAAGGATTTTTTACTCCCTTTAAAAAATCCTAGGGCCACCTGCCGGGCTACGAACCCGCGATCTTGGGTTTAGTAGTTTGTTACGCTAACCACTAGACCACAGGTCGCCCCAAAAATGTAACATTTTATTATTTAAAATACTACATGAATTACCGAAAGTTTGATATAATTTGGAAAATTTAAATTTTCTAAGACTTTTGACTTATTGAACCAACTAACATAAGTACAATTGTAACAAACGTCGAATTCATAAAACCAAATATTTTCGCAATTATAATACTTCGTGCAAGGGAGTAAAACGGAAATAATCAATATCTTATAATAATAGAAGATATCGAGATTGTGGCTTATCGACCTAGCCCATTCACTGTCTAACAAAGGTGCGTGTGGTCCCGGATGTTGTCCCGTTCTCTACCACATTAAGAATCGATTATTATCGTCGATATTATCTTGACGCCTTCATGATCTAGATGGTAAAGGCACCTGTTTATATGTTAATATTCATATAAAGTAAAAGAACTTAAAAGGCCATGAAAAAAACTCCAGTGACGAACAAAGATTGAAATATTACGGATATATACTTCACATACATTAGATATTGTATATCGTACCGAAAAATACGATGTAGAACTAAATTTAAAATATGTATATCGTATTAATATAATAGAAAATCTATTATGTTAAAACCAGTTAACTAAGAAATGAGGGGCGACCTGTAGTCTAGTTGTTAGCACAACAACTTACTAAGCCTAAGATCGCGCGTTCGTAGCCAAGGGGGTGGCCCTAGGATTTGTAAAGGGGATAGAAAATCCTCGTTCTTCGGAGGAGACGTTAAACGCGGGTCCCGAGTCTGTACGATGTCAGGTACTCGTTAAAAATCTCTATCCTAATTAATGGATAGGCAAAATTTAGAGCTCCCACTATAGCATCATCCGATTAGCCTTAGCATAGTGAAGTGTTCCATAGCTAAAGAATTTAAATTTTTTTTATTAACTAAGTTTACTTAGTTTACTTAGTTTAATTAGCAACTAAGGCTTCCAAATTTTAATTATGAAACGAAATTTTACCTATGGATAAATAGAGGTTAATGTGATCAATCGCAACTAAGAATCAGTATATGGTAGAGACTGTAGGTGATGATTTAAGGGTTGTTCAGGGTATGATTTGGCAGAAATCACGCTTAACATCTTTTTCTTTCAATTAAGGGAACTTCCTTATGGAGGTTGAATGAGCCCCAAGGAAGTTCTGAAGATCCCACAGGATTGATCTATGATTGTTAATAGATTTGTTGATCCGAAAATGAAAAAAGGATACAAAATGCAAGATGGTTCTTGCATTCTATATATTATTTTTTAATAAAAAAAGCAATAAATAAACTAAAGACGCATATAACCCATAAACTTTAGACAGAGATAAAACTACTAAAATATATAAGAAAGTATTGTTCAGTTTTATCTTTAATATCTTATAAAAGTTACTATCCATTATTATATAAAATTGTTATTAACTATTTTCTTGATAATGTAGATACATTATCAAGACATTTTTTATAATTTTATAGACAGAATTTTTAAGATTACAGAATTTTTATAATTTATTTTTTCTAGACATCCTTGGGTTATAAGGGTTAAGCGGTATGAATATTAATTTGATATTAAAAAAAATAAAATTCTGGCAAGTCAAGGGTTAAACTACAGCTATGTTCGTATATAATTAAAACTGTCATTAATTTATTTATATTCCAATTATACAACTCATTATTTTGTGTTTATTTTAATTTTATGAATTTTGTATAATAACAAACTTTATTGTTAGGAATGAAATTAATTATTTATTTATATGTATCATAATTATGATAAATTATAATTATAATGATGCCATAATATTGTAATAAATGTTAAACAAAAAAAAAAAAAACAAGGAAGAAAAATAAATTCCCACCATGTATTTGGCTAAACATAGTGAAAATAAAGACTTACATAAGATGGAGTTCCATTAAAGGAGTTGCAATGACTGCCGCTAGATGCCTCTGCCTGTGTGAAAGTGCTCACGGGTGAAATGCCTTATGCAATCACTTTCCTTTTCAATCTTCTATCTGATATGAGAAGTTTGGCATAGCTAATCGACCACGTCATGTTTATTAACATTATGTAATTACTAATTATAATATTTAATTATACTTTTCTATATTAGTATCTTCGAAAATTATAGGAGCTATTATAGTATTAAGATCGGAATTCGTATGGTATTTTTTAAAAAGTATGCCTCTGATTGGGCATTGGCTGGATCAGTGACGATTCGGACACGTTTTTTACCTCATATATTTCAGTTGGAACAACTATCTGACTGTTCTCTGAAGTAAATACTATTCTGCGCATGCTTCGAACTATACTGCGTAAGCTAAAACAGTTTTGACAGTCTATGAGAATAAACCATTATCTTGGTTTGTTTGTTAGATTATTCATTTTACGTCACTTTATACTATTGTGGCTAATCGGACGATGCTACTATGGGAGTCCTAAATTTTGCCTTTCCAGGTATGATTAGTATAGAGATCGTATAACGAGGACCTGACACATCACAGAGTCGGGACCACAATTTTACGTCCTCTCTGAAGGATGGCATAATTAAGGATTTTTTATCTTGAATAATATTAGTTGACCTTATACATATGTCTGTAAAAAAAAAAAATATCTGTAATAAGGAGGACAATTTATTTGTAAGCCAACATTTCGATTCAGATTGCAGTCTTGTTCTTTTACCAAGTGCTAGTCAGCTATCAACACTTGTCCTAGCATTATAAGCTCCGAAGGAGACCTGCACTCTGGTTCCAAACGTTGTCTTTCAAATAAATAGTTCTCATTTATTAAGTGAATTTTCAAACGATTTTTTAAAGAAAGTAAACATTTTTTACTTTCTTTAAAAAATCCTAAGACGATCTGCCGGGCTACCAACTCGAAATCCTTGTCATAGGAGGTAGTTATGCTGACAACTACACCACAAATTACCCTTGGCAATTGACAGGGTTATCACATATATTTATCCCTGGTTTTACCTTCAAAAATTAAAAAAAAAAACAGCAGCTAACACTGTTACTGTTTAACAAACGGGTAGATTAAATTAAAAATATGTACTCCTAAACTAGTTTTGGACTCATGAGGAAATTCGATTCTCCTTATTTACTAACTTTCTACTACTACTAATGTCATATGACCTACTAACTCTAGATTTCGTTGGGAAACTCCATTATTAAGAACTAGGCTAGAATTCGTTTGGAAACTTCATCACGCCACATTCAAAACAAATCATTCAACAGACAGCATTATAAGAAACTGACTGAGCAGAAATATGGAGAATGTTTTGCTAACTATAAGCTCTGGAACATCGCGTATTGATTCTCTTTAACAGATAAGTGGCATAAACTACTACGTTCTCTCATCCGATGTCATAATAGCAAGTTTATGTATCCTGTGCTGGTTCGATTCTCGTCTCTTGTCTTATGACATTAGCGGAAAAGCAGCCTGATAACTAAAGGTCAACTCTTGCTTGACAAAGCTGATAACCTTTGAGGCATTGAATGGCTGCAATCACTGCTTTGTTTCCACGTTAATAAGCAAGTACAATGCTAAGAAGTGTTGGATAAAACAAATGAGCAACGAAATGGCAGAAACTACAAAATACAAAATAAAAAAGTTACAAAATTCGAAGATACTACGGGGAAGGTACATCTATCGCCTTATGGCGGACCAACCTCCACTTTACAATTGATAGAACTGTTAATTTAATTGTACTACAGTAGGTATTTACCGTTTAAATACTCTTTAGGATAAGGCAGGAATTAGAATTGGATTCTAGTTAATGTTTATGATAATGATAAATATATGTTCAACTGAGGCCACCTTAATCCTGATTTTTTTAACAATTCGTTATTACATCGATCCTTATTCTTTATTACATTTTTAATGCACCATTTTGCCAATAGAGAACGACACTTTCGATTTAATAAATATTGCATGAAGACAGGTTTCACGGTCTTTTCATTAGTCGGAGGTGTGTCATTCATAAAATATTCCTCATTATATATCACGAGTCCATAAAAAAATAACCTTCATGAAGGTGTCGGAGCGTGATTTGTTGGTAAAAAATAAAAGAAATAACATAAATCAGATTTGCAACATTGTCAAAACGACATGTCATGAGCTGAATTATTTCTATAGCGATGGATCGATATAGTTGCAAATTATTCACACTTCTCTGTAAGAGGCATGCATATTTTAGCGAAAGGTTTTCGATTCAATAAGTGACACAACTTATTCCATAGCCAACTGGTGCCTATTAGCGGCTATTAGAGTTGAATCCTAAGCTAAGATATCCTTTTGTCTTTTCTCACATCGACCTAGACCTCGTTTTCGTGTATTTTTTGGCGTCAGAATGTAAAATCGAACTGAAATATTAAAACAGACACAGACACGATTCATAATGGCTCGGACTGCCGAAGAAGACGGGTCTTCTAGAGACGGCAGCGGAGATGGTGGGACCAACTCCAGAGACTGGAAAAGCGTCCAGGCCGCCTTGCGGGAGAGGATCGTTTCCAAGGGGGAGAGCATCGGTCCGGGCGGCGCCACTCCTCTCAGGAGGTCATGGAGGGAAGAGGAACCTGAGTGAGTTATCTATTTTGTATTTATTATTTATTATTCACAATGTTTACAATCCATAAAGGATTTATGTCAAAAGTCAACTAGTAAAGTCTTGTAGCTATCCGTGTAGGGTAACCGTGTGTCGAATTACTATCCTGGTTTGAATCGTTGCAATTTATGTTTTCTCGTTGATTTGTTGAATCAGTGAATAAGTGGTTAAGTCGAATTTTGGCCAAAATGGTGCACCGTGGAAAGCGGTATCGTGTTATTACTCAATTAGTCTTTGGCTTGAATTGTAGTAACAATATAAGCAATAAATACATTTCAAGCCAAGTCCTGGCTTATTATGCACTACGAGAATGATACGATTCCGCTTCCCCTAAGTACATTCAACTCATTTTGGATAACATTCGACTTATATATACAACTTGTATGCGGTAGCTTCAGTTTTATTAAGTTAATTGTTCATGTTATTTTCAATCCTTTAAGTAATTGCATAAAGTAATGCGGATTTAAAATTCACAAATAATAATTCGAATTCAGACCTAGTAGAACCGAATCACAGTATGTAATTCGTTTTTGTTGTATCAAAAAACAACAACACAATTTTGGATGTACTAGTTTCTACAACTGGAAGTATTTTATTTAATGTTTTTATGAGTGCGAAAATCTACATTTTGTCCATATTTATGCTCGTATAATATTGTTTTCTTGTTGGAACATTGCATAAATTTACCATGGCAATGTATTATCAACATTATTTGGTAGTGACATGTAAATGTTAACAATCATTGCGTGATTATAGCTCATGTTTATTTACTTTATTTGTTGTTCACAGTGTTTACAATCCTTAAAATAATGGCTTGAAGTAATGCGTATCTAAAATTTACAAATTATAACTCGAATTAAGACCTGTTGGTGTTGGACCTCCGCCCAGTATGTTCGAAAATTTTTGTATGCACTACTTTCTTTCTTAGAGGAGAAAATAGTTGACTGGAAGATTATAATGAAGGATAGAATTGGTCAGGGGGTGCAGTCAATAATAACACTAATATAAGGTTAACTTAGTTTTTTAAATAGTACCAACGTTTCGACCTACGCTTTAGGTCATCTTCAGGGCTAAAACAGAAAATAACTATAAAAACATTGCTGTACCAAGAAAGAATTATAGACTAACATATAGTATTTATAGAAAAGTAAAGATATACAGAGCGTCGGATAGATTATTAAGAATATATATAAATAACAGAATATGTGTACAGAAAGGTGATAATGTAGAGAAATACAAAGAGTAAGAAAAATGAAAAGGTAAAAAGTAAGAAACATTATGAAAAAATAAAGAAAAAGGTACAAGTGTAAAACTGGTGAGACTTAAAAAGTATGGAACACCTCGTTAAATTACAGGTAATGATATGAAATGTTTGAGAATTTACGTATTAGAAAGTTATATAAATATGAATAAATATTAATAGAAATGTACAAAATATTATTGTTTACAAGTTTTATAAAGTTATTGCTGACTACAGTTAACAAATGATTACACGAAATCATATCTAGCATCTATCGTCGAAAGAGTCGCAAACTGTATCGCAGTTGAAAAAATCCAGATCTTGAAGATGACATCATTTCACATCAATTTTATTGATGTTCTCGCGATGAGATCTAAAATTTATGTGTAGTGCAATATATGTGTATAACATTCTTCCTAGTCGAAACAACGTAGGTGGGAGGATTTAAAAAATGGAGTTAGTGAAACTATTTATTAGAAACTAACGTTTCTACCCACATTGCACGTCTTCTTCAGGTCTTGGTGGTATCGAGTATGGGAGTCTCAGACCTGTGACAACTAATGCTCAACCGCAAGATTTTTCCCCCTTATTTTGGGTACCCTATTTTTATAATAATCTATTGAGGCTGGCTGAGCCCCAGGAGGGTCCTAGATCCCATATGATCCATCTCCGGCTGCAAAACAGAATAAATAAAAGTCCCGCCGCGGGATTTGAACCAGGATTCCCGGCATGGCATCTCAGTGCTCTACCACTAAGCCACTCCGCTCCGTATATATTAGGGATACCTAAGCATATTATTTATTATTTATATTAATCTATAACCAACTTTATCTGTTTGGGCATTCTTTTATATATATATATATATATATATATAAATCATCAGATAACTTCCTTCTCAGAATGTATATTTTTAATTTTTAAACTAAAACAGAATTTAATAATGGGAAATGTGTATAGCTCTGTAATCGTTTCATCTAGAAATGAACGTTTCAACAAACATAACCATTACACACTTCGAAACGTTAGTTAAAACGTTTATTTCTCGATTAAATTATTACCGAAATATACACATTTCTCGTAACTGCATTCTCTTTTTCATACTGATATTTTTGGGAAATATTAAAAATGAAACGAGTAAACACCTAAAAACTTGTTGTAACTCAACTCGAAGTGACGACCTGCGGAAGAGATACTAGATATTAATAGAAAAGAAGTTAACATAAATACTTTCTTTTTGACTAATATTAGTTGACCTTATATATATATATATATATATATATATATATATATATATATATATATGAGGAGGAAAATGGTCCGGGAGACGGTCAACAAATTCTCCTATATAGGGAGAACTGTTAATTTGGAGTCTAGTTTCAAGTGTGATCCTACTCATAGCCCCTAAGAAGACCTGGGATGTGGGTCGAAACGTCGGCTTCCAAATAAACAGTTCTCCCTATATAACAGAACTTGTTGACCGTCACCCGGACCATTTTCTTCCTCATAAATACTTCCATCTTTTAAAGATATCGATACGTGATCTGTGTTTTTAAATGGTTTTGAATGTGGGTTAGGATGTATATAGCTGGTATTACATTAATCGATAGTTATGAAAAATTAACCGAATTAATGGAGATGATATTGACCCCTAAACCTGTTGAATTAGTAATTGTACAATCGTTTTATCCAGTTACTACTCATCGAAACCTCCGTGTTTTCGACCGCTTGTACAGTAATTGCTTTCAATAATTATCCTATCTGAGATGTCTCGGAATAATTTATGTTTGTCTGAATTCCAATAATGCATAAATACAATAATGCGATACCGATACTATTATTTTTAAAATACCGTATATTCTATTAACAAATTACTAAGGTTTTTAGGGGTTATTATAGTGGGAAACATTTAACAAAACATTTAAAAAAAAGCATTTTTTAGACAATGGAGTGTCTCACATGTACCTCAAGCGTTTAAAACAAAATAAAAATGCATTCGAGTTAGACAGATATATCCAGTTTAATATTAAGTGATAAATTTAATGCTAAGTGTATACATTTTGATGTATACAAAAAATTAATATATTTTTCTTACAACTTTTTAAACTAAAAAAAAATGTTTTATTTCGAAGAGAAAAAATTTAAAAATTATAACTATTAATAAAAAAATTAAATAAAATAAATTGCTCATCATTTGATGCAGATAAGTTTAATTGAAGTATACTTAAATAACAGTAAGGAAAAAATACAAAAATAAATATAAAAATATTGCTGCCAATTACACTATGTAATATAGACAATTAAATTAAGTTAAATAATATGTAATATAAAAATTACATTATTACCAATTAAATATGATATATAATTAGAATTACTGGAAAGTAAATAAATGTTGCGAATTTTTCTAAATAATATATAAAAATAAATTAAACTAAATTACATGTAATATAAAGAGTACTTTATAATAAATTACATATAATATATAATTAGGAATAGTGAAAATTAGGTGCATTTTTAATTCGGCCCACAATGAATATAATATAAGAAAAGCGAAAAAATTGGGGATAGAAAACTACCAGGAAAAAAAACAGTATTTTAAAAATTATTATTGAAGAATATATTTTTAGACCGAGATGCGAGCCAGGTTAGCTCAGTTGGAAGAGCACCACGCTAGAGACGTGGGCGGCCCGGATTGGAGTCCCGGTCCTGGGCATGTCTTTTCTTTTCAAATAAAAATATTTTTAGAAGAGTGTGAAATGTTCGGGGGGCAACCTGTGGCCTAGTGGTTAGCGTAATAAACTACCAAGCCCAAGATCGCGGGTTCGTAGCCCGGCATGTGGCCCTAGGATTTTAAAGGTAGTAAAAAATCCTCGGTTACGCCGTCCTTCGGAAGGAACTTTAAACGGGGGGCCATGCCTGTGCGATGTCAGGTACTCGTTAAAAATCCTTATCGTAATTAAACCTGTATAGGCAAAATTTAGAGCACCCAATGTAGCATTGTCCGATTAGCCATAGCAGCAAAAAGTGACGTTAAATGAACAAATAAATAATGTTCGAGGGGTACGGTCATTAAATTTTACATAAATAAGTTTAACCTATTTTATTGGTGCCAAAAGAAATAAGTTTAATTTTAAAATTTTTTATTGCAACCCACGACCATTTTACACTCTTCTAATCATATGTATTCAAACTAGTGAAATTCAACAATTAGTCTTCAATAATACTTTAAAAGATTCTTGTTTTCCTTTTTTAAATTATAAATATAAATTTTCTATCTTCATTGTTTCTCTTTTCTTGAATTATATCAATTGCCGGCCTATATCCAGTTGAGATATATCCAATCAACCATTTCTACATAAATCAATTTTAATATTAGCTAAATAATTCTAGATACTTATTTAACACTCGTCCATATAGATACTAATAATAAATGCAATTCTTCAATAAATAATCCTTTTGGCGGTTGTTTACATTTTTGGCGGGACCGCGCATCCTCTGGAGGGGGTAGCTATCGACCCCCGACCCCAGTCGACATGGAAGGACCGGCCAAGGCAGAAGAGGAGAGGCCTAGGTCAGCATGGGACGAGGAAGGGGCTAGGTGAGCCAGTATGTCGTCATCATATCAGTGACGTCACTATTTTCATGTGACGTCATCAGTAGCTAGAGGGGTAGAGAAGGGGTGGTATTTAGAAAAAATAAATACAATTTTAATACTAAACAGTTTACCCTAGTAATCAACACTATCCTGCGCTACAAAATTCACAAAATATATCTGTACCCAGGAAGTAAAGGGCATCATATTATTGAATTTGCTCAGGAGGCCAATTTTCCATCACTTTGAACTATTAAAATATGTTTCTTTGAAAAACGGAAAAAGAACCAGAAAATTGTTCACATTGTTACTGTGTTTATTTATTTGGAATTTACCTAAAATATTTCCTATTTTGTGGTACTATTGTCTTTTACCTCCTTGGCAAAGATATATATTTAAAATTAATGATAACAAATTATTTTAAAAATTAGGCGCTAAATTTCACAAAGTTTTATCCCCGTTCTTTTTCCATTCCCTTATCTATTTATTATCTCTCTCTCTCTCTCTCTCTCTTTCCCTCTCTCTCTCTATCTATCTATCTATCTATATATATATTGGTTTCTACTTCTCTCGATTGTGAGTTTCAGTATTTTTTATTTTATTTTATAAATTCTTCAGGCAATGTTTCGAGACCAGGCTTTATCTCATATTCATGCCCTACCAGTGAAAAATGAAATCTTTTAAAATAAAAACTCTAAACACCCAAACTAGTATAAACACTCTAGTACACCCAAATAAAATAAAAATGACAAGTATAAGATGTAATCAGTTATTGTGTACTTACAATTTCAAAAAAAAAAAATTTTAAATACAATTTAAAAAAATATTTAGTACAGTGTACATAAGATCATCACCTCAAAGCAGGTGCTGACAACTCTGGCATCATGCGAGTTTGGGAAATTATTTACTATTTTTATCACAACTCAAAAAATATTTTTTGAAATTGTAAGTACACAATATCTGATTACATCTTAAACGTGTCATTTTTATTTTATTTGGGTGTGCTGTTAAGTGTATTTATTTTAAAAGATCTCATTTTTCACTGGTAGGGCATTAATATGAGACAAAACCTGGTCTCGAAACGTCGCCTGAAGAATTTATAAAAGAAAAAAAGAAAGACTGAAACTCAAGAAAATAAAACATAAAAAAATTATATATATATATATATATATATATACATATATAGTAAGACTAGTAGGAGGAATGTGGGGTAAGTGCATCACGTTAAGCTTTGACCTTTTAGAGGTCGCAGATAAAAAGGTATTAATAAAAACAGTTGTATAAAAACATAAATTTATTCTCTTTAGAATCTTTAGTCACTAGTTAAATAGAGTAAAATAAAACAGTTTAACAAAAAAACGTTGACTTTTATGAACAAGTGTCAAATGACGCACTTGCCCCATGTGTACGGTAATTGCGCCATGACAATAATTTAACGGAAAATGTCGCAAACAAAGTCATTTTCCCTTTTTTATTGTCCGTGCAATTTTCATGCATTCACTGACCACACTTAACTCAAGAAAATCCACCCATCTTGACGCGAATCCGCGAATAGTTCATTGCAATACAAGCAAGGAATTTTCCCCTCTTCCTCAAACATCTTACTACTGTCGCTTTTTTGCCTTTGATTGTCGTTTTATTATCAGAAAATACAGACTTTATAACAGATGTTATATCGCTTTTTCACGTGTGACGCACTTGCCCCTTGGTAACAAATTGAAAAATAATTAAATTAATTGTCATAAAGTGCCTCTTGGCAATAGTGTACATAAGATCAACACTTCAAAGTAGACGCCGACAACTCTAGCATCATGCGAGCTTGGGAAATTATTTAATATTTTTATCACAACTCAATAATATATTTTACTGCTTGAATCTTGAGATTATAAGAGACTTACCTATTATCACATTAATCGAAATAAAAATGCACTTTACTCAAATATTTCACCTATGATCGTTTAATCACATACGAACTGACGTAGCCGAGTCACATAAGATAACTGAGATTGCGGCTTTGCCGTATGCTTCATAAAAAAAAAAGCTTAAGACGCACTTGCCCGACTTTCCCCAATTCGATTGTGATATTTAAATACTTGTTTTAACGGAAATACACCTTTTAACCAAGTCTCGAAAATTAAACTGATAAAATAAAACCGACTTTATACATCTAGCTTTATAAATCCGATTTTACTTTATATTTGTTATTTTTCCAATATATATATATATAATTTGGATGTGTACGTACATATCCTACAAATAAAACATAAATAGTAACTACTGACGAATAACTACCTAGTGGCCTTAACCAGTGTTGAGGATCGCATTTATTAATAATTATCTAAAGTACTAATATTGATATATTTTTATTACTAACGAATAAAAATAATTTATTTTCAAATTAATAAAATTCTACTGTAATTAAGGAAATATTTAAAAACAAATATATATACATATATATTTATATTAATTATACGGATATTGTATAAAGTTTGCTAAATGCCGCTTATGCATTTTTCAATTAATCACATCGATATAATAACTATAGTATGTATGGTTTAATGTAATAAAATATAACATGTAACTTTATTTATATAACATATAAAATCTGTTTTTGTTTTTATTTATTAAAATATCCGTCATTGCTTGAAACACGTGTAAGCTCCATAGTGTTTACGTATACATATACTCGATATATTTCAAGGCCGGACCGATCAATTGATTCTCAGCTAGATTGGTCACTCGCAATATATTATATAATTGTATGTGACCAATTATTATCTAATCGTATTATTTATATATTACAAGTAGAGCTTATCATTGTAGCTACCACAGTAATTGTACCTGTTTTCGAGAAACTATAACTCTTTTCCAATAATTCGTTAGTTGAAAGTTAATCTACTTCTAGGCGAAATGTAATCAAAGGTAGTTTTTTAAAAACGGTATCAGAATGATCCTAATATTAAAGAATTATAATTTTTTTTTCCCTTAAATTTTATTTAGGTGGAATCAGATAAAGATGGCCAAATTAGGAACAGTAAAAAACTGAATAATTGAATTTGGAACGCTTTGAAATAAATTAGTATTATTACTAATTTATAAGAAATTAATTATGAATCCAGCATTAAATTTGGAAAACTAAATCTACGTTAAAATCGTGTTTAGTTTATTATTTAACATATTAAGTTTTTATATGATTATATTACTGTCGTTGCAGTTATATTATATACTATATATTTCGTAAATAAGGTATTCGAAAATAACGTATCGGATAGAGTATTCGTTCTAGAAAAGTTGCATATTTGCATTGATTAGATTGCAATTGATGTTTTAGAAGCTTTCTCTAAGTAAAATGTTTGATGTGATAATGTCTTGAAGGACTTGCGAAATCAGGATTAAATAATAAAATAATGAATAAATAAACTTACAACAAATTAGATACAAAAATAAAATAAATAAGAGATGAGATAAGAGATGTCCGAATATTTCAGCTACACCGTTTTTTACGTAGTATCATTTCCCTACTTTAGTATCCATTACAAAGTTCTATGATACACATTTGTGAAAATGAGAAAAACAATGTCAAAGATTCTGACCATCAGATTCTTTAGGTGGTGGATCAATATAGTTTTATTTCAATGCACTCGGGTGACATTGAAGAGCAGAAAAATAATCCCATAAAACTATAAATGAAAAATGAAGGAATGATAATATATATTGAAGAAATACAATAACATAGAATTTTGTTACTCGATAATGTGGACAATAATTATGACAATGTTACATAGAACTTTGTTACTCGATAATGAGGACAATAATTATGACAATGTTACATAGAACTTTGTTACTCGATAATGAGAACAATAATTATGACAATGTTACATAGAACTTTGTTACTCAATAATGAGAACAATAATTATGACAATATTACATAGAACTTTGTTACTCGATAATGTGGACAATAATTATGACAATGTTACATAGAACTTTGTTACTCGATAATGAGGACAATAATTATGACAATGTTACATAGAACCTTGTTACTCGATAATGTGGACAATAATTATGACAATATTACATAGAACTTTGTTACTCGATAATGTGGACAATAATTATGACAATGTTACATAGAACTTTGTTACTCGATAATGAGAACAATAATTATGACAATGTTACATAGAACTTTGTTACTCGATAATGTGGACTATAATTATGACAACGTTACATAGAACTTTGTTACTCGATAACGAGAACAATAATTATGACAATGTTACATAGAACTTTGTTACTCGATAATGTGGACTATAATTATGACAATGTTACATAGAACTTTGTTACTCGATAATGTGGACAATAATTATGACAATGTTACATAGAACTTTGTTACTCGATAATGAGAACAATAATTATGACAATGTTACACAGAACTTTGTTACTCGATAATGAGAACAATAATTATGACAACGTTACATAGAACTTTGTTACTCGATAATGTGGACAATAATTATGACAATGTTACATAGAACTTTGTTACTCGATAATGAGAACAATAATTATGACAATGTTACATAGAACTTTGTTACTCGATAATGAGAACAATAATTATGACAACGTTACATAGAACTTTGTTACTCGATAATGAGAACAATAATTATGACAATGTTACATAGAACTTTGTTACTCGATAATGAGAACAATAATTATGACAATGTTACATAGAACTTTGTTACTCGATAATGTGGACAATAATTATGACAATGTTACATAGAACTTTGTTACTCGATAATGAGAACAATAATTATGACAATGCTACACAGAACCATTATGTGTCTATGCATAAGTTTACTTTACCTTCAAATCTTTACATATTTTGGCGAAACTAATTTCATAAAATTGTCGATCCAATCCTGGCAGACACTTACATTTGGACTTCAGAACATATTATTCTTATTTTGGTGAAGGTCCCCCATTATATCTTCAATTTTATTAATCAGAGGTATTCCTTCAGTTTCTGTTGTTACTGCTCTCAGGTTTCGTTGCTTCAGATCAACACTTTGAGTGAAATTCAGAGGACGTTCGGTACTTCACTTCGTAAAATGATTTACAGAATTCGAAAGATACGACTTTTGAAAAAGGGATTACAATATATTGGATTTTGGAAAAATACTAGTTGAGATCCAGAAAATTTGAAGTGTTCTCTCATTTGAAGTGTTCTGTATTCCTCATTGCCATTCACTTTCAATAATACCCTCAAAACTGAGATAGAGAAATATTCCGATTGTCCCAATCTCCGTTCAATTGCCCCTCCCAAATGGATGAATGCCCGAGTACGGGAATTTTCATAGTGATTATTTTCAAATTTGGACTTATTTGTACAATATGAGCAATGGAAAAGCTCATCAAACTAATGCAGTCTTGTGGAACACAGCGATCACTACATAAAATCAAATATTCCACTAAGAAAAAATCTTTTACTTCCATGTTTAAAATTTTGTACATTGAATTACCAATGCCATTACAGGCTCGTGAGGGTATCCCTTATAAATTAGACACTGCTCAAATATACTGTTATTTTCTTCGCTGAAATTATTTTATTTTTTTCAAGATCTGCAAACAGGTCTTTCGACGGTTTATTGAAAGAAAAATTATACTTATTGCAAAATATTTTCCGATAAACAATGATTTGACAGGACTGAAACTGAAACCTATTCCACGAAGATTAGATATATATCGTACATTTTTTAAATAGATAAATCACCTCCGATGAACTTATAACTCTCTACTTTGGGAATCAAATTGATTTAGGATTATGTGACTCCGATTTTAATTCTTCACGGCATACACCTTTGTATTTTTTGTCTTTGCACGATAGCCTGTCGCGATTTTTTGACGTTTTGAAGCTTCATGTTTAGTTTTCAATCAAAATATCTGATTTTTCAATTTTGTAACATACAACCTATAATACTAAGCGATATGTCAATTTATTGTAATAAAATCTAGTACAGTAAATTCTATGGATCTTCAAATGTATATCCCCATATTTTACGAGTAGGTTTTTTTCATTAGTAGTAAATAGGTAAATTGGGTAAATAAAATCATTTGGTAGTTTTTCTAGTACTTTTTTCGTCATGCCATTACGTATCATTCATATAGTTAAATTTAATTATAATTATTATAAATTTCAATGAATAATTTAAATAAACGTAATTAAGTAAGCAGGAGCAGGAGTTGTATAAACTTGATTATTCATACTCCTCTTATTTACGCTTTAATTAATTCTATTTCTACTATTCCTTTATAAAATTATCACTTTTATTTATTATTGTCATGTTTTTAATGTTATCAATTCCACAATAATGATCTATGACATGGATAAATCGATTTGTACTGAATGCTAATCGCAAAGATAGTACTATCATGCTGTACACTGATCTAGCGACAGTATTCGTCGGTTGTAGTGTATAGTCGGATTTTAGTAGTTCCTTTGTATTTTTTAGTGTTTATATTTATTTATTGTTTATTAACTTCGAAATCAAATATGTGGAATATAATAAAATTTGTGCAGTAATAATCGTAGCTTTTCCTGTTAAAACCAAAAGATACAAGGACATGCATTTGTTTTTACATTTAGTAGGTAAGAGACATCTAAATTATTTATTATTCTTAAGATTAGGCATTCTTAAGATAAGGTATTCACTTCCTTGAGGTCAATAAATGTTTCAACTTAACCTTGCTCGTGTCAGGTTGATTTCTTCGTATAATCACATTTATTTATTGAATCAACATCAAGAGCCTGAACAGATTTTATTTATTCATATATATATATATATATATATATATATATATATATATATATATATATATATATATATATATGGGAGCGGAGTGGGTCAGTGGTAGAGCACTGAGTTGCCATGCCGGAAATCCGGGTCCAAATCCCACTGCAGGCAAGACTTTTATTAGTCTGTTTGCAGCCGGAGATGGTTCATATGGGATGTCACAGGGGGGCTCACCCAGCCTCCATAGAATACCTTAAAAATAGTGTACCCAAAATAAGTGGGAAAAATCTAAAAATCTGGCGGTTGAGTATGATCTAGGGCGTCACCTCCTTGCAGAACCGTTGTTCATGAAACTGTACAGTCTCTACCATGTACGGAACCCCAGACCCGTTCACGGGTTGTAGTAGTACAGGTTATATATATATTAAATCTGGTTCTTAAATGCATTTTATATACTACTCGTCACTTGATACTGATGGGTATTTTATTCGTGTGTAAGAAATACGGTGATCGAACTTTTGTTTTTCTTGATTTATTGATTATTTTCCGCCCTAGTTCAAGTTTGCTATTGAATTAGTTAATGTCCTTGAACAGGGGGTTGTTTGAGTCCTTTCTGAACAGTATATTTTCCTTTTAATCGTCGACTATCGAAGTGATATCTAACCTGAATTTATTATCTACGAAAAATACCCGTGTTTCAAAACTTATCCAAACTAAAGGGAGAATAATAAAATAAGATAGGTTTCTAAGTAATCAGGCGATCCTAAAAGAAAAAAATAATAATTTATAGCTGACCTTTGAAAAAAAGTTTAATTTAAAAAAGGAAATAGACAGTTTTAAATTCCTATTAAGTACATCTAAAGTACACATTTTGATATTTTTTCCAGATCAATTATAAATTTAATGAAAGTTTATAAATTTTACCTCTCTCTATTATTTAAAATAGTTTTAGTGATTTAATATTTTATCGGCGTTGCTTAGCAACAGATCAAGGAACAATTTTTGTTTAGTCTTTTGTCGATAAATTATAAATATAAAAAAAAAATCACCTCCTTCTAGATAAGGCATATGCTTACTTATGGATACAGATATTAAAATATAATACCGTTAAAAAATATTAACGACATATTTTTCGAGCCTAAATGTGTTAAATATGTTTGTATTAAATATCAGTAGTAGATTCATGCTGTAGTCCCTACTCTACGGATATTCCACGAAGCACACCCATCCTCGATGGCAGGGGAGGACAATCCAAATAATCGTGCTGGTCATTTAGGAAATGCATCATAACTGCACGGCTCACATATAAAATTATATATCCCAATATTTGATTTAGACCCACTATAGACATTTTTCGATGTGAGTCATTGAAACATAATGAGTTATTATCATTGTATATATAAAAATGTTAACGGCAGAGTCGGGAGAAGATGCGATTAGGCAAATAAATTCCTTGAAGAAAGTAGCTGAAAAAACTGGACTTAAAATTTCCGATCAAAAGACCAAATTTAAGACTACAGACCCTTACTTTAGTAAGAAAGGAAAACAGATTTCGGTAAAATTTAGGTGGTTAAAAGTTTTAAATATCTTGGCGAAATAATAAGCAGAAACTTATCTGAAATCGAAAGCATGGAGTAGAGAATTAAAAATTTGGAGAATTTTTGCTACTTAACAAGTAGTAAGTATTATAAAAAATTCCTCTCCAAAAAGGCCAAAATTAGACACGACAATACAGTGGGCAAACCAGTAATATTGTACGGAACCGAGACTATGTGATTTCCCAGTTTAGAAAAAACTTCTTAAAAGAGAGAGAAGGATTAGGAGAATCCAAGGGCCCAAAGTAACACCAGAAGGATACCTGCTTAAATCTAACAAAGAAATTTACTGTGAAATAAGTGGCTTGGAACAGAAATGAGGGTTAGAAGACTCAGATTTTATGGTCACAGACCCTAGAGTCAGAGATACTAAACAAAAAAAAGTTTCATCACTATTATAGGCTACAAATTCAAACAAGGATATACAGAATAATTAAAACAAGAAGCACAGAAACACGGGTTACACTAGATTTAATAGAAAACAGAACAGAATACCAAAAAGTCCTCAAAAATGCGATACTATTGGCAGACAGAAAAAAATTCCCATCCAAGACCTGGACAGAAGAAAGAAGAATAACCTTCAGTGAAATCATGAGGCAAAGATGGGCCGAGAAAAACAAAAAACAAAACGCTGCATCATAGTCGCGTAGCCCTTCAGGACTGTTTCGCGTCAAATAATAAATAAATAATATTTACATACAAAATAGTAATGATACCAATTGTATATTGTAATCACCACTAGGGGAGTTCTTTTATCTAATAATTTCTACAGTGAATTTTTGAATATATGCAGGCACTAATTAATGTTTTTTCTTAATTTTTTAAACATTTTCATTACTTTGGCTACAATAAAATAAATACATTTAGTAAATGTGTGATGAATCTTGTGGGTCGCAAAATGTATCTTGCGTAACTGTTGCTCAAGAACCAGTATCTATTTTTTTATTATGTAACGGAGTGTATCAGTACTCTTCTGGTTCATACAATACAATGTATATGTTTATAATATGTTAGTTTCTATTTTCAAATATCTTGTTGTTTGTCTATTTAACGTCACTTTTATCCTGCTATGGGTAATCAGACCATGCTACATTGAGAGCTCTAAATTTTGTATATCCAGGTTTAATTAGGATAGGAATTCGAATATTTTGTCACACCACATGGTTTATTTAATTTAATTGGCGCCCTTGGACAACTTTGTGAATACAAAAAAAGCATGTAAACTGTATAAAATAAATTTAATATGTAAAATAAATAATGAAGTCGAAAATATAATAAATAAGCAATAAAACAAAATACAGCAAAAAAATTCACTTGTATTTTGCCCTGCACGCTAAATCGTGGAAATTACCGTTGTTTTCGTAGTATTGCTTCATAAAATTATCCTTTTTTGTTTGTTTGTTTTCCTCACAAACACAAAAGAAGTTTGTTGTTGACAAAACAAGCGATATACTGAATAAATAATTGCTTTGGAAGTGTGAGGTATACTTTGTGATATTAATACACTTCGGAAAAAGGTATTGGGTATTGTATGTTATGATAGGCACGCAAGGGGGTCAGTAACAATTATTTTATTATTCAATATCCACACCATAAGGATAAAGAATCATCTATAATAACACATAAGGACATAATCAATCGAGAACATAAGAATAAATTTTTAATTATTAACGTTTCACCCTCACCAGATTAAAAAATGTATTGTCTTATTTAAAAAATACTGTTTATTTATTTAAAAAATACTGTTTATTTATTTAAAAAATACTGTTTATTTTTTTAAATAACATAAATTTATGGTGCTATGGCTATTTAAACGATGCTACTGATGGAATCACCCTAAATTTAGGTTATACAGGCATAATTAGGATAGAGGATCTTTACCAAGTATCTGACACCGTACAGGCATGGGACCCCATTTTACGTCTCTTTCCAAGGACGGCAAAAGCATGGATTTTTACTCCCTTTAAAACCTGCCGATCTGTGAACCCCCCATCTTGCGCATAATAGGTTGTTATTCTAACCACTAATCACAAGTCGCCCCTAAAATATTTTTAATTTAAAAAAATTAAATAATGTTTCTACTACGTTTTATTTATGACTGTATCCACTAACTGACTTCAGCGGAATTATTTATTAACTAACATAATATACCTTTATATTAATTTCAAATAATTAATTACTTTGTAAATTTGAAATAATTTAAATGCACTATGCGTAATCAATTTAACAAAAACATAAAATAAAATAAAAACGATACATAAAACATCTAACAAAAATGAATGAATCAGTAGCTAAGAGCAATTAAATACAAATTCAGTTAAAAATAACTTTAATATGATTTTAAATAACATTTAAATTAATTATTTTACTCCCGTAGAAAAACAAGGTAAAATTAAATTGCTTGAATAATGTTTTCTTAAAAATGGAAATATAAATTTAGGCTGTGATCTGTAATACATTCATAATGACTGTCTATCTGAGATAACCCGTATCCTGATAAGAAAGCCGATCGCATATTAATGCAGAATCATGGCATGAAACATCAGGCTATTATCTCGGGTATGAAGGTTATAAATATTAACACACATACACACATATATTACTTTTAAATTAAATGGTTTTCTTGATTAAAAATAGATCTGTCCTGTTTATTTACTTACTATTATTTTTGTTTAAATATTTCTTTTTAAATTGTTTTCTGCCACTTTTTACACGCTTTATTATTTGTACCATTTAGCCTTCTGGCCAGATTAATGTTATGTTTCTTTTCCTCTTCATATCTGTTTTTCTAAAGGTATTTAGTCCCAGAATAAAGTTACTTTTCTATTCTATTTTATTTCCATTGAATATAGGACGATAATAATTGATCGATAGGTACTACAAAATAAAAAACAAGATCTTCATGCTATTAATTATTTTTAAAAAAATCAATGGATCGCTTGGGTGCTCAAAAAAATGCACCCCTTCACCCGACTCGGGAGGCCCCCCTCCTTCTATTTGATATATCTTCAATCCTCAGTGAGAAATAATAGTGGTATAATATGTAAAAGTGGGATTGGTCCGCCTTTAGGCGTACAGGGGGTATATTTAGGGAAATAATTATAACTGAGTATTTCAATTCAACTATAAAGTAAGAGTGTCTAAAGAAGTAAATCTGTATTCTCTAAATATAATATGACTTATACAGTGGCGGATTATCCGTAAGGCAAACTAGGCACGTGCCTAGGGGCGCGTAGTTACAAGGGGCGCGCGAGCTCAGAATTTTTAAATAAATAAAAAAAATAACATATCGACAAAGAAAGAAAGAACTAAATGCTGATCTATAATATAATACAAGCATCAATATATTAGGATGGTCAAATGGTTAAATTAAGATGGCCACTTATGGCCGGTACAGGGGCGCCGATAAAGTTATTGCCTAGGGCGCTCTGGACCTTTAATCCGCCACTGGACTTATATAATATGCGACAGATATGATAGTTTATTATATCTGGTGAATGCAACGTGAAAAGCGGTTGACATCCTAAGGTTTCATCCCTAGCACATGGTATAATATTTTTTTAAACTATGAAATCCGCATCTATACAAACTATACAATTATAGACAAACAAATTAGAAAAATTTCCAACGCACTATATAAATCTACATACAACGCACGGAGACATCTTAAAGATGAAATCATGCAAAGATGATAAAAAAAAAAATCATGCAAAGGATAGGAAAAAAATTGTCCCAGTGTGTTATAAACATAACTTGGACTAAAAATAAACTATGAGGACATAACAATATAAATATGGTATTATGAAATTAATATAATTGCCCCCTCAGTAAATTTCTGATCCAACAATTCCACTAAAGTAAATAATTAAATGCCACAAAAATTAAATGTTTACGAAATTAAAATATGACTCGTAAAATCATAAGAGTAAACGGAGAATGACGACAAAAAAGCATTAACTTTCTTTGATTTCTACATTTTTGTTGTTTAAAGGAAACAAAATAGAACTTTAAAAACTATTGCAACATTAAACATTCCATTGTATCCTTAAAACTTCAAAAGAATTTTATTTATATTTAAAGTATTTAGAGTGAGTAGCTGAGCATAAAGAGGCCTGAGCTGCTGTGCTGAAGGTCCTGAGTTCGATTCCTGCTGTAGCAGATTAATTATTTAATACGCTAACAGTTAAAAATGGAACCTGTAGGATTTGCAGGCGCTCCTGCGACTTACGTAAAAGTTTTTACCCTTAATTGGGGTAAAACTTGACAGTTGTGTGTAATCATCCTCCTTACACAATCCTTTGATTAGAAACAGAATAGTCTCTAGCATGTACTGAGCCCTTCATGGGCTGTATTAGTACAGGTTTTTAAAAGGAAATTATAGTTATTATTAGTTAGGTTCCATTGATTCAAAATTTTAACTATGTTCAGTGCCTTAATACTTTTCTAATACTGAATTACTGCCAACTTAAATACGTATTATAGAGTAAATTATTATTAAATCATTTACACTCATTATAAAGCCATTTGGTGCATCCATCTGTGGTTTTCCTTAAGATCTCTTAAACCCTCAGGACTTTTTGAGGATATTGTTCAACCGGCTCAGTGTCTACAAGTTATATCTATTGAAAATATTTTAATATCTAATACAGACAGCACATGTAGGAAACTTCATGTTCATTGGTGGGTCAAACATAAATAAGATTCAATAATTTAACACATTAATTAATTAATTTATAAATTAAATATTATTTTATTATTCTCTAATATTATTTCTCTCAGTAAATGTAATCATCCTTAAGATGCCTCCGTGCGTTTTATATAGATTAATATAGTGCTTTGGAAATTTTCTAATTTGTTTGTCTACATATAATTGTATAATTTATTGCATTGTACCTGCTATCAATTTTATTAATCCCCAAATATTTCTGTTTGAAAAGAAAAGATATGTCCAGGACCGGGACCCGAACCCGGGTCGTCCAGATCGCTAGTCTGGAACTGTATCATTTGAGCTATCCTGGCCCAATCATCGATGTCCAGATATCTGGACGACCCGGGTTCGGGTCCCGGTCCTGGAAATATCTTTTCTTTTCAAATAGAAATATAATTGTATAGTTTGTATAGATGCGGATTTCATAGTTTAAAAATGATTTCATCTTTAAGATGCCTCCGTGCGTTTTATATAGATTTATATAGTGCGTTGGAAATTTTTCTAATTTGATTGTCTACATATAATTGTATAGATGCGGATTTCATAGTTTAAAAAAATATAATACCATGTGCTAGGGATGAAACCTTAGGATGTCAACCGCTTTCCACGTTGCATTCACCAGATATAATAAACTATCATATCTGTCGCATATTATATAAGTCATATTATATTTAGAGAATACAGATTATTATATTACTTCTCTAGGCACTCTTACTATATTGTTGAATTGAAATACTCAGTCATAATTATTTCCCTAAATATACCCCCTGTGCGCCTAAAGGCGGACCAACCAAATTTTTACATATTATACCACTATTATTTCTCTCTGAAGATTGAAGATATATCAAATTTAAGGAGGGAGGCCTCCCAAGTCGGGTGAAGGAAGTGCCTTTTTTGAGCACCCTGTCCGGGGCGGCTACCTGGGGGAGTTGACCATAGGGTTTATACTGTAGGTGTCCTTAATCTGTAAATGTGGAGTGTATGTAGTCGAGTTTAAAATTTCTTCGTTTAGACATTTTAGATTCAGACTGAGCATGAATGTACTAAATAATGTAACACGGATTCACCATCAATGGTAAAATCGTATGGTCAAAGTTGATCTATCCAATCCAAGCCTGAATAATTTTCTTTATTACAATACTCTCTTCATAGTATTTAAGGGAATACTCTTTATTAAAGACATTTGATAGAAGCTATAAAAACATAGGTAAAGAAACATCATGACGTAATCAATTCAATTTAGTGCTTGGCTTCATTTCAAGAATGCGCAATTTTTATTTACATTCTTCCAGAATGAGGTATAATTAATTTTAAATAATTCAATCGTTTTTTTTTAAAATCCTTGATTATACACGTGTGTTTGTAATAGAAGTCTATAGTTGTGTAGTTTTTATTTCATTTATTTTGTTTGGTCACCGATAAAACTCTCCTAAAGTTCGCTAATTAAAGAAGGTTAAGAAATTTACAATGTTTCAGGAGTAACTTTATTTTTAGGTTAATTATTTTTTATGTTAGTTCAAATATAAATATATGAATTGACGTTATTGGCTGCTATTTATTACGAAATGTATACGTATTCGAAATATATTATTTCATAAAATAACATTAGATAAACAAAATCAGAAAAGCATTTTAGGAGAATAATGATTCAAGTATAAAAATTGGTTCAAGCAACTTGCACTTCAAAATTAAATGTCTTGCGTTTATAGAGAAATTAATATAGTTTGCAGAATCTAGACAAGTAGTTATTAACCGAAGTGATCAGTTTGAAGAAACCGCGGAAAAGGTAGGCTTACATATTTATTTTGTTAAAACGGAGATAATAACAAGTTATCATAAATAAACTAATACGACAGTAAAAACATTTAGATCACTAACAGATTTAAATACTTACTTTACTTTATAGGCGTTCCGACAAGGGTTGCCTCAACTGGTCAGAGCAGAGTTGCAGAGTTCCAAGTCTCCCGATCCACCCAATCATCCTCCTGGAGTCCTCGACCAGCCATCTCCTCTTGGACTCCCTCCATCCACCTGCTTCTGGGCCGTCCCCGTCGTCTCCTCCAAGGTGGAACCCAATCCAGAACTCGGTTTGGCCAGCATTCCAACGCCATTCTCTTCACATGACCGTACCATCTTAGGCGGCGTGCACTGATCCTTTCATTTGTACCAATAGCCACATCCATCCTCTGTCGAATTTCTTGGTTTCTTACTTTATCCTGCCTAGTGATACGGAGATACCTCCTCCAGAAATCCATATCAACCGCCTGCACCTTTGAGTACAGATGGGGGCTCATAGTCCAGGTTTCCGAGGAATATATCAGAAATATATTGGAGAAATAATTTGTAGAAATAGGAGACCAAAGCCCGGAAATAGGAACGATACAACATTAACAATAACAAACAAATAAATATAAAAAGTCATGAATGATACATAATTACATAGATAAAGGCCAGTAAGGAAACTACACAGTTGTATTACTCAAATACAAATTCAACTTGGCAGGTCACGAGCCCATCTTCTTTTCTAACGCCTCGGAGGATTATGAGGAATTGAAGAGGTATGAAAATATTGGGTTTGAGTGGGAATAAAGTTTGTCATGAAAGGATTGTTGTCGGGTCCGGGACAAATCAGCAACAAATGGGACATTGAGATCATTATGGGGGGACTTTATTCTTAATAAAGTAAGGAGCATTAGGTACGAAGGAGGATTTTATGATTGTAGGGATTGGATAGAGAGGAATTGGATGGCTTAGTGGAGCCCCAAAGCTCAACTCCCTAGATTCATATAGGTTTAAAACAGTCATGTATATGAGTCTTTTGTAATTGGCAGCTTAGAGCATTTGTCTAGTAAGTGTTGAAGTTGCCTGAAACGGCGAGTAAAAAAAAAAAAATTAAAAGAGCATGTTTTTCGATACTCTTTCGACATTATAGTACAGTTATTAGACCAGTGTTTTGTGGAAGAGAAAATACAAACATGGCATAGAAAACATTTTCGAAAAGGATTTGTGGTCCGATAAAAACGCACATAATAACCTAGAAGTAATGATATAAAACATCAGTTCTGCAGACATGTGGTCCGCATCGATTGATCAAGGTTAAACAAACAAATTTGTGATAAAATCTTGAACTACACATGCTAGAGAGGCTATGCTAAACAAATGAAAGAAGAATTGTAACAATTCAAAACTACTGAGTAACATTGTCTCTACCGGTAAGAATATAGAAGCAATTTTTGGTCTCAAAGTTGAAGAACAAAAATCACGACTAAAAATTAGAACTAATATATTCATATTTAGTAACGTCTAATAACACAAATAATTATAATTTTTAAATATCTTTGTTTTTGAAGAGAAAAGATTTGCCCTGGCCGGGTTCGAACCCGGGTCGTCTGCGACTCCGTCGCAGTGCCCTCAGACAGATCCGATCCTGAAGGGAACGGATTTGTCTGACTTGGATACGACTCCTGGTAGCTCAGTGGTTTAAAGCATTGCACCGGAGGTGCAGACGACCCGGGTTCGAATCCCGGCCAGGACAAATCTTTTCTCTTCAAAATAAAAATATTTAAAAATAGTTACCATCAAAATAACAATTAATAAAAATTAATTATAGATAAATAATTATAGTTTTGCGCGATGCAGGAGAATTTGCAATATTTGATTTAATATCGAGAGAGCAAGGTAGCTGAGTGTTAATGCTGATTTGTTGCTATTCTAAAGGCCCTGGATTCAAATCTAGCTGTGAGTGATATAAATTATTTAATCCCTTAATAGGGTTTGAACCCTGTGAGATCTGCTAACCTTCTCGGGTACACCCAGCCTCTATAAAAAGGGTGCCTTTAATTGGGGGAAAACCTGGTGATTGGGCGTGAGTGATCTCGTGCAAATCATATTCATGTGTAGTGGTAAAGATTTTTTTTTCTGATTGAATATATACCAGGAAAATATTAATTAAACTATTGATATATTGATTAAACTAAACCATTATCATTAACTGAATAATGTCCTCGTACAAGATTTTCTCAAAATAGTTTTATAAATCTGTTGTATTTTATTTGCGTAGAGGGGTGATTGTAAATGAGACAGCAATTAATTAATTAATTAAGGAGTGTTTCTTAAAATTTATTCTTTACTAAAAAAAACATTGACTTTACTAAATTGTGGATATAAAATCTAGTAGATCGGAGTTTTGTTACAAAGAGTTGGTGATCAGGCATGCAAAGCGATACTTAGCCAACGATTAAGATTGAAATTGCATTGGGCGTGGGTTAAATCAAGACTTGACTCGGACATCAATCCGATCGGATGCTGCCTGCTCCGTCCTTTCCCACAACATCGCGTTCGTTCCATCTTAATGGCCTCATCGATAATGCGCTTCAGGCTCTTCACAATTCCAGTAATCGCTTCGTCTTTTTTCTGCCTAAGAATAAGAAAAAGTATAGGCCTTGTCCAAGTGCGTAGTCGTAGGGAAGAACAGATTGAAACATCAAACAACTGCAATTCACGGATCTGTTTCGGAAAACGCAGGCATTCGGTAATTATGGTGTTATTATATGAAATAACTCCATATGTTTCGGAAATTTAACATGTAACCTAATTATAAATGCAGTTATAACTTTATAACAGTTATAACTTTTATTGATAACTGTTATAACCTAATAGAAATAAAAGAGCATGTTTGTATTTATGTATAATTTAAAACACAACAAATAACCAAGACAATTATATATATACATTTTAATAATAAATCCCTGTTTTCGTACCTCATTCTCCAAATATATTCACATAGGTACGAATCTATCATCGTCCGGTGCGTACCGCATTCTCTCTTGTTCCTTCTCTTGTGGGAGATTCGATTCTTTCATTACGTGCTCTGGAGGTTACTTAGTGTCCCTTGGAACAGAGTCTTTTTTTATGTATAATACCCTTATCTTGCGCATATTTTATGCTTGATTCTTGATTTTTAACTATTTTCGGCAATTCTAATAAATTCATTTTAATGACTGAGTAAATCATATGTACTATAAGTAAACTATATGATTTTATCTTTCTTTACTTTTTATAAGAGTTTTCTGTTAGTACCTCTAACCTTTATCAGTGATTGAACCAGCCATAGTCTGATATTACAATACTTTCCATAGTTTACTATGTACTATGTGCTTACTGAACAGTAATTTTTAAGATATGAAGTATTTATTTTTTCGAAAACCTGGCACAATAAGGATAAACGTATTTCACCATTTAAGTCGGCAACTAAAATTGATGAGGCATTTTTTGAATTGTTATAAAAAAAAAATGTAGACTTTCTTTATAAGGGTAATGATGAATAATGATATTCAGTTTGCAAGAAGCATTTGTGTCACCGATTCTATATCCGCCTGTCCTCGCATTTTTTGCGATGTATACGCGGGTATATAGGATCGGTGAAGAGAACGGATTTGCCTGACTTGGATATGACCCCTGGTAGCTCAGTGGTTTAGAGCACTGCACTGGACATGCAGACGACCCGGGTTCGTATCCCGGCCAGGACAAATCTTTTCTCATCAAAACAAAAATAAATATTAAACATTGGTGGCAGAATCTGAAATTTTCTGAAGGGGCGGCAGTAATTATACCATATTTAAGGAAATTTTATAGTACTTATAACATATGTATGATAGAATTATGATTCTTTACATGGTAACATTACAATACTGTATCAAACATTGAATAAATTAATTTATTTATATAGAAATAATTAAAGATATTACAGTCTGGTTTAGGATGATTGTGCAAGGAGTTCATTGCTGGAGTGCTTTATAGTGGCTGGATGAACCTCAGGTGGGTCTGTGGATCTCTCAGGGCCGATCCCAGACTGATAATAGAATAAAAAATATAATAATAGCAATCCTCATACATGAACAGCCCTAGTGAACATGTGCATAGATCGAATGTTGTCCAAAATGAGATATTTTTACTCTAATGACACTATCCCACTTCCCTCGTTAATCTATATATATAAAAGAGTTCGTTGTGACTGAAAAGACCATCGCAGAGCCAAAACGGCATAAGCTACAGACTTGAAATTCGGACAGTATGTACATTTTCTAAGGCCGACGCGCACTAAGAAAGGATTTTTGAAAATTCGTCACCAAAGAGGGTGAAAACATTTGTAATAAAAAAAAACCTCATAGTTAAAGCGAGCACCATGAAATTTTAGATTTAGCTTCTACATTAAAAATAAAGAAATAAGTGTTTTTTATTTTTTGAAAATCGACTCCTAAAAGTGTAAAATGCGGGAAACCGTAACATGTTAAGTTAGAGACGTAAAAATAAGTAAGCAGGCTTTAAATTTTAATATAATAATAATTTTATTCAAGATTTTGAAAATCAACGTCCAGATATTACAGCTTCGATAGTACACGGTGGATTTTAATAAATGAAAAACTTATCGATAGTTCTGTAATTATGCCATTTAATATTTAATAGGACAGCTTAATAAAATCTATCAACTAAGTGATACGCATTGGTAGGCTGGCTGAATTCACAAATGCTTCAAGTCATTGTTTATGACATCGAGTTCATTTATGGAATTCAAAACTCACTCTACGTTTAAATTCAAGATAAATTTCTATTTAAAATCAACGCGGACGAAGTCGCGGGCAAAAGCTAGTATTAAATAATTTAATTTTATTTATTTTATTCTATTTCCATGCTCATACCATATTGTTACTTATATTTCTATACGTTCCTTGTATATTTATACCACTTCATACTATATGTATGCATTTTTAAAAACTGTTATACTCTATATTTATATCTTGACTTGCTACTGTTATTTTTCCTTTATTTACTCTTTAATATCATTTTGGCTATACCTTCTTTCATTTTACTTATGTAAACTCCCCAGGAGTCTATTATCTTACCTTTTATAGTTTTTATATATATTCTACTACCTTTTCCATAATTTTACTTCTCACCTCTGATGTTTATACTTTTTCTTTTTAAATAACTTTCTGTTTACTTCCTTCTTTTATCTTTGTAAAAATATTTTTTTGGCCACCACCACCGTTCTGTACATTTTCTCTGTAATTTTTTATTCATGTATATCCCTCACTTTTGTTCTAAATTTCTACCTCTCTACATATATATTTGTTCTCATTTATCATATACTTAGTCTGCAATGTATTTTTATAGTTCTGTTATTTTGTCTGTTTTTCTTTCTTAGCCCTGAAGATGACCCACAAAGTGGGTCGAAACGTCGGCACATAATTAAATAAGTAACCACTTATTTAGTGTTTTTATTTGACTGCACCCCCAACTATTTTCTTCCTTACGTCTATCTTCCAGTCAACCATCCCCTCGCTTCTCATTAAATAATTTAGGATAAAATTTCACTTGAGCCCTTTTTTACAGGGGCTTTCACCATAGTAATCCTTGTAATACTCGTTAATTTTCAAATAAAATTTATTTAAACAGGAGTAAAAAAAGATTGGTAGTAAGCGAAAACCGTCGTCAGGAAATATTTATTTATTTCTTATCGTTGAGTTATTTTATAGTTATCACTACTACTCTTCCATTATCAATAGAATTTTAAATGAACTACAAAATGGCGTAGAAATAATAAAAATAACATGCCACAAAACGACTCATCGTAAAAATTATAAAAATATGTGGGTCATTTTTATCAATAAAGTTTTCTAAAAAGTATTTACTAATTCAAATTGTTTTCTCTCAACCGAACAAACTGGTTGTGACCATGAAAAAAAAACTTTCATTTCGCAACTGTTTAGTAAATATTCAACGCCAGGTGTCGATTCATTATTAATCCAGATAAAAAGTTAACTATTTGACATGAATTTTTAAAATCAGCTCCTTGGATTTGCGAATCAATAATTGATACGACTGTTTATCAATACTAGCTATTTTTTTGAGTAGTTTTGCTATAGACCAAGAGTTCCCAACCTGGATGAAACTATTTTTCATTTAAGGAAGAAAATAGTTGGGGGTGCAGTCAAATAAAAACACTAAATAAGTGGTTACTTATTTAATTATGTGCCGACGTTTCGACCCACTTTGTGGGTCATCTTCAGGGTTATAGGAGGCTGGAGCAAGACTAGACGCGGTCTAACTGACAACAAAATACGTTATACGTTATATTTTTCATTTATATTTTTTTTTTAGATATACTTTATTGAATTATTACAATCTGCCACTTGTGGGCAATAACTAATAGTGCTAAGTAGCTATACAATTATTCCATAAAAAAAAAAATAATAATAACATAGACAAAAATAAAATAAATAAATATAATAAAAATATATACATCCGGATTAAAAAACCCCAAAATAAATGCGAAAATGTAATAAAAATGGAATCTAAAAATAAAATAATTCTAAAAATAAAATAATCTTACATTCATACCATAATTACACTATTTACAATTTGCCTGGGGTCCCCAAACTAAGCATCTTCCCCAGGAATGAGGGCAAAGCAGGACTCCGGGAGCCCCCTGCCCCCTTTCCCAGCCTCGTCACTGGCATTAAACGCCAATGGAAGCTGGTTAAGGGCGCATGACATCACACAGACAGGTCGTGAGTGGAGAATCTGGCCAGTGCCAGTACTCAAAATAACATTATTACAACAGGTCTCGGGGCCATTGACGGTTAAACATTTAGATTTAATTATTTTTCTCTTACTATTTCGTCTATTTCTTAAATTGAAACTCATAATGTTATATCTTGTGGGAGTAAAAACTAATGTTTTGTTTTCTGTTAAGAGTTTGCCCAAATTTGAGGTTTTCTCCAACTATAGGATAACATTTTTTCCAGGTCTTTCTGTCAAGAAAAACTTCTTCATTGAGACCTCATCCTGCCATGTCTTGCTGAACTTGGTTAATCCATGAGATTCTTGGTCGGCATCTTCTTCGCTTTACGGTGATTTTCCGAGAATGGTATTAGTAGCCATTATCTCTCGGACTACTGAATTGGGTATCCTATCGCGCATTGACGTTCTGGCTGCCCTTCTGAATGTAATACTTTTTTTTCATATTCCATACAATTTATTGAGTAAGGAGTACGTGAAAGGCTTTCATATTAACAGGATGGGGCGTACTACACAAATAAAATATTGTCATATATTGTTAATATGAATAAACAGAGAGGGGGAGACCTCTGTGTCTAGAGCGCTGTGTGGCTGTGCTGAAGCTCCTGGACTCAGATCAATTATTTAATTATCTCCTCAGGGTTATCCAGCCAATTTAATATGGGTACCCTTAATTGGGGGAAAACCTGGAGGTTGAGTGTGATCTCAGCCGAACCACCTCCTTACTCAAGCGTTGGCTAAGAAATAGGCCAATCTCTACCCTATAATTAATCCAAGACTCTTCATTAGTTTTTTAGTGGAACAGGTTGTTTTTTTAAATAAGAATTAACATACTCTTTTAGGTTTCCACGGCCACTATTTATACAAAATACTTCAGTGGTATCTTCTGGTTTAGACAGTGTCGCTAACTTTTTCGCCAACGTTTCGCCAGACATACTGCTGACTTCTTCAGAACAGAAAAGAGAGAAATTTGATTATTATTATATTTATTTTATTTTTGTCTATGTTATTTTTTTTTTTTATGGAATAATGAGAAAAGAGAATCAAATTTCTCTCTTTTCTGTCCTGAAGAAGTCAGCAGCATGTCCGGCGAAACGTTGGCGAAAAAGTTAGCGACACGGTCTAAACCAGAAGATACCACTGAAGTATTTTGTAAGAATTAACATGTTTCAATAAATTTGGGAGAAGAATAGAGATCTGATATGGAAAATTCCAGCAAGGATATAGTATGCAGTATTTTGGATACGTTTCGATTTTATTTTTAATAAACTTTTGGAAAATAATATTCAGTATTTTATGGGCATTATAGTTATAAAAAATAATAATAGCATACATAATTATCACTTTTTGGTATATGTTCCACAGGTCGTCGGTTCGGAAGAATTACAAGTTTTAACTGTTTATTCGTTTCATTTTTAATATATTAAAAAAATACAAGTTATCGTAAGCTTTAATAAGGAAAAGAGAATGTAATTATGGGGTGATGAGTAGATTTCGGTAACAATTTCATCAAGAAATAAAAAGTTTCAACTAACATTTCGAAAAATAAATGAATGTACGTTGAAACGTTAATTTCTAGATGAAATTATAACCGATATATACACATTTCCCATAACAACATAATCTTTTCCAAACTAAAGCTCATGATGTATTATTGGAAAATATTAAAAGGTATACGAATAAGAAGTTAAAACTTGTGACTTGAAGCCACAATCTGCGGGATAATTATCCTTTTTTATCATAATTAAATAATGAAGAAATGAAAATACATAATTTTCAACAATATATTTTCGATTTATATTGATCTCAATATAATCTTATATGGATAATTCGCCTTTAAATTATATATATTACACTATTATTCAAACAAAACGAGTTTTTATTTATCGATTGAGTTATAATATTTTATATTGCATGTTTACATTTCTGTCAATAAGGTTTTTCATTTACATATGCATAATTCATTTGAGGCATCAATGACTTCAATTGCTAAGAGAGACTAAAGGAAATATTTGAACAGATGTGTCAATATATGACACTGTATCCCTCAACACATCTGACACCTCATTCGACCAGCTTTGACGATCGGTCGATATGTCTATTTCTGTATTTCGTTATAGAAGCGCTTTAAAATGACAACGGAATTGACACAATTGTCATTGCCTTTCTATGGGTATGTCCTATTTTTATTTTCAATTTGTATTCTATTTTCAAACATAAATATGTAGTTTTAATATAGAAAATGCTTGGGGGTGCGGCCACAATAAGTATATACACGATACTAAGTATAACTTGTATATTATGGGCTGACGTTTCAGCTCAACTTTAAGGCCAACAGGGTAGATATATGTAGGGTTTACTTTATAATAAAGTAAATATAAATACATTAAAAAATATTAATAACAAATATAAATTGAACTTATAAAGTAAGTTATAACTTATTTTAATGATGGATTGAATTGGTCAAGGGGTGCAGTCAAAAATATACGCAAAATAAGCAGGACTTAATTTTCAATTGTGCCAACGTTTCGGCCTACGGTGTTGGCCATCTTCAGGGCAAATGAAGGGTGCCTCGGCTGTGGTGACTTGTCAAACTTTGTGTTCATTTGACAAGTGTTTGACCGGTACACCGTACACTGTACACCGTAGGCCCAAAAGTTGACACAATTAAAAAAGATGTTCATTTTATTTTTGTGTTATCATTGATTGCAACCCCTGACTAATTCAATCCATCATTAGAATTATCCAGTCAACTATTTTCCAACCAAAAATAACTTATTTCATTTCATTATATATTTATGAAAATGATTATTTCGAGTTATTAAAAGTTTCTAAAACAAACTCTTGAGTCTCTAAAATCGGTTTAAAGCATGTCTGATTTAAAAATTAACAGAAATAAAAATACTAACCAAAATTCTATTGATGTGAGATGTGCTGTTTCTGTGCTAATTCTGAATCATCAAAACATTGAATGTGATTAATAATTCACGGCTGCATGAGAGATTTAAGGTTGTTTTTTTTAAAATCTTCTAACACTACTCCAATAATCTCTCTTTCGCCAGATTAAAATAAATATATAACTTTTGTTAGACAATTCGTCATTCATTATACGATTCTCAATCGATTATATTTAAAAAAAAAAAGAGACGCTCAACTGTCCTCGAAATAAAAATTTAACCTTCTATAACGAATCGTTTATTAGTAACTATAATTAGTTAAACGACTAATGAATCTTCCTTCATACAGACAAACAACAGAACTAGCTATAACGGACTGAGGGATAGGCAAAATACATATTTCCTTTGTAATACGATAACTTCACGTTTTTGCGGTTAAAATACTTTCATTACTGCACATAATGAAATAAAAATAAAGATTTATTTATTGAATCAATTAGTATAAATATTAGTGATCTTTTTTTCCCCTCTTGTTCAGAAGATGTTGTTTAACGACTTTCTTTTTTTCATCGCTTATCTAGTCCGTCCTGTCCTGCTACCTATCGGGGTAGACCGAAAATTTATGAAGCCCTATATCTTTAAGTCTTTGTGCGTTGAACTATCGCCACGTGTGGATGCATACATTACCTTACCTCAATTTATTCTTTTATTTGGCCAAGGAGTGGGTAAAATTTTCATTATATCGACTTTTTTGTCTTTACGGTTTATATTGTTGGCCTTATGCTATGCTAGGTTATGTTTTATATACAACTTGGTTTCAAGGGAAATTTTTTTTTATTTCTTCAATTTGGACCTTGGACCTAAATCCCATAACCCCGGTCACAACGTAAGATACACGTTTGCATGATGTGGAGTTTTCTTTTCTTATAATATTTTCATTCTGACTCTTTCTCGCCCCCATTTATTAGTGAATTTTATTAACTAAATTTAACAAAAAATCAAAATTTGAACGGTCAACGCGTTTTTCCGCTCGAACGAGATGAAATTTTCGGGCGCCACATTGTGACAGAGTGGTGACAAGTGCCGTGACCCTGTCGGGAGCATTATCTCAATATACCAATTATCTGAGCGGCAGTCACTCTAGCGATAAGATCGAACTGCATGATATCGACTTTCCTATATGCCTACGTGCTGAGGGAAGGTCGATTCCAGTGCTATCGATTGCGATATCGAATCTATAATTCATATAAGAGTTAAATATATAATTAAGGGTCAAGTATCAAGTCATGCTGTTCTAGTAACCTCCTTGCTATTGTTTTTTTTTACTTTATTTCAAGGCCCCTCTATGTTTTATTTATAACAATAATTTTATATGAATATAACAGAGCAATTACAATAATCTAGTAATATATAAAATATACATAATAAAAAATTATCTTATCTTTTAATTAATTATTTATGATTAGTAGACTATTTTAATCACACTGCTAAACATTTATATAATAAATTTAGCAGTATGTAGCTCATCCATAAAAAGGCGTCTCATTCCAAACCCGGATAAATCCATGATTTTATTTTCAATTAATTAAAATATTAGCTGAAATCTTTTTACTGCCAAAAGCGTACATATCCAATCCCGCTAAATCCAATGTAAAATGTATTATGAATCTAGTCTTCCATTTCAAAACAGTATAAACATCTGGTGATTTAAAATGGTCATACACTCAAAATCCAGTTAGATCAAACAAAAAAAACAAAACAGCATTCCTCAGAATTCTGATGGTCCAATTAAAAATTGTGAATATGTTGACAGTTATGCCATTTAAATGTGTATTAAAAAATATTAATTTGATTTGTCTATTTCTATATACTTATTGAGAAATTAAATTCTCTCTCTCAAGTATATAAATAATACATGAAACAATAGACTCTTACCTTATCATAGAAAATTATAATTCATTGTTCAAGGTCATTCAGGTGATGGGAAATATGGAAATCTACTCAATACAAAGTATCTTATTTCTTCAAATTAGGAAATTATGAGCGAGATATAATTTTCAAAAACAATTTGTAAACATAATTACGGAAAATTTTTATCTCAGGAGTGAATGACTGAATATTCTGTGAATTGGAAAAAACAATTATTAAATTTATTTTAGTATAAAGTGTAATAATAAATGATGAATTTTTTTTGCCATTATTTGTTTTAAACTGGACCATTTAGACCATCCGAGAATCCTCGGAAAAATTTTCCTCGTCTCCATAAATATTCAATTCACCATTTCACTCTTTCTTTATTACATATTTCTTTTTCTTCTTTCCCTTCCATCTATTGTGCATTTCAGCATGGAGGAGCCTCCAACCACCTTGTCCACACATCTCAGTCTCTCGTCAATTCCTTCAGCTGGGTCATTATTACATATTTATGTTACAAAAAGGTTTTTTAAATATTATTTTACATAATAACCTTTTAGTAATTATTATGTATTATATTTAAGAACTTTAAGTAGGAATACGAATCCTAAAGCTCTTAATATTGATGGTGAATAATTTATACATATATATATACTATTCATAAATATATACACATATAGGTCCAAAGATATGCTTTACTCCTCTGGAAATTCTTTAAAGATGTTCTATAACATCTTTTAAATAAAATTTCTAAAAAAATTAACTTTTATAGCATACATAACTAATTTATTGAAATGTCCCCAGGCACTCCCTCCCTGCTTTATTATGCTTTAAGTACATTAATTTTTATGATAAATAAATTATGACTGTGGATAGTAAAAATTTTAAATGTTTCCAAAATTTTTTTGACGAATGAAAGGTCACTAAAAGTTTAATATCAGCCAAATAATTCAATAAATTCTATATTAAAAATGGTTGTTCTAATACAGATTTATATGAATTTAGTCTTGCTTTTATTTTAAATTCTTGTTGATAAGATAATGTCGTTATTAAAATTCAGTTACTGATCTAGCTGAAAAACATAAATATTTTAAAAACTTTCTGACTTTACCTATTATAATCATTCCTTATAAAAATATATTTATATTTTTCCTTTTCACTAATTTTACAATAAATATATTTTTTTTATGGTGAATTGTGAATAATTCCGTGCAGTGTTTTCAATCAACTGAAAGGTTTAATTACTGTTGGCCCTCTATAATTATAGCTGTGGATGTAAAATATGGTCGTGTATCTACTTCTATACCTACACTAAATATATGATGAGCTCAAACAATAAATCCTAAACCATTAATTATTCTAATATTCCTAAATGTTTCATATCTTTCCTAAATCATGGATCTGATAGATTAGTATGTGGGGATCTGAAATTTCTAGTTTTTGAGTCTAGTAGATTTTGCACGATTAATCATCAAACATAATAGATTTATTGGTGTTGCAGACCTGATTGATGTATTATACTATTTTCATAATGTAAGAATGGAAAAATTCCAATGAAAAAACCTTGAGTTCCTTAAAAACAGAATACAAAAATATCTGTAGATATTTTCCCAATTCGAACATTATCAGGATGGAAGCAAAAATTGAAAATTATGGAAATAAAAAAAAAAAATAGAGAGCACAATCCAAACTCACTCTCCACCAAGAGATCATCCCACCACCAAAGCCCAGATGCAGCTAGGGTTAAGTTGGTAAGCTTCAGTACTTGGAGAGAGATAAGAAAGGTCTAAAATTAAGAATGGTACCAGGCAAAAAAAAAAACAAATCAAATTAGGATAAGTGTTGAATTCCTTCCTTATAACTTCTCCAACACCAAAGTATCCATGGTATTTTGGATTATGAAATGCCTTGAATCATGTTCTCCTTTGATAGATATATGGTAATGGAGTTCATTATAATGTAATGAGTTTCTTTTTTTTTTTGTTGCTAAATTCGTCTGTCAGGTGTTTCTACCTATCTGACCTCACTCTACTGTGGACTGTCATTCCATACGGATGTATATCAGTGGTTTATATGGCTAAGTAATTGCCAAATTTTACCATTTTTTGTTATTGTATCTTTGCGGCTCAGCGTTGGTGTTATGTTACGTTGATGTTATGTTAGTGTTAAGTTATATTATGGTTATGTCGTTGGTGTTACCGTTTGATGTAAAGTATATGAATACAACATTTTTCTTTGGACTTCTTTTTATTTAATTAATTTGGACCTTGGACCGAAAACCCCACAACTTGGTCACAATAATCACAAATATACTTCTTGAAAGTAACTATGAGAAAACTCATGAAAAAAGTTGAAAGGCAATGTGCAAATGTAAAAAAATTGTATAGTGTTGTTGCCACTCTGGCATCTAACGTACTCTACGTAATTATTCAAAGCATACAGAGAATATATCTGTAAAGAATGTATTTCTTTTTTCTTGAAACATTCAAGAACAAGAAGAAATGGCTTGTTATGGCAAGCTAAAAACAGAGAGAGGGAAATAACTATTTGGATGGCATAAGATACCATTTCAATAGAATGGCAACGTTTAAATATCAGGAAACCACTTAAGAACTAATGAAATAGAAATGGAAAATAATAGTGAGGGTAACAGGTGCTACTGGTTTATTAAAAAATATTCTATAGAACAGGGGTCGTCACTAACCTTAACTTGGGGAGCCAAAGTTTATAAAACTGTTTCAAAGCGAGCTACATTATTTGGAGATTAATTGATTTATTAAAAAATAGGCATATTTTAATATATAACTTTTATTTTATTTTCTACTTGTAACATTAGTGTTCAATTACACAACAAGAAATAACATTTTATTTTTGAGAAGTTCTTTTACGAATTATTTTGTTGTTTTGCTATTAGTTGTTTGAAATGTGGCTAGTTGTGAGGCTGGACAGAATAAAGGATGCAGGGGTTCTTAGCGGATCATATAGGCATCAATAAATAATAAAAACAAAATATCATATTTAAATATTTTTATTTGAAAAGATTTGTCCAGGCAGGGATTTGAACCCGGGTCACCCACGTTACTAGTGTGGTGCTCTACCCAACTGAGCTACAACACGGCCAAACAAATCCATCCAATGAGCCAGGTTAGCTCAGTTGGTTAGAGCACCACGCTAGTGACGTGGGTGAGTTCGAATCCCTCCTGGACAAATCTTTTCTCTTCAAAATAAAAATATTTAAAAATTATAGCAATTAATAAAAAATAAAATACAAAATATAATAGTTTATTCTATAATATTATTTTACTATTTTTAAGTTTTCTCTTCTATAGTGATTAAGAAAAAATTAAACACAAATAATTTTTATTATGTTAAAATTAAACATTGGAGTGCTGCCGATGGGTAGTTGCTCCACATGTGTTTTTCAGGTCATAATGTACATATCAGCAGATTTACTAGTTATAATCATATTATAGTTGTAAATATCAATAAATTAAATTAAAAAAATAAATAAAATTAAACATAGTCATTAACCTACTAATGATTAACTAAATTAAAAATTTAATCGTGTATCATTAATAAATCTCTTTATATGTTCTTCATTTTTCAAGGTCGTTTTTAATTTTGTTTCAGGTAAGTAGAAGGATGAAGCATTCTTTTCATTTCATTTCCTCTTGTATAACTGCTGCTGTGAGTTTGAAATCATATTTAATTATAAAATTATTGAAAATTAATTGATTAAATTAATATTAAAAGAATAAAAACACATTGTTATGTTATTTAATAAATTTAGTAGCATGAACAATCAGGTTCCATTCTCACTTATTTTATAATTAATGATTAAAATTTCCTGATTATTTATTTTCAAATTATAAATTATCTTTGTAAATTTACTGATAAAATATCTACTATGAAAATTATTATTTAAAGAGTTTTAAAGAAAAAAATAGGTTAATCAATTTTCAATTGCACTGGAAATTCACTCTCATTATAGAATTGATGCTAAAAAAAAGGTAGTAGGTTAGAAACTAATTATTATAGTTTCTAATTATTTAAGAAATCATTTTTACTTCTATCCAGACCATTTCCTCCTACAAAAATATTATGTGGTTAACCATTTATTATTCAACATAACTGTTATAAATTAACTTATATTTATTACAGTTTTATTTAATTTTTCGGACTATTAGTTCACGGATTTACCTTATTTTGTTTTTGTTCTTTATACAAATGTAACAAAATTAAATTATAAACATGTATAATATTACATATACCTTACAAAACATGTGTTAAAAAAAAAAAAAATACAACACCTTTAGTTTGGTAATCGTTTTGATTACAATAGAGAATTTAATTTTAAAATACAAGCTTTTTGTTTTATTTATGGCTGTCTTTATGGACTGTTTATTTTGACTGTCCTTTTCTTCTCTACCTCTATGAAAGAGGTATTTCATTCGCTCCCTATGTTTTTACTTTCTTTACACTGTTCAGATTGTGCCTGTTTTTCTAACAGGTCTTCTATGAAACAATTCTGGATTCTGAAGTTCCTTCCTATATGAAGAACGCCCTTCAATACCATCCAGAGGGACCCCGAGCTCTTCAATGTATTTTTCAGTCTTCTTAATCCATTTGTTGGCCATTTTCAATTTTTTAAGATCTGTGAATACTCTTTTGGTGATTCCGCTTGAGTTTATCCTTTTTAGGTGCACATGGAATAGAATTCCACATTTTTTTGTTATGTCTGTGTTTTTTTGTATATGCATGTAGATTTCCTGGTTACTGCATCATCTGTGTTGATCACCTTTTTTAATTGGTCCCAAAGTTTTTCTTATTAATTTTCTCTCTGTGGTTTCTAGGTCTGCCAACATTTTCTTGTTCAGGATTAAATTCAAGTTTCCTATAATTATAGTTACTCTGATTAATTTTTAATTTATACTACTCGAATGTATCAGATAACACAACTATACAGTATTAACAACTAAACTTTAACATTGATAGCAATTTTTTTTGTGACTTTGGATGCTTCTTTTTTGATCAAAGTTCTCCTATGCCTTCTTTATCTGGTCATTTCAAATCTATTTAAGATACAATTTTCTCATACGATTAAATAATTTAATAATGTTTATAATAATTTAATTCACTAACTAGTTGTTAAATTTTCTACACTCATCATGATCCTTCATTTTTTCGACCATATAAAGCAAGACTCTAAAATTATTTTACACCACAACTGTCACTTTAAATATTGTAAAATTATTGTGTTAAAAGTCAATCGTTGACTCAGAAAACTGATGATAGGCTACAAAATACTTACCAGAAATTTAATTTTCTTTAAACTTACACCCCAAGCATTAATGAAGGAGAGGACTCAAATATTTGAAGATTGAAAATAGATGTCAAGGAACATGTTTTAATTACTCGGAAAAAAATATTATGGATAAAAAAAATTATCTATACTGAAAATTTAATTTGGATGTCATCATCTTGGATGTGGTTATTAAAAATATCAGAACATATCAGTTAATTTTAACACATTAATATTTGATAGTCCGTGGCGAACCAATCCTCATTGTTCCAATTGTGGAATTCATCAAATTGCTTTTTTTCCAGTTATTCAGAAGTAATGTCTGTCATTAATCTCTTTTTTAATAACTTTTTATTTTCTGTATTCTTTTCAGGCGTGTTTTCTTTTTTAAAACATATTCTTGGCATTCTTCTTCAGTCAACTTCCATTTTTTTACCACCCAATTTTATTTTATCCCAACTTATATATCTATATACCTTTATTACACATTGGAAACTTTTTATATATTGTACAATATAATAGGGAGAAAATAATAAATGACTGAATTTATTATTGATATAAAATATATAATAAATAGAAAATAAAATATATCATAAAAATGAAATAAAACAATAAATTGTTTTTTATTTAGTTATGAGGGAAATAATAAACAGCAGTTTTTGCCCTTAAAACCAAGCAATAAATTCAATTTAACTCCTAGAAATTAATAAATTACGCTGGAAAAGAAAAAGGACAATGTATTTTAATATAAAAATGTTATTTTATAGAAAATTTACATTTTACTAACTGTATTAGAAACATCTAAACTATAAATATTATCTAACTAAAATAATATTTATACATATATGTATAGAATATTAAAGTCTTCTTATATTGTATTTAAAAAAAATTCAAAATAAACAATTTCGATTGTGAAATATATTAGGATTTAAATATATATATAAACAAAAATTAAATAAAGTCAAACAATATCTACCCTTGCTGTATAGCAAGCAGTTACTTCAATTGCTCAAAGATAGCGCTGCGGTAGAGGCGGCAGGTAGCGACACCTGGCGCTGAGCCGAAGAACCGCCGAGGCCAGCCACTCGCTCACCTTAATCCTAGCGAGGACGAACCTCTTCCGCCATTTGCCTCAGTTTTCAATAATATGATTGCTTTGTTTTTCTCTCTCTCTCTGTATCCACGCTAGGGAGAGGGACCTTGGGAGGAGTAGATCAATAGCTGTCATTATACCTCAATTAAATAATAACAATCTAATATTACCTCTAATTGCGTTGCCAAGGAAACTCCTGTAAGGGTTAATCCAGGTGTTCTTATTCATTTTTATTATTTTTTAAATTTATAAACAACGTATTGAATTAATTAAACGTAATAAATACACGTGTATGTTTAAAATGCGCTCAAAATTTCTCAGTTGTTTTATTTATTTTTCTTAGCCCCTACTCTTCATTTAACCACTTTGCTCAAAAAAATACCGTTAAATTTTTCGCCTAGGCTGATCTACTCGAACCTGTTTTGAAACTTACTTAAATCCGAAAAGTTAAACAGTAAAAATAATCTTCTGACATGTTATAAGAAATATAAGAATACCCAACATGTTACACATGATCCGAACATTTTTTTTAGTAACGGTGTCAGTACTAATTTATTTTTGCTTATTGTTTTTCACTATATATACAGTTCTGATTAAACAAATAAGCCATTTTTTGGATTGATTAATTAAATAGTGAAAATACAATACAATAGTATTTTATAAAGCCACAATGAAACTACTTTGTTTATACTCCACACTCTTATCAAATGAAAGTTCAATTTATATAAAAATATTATTAGAATGCAATTTGAAAATCTTAAAAAAAAGACAAAGGCTTGGGTTTAAAATACTGGAAAATAACTGATCAGTCACCGTTTCGTCATCATCTTATATCAGAACAAACAAAAAAACTCCCATCAATCCTAGAAGTTCAATAAAATATTTATATAAAGAAATACCATCTTAATATGTAAGACAAATAGTATTTAAACAAATACTATTACTAAAAATAATTTATAATTTTTTATTTTTATTTTATTGTGATTATTTAAATATTTTTATTTTGAAGAGAAAAGATTAATCCCGGCCAGGACAAATCTTTTCTCTTAAAAAAAAATTAAAACTAATTTAATTTCCCTACTGTACGAAAATACTGTTATATTCAATAATAAATATTATAAAGTATCAGAATGCAAATGGAAAAAAACACAAGCAAAGCTTTATGTTTCAAATCTGGAGTAAAAACAAACAATTACCAGTCGACGTTTCGCCTATTCAGCCATTATCAAGACACACAAAAAAAGAGTAAGATCAATTACATCTCAAAGAAGAAGTTCAATACATCCTAACAAATGACCGCTCAAAAAGGCTTATAACTTGAGACCGCACATCCATCCCAAGACGTTCAAACCAAAAGTTTTTTTTTTTTGTGTGTCTTGATAATGGCTGAATAGGCGAAATGTCGACTGGTAATTGTTTGTTTTTACTCCAGATTTGAAACATAAGCCTTTGCTTGTGGCTTTTTCCATTTGCATTCTAATAAATGTTAATGTTTCGTTTTGAGTTTTGGCTCTATTTTATTGATTTTACTATAAAGTATCATTCATATATATTAGAAAAATTGCATCAATATTTAAATATGTCAATACATTTTCATCCTTGATAATTTTCTGGTCTGCTCTATTGTATTATGGATCTATTGTTAATTCCAATTCCCTGATGCATTTTTCAATGCCTGTGTACTAAGTAGGTTATGTTTGGCGGATTAGAAACAAATAAAAAAATCTTTAGTAAATCTGGTAGAATCCATTCTTGAAAGTAAAAATTTTCTTCCTGACAAACCGAAGTGGTTAAGTCGGATTTTGTCCAAAGAGAGTTAACTGCTTTCAGATAACCGGATCCGTATCATTCTCGTAGTTTTTGGCTTGAAAAGGAGTTGTAATATAAACAATAACTCCTTTTCAAGCCAATGTCTTACTTAGCCTCTTATTCACTACGAAAATAACTCCGCTAACTTAAGTAGAAGAAACTCATTTTGAAGAAAATTAGACTTAACCACTTATTCACCAGGGCTGTATATATGTACAAAATAAAAAAAAAACTGTACCACTATTACCCATGAAGATTCTCGGGCTCAGTACATGGTGGATTGGTACTGTTTCTAGTTCAATTGTTCAAGAATGTGATTTGCCCGAAATTAAGGGTACCCACTTACAGAGGCTGGATGATCCCCAGGAAGTTCCGTAAATCACACAGGATACATTCGTGTGTGTTAACAGATTTTACAATTTATTATTAAATTATACTGTTGAAGATTTATTCTAACTTTTTTTTTTTTTTAGTTACTATAGCTGCTTTTCTTTTTATACTGCCAATAGGTTTATTATTTAATTCCATTACTAATATAAACACAATAGATATAATTACGTATAATAACGTATAATTTTTATCATCCGCCTCCTTAACATGTATGTAAATGTTAAATAAAACAATATATAAGAAAATTATTGAATATTTAAAAAAGATATATCGTTATACATAAGGTATCAATGTATACTCTCGCATACCTAGCGGAATATATGCTAACTACTGGCGCTATTTCGAATGTAATTTCTGTTCGTGTAAATGGTCTTGGCTAATTTTCTTCTGGTGTGGGTTTCTAAAAGTTGTAATAAAGATTTCTCGACTAAAAAAAAAAATGATATTGTAAATCATCCTTTTGGGATGTATCAATGATAAGAAAGAAAGAGGGCTAAATGTTGTTCCTTTCCAGAAAATTTATTACATAAATTTTGGAGAACTTGTTTTAAACTGGTTTTTTGGATAATCAAAGAGTAGCAAACGTCTATTGCAGTTATTAAAACTAATCTATATTGTTAAAAAAAATCTGGATTTAACTACGCTATGTTTAACAAATACCTGGTACCAGGGATGGTTATGTTGTACCAATTTCACGTTTTCTGACTAGAATCATGTTTATCATTAAAAGGTTTCTTGTTATAATATATATTATCTATCGAGTGTCTGTAAAACTAAATGGAGTTTCATTTATTTATATTCCTTTTCGGAATGTAATATCATCCTGTGTCCTTGTGCAATGCCATTTGAATGCTTCTTTGGCAATGACTTCCTCCTGTTGGCTTCAATTCCCGTCCTCTTTGATTCATATCTTTTTCATAGTTGAACATTTATGTTGTATTAAACGTAGACATTGACTTTTATGTATACATATACATACATATATATAATAAACTAGCTGACCCGGCCATGTGTTACTGTGGCTGTTATAATAGTTTTAACAAATATTACGGTAAAATTTAAATGTAAATTAAACAATATATAAACATTAGTTTAATGCGTGAGGTATATAATGGTTTATTTTTAATTATAAATAGTTATATGGTTATAAATTATAATAATCCAGTCCATAGTCCTGTCCAGTAGTTTCGGAGATTAGCCCGGACAAACATTCTGACAGGAGATTTTTAAATATATGGATAGATAAGATTCCGGTTATTTGTTAGATGATAGGGACTGAACTCAGAATCTATTAGACGTACAGAGCTGCAGTAGGGCTCAACTTGTACCAAACTTTATCTGCTTTAAAAAGGGTTACTTCTGTTTTTATCGAAAAGCGCGCTGATTTGGATTTATACTGCTATTTTAAGTTGGAGAATGTTACACATCTGTGCGAAATTTCCTTTAAATGAGTCCTGTAATTTCGGAGATTAGCCCGGACATCGTGACAGGAGACTTATATATATATATATATATATATATATATATATATATATATATATATATATATAGATGGATAAACAATAACAATGGATTAGAACTATAATTAGAACCTTTATGGGGCGCCTATGTTAAATAATATTTCGCCTACAACTTCAAAAAGGCTCCAACAATTTCAAAACCGTGTACTGAGGCGTATAGTACGGCACACATCCCTACAAAGGACGAAATCAGACATAATACACGACACTCTCGGACTCCCGACGGTAACGGACTTCATCACACGGAGGCATATCAAATTCTTTGATAGCCACCATTGCACGAACCCACTATTCAACACACTTACACCGACAGGCCGACCTCAGCACTGGCAAACACATGTTCTGATACTCAACATGGACTGAGTAAACTACGAACTAACTCCAATCAGAAAGAACTAGTGAGCCCTATCTCTGGAACCCCACTCCTATCATGTAATTAATCAAGAAAATCCTCTTCACATTTTCACACTTCCTCTGTTAAAATGCACCTGGCGCAGTGAAAGAGATCCTTCCTATCCTTACTATTTTATTTTCAACACAATTATAAAAGCCAAAGGGTTAGGGGAAAAAAGTGGTTAAGTCGGATTTCGTCAGAATATCCTTCGATAAATAGCAATGGATGTAAAGAGAACAATTGAAGTAAAGATAAAACATCAAACCTTGGACTTGATCCATTAGGATCCTGACAGATGTCTATTTGCATATCTTTTTCATTTGCGGAGCTAATGCTTTGGCTGCTATGATTGGTCGATTATTTTCGAAGGTTAGATTCCTAATGAGGGTGAAATAAAACGGATTAGTCTCATAGCTCCATGTGGACTGTTTAATTAGAAAAGAAAAAAGAGAAGAAAAAACCCTTGAAAGGTCGTTGTGCAGTGATTTGTCCGACAACACGCTAGGTTTCCCCCATTAAGGGTACACACTTTATAGGGGCTGGGTGAGGCCCAGGCCTGCAGATCACACAGGACCCTGTCTGTGGCTGTTAACTGTATAATAATTTATCTACCACAGCCAGATTTAAACCCGGGACCTTCAGCACTGCAACGCAGCTCTTAACCTTAAGCTATAAAGTTTCTCTTATATGTAGTTATTTAAAAAAAAAAATAAGACTAAAAATGAAATTGATCAATATTGTAGCTTGATTTTGGATTTTTTTTTTGATAATTTAGGTTTTTATATCTTAGAATTATATAATGAATTATGCACGACATTTAATAACACTATTAATCACCTATAACTTTTTATGGTAATTGAGTGGTATTCTAAAAATACCAGACAAAAATAAATTATTATGTATTGGGTTGTCACATATGAAATGTCCGATTTTTTAAATCTTAATCTTTATAGAGGATTAAAGCGTTGGCTGTTGATTCCTAGCAAAATATTTACTACCTACCTATAATAAGCACTTGGTAATCCTCTATTACCGATATACTAAAATATACTGTGTTTGTTTTTTTCCCAAGTTGGCATAAAGATTTTAGTATAATTTTAACCGTGGCCATGGAAACACGCGATTTCCGAACGATTTTTTTTATGAGTACAAACTCGGTCATTCCGCTGCCCAGGCGGCAAGGAATATTATTCATGCGTTTGGTGAAAGAAGTGCTAATGAAAGAACCATCCGTCGTTGGTTTACAAAATTTTCCTCAGGAGATACAACATTAGAAAATCTGCCCCGTGGACGGCCTCAAACACCAATAGAGGACGAATATCTTACGAATGCTGTGGAAGAAGACCCTCATAAAACAGTCAGAGATTATGCGTCAGAGCTCGGCGCAAGTCGTACGACAGTTTCCAGGCATTTAAAATTGATCGGAAAGACAAAAAAGCTCGATTCCTTGGTCCCACACGAGCTCCTTCATGATAACGCCCGACCTCATGTTTCAATACAGACAGTGAATAAATTAAAGGAGTTGGGCTATGAAATCTCACCACACACCCCATATTTCCCTGATCTATCCCCAACAGACTACCACTGTGTTCGAAGTTTGGAGAGCTTTTTGCGGGGAAAATTGTTTACCAATCATTTAGACATTAAAAATGCATTTTCTGAATTCCTTTCATCACGTGGCTCAATGTTTTTCAAATCTGGGAAAACTTGGTAAGCCGTTGGCAGAAGTGTATCGAAAATGGTGGTAAATACTTTGAATAAAAAATATGGTAGATTCGATCTCAAATTTTTATTTTCTTCCTGTTCTAAAAACGGTCATTTATTGATTCCTTTTCACGAAATATTACGACACATTCGATATTACTACATTCGATATTTTATTAAATTTTGAAAGTAAAAATAATTTTTGTTTTATCTTGAACATGAGATTTTAAAAATAATTTTAATTATATATACCATTATCTAAAAAATGGGGACTCTAGAATTCAGGTGAAAACCGTGGTAGCCGAGGCAAACCTTGGACGAATCCCCTCCTTTCAATACCGTTGTTGTAGAAACATTACAGACTGTTCCATGTACATAACCCAATACAATTAATGATTTGTAGTTGTACAGAATTCTTTTTATATTTTATATTCATACATTACATAATCGGTACTTTTATAATGGTATTGAGAACTAAAATGTAACCATATTCTAGAATTATTAGATTTTTTAAACCATCACTTCAACTTGAAATAATTCATGAAAGTTTCTATTTAATTACTTTGATGGTGTTCTTCAGGAAAAAATAGTAACCTTATTCTGGTTATACTCAAATTAGATCTTTTGAGCCACTACTATAATCTTAAATAATCCATCAAAGTAAATTTATCACGCGTTGACTGGTTGGTGTCGAATGTAACATATCCCCATTTTATATTCTTATTGTTGTTTTTTTTTTAAATAAACCGTTTTTTATTCGATGGTAATTCAAGGACCTTTACCTTGGGAAGGGTGTTTTTTCTTCTCTCGTTTACACATTTTGTCTCAATACTTTTCCTTAAGAAAAAAAAAGAAGAATTTTATGGTAGAGCGTTTTATGGTTCATGGAAACTTTGGTCTCTAAGCGTCATGTATGTTTTTGGAATTCATTGCTAGAGTATTTTTGTAAGAAAGTTAATCGAAAATACAGGGATTTTAAGTAATATTTATTTATTTTATGGTATAGAAAGGAAGATACTGAACACCCGTGAGAGATTTTGGGCTCAACACATTAAAAAAAACGACATCACTCCAAATTTGGGATTTTTGAGTTAATCCTTCAGTAGCAATTGTACTGGTTTAGCTTTTTAATTCAGGAACTACAAACCTGATATTCCGTTTCCTACATATTTTTTTAATGACGTCATATTTTGAGTTGTATCATGTTTGAACTTAAAAATGAACATAAGTTAATAATAAAAAAGTTTTAAGATTATAACAATTTTCCAATGGTTAGTAAAATTATTTGAATACCATCACTACAATAGGAATGCTTTGTCTTAGGGTCGTTTCACACTTATACGGATTGGTTCGGTCCGGTGCGTATTCGATTCGTTTTCGGTAGCTGCCGGGGAAGAGTGAAACGGTGATACGGTTTAGCTTCGGTCCGGTTACATTTTCGGCAAGCGAAAATATTATTTCGTATTCAAGACAGTCCTTCAACTTCATACGTAATTCATCAAATGATGTTGTAGACATCGTCAGGTAATTGGAAAATTTGTCTTCGTGCACCCTTAACTTCGGAAAAGTGGTATAAAATGCACCAAATTCCACCCATTTGGTAAGGATAGGGTGCCCCTAGTGAAGTCGATTATTACTCTATCGTTTTTTGTTTCTTCTATAGAGAAGCAATATAGCAATAATTTGTCTTTTCTCCATAGTGAGCATTGTGGACATATTGGGCGATTGCGTATTCGATGATTCGGTTGTGAAATCAAACCTGATACTAACCGAGTGTGTGTGAAGTGCCATGTTGCGGAATATAATGTATTTAAGTCAACGGTGCACATCTTAATATGATCATCGATAAAGCTCTTCAGAGTCTTCACATTTCCATAAATCGCATTGGATTTTTCTGACTTGAAAGTAATAGAAGGTATGCGCATTGTCCAGGTTTGTAGTAGTAGACAAAATACTGATTTACGAATATACTAATTTCATTATATCATATTTTTATTGTAATGTTTATAACATTTTTATGGTTTAATTGTATTACTTATAACATATTAGCACATTATCAATCCTTAAATCAATTAATTTATTCATGTACAAGCAACAACGACGGAACATTCTGGTCAAGGATAGCCAAAAAAGCAAGGGCAGAAAAAACACGCGTACAGCAAAACAAAAAATTGAGTTAGTGTACATAATAGCTAATAAAAAACTAACCTGGGAGTACTCAAGTATTCGGTAAATAGTGGGGTATATTTAATGCTATTTATTTCTCTTATATTATAAATATATCAGGAATGGAGTATATGTTCCCAAATAACAATGACTTGCTATCCCCTAAAATGATTAACTAAATAGAGGCAAAAGGGAAGAAGGGGAGGGAGAGAGAGAGAGAGTGAGTGAGAGAGAGTGAGAGAGAGAGAGAGAGAGAGAGAGAGAGAGAGAGAGAGAGAGAGAGAGAGAGAGAGAGAGAGAGAGAGAGTGCGGTGACATTTTCCTAAAAACAACCTGGCCCAAGTAGCTGTTCCAAGTTATTGTATATTAAAGCTAACACCGAGCTGTGGTTAAATCATGCAACACGACTTGTATAAATTTGTTACACGCCTGAAACTCTTTTTTCCCCGTATCGTTCACCAAGGAATATGTTCAATAAGTTATTTATCTGTGGACGTTGCGTGCTTTTCTGTTGTGAACAATACTTTTCATTAATTCTGATATTTTCTTCTTCCGTTGTTCCCATAGTTTATTTCTGGTATTCCATGGTGCTTCTTGGAACCTATGTCGAAGGTTTTTTGGTCTTTTTTTATATGATAGTGTGATGAATAGATATTACTGACACGAAATACCCCTAAAGTTTCTTGTCGATTCCATTTCCATTGTTTCAACAAAAGAAGGAAGGTATGAGGTACTCCTGGGTTGAAATAACTGGTAAGATATGCAGCAGCTGCTCTGGTGTATTCCCCAGGGCCTCACTAGCTTTAGATCAATGAATTAATACAGGAGTGAGGGTCATCTTCAATATTGTACCTGCAATAGTATTTTTTCATTTTTATGGACTCAATACTACCGAGTAAGGCGTTGTTTATAGTGCCCGAAAAAATAGTGCCCTTAAAATTCATATTATCCTAATATTTTGACAAAAAAAAAAAGCTTATATCACTGAAACCCATGATGATTATTTGGATATATGTCAGAGGCTCTACTGTTTCAAGAATAACGGTTGTGCAGAGAGATGATTTGTCCGAGATCACTCTCTACCACCAGGTTTTACCCCAATATAGGGTGCCATAGTCTTATAGAGGTTTGATCCATCCATGGCTATTAACAGGATGGAAGAAGGGGCTCCTAGTAATAATTCGCAAACCTTCTATCCGAGCTAAATTTCCGGTTGTGAATTTAGTAAAAAAAAAACAACAGATAGCTATGGTTTGGTGGTTCTCCAAATACATGAATTAGAGCTATAAACGAATTCACCAGCAGCAGGTTATGGTATATCTGAATAAAAAACAAAAATAATAATTTAAAATTTTGTAGGCTCCACCAAACCATCGAATTCCTCTCGTATTCAATCCTTGCAATCCAAAATCCTTCGCAAAATCCTAAACGCTTCTTATTTTGTCACAAATAAAACCATCCATAATGACCTTAACGTTCCATATGTTACCGATTTAGCCCATTCCTGATACCTATCATTCCATAATAAACTCCAGGCCCATCCAAACCCACTAGTTTCCATCCTTGCATCCAATTCCATCCCGGACAATGCTCCTAGGCGTCTGAAGAGAAGATGGCCTCGGGACCTTATATTATAGAAATGTTATTAGAGTGCTGCCAGTGGGTAGTGCCTCTACATGTCCTTTCATGTATAAAAAACAACTTCGAATGCGACCATGTAGTTTACAGGATCTCACCATCCGTTTTTTAATTTAATTTTTTTATCAAGTCGACCTCTTCGACCAATCAACTTCGAGGTTAGAACAAAATTAATGTCGGCTATTATAACGGATTTGGAACAGGTAGTCTTGTAAATGATACATTTGCTGGTTTTTAATACCCATTAATATTTTCGAGTTCCAGTTTTTAAATATCGTTTCGTTTCTTATATAACTTCATAAAATTTCTTGAAATACTCATAATAGAATATAATATCATAGCATAATAGATATTTCACGTTGATAATGTAGTAACTAAAAAGAGATGTACACGTTAGTGTAGTTAGTGTACACTCAAATAAATAAATGAACCCGAAGGCTCGATGCCAATATCACCAATCTCTGCATACATACTTCAGTCCAAGGACTACTACCAAAACCCAAATCCTTTAGATCACTCTTAAAGCAATCTTCCCACCTACGTCTCGGTCTACCCCTGAGACGTTTTCTAGTTCACTTTACCTCAGAAACATCCATGACTGTTTTTGCTACACGAACCTCCAATACGAAATTTTAAATTCATCCTGTATTCAAGAATGAGATAAGAATACAGTTACAGACGACAGACCGAAACTAAACATATAACGTAATTTGGATTCTGATATATTCAAAACAAATTTATCTGCTGTATCAGAAAATTCTTTATTTATTTATTGCGCACAAAAAGAAATAAATGTTTCTACGCCTCCGCCCTACGCACTGTACAACTCTATATTGTTTGTTTGTTCATTTAACGTCAGTTTATGCTGCTATGGCTAATCTGACGTTGCTATATTGGGAGCTCTAAATTAGGATAAGGATTTTTAACGAGTACTTGACATCGTACAGGCTCGAGACCCCCGTTTAAAGTCCCTTCCTAAAGACGGAACAACTAAGGATTTTTTACTCACTTAAAAAAATTCTAGGCCACCTGCCAGGCTACGAACCCGCGATCTTGGGCTTGGTAATTTGTTATGCTAACCACTAGACCAGAAGTCGCTATTCAACTCAATAATTTATTCAATAATATTTGGGCTAAATTATTGTAATATAATATTACGTTTTAAATTTTAAATTCACATTAACAGCAATGTTTGTATTCAGTTTATTACCTCGTTGTATTTCTTAATTCTTGATCTTCAAACAGAGGAAATGTGAGGTGTCTCATTCCAAATCCCGTTATAACCATTTTTGAAAAATTGTCGAAAAAAAAAAATCGAAGAATTCAATTTCTCCCAAGTATGTCAAAATAGACAAATCAAATTAATATCTTCAAAACACCGCTAAATAACATAAGTGTCAACATGTTTACAATTTTCAATTGGACCATCAGAATTCTGGGAAATGTCGTTCTTTCGTTGGATCTAACTGGATTTGGAATGTATTGCCATTTTAAATCACCAGATGTTTATACTTTGACATGGAAGACTAGATTCATAATACATTTTACATTGGATTTAGCGGGCTTAGAGATGTACGCTCCTGGCAGTAGAAAGATTTCAGGTAATTAATGGAAAAAAGTTATGTTTTTAAAACAAAATGGATTTACGGAGATTTACAATGAGACGCTTCGTGTATATCATTATTAAAATTTTGATTTACTGAAATAATATAATCTTTGGATTATATTTCGACAAATCACAATAAAAAAATATAATATACATTTTCTCTTTTTTGAAGATCAAGAATCGAGAGCAGATTGATAACTCCATATACATATTTACTCTTAATTCTTTTAATTTAAACCCCAAGAGTTAAAGTTCACCTGTTATCCTTGAAAATGTCTCACATGTTTTATTTTTTTCATTTGTTGATGCATTTAAAAACTCGATGAGCTATAAAATCTAAATAAAAAGAGCTACCAAAGGTTAATGCACAGACATTTTTATGGACATTATAAAAAAAAACTTAGTGATTAAGGTTATTCGTGACCTTCTTCATAGCATTTGGATTACCAAGACTATGCCTGAAGAATGGTACAATGGCATCATCATACATACCACTCCATAAAAAGGGAGATCAGACAATCTGCAGTAATTACCGTGGCATAGCTTTTCTGAACTGCACGTATAAGGTCCTGTCTAATGTCATCTATCAGAGGCTACTTCTGCATGCAGAAAGAGAGCTAGGAGTTTACCAAAGTGGATTTATGAGGGGGAGATCAACCACTGATCAAATCTTTGCACTCTGCTTGTAAGAACGCGCGAATATAACATTACCACGCACCATCTCTTTATTGATTTCAGCAGTGCATATGATAGTGTCATAAGAGAGAAACTGTATTCGGCTATGGTGACAATGAATATCCCCCTTGAACTGATCCATCTGACAGAGTTGCTAATGATAGGATCAAGATGTCAAGTCAGAATACAGGGAGACCTTTCAGAGACTTTGACGACCACAAGGGGCCTGAGACAGGGAGATGGCCTATCATGCTTGTTGTTTAACCTAGCACTAGAGAAGGTGATAAAGGACTCCGAAGTGCAAAGAAACGGTACGACTCTCACCAAGTCAGTCCAAATTCTAGCCTACGCAGATGACATAGACGTCATAGCAAGATCACAGAGGGCCTTGGAACAGACCTTCTTGGGTATAGAGGCAGCAGGGCGGAAAATGGGTCTTCAAGTCAACCAAGCAAAGACCAAATACATGGTTGCTAACCCTGTAAGGCCACCACCACCTATTCTTAGGTTAGAGGGATATACCTTTGAAAGCGTAAATAGTTTTGTGTATCTAGGTCCCATAGAGTGTGCAGGCAATATGCCCTGTCAGGAGGTTCAGAGACCAATAACGACAGCAAACAGGTGCTATATTGGGACCTAGCCAAAATACTAAGAAGTCATTTGCCGGCAAGAAAGTCTAAAATCGCTCTGTACAAATCTTTAATTAGAGCTGATACTGTCATACGCCTCAGAGACATGGCCTTTATGACGTACAGATGCTATCAGCTTGCAGGTTTTTGAGCGAAAAACTCTGAGAAGAATGTTTGGACCTGTAAGGGATGGCGCCCAGTACAGGCAGAGACAAAATGCAGAGTTGTACCAGATTTACCGGGAACCGGATGTGGTACAATTTATAAGGATCTCAAGGCTACGATGGGCGGGGCATGTTGGAAGAATGGACGGGGACACACCTATCAAGAGGCTGCTCTTTGGGTATGTGGATGGGAGGAGAAGGAGAGGACGGCCACGACTGAGATGGGCAGATGAGGTCGAAGCCAACGCAAAGAAGCTCCTCAACACCAGAGCTTGGCAGACCCTGGCGCAAGACAGAGATGATTGGAGGCGTCGTCTTGATGCGGCGAAGACCCGTACCGGGTTGTAGTGCCAGTGATGATGATGATAAAAAAAATCGGAACATTAAATGTACATTTTCATATGACCATAAATTATAAACATGTCCGTACGGATTTAGTATTTTCCGCATATAGTGTTCCTGAACTTTGGCGTCAATAGCATAAGATTTGAAAATATTTTATAGTTTATTATGTCAAATATTTAGTTTTCTTTCCCGTACTTTTTTATTATTAATATTATGCTAATTATTTGGGCTCTTTTGTTATAATTATTTGGTTGCCTTCTCTTCTACTACTTGCTTTACTAAGTACAAATAAATAAAAATAACCTAGAACGAACATAAAATAAACAATTAAATCAAAAGGAAGGATGAAGGCTGTTAAACTTAAAAACCTATAAAAGCTTTGGCTCATTATAGCTTCCTAAAACAAGATACGAGACTCGAGTACAACTCTGATAAAATACCGAGATTTTTTATTTGGAACCTGAGACATCTTAATTAAGCAATAGTTGAATTCTTTAAGAATGTTTTCTTCCTGCCCCAATGTTTTTTAAACTTTTTCTGTTTGAACAATGTTTTCAAGTTCCAAAACATTCTTCTATAGCAACTACTAGTTTTCTCTGTATTAACATTATTATAGGCTGAAACGCTTCTGGAGCCTGAACACAAGACCCTCTATGGATTGTATTGGTACAGGTTTTTTTTTTATTATTCTAACTAGCTTTTGCCCGCGTTGAATTTAAATAGAAATGTATGTTGAGTTTAAACGGAGACCAAATTTTGAATACTATACATAAACTCCATATTATAAAGAATGAGTTAAAGCATTTGTGAATTGAGCCAGCCTACCAATGATTATCCCTTTGTTGATAGATTTTAATAAACTGTCCTATTAAATATTAAGTGATATGATTACAGAACTATCGATAAGTTTTCTATTGAAATCAACAATGTAATATCCAAAACCTTAATATCTATGGGTTGATTTAGCAAAATCTCGAATACAAATATTATTATGTTAAAATGAAAAGCCAGCTTACTTATTTCCACATCTCTAACTTAGCATGTTACCATTTCCCGTATTATACTCTTTTAGGGGTCGATTTTCCAAAAATAAAAAAACACGTAATTCTTTATTTTTAATTTAAAAGGTAAATCTAAAATTTCATGGTGCTCGCTTTTTTTAATCCAAACGTTTGTCATCCCCCTTTAGGGGACGAATTTTCAAAAATCCTTTCTTAGTGCGCCTCGGCCTTATAATATGTACCGACTGTCCAAATTTCAAGTCTGTAGCTCATGCCTTTTTGGCTCTGCGAAGGTCTTTTCAGTCAGGACGAACTCTTTTATATATATAAATAATATAATTTATTTGATTATCTTTTTATATACCTTTAGTTTTGCCCTAACATAACTAACCAATGTTTTGATATTTCCTTCTATTTGATAAGCCTGAAATGTTTATTCATGAAATTTTCACTTTGGCATCTGCTTTCACCCCTCTTTTATTATTTTTTTATGTAGAACGATTAAGGTATAATTCACATTCAAAAGACCTCGAATTATCCATATTAAAATACCTGCCAATACCGTTTGTCTATTTGCAATTCGGATTGTGATCTAAGATCGAATGTGATTGGTCATTAAGATTCATTGGCTGAGCCAGGCTATGACGTCAGAGATGCTGGAAGACGAGGTCCTTGAGAATAAAGAGTTCTTTTAGTGATACTAATTGCTTATAGTAATCACATATCATTACATTTTTTTCCTTATGCTAATTTCTTCTTTTTTTTTTTTAATTTGAAGTAGTTAAGGTGTGTTAAACCTCGGATCCGTTATTAATACAAGAAGAAATAAAAAGGCTGCTTTATTTTATTGTTTAATTCATGCAAAATTTTTAAATGAGATCGTTATTCTTAATTTTTTTAAGAAATAATTTATATATAGTATTTTCCTCGTTTCTATTCTTGTTTTTGTTTGTTTTTCTCAGCAGTAGTTGGAGTTCGTTTAAAAATATTAATCGTCTGTGTTTTGTTCTTTTTGATTACCAATTTGACCGAAAATCATTTAATGTTCAATTTATCGACTTTAAATTTGTTTACAAATAAGTGATTAGAAGACAAAATGGATAATTAGAATTAAATAAATCAAATTATGAAGATCTTCAAATAATTCAAATATCATTGAATTGGTTTCAGATGAAAAAATTGGGCATTTTTGAGTTAAGCCTTCAGTAGCAAATGTGTTGGTTGAAGCTTTTTAATTCAGGAACGCCATATCTAATATTCCATAAGCAACATTTTTTTATTTGATATAGTCATATTTTTAGTTGTGTATAACTTGAAGTTTTATGGGAGTAATTACAAGTGAAAATCAAAAAAGTTTCAAGCTTTTAAAAATTTTCTAAAGGTTAACAAAATAATTTCAATACCATCATTACAACAGGAATGCTTTGGATTACCAATACCCAAATATATTAGATAAATATAGATAGATAAATATTATGTTTCTTTTTCTGTTCATATTTGATATTCTCAAAAATCGCATCAAATCACTTTTACCTTACGTCGTAAACCAATGACTTCCTGCCCTTCAGTATCCTTTAATAATATCCCACTGGTGCCTGTAGAACAGATCCGATACTTAGGGTTGCATCTTGACAAACAATTAACCTGGAATCCTCATACGAGACTGAAAAGACAAGAAACCGCTCGGCGTTTCAGGCTACTTCAACACTTACTAGACAAACGCTCTAAGCTCCCAATTAACTACAAAAGACTCATCTACATGACCATCATACGACCTATTTGGACCTACGGAGTAGAGCTTTGGGGCTCCACTAAGCCATCCAAAATCCTTCGTAAAATCCTTAATGCTCCTTATTTTGTTATGAATAAAGTCATCCATAACGACCTTAATGTCCCATTTGTTGCTGATTTGGCCCGAACCCGGTATGTATCCTTTCATAACAAACTTCATTTCCACTCAAACCCTCTAGTTTCAAACCTAGCTTCCTCTTCAATTCCCGATAATCCTCCGAGGCGTCTGAAAAGAAGATGGCCTCGTGACTTCTTAGTTGAACTTGGTGATTTGAGTACTACCAGCGGGTAGTTTCTCTACTTGTCATTTTCACATGTCATTATGTATCGCTTAGCCCATTTACTTGATGTATTATTTTAATACAGTTGTAAATATCAATAAATAAACTTTAAAAAAATAAACATATATTTGTTATTATAAAGGGACTTGGTCCCAGAATAAAGTTACTTTTCTATTTTATTCTATTCTGTATACTTTTATAACTCACATGAAACTTTTATATACCTCTGTTGAAAAATAAGGTTTTTTAAAAATTATGACGTTGTTCTTTTGATCATTGATAAAGAAAAACCATTATCGTCATAGTAATAGCTAAGTTGTGATAATTATTTATTTTCCTAATAAATACGAGATATTATAAACTATAATATTAGATAGACCTTCAGCAAAGCAAAAAAAAAAATGTTACTAAAGCTGTGAATAGATAATAAATGAAGAACATAATGACTATCTTTTTTTGTCACGATTGAAATATTTATTAGGGGAAAAAATAAAGACGCTTTAAAGTTAAATAATGGCTAAAATGTTTGAGTAGCTCGTTGATGAACTATTTAACGGATTTAATATTCACCTCGCCTCGGTCGATTTCGCCTTCTTCTATTCGTGATTCTTTTATATTCTGATTTCACGAATCGATTTATCTCCATGACGTATTATCGATTAGTTTCAATAATGCATTGCAAATACGAGCTGTAAATACGAATTTAATGTTGTTTTTATTTTAGATCAATGACGGTAGCGAGGTTGTACGTAGAACACTTATGTAAAAATCTCTTAATATTCGAATTGAAAACCAGCAGGGAGAGAAATATTCTTCGTTTTGTGAGGTAGTGATATAGTCCTTACACTGTACTGAATGCAATACACTGATTTTTAAGTGGTATAGTTTTTTTTTTTTTTTTTTACATTTTCGAAATCCTATACCTTTTTGTGTTTAAGAGTTTTTTTAATTTAGTCATTGAAGATTGATGATGAAATTAAAGAGCGTAAAAAAAAAAATAAACTATAGCATCACAATTTTTTGATCTCAAGATAACTTTAATTACTTGAAAATTAATTTATTTTAGAACTTTCTGTTCGGAAAAAAATATATAAAATTAAAGGACGGAAAATTTAAGAATATTCTTTTAGAAATGGAATATTAATATCTTTTAAAGAAGCTTGTTTTTGTGTTCTAAAATTCCATATTTAAAAAAATATATAATAGTTTTACATTTAATAAATATTTATTTTATTGATGCAAAATTGACTACTGTTATATCCGTTGATTAAAACAGATACATATCAAATTAATTATTCAAATTGCTTCTAGAAGGAATAACTTTTGATAAACATTTATTAAGACATTAAAGTTAAGTACATCTCCCTTTAATTAACGTAGATAAAGAAGCCATATCGAAACTTAATGGGTTATAAAGATGTGTACATAAATAAATTTAAAATGATCTCTTATTAGTAGTTTATCTATTATATGTATCTGTAATTATGCTGTTCATGACTTTATTATCATACTTTTCCGTTTTTTAAAAATTTTCTCTTTCAATTTTTTTTCATTGATACTGTTTCTGATGTCGAAATTAGAACCTAATTTTGATCATTGGTAATCAATAAATAATGTTCATATTTTTGTGGGTATTGTTCCCCATTGACCGCATCCCCTAGGATTTTCAAAATGCATACTCTATGAACGTCTTAGAGATAATTATAAGATACAATGAGTTCTTATTTATATTATCTTTTTTGGTATTGTAAACATTGTATGTACTTTAGTGATATAAACAGTTCTAAGTCGCTCCTGAATGCCACCAAGAGACGTGTCCTTGGAGGAGATGTCGGAGAGGAAGGTGCCACCGAAGGACTATTGAACATTCGTTAGTGGAACGTCACCTCCACCGCCCAAATGGTCCCGGCTAATGGAAGCAGAACAGAATGGCGATTGGTTCATCAAGGATCTCATCTCGCCTATCAGATCTATGGTCCATTGTCTGTCGCCCATGACCTGGTCTTCGGGGTCTAGGCGAGTCAAGAAGAAAAGCAAGGTCTCGAAGATTCATAAGAAAGGCGACAAATCGGTTTAGAAGACTTTGATGTCGGGCAGTTCTGTATTCAATGCCTTTCTTACTATTTATTTTTATGTTAATTTAAACGTAAAAAAAAGAAGGTAAAATTGAGCGAGATTGAATTTGGAATCTGGAGATCCTCCTTGAATTCAACAAACCGTTTTCCTTTAACTACCCTTAATTAAGTGAGAATACTTAATTACAGGTAAATCTGGGTTTGAGCATGACCACTTCCTAGTACAACTGTTGGCTGGGAAATATTATTGAGATTATCATATAATAAACAGACTGCAATGATCAGTGGGTCAGTGATAGAGCGATGTCGTGCCGAATGGGTCCTGTGGGACAGACCCTCCCGCGGCTCACCCAGCCTTAATCAGTGGGTAGAGGGCTGAGTTGCTTTGCTGAGTGTACCTGAAACGAATCCATTTATGGCTGATAACTTATTTAATCTGTTAACCACCACAGATAGACCTAGTTCGATCTTCAGCCCCACCTGGGTCTAATCCAGACTCTATAAAAAGGGTACCCTTACTAAGGGGAAAATCTGGTGGTTAAGCGTGATATCGAAGTCACTTCCCTGTACAACCCTTGTACCGGAAAATCCCTTCATGGGTTGTAGCTGTTTAGGTTTTTTTATTCAAGTTTCAAAAGATACAGTTGATTCTAACTAAATCACAATATTTCAATAAAATCCCCTGCTGTTGACGTAGCACTTATTGTAATTACCCCTCTCCCGCCTGGGTCCACTAATACATGGTCATCAACTTCTTCATTAGGGTTGTGACCCTGATGACTCTCAAACTCGAGACTCGCTATCATCAAGATCTGAGGGAAGGGGAGATATTACGGAGGTGCTAGCTTTGACGTCAGCTCCACTTCTTCTTGCAAACCAGTTAATTAATTTATTTTCATGCATTGAGATCAACACCTCAATGGCGTACATCGAGATCAACACCTCAATGACGTAGATTGAGATCAATACCTCAATGGCGTACATAACGTTGCTCTCAGATTATATTATAGCTTATATTTCTCTCTATTATATATTTTTTTTAAATAGTGGTATATCTTATCGGCGTGCCAAGTAACGGATCTTCCTTTACTTTCCTTCATGAAGATTATTTATTGATGAACTTGTAATATATAACGCTGGGATATTTTATGAGTGACAGACCTCCGACTAACGAAAGGACCGTGGACACCTGTCTCTATGAAATATTTATTAAGTCGAAAGAGTCGTTCTCTATTGGCAAAATGCTGCATTTAATATGCAATGAAGGCGACGAATCGATGCAATATCGAATCGTTAAAAAATCACGATTAACATGGCCTCTAGGGGACACAAATTTATCATTGTCAAAAACATTAACTATAACCCCTTTGTGTTTAATATAAATAAAATTTAACTAAACAAAAAAGCTACTACAGAAAACTTCCGTCAAAATTGTCTCTCAATTATATTAAAAAGAGGAAGAAAATGGTTCACGTGAAGGCCAGAAAAATTCTCGTAAATAGGGAGAACTATTTATTTGAAAGCCAACGTTTCGACCCACATTCCAGGTCTTCTTCAGTTTTTTTCAGGTCAACGGCTGAATGTTTAATCAACTTTCGTACTTCATTTAACTTTCAACCCTTGACCCCATTATAAGCCCCGAAGAAGACCATCGTCGAAACATTAGCTTTCAAATCAATTTTTCGAGAATTTTTCCTTATTTGACAACGTTTCGACCGACATTGCAGGTCTTCTTTCTTACAATGGTGTTTCATTGTGTTCAAAGTTAAATAAGCTTTCTTATTTTATTAAGTTGTCAACATTTGACCCCATTAGAAGGCCGTAAGAAGACCTTCAATGTGGGTCGAAACGTTGGCTTTCAAATGCATATATAGTTCTCCTAATTTAAGAGATTTTTTTCTGACCTCCACCCTGACCAATTTCTTCCTCATATTTCTTCCTATATATATATATATATATGCAATATTTATTTGATTATAAATTTAACGTCACTTTATGCTACTATGGCTAATCGGGTGATGCTACAGTGGGAGCTCTAAATTTTGCCTATCCAGGTTTAATTAGGATAGGCATTTTTAACGAGTACCTTCCGAAGGACGGCATAACCAAGGATTTTTTACTCCCTTTTTTACTTTATATATATATATGTGTATATTTATATATATATATATATATATATATATATATATATATATATATATATATATATATATATATATGTGTATATAAGGTTAAAAAATATTATTTACCATACTAAGAAAAAAAAATGTCGATGTATTATCGACTTTGCTTAGCAGCGAATCAGGTGACTGACCACCTTTTGCTTAATATAAATCTTTTAAATTTTTTTATTTTTTTACATGCCCATGGCCGGGATTCGTACCTTAACTATAACCTTAATATAAATCTTTTAATTTACAAATCTCAAAGTCACTCTTTTATCTTCAAACGATTATACAGATTTGCCTAGCATAGCACTGCACTGTTTTCGAATTTGAATAGAGAAAATGGAATGGTTCGATTTAAAAAATAAATAAGCAAGATACATCTTATTCCGATGTTTTGATTTTGGAATACATTCGAAACAGTGAAATAAGATTAAGCCTCACTAGTACTATCTAGGGGTAATTTGTGGTACCTAACTGCTTTGTATTCAACTTATATTTGTTACCTTGTATTCACATTTCTCGGAATAATTAAAATTGTTATTGCATTAGCTTTAGGAAGTTATACTAAAGGTAGTAACTATTTATAATCAAGGTAACTTAACTGGGCTTGTGCAATTGAGCAAGGTGGACCCGAACACTATTGAACAGTTCAATACTTCTTGAGCTTAAATTCGTTTCTTGAACGATAGTGAAGTGCACAATTCAACAATATAAATATTATTAACATACAATATATTAAGGTATATAAAATTAACTAATGAAGAATTATCAAATCAGTTATTTTCAGTTACCAGGAGTTCAGCTAGATAGCACCTGTGCGGGACTATGAATTAATAAGGCGATATTACACTGGATAATTCGTTATTAATAGAACATTTGTAATTATAATTATGATTAATACCTCCTTAATATATTACTTAAATTTATTTTTAACCGTTATTTAAAAACTTAATATATAAAAATTGTTTATGTAGATAATTTGTTTGCTTAGTTACTTTTATAATTCATTAATAAATTTTACCGAATATGGTAGTACTCTTTTTTTTGTTTTATTTTTTTTGTAATTCACATATGAAATTATGTTTTTTAAAATTGTTACGCATTCGTCATTGTTTCTTTTTTTAAATTAATTTATCATATATATATATATCCTTTGTGTATTCAGCTTTTTATTCTGATTGTTTGTTTTTATGTTGTTAATTTACAATGATGAGAATCAGGAATTTTCTTTTTTTTTCCTATTTTTTCTTGTCTTTTCCTCTAAATAATTTATACAACGGAGTGATAATTAATGGAAAATTGTTTTTTTATTAGTTTAGTGTGGTTAATAAATAAGAAACGCATCTTAAGATGGGATGTTTTTTTTTTCAGTACTTTTACATAAATTAAAATTTATGGCATATGCGTTTTACGTCAATCAACGATAGGAGGAAAGAGGCAGGGTCTGTTCATTTTATTATTTTAAGGTGCTTGAATAAATATTTCAAGATCACATTTTTGCCCAAAGAATGGTAACTGAGAAAGCCTAGGATCAAAACAGAAGCCAGAACCTTGCTTTTCTGGATATAAAAGGTGCGTTTGACTCAGTGCCAGGGGAAGAAATATGCCTAAAAACATCCCATCAGGTCTAATGGAAGCAATCAAATCAACGTATCAGGCCCCCAAAGGCATTTTAAGAATAAATGGCTTATAGTCAAAGTGGTTACCAATAGAAAAAGGAGTTAAGCAGGGAGATAGTCTAAGTTTTGTACTCTTCGTCATCTTTATGGATGAAATTATTAAAATAATTTAAATTTATGTAACAAAAGAACAGCAAGGACAGTGGTAGGTAATTGGAATGTGCGAACAATACTGGCACAGGCAATGGTATATGTTGATGACATCGTGTTGATTGTTGATTCTAAGCATAGCCTCCAACAAGCTCTAACAGAATGGGAAGCAGAACTCGGTAGGAAGGGCATGGATATGAATGTGGTGAAAAGCAAGATCCTACTAGTGGGACGAGAGCCCGAACAAATCCATCTGACCTGCAATAATGAGGAGCTTGAAGTTGTAAATGAGTTCTCCTACCTAGGAACTGTTATCTCCAGATATTGGACATTAGAACAAGAACTATCCCAAAGGATAGCCAAAGCTAATAGTATATACTACTCCATCTGCAACACAGTTGTGGGAAAGAGAGAGAGATAGGGAAAGGTGTCAATCTCCACATTTTCAAGGCCCTATACATCCCAGTTCTGCTTAAGGAGCAGAGAGTTGGGTCCTCCCAGATAAAAATTGGAGCCGAATAACTGCTGCCGAGATGAAGTACTTACGCAGAGTGGCTTAAAAAACGCGCCGGGATAGAATCCGAAATGAAAGAATTAAATATACCCGCGATGAAAGAGACAGCTGAGATGGTATGGGCACTTATGCCGGGTGAGCCCTGAAAGAGACACGCGAAAATTTTTGGAGGCGAGACCGGCAAGTACTAGGCCTCAGCCTCGGCTTACTTACCGTAGTTATATATCCGGGTTGGGTCAAGCAAGCGGAATGACGCTCCAGGAGATGACAACTCTTGCGAGAGACAGAGAGAGGTGGAGCTTATGGTTTGGATCAAAGACTCTACGCTGAAAGCACAAAAGAGGAAGTTAACTCTAGAACTACGAATATTTACCATATACCTATTTCTACCAGCGGTCAAAATGACCGCTTTGTTTGTTTAATTAAACAAAATAGTAGAATTCAAGAAATAAATTCATAAGATAATTTAATTTTTAATAAAATAAAATATATTTTATTGTATTATATTAGTTGTTGATTTTATTAATTGTTAAATATTTGTATTTGAAAAGAAAAGATATGTCCAGTACCGGGACTCGAACCCGGGTCTTCCAGATAGCTAGTCTAGAACTCTACCAATTGAGCTATCCTGGCTGCATCAAGCTCGTTCCCCGGTCATGGTCATATCTTTTCTTTTCACTGATCCAACGTCCCCGCGTTCTCGCAAGTTTGCGATGTATAGGAGGGAAAGAATGTTCTTTGACATTTATTTAATTTGGATCTTGTTGACATACATCATTATAATTATTATAATTTATTTTATTATATTATTTGTTGATTTTATTAATTTTTAAATATTTTTATTTGAAAGAAAAATAAAATATCTGTATTTGAAAATCTGGAAGACTCGGGTTCGGGTCCCGGTCCTGGACATATCTTTTCTTTTCAAATAAAAATATTTAAAATATATTTCATTCAAATATTGTAATTACATAACATAAAGAGTAGTGCGTGTTGCAACTTGCAACTATACACGGCAAGCGAGAATACTAAATTGAAATTTTATATATTACATATACACAAATTTACGCATAAAAAATTGAGAACGTAGAATTTTTGAATTCCGGTAATTTCCCGGAATTATAGATGTATAAAAATTCCGTGAATATAAAACATGTATTCGTGATATTTTCATGACCGGTCCTTATATTTAGGTAAAACGCATGGATATATCTGAAAATTAAAAGCAAGAACGAAATAATTTATAGTATTATTGTATACACAAATTTAATAAAAATCATGACATATTTTAATAAAATATTAAATAAGACTTAAAGAGGAAATGTTATAAATAAAGGATGCAACCGGCCATTCGTAGTGTTAAGAAAGAAGAAAGAAGAATAATAAATATTATAAAAAATGGATCCATATAATATTAGTTTTATTTAGGCAGAGAGAAGAAAATGGAGGTCAAAAATAAAATCTTCAATAGTGAGGAACCATTTTTTAGAAGCCAATATTTCAAAAAAATATTAAAGCGATTTTGATTGACTTTTCCTTCTAAAAAGCCCTGAGAGAGCGAAAGAAATTCAACATTTTATCGTTACTTTTTTTTTCCAAATCCCTTTTTAGGAAGTTATTGCCATTATGTATCCTTCACACTGCGGCCCCTTCAAGTTCAACTTTAAAATTTAGGATGTAAGGACGATTAAGGATCTAGTAAGGAAGAGAATTTTATTATTTGAGTGGAATTTTATTAGTTTACTGGATAATTCTTATGATGGATTGAATTGGTCAGGGGGTGCAGTTAATGATAACACAATAATAAGAAGAACTTATTTTTTAATTGTGCCACCGTTTCGGCCTATAGTGTAGGCCATCTTTAGGGCTAAGAAAGAAACATATAGTTAATTAACACAGTTATTTTCTGTTTCTTTCTTAGCCCTGAAGATGGCCTACACAGTAGGCCGAAACCTTGGCACAATTAAAAAATAAGTTCTTATTTTTGTGTTGTAATTGACTGCACACCAATTCCACCTGACCAATTCAATCCATCATGAGATTTTTATTACAATAATCATGAATTTGAATTTTCTGGAAGGAATTTTAATTTAAAATTCTATCAGTCTTAACATCTCTTCATGATTTAAAAAAATTGAATGTCTTAATATTAGGATATTTACTCAATGTAACTAAATAATTATTTATTTTTTTGTTTGTTGCAGGTAAGTTGCTTTGTCACACTAGTTTTACATCGCAGAGGATTCCTATAAATGCTCTTACAGACTGTACGTATAACTCCATATTAACTATTCCAATGGGCTCTTATTCGTTTGAAGAGATTAATTTATTACTTCATCGAAACCTTTCTGCAAGTAGTAAGCAACTATGGACACGATGGATTCGTCCGTTGCAAATTGTCGTCCGCTCTGGAGGGAGCGAGATCTGTTTTTCATTAAACAATAAATTCAAAAACAAGTTTGAAGTTTCCATATATATCATGTTTACTTAATCTGTTCCACCGCAACTCATGAAGGGTCTTGGGTTTGGTACATGGTAGTGACTGCACTATTTCTAAGCCAACGATTGTGCATAAAGATGATTTGTTCGAGATCCGCCTGTATTTCTGCAATTACTACCTACTTAATACAGACTGTATGAGTCCAATAAGGGTTCGCATGTCCCACAGTGTCCATCCAGGGTTCTTCTCGTTACATGCTATTTTTATTCCTTACTTATTACCTAATACTTTTATTTAGTCTGTTTGCAGCGGGAGATGGATCATATGGGATCTAGGACCCTCCTGGGGTTCACCCAGCCTCTATAAAATATAAAAATAGGGTACCCAAAATAAGGGGGAAAAATCTGGCGGTTGAGCGTGACCTGGGACAAGTCACCTCCTTGCAGAACCGTTGACCATGAAACAGTGCAGTCTCTACCATATACTGAATCCCATACTCGTTCACGGGTCGTAGTGGTTACAGGTTTCAGCAGAAACAGGATAAACGTTTGCGATACTTTTCTCCAAAATTAATGGTGTAGAAATGGATTGTTGGAGGTGTATAAATAAAACTAGGGGAAATATTGTCAGGAGGTAATTGTGAAAGAAATAGAACTGCAAGAAACAATCGGTGAAAGAATAATGAGAAATTGTGATAGTACTGGTCCGTGGGGCGTACGGCTCCTGTTCAATCTCTAAAAAAAGTAAGGGATTGGGCTCCTGAATAAAGAAGAAAAAGAGGCCGTCCAGGAAGGACATGGTGTGAAGAATTGAAGAAGAAATATCAGCGAGGGATTTAAGAAGTGAAGGCTGGAACGGTAGGGAGTTATGGAAGGAATTGGCTTTTACCTTAATATAATATATGATAAGTTAAAACAATATTTCCCTGACTTAAACGGATGGTGAATAGGGTACCCAAAATAAGGTGAAAAAATCTGGCGGTTGAGCGTGACCTTGGACAAGTCACCTCCTTGCAGAACCGTTGTCCATGAAAGAGTATAGTCTCTACAATGTACTGAACCCCAGACCTGTCCACGGGTTGTATTGGTACAGGTTTTTTTTTTACTTATTCCCTACTAACAAATGATATTACTCACAGAAACCAGCATTAATTGTTTACTATTAGAATATAGGCTCAGTTATCCAATTTAAATTGTTGTTATTAGCATTGACAACATCCCATGTTATATGTTTTGCGTTGATGAATATCCTCTTTGCGTGTTCCTAATGCATCCTCGACGTACTCTTGTGGGAAGGCCATCCTGCCTTTACAATGGGTTCGAAACACTGCTCTGCAGCTGCTTATTAATCCTAGAGGTCTTTGTAGTGCTCGTTAATATTTGCCGTTTAGGACGGACAATTTGGCACTTAGTCATTAGTCCGTATAATATAATCGTAGGTTGTCTCAGAATGTTAGGTATTTTGGTGAATTTTGGAGGTCCATCTGGCTCTAAATAGGTTTACTAAAAACTAAAATTATCTTGAAAAATTAACCGTAAATATGGTTTTATTTATTAATAATAAATCTTTAGATAGTTTTTTACTACAGAATCACTCTGGAATATATTTGTTTCAACTTTGCTTTCCTTATTTACTATACCCCTTTCATCCATTCCTTGTGTTCTTTCTTTCTTTCCTTTGTCCAAATAGCGCCCGTTTTACTTTTTGGTCTTTTTTGAAAGCCTTGATCATTCTGAAGTTCTTTCCTAAGTCACAACATGCTTTAATGCCATCCCGAGAGTCCCCGAACTCTTCAATGAATTAATATATTATTATTACTGTATTTTTTCATTTAATTTTTCATTATTTTCCTTTTCTTTATGGTTTTTTATTGAAATCAATATTTTTTCTGATTTTTCTACAGGGATAAATTATAATCTAGCCGCGGATTTGTACTGTAGGTTAAACTTCCTACTAGAGAACTGTTTTTAAAACTACTTTATGTGTAAAAATAATGAAATGAATTAAAAAAAAAAAAAACTGTACCACTACCGTGAACGGGTCTGGGGTTCAGTACATGGTAGAGACTGTACTGTTTCATGGACAACGGTTGTGCAGGGAGGTGATTGGGTACCCACTTTACAAATTCTGAGTGAGCCACAGAAGAGTCCTAGCTCCCATATGATCCATCTCCGACTGCTAACCGACTAAATAAAAGTCTTGCCAGCATCGGGATTTAAACCAGGGCAATATCATTATTTTTGTACTGTACTGTTTCTACGACAACTGTAATACATGGTTGTGTTTTGTACGAGAACACGAAACCAAACGACCTAGCGTTGTTACTTTATCGCCTAGAGTTAAAGCTGGTTTAGGAGGAAATGCCTTTCTAAAACACGTATTAGAGAGGTAATTACTACTCAAATCGCCTTTCTATAGCTAATTAACAAACAATGTGTTATTCTGGAAGTATATAGAGAGAATACTTTTTTTTTGTATTATTTGCTAAATAAAATAATAAATACATGTTCGGTATGTTTCAATGGAATGATTGTTTAAAATTTGTTTCCAATAAGACTTTAATATTGTGAAAGTATCATTAACAGAAGTTTCTGAAATTACAATAATTTATTGACAAATAATGCAATATTGTTATATGAACATGAGTACAAATATTAGTTGAAATGTAAATAGATATATTTACTTATCATTCCAAAATCAGACATAATACAAGTAAATACTTGTTTTTCCAATTTTCTTTTTTCTACCAGCCATGTTAAGTCTTTAACTGACGGTGTATTTGTTTCGTTTTCTTTATTAATTTTTTGTTTGATTTACTATTTCCACTGTTTTATAGTTTATCACACATCTTGTTTTCTGTGGTTTTCGACATTGTATTAAAACAAAACTTAAATAGCCAGTCATAAGGGCTGTCTACAAATGTGAAAACTTAAGACTTTGGAATAACAGTGTTATTTTTTGAATTTATAAATCAATTTTAGTCTGAATTTTTTTTATTTCAAATTTGTAAATTATTAACATTAGCCTGGTTTTCACATATACATTTTTATGTAGTTTATTTATTAATCAAAACATATTATGGGCTACCTACACAAGCTCAATAAAAAATATCAATTAGTGCTGTCACGGAGAGACGGATGACTCGGGTTCGAGTCCCGGCCAGGGCAAATCTTTTCTCTTCAAAATAAAAATATCAATAATTTAATAGAAATTATAATCAGTATATAGTTTTATTATATATAATTATACCTTTTATTTGTATTTAGATTTATGTTAATGAACTTCATTTTTATTTTTAGTATTATCATTATCGTTGTTCTAAAATCATTTGTACTTCGATCATTTCATAAACCAAGAAATTTAATCACCAATAAAATATTTTAGAGGAAACGGAAGTTCAGCTAGTTATTTATGTTTTTCGATTGGTTTTTGTTTTTCAAGTCATTATTAGTATCAATTGCACAACCATTAAACGGCATTTTAGTTAAATATAATTATTCTTATATCAATCGAATTCTAACCTGTAAGCTAAAGTTGATTAAAAAAAAATTTATAACTCATGCATGGGACGCTAGGTGTCGCCAGTCTCGCAAAATTTCACGAGTATGTCGCGAAATTCGATGGCGCGATCGCATACGTTTTCCCCTTACAAAAAGTCGCTTGCAATTTTAAAACTTATCAACACAACATGCGCACACAGAGACCAAAACATATATAGGAATTTAAAAAGAAACTATATAAATAAAAAAAACGAAGTATTACATAATGATATACTGATGTAGAAAATAAATAAAGTGAAAAAATATTATATTAGGTAAAAGAGGTATACTAATAGTAATAATACTTTGGGAACCCAGAGGCTCAATGCCGATATCACCAATCTCTGCTTACAAACTTAAGGAAATCCTCCCACCTACGCCTCGGTCTACTCAGCACTTTAGGAATTCGGTTTTTCTAAGTCTAGGAACTAAAAGAGGAAGAAATATGATCATAATGTATTGTATATTATAGCATTATTGTTATATTATGAGCGTTGGTTTGAAAATCCATTTGAAGGTTGCTAGCGATCAACTGTAATAAATCATCACAAATTGATGATGCGTAATTATTTTATTTTTTTCAAAATCATTTTTGCAATTAGCCGTCACGTCAGCTAAGAAGGACATACTAATGTTTGTTTTACCGACCTTGAAGAATAATATCATCATCCTAGCGACCATCGAACAATGTCTAATGTACTTTAGTCATTACTAGTAGTGTGGAAATGATAATAGTTAATAATAATAAAAAAGATGGAACATGATAAAAGTATTGTGGATAACAATTCAGGTACCAATAAGACTGCAAAACTCAAAATCAACTTTAATACAGATTATTATAATTTATTTTATTATATTAGTTATTGATTTTATTAACTTAGTATTTCTTTTCAAATAAAAATATTTAATACAGATTAATTTAAGAGGTAGCACATCACAAGTCAGCAGCCTGACGTCATAAATGCGTAACAAAGGAATTTAAGTTCAGTTGTTTCACGTTACTTTGTGGCTGAATGTTTTTCAGCCTTTTAAGTATACATATATATATATATATTGTGGTGTGGTTTTCTTAGATGTCAATAGACACCAAGAGGTTAGCTCCATGGACGGTCTTCTTTGGGGAATATAATATAGGTTTTCGTGCGCCTACTGATCCCGAAAATCTATGGATCTTGACTGATTGGACAATGTCGAGTGTTCGTCGTCGACTAAGACACAGGTGAATCGTCTCCAAATGTACTGAGGATGGTGTATGGTGAGCCGGCCGTTTTACGATCGCACCAGTTTTCTCAGCGACGTGAAGTTTTGAAAGCTGTTTGCTACAGCTAGAGCGTTATATGTCTTCAAGATAACCAGATCTTGGCCCAAGACCTCCAGTGATCCATCCGTGATAGTTAACAGATTAAATAAATGTATTTGCCACAGTAGGATTAGAATATGGAAACTTTGGCCCAGCAATTCAGCGTATTACGCTGCGAGCTATCGCGCTACCTAAAAATTTAATTAATAAATTGGGTAATAACATCTCCCATGATCCAAAAATAATAATTTTAGATTCTTCGCCTTTGGAATAGCCATCTACGTTATACTGTACAATATATTGTATACCTGTGTGGCTGCAATGCATGAAAGGTATCGGGAGCATAACATAGTAGAGACTGAACTGTTCCATGCCAACGGTTATGCAAGGATGTGATTTCATAGAGATCGCGCTTAACCACCAGATTTTCTCTTAATTGAAGTCGTGTAAGCTCCAGAGGGGGCTCCAGATAACACAATAAGAAATTTACCTAACTGTACTGTATCATGGACAACGGTTCTGCAAAGGAGGTGACTTGTTTTTTGCCAGATTTTTCCCCCTTATTTTGGGTACCCTATTTTTATAATATTTTATAGGGGCTGCGTGAGCCCCAGGAGGGTCCTAGATCCTATATGATCCATCTCCCGCTGCAAAAAGAACTAAATAAAAGTCATGGCCTGCAGCGGAATTTGAACCAGGATTTCCGGCATGGCAACTCAGTGCTCTACCACTGAGCCACTCCGCTCTCCTGTCGTAGAACTAAGTTTTTTTTTAATTGTTAGATAGTGTACATTACTCTCATGTATACACATGGTAATAGTATATCTCGTTCCCGTATTGTGTAGTCAATTGCTAAATTACAGAAACCAGATAAGGATTCGCAGTCTTACTGTTTTACTGTAGGATCAATATATAGGCGCAAGGTGCTGGCCCATTGAGAACAGCGTCGATAACCAAGCGCGACTATTTACTAAACAGTTTGCGCAATTTATCGCAGCGCTGTCATTCTTGTGAAACCGACCCTTGTTGGCATCTTCTCCCGTAGTCTGGGGTCTAGTCTCGGAAAGATTATTACCTGAAATTACAGACTTGAAACTAGCCGAGTCTAAATTACTACTGTAGTCTATAGCCGGTACTCTGGTCTAGACTAGTCTATAGGCTACACTCTATTAAATTCTGGTTAAATCTGGCAGAAAATAAACATATTGATCTATTTTCTGTTCGGGGGAGCGGAGTGGCTCAGTGGTAGAGCACTGAGATGCCATGCCGGAAATCCTGGTTCAAATCTCGCTGCAGGCAGTACTTTTATTTAGTTTGTTTTCAGCGGGAGATGGATCATATGGGATCTAGGACCCTTTTGGGGCTCACCCAGCCTCTTTAAAATATTATAAAAATAGGGTACCCAAAATAAGGGGGGAAAATTTGGCGGTTGAGAGTGGCCTAGGACAAGTCACTTCCTTGCAGAACCGTTGTCCATGAAACACTACAGTCTCCGCAACGTACTGAACCCCAGGCCCCTTGACGGGTTGATAATTTCACAAAAAGCCTGCCATTTCACTATTAGTATTGGAATATGAGAGAAATATATTTTCGAAACGTCGCTAAAAGACAGTTTTACAGGTGAAAACCTCATGAAAATCCGTGCAGTAGTTGTTGTGTTTACCGAGAACAGACGCGGCCAAGGACTTAGTTTTTTAAAACGAGTAGGTATAAATGACTTGGCGATAGAGAACTCCCTTTGAGGATCTCAAATTTGTTTTCTCACTATTACGAAAATCGTAACTACTTATTTTGTCGTAAACACGTAACAAACAGAAAGATAAAAACAATCAAACGAAATGCCCAACTGTCATCTAATAACAGTCTTACGCTAGATCAACAATAGTATCCTGATTCGGTACGAATGTCACTTGAGGCATTCTGGATTACGGAATAATAGTTATATCGATACTTTAAGGTGCTAGCTTCTTATGAATAACAGCCTATTTACGTAAAACAATTTAATTAGAACCCAACACAACAGAACAGCTGGGAACAGGTTACGCATGGACTTGCCACTGTAATATAAATAAATAAAAACTGAACATAATGAACTAAACAATAAATATTAATTAATGAATAGGTACGTAATAAATACGGAATGAAATAAAACAGATGAAGTGGGAAATCCCTTTGGCACAAACCTCTTTGGTCACCCAGCTCTTTGTCGCCTTCACTGTCTTTGTCTTTATTTTTATCCAATCACAATACCTTAGAAGTGGGTATTAGAGACATTTTTGTCAAAATTTCGCACATTATTACGACATAAGCAGGTTTTCCTGCGGTTAGAAAATGTTTTGCCCCAACTCTTCTACCCTTAAAAGCTAGGTGAGAGTGTTTTTAATTCGGTATTAGATACGAGATATTGATAAAGAAGTCCATTTTGTGGATCTCAATATTTTACGTGATTATCAGTTTTGTATTTTAGTGAAAATATATCATTTGTTATTGAATCCTGATTTCTTGTTTTGGATTTTATTTTTAAAATATCGGTAAAGAACGATCAGAATTGAGAATGATGTCATATTTTTTAATGGCGAAGTATGCAAGTCTTGATACACTTAGATTTCACGGAAGATAGAAAAGGAAGAATGAAGAAGAAGAAGCCGACAGGCAAGAAATGCAACAATTATGCTTTAGTCTGTAATATGGCACAATAGTCTTTCTTAAGAGAATAAAAAGAAAATCTTCTTTAATGTTATTGAGAGTATTCTCACATATTCAGCAGAAACAGGAACAACGTTTGCGAAACTTTTCTCCAAAATTAGTGCTGTAGAAATGGATTGTTGGAGAAGGTGTATAAATAAAACTAGGGGAAATATTGTCAGAAATGAGTTAATAACGAAAGAAATAGAACTACAAGAAACCATCGGTGAAAGAATAATGAGAAATTGTGATAGTACTGGTACGTGAGGCGTATGGCTCCTGGATAAAGAAGAAAATTAAAGAAGAAGAGAAGGAATTGGCTTTTATCTTAATAGAATATATGATAAGTGAAAAAAATATTTCCCTTATTTAAACGGATGGAGAACATTAGTATAATTGAAATAAAAAACCTGTAAGGCTACAACCCAAGAAGGGTCTTGGATTCAGTTCGTGGTAGAGACTGTACTGTTTCTAGGACAACGGTTGTGGAGGGAGGTCATGCTCAACCTCCAGATTTACTTCCAATTATGGGTACCCTCTTTATACAGATTGTGTGATCCCCAGCTGGATCTGTAGAACTCAGGGCCTTTCGCTATATGTTAACGGATTAAATAAATTGTCTGTCACAGATGGATTTGAACACGAAACCTTCGGCGTGTCAACTCAGCGCTCTACCTCTGAGCTACCCCGCTCCTCGATTGTGTAATTATTCAGATTAATTTAAACACTTTTAAACATTTTTTGATGTTTTTAACTGTTGTTTGCTCATTTAACGTCACTTTATGGTGCTATGGCTAATCGGACGATGCTACAGCGGGAGCTCTAAATGTTGCCTATCCAGGTTTAATTAGGTTAGGGATTTTAACGAGTAACTGATATTGTACAGGCTCAGGACCCCGTTTAACGTCCCTTCCGAAGGACGGCATAACCAAGGGTTTTTTTACTCACTTTAAAAAATCCTAGGGCCACCTTTCGGCCTACGAACCCGCGATTTTGGTTTAGTAGTTTGTTATACTAACCACTACAAGCGAGCCCTAATTATGTATGGATTTATTACATTTATTAATGTTCATTTAATTACTAAAAGCTTACACTACTTAACATGGATGAGTTATGATCTGGTTCTGCTAATTAGAGAACACTTGTAAATCAACCGAAGGTTCGAAAAACATGTTAAGGCCGTATATACTTTTCTTCATCACCTGTTAAATTGATGATTATACAGGCGAGGGACATAAACTACGTACCTGCTTGTTCGATATCACCTGTAAATTTATTGACGGTTGTGTTGATATATTAATTTACAATGCAATTAACACGAATAATCTATATTTAATTGAATGTATAACAACCTAGTTTCATTATAACGATCGATACATACATTTAAGTATGTTTATTATTTATTTATTCCAAGAATTCAGCTAAATTAATCTAAAAAATAAAGGTTTAATAATAGGGAAATATGCAGAATGGTAATAATTATATAAATTTAAACATAATATTTTATGTTTATAAAATTTAAAAAAAATTAAATACAAAAAACTGAAACATAAAGGGTCGTGGATTCACTACAAGGTAGAGAATGTAAAACAGCTGTTCTTAAAGGCAATTTGTCCGAGACTACCCTCTACCGCCAGGTTTCTCCCCAATTAAAATTAACCACTTTATTGAGACTGGGTGACCCCTAGGGGGGGTCTGTAGATTTCATCGGGTGTACCTGTTAACACATTAAATAATTTATCTGCCATTGCGGGATTTGCACCCGGTACCCTCAGCTTTGTAACTGAGAACTCTACATCCTGAACTACCTCGCTACCCAAATATAATTTTATGCTTACAAATAGTTTATGTTGAGATCAAAAATTGAGAAAGGAATATGTTGTTTACCAGTAATAATCCACAAATATAAGCATATCGATCATAAATAGACAGATTACAACTATATTAAAAAAGGGAAAGGTCAACAGAGACATTAAATAAATGTTAATACATTAGTGGAAAAATTCCAACTAAAAACCTTAAATCTCTTAACTAAAACAGGAAATTGAAAATACCTGTCCAAGACCTCCCTCTTAAAGTAACCACTTTATTGAGACTGGGTGACTCCTAGGAGGGTCTGTAGATCCCATAGGGCGGAACAGGTATTTTCAATTTCCTGTTTTAGTTTTGAGACTTAAGGTTTTTAGTTGGAATTTTTCCACTAATGGATTAAAACTATACTTTATAATTTTTTTCTTTATTACCAATTTTCTTAACTCAGCTAAATTTTATCTTTTTTTTTTTTGGTAATAATTCTTATTTCGTTAATAAAATTTAATACAACCTAATTTTTTTTATCTATGTGTGAAATCGGTGATTAACTTTTAATATACTAAGACTTGGGAGGTAACCAAACATTTCAAGAAAATAATTTTTGAAGTGTTATAATTTGATATACATTCTTTTAGATGTGTAAATGATTTGTATTTTTTTCTATTTTATTATTTGTATTATTTACCCATAAAATATTAGGTTTTGAAAATTTTATCGAAGGTAATTTCGCTTCATGTTGAAGATGTATAAACTTTTTCGAATCTACACCACTAAAAGTTTAGCTGCTCACTTTTTAAAATTTTAATTTTAAACATGAGAGTTTTCTAAAAAATAATTTGGTAGATAAGGGATTTTATATGCCGTATTGATTATCAAATCAACCGATTCGTTTGAAATTTGTTGACTGTATTACAATAATACATCAAGTAAATAGGCTATGTGATACATAATGACATGAGTTAATGGCAAGTAGAGAAACTACCCACTGGTAGTAGTCAAATCACTAGTTCAACTAAGGTCACGTGGCCATCTTCTTTTCAGACGCCTCGGAGGATTATCGGGAATTGAAGAGGAAGCTAGGTTTGAAACTAGAGGGTTTGAGTGGGAATGAAGTTTGTTATGAAAAGATAAATAGCGGGTTCGGGCCAAATCAGCAACAAATGAGACATTAAGGTCGTTATGGATGACTTTATTCTTTACAAAATAAGCGTTGAGGATGTTTGAAATTAAAAAAAATTATTTTTGACGTCCCATAATCCAACATTAAAGTAAAATCTGATATTGGCAATTAAAATGAATAAATAAATAAAATTAAAAGGAAAAGAGGCTAAATAGCAAGAACATGAAGTAAAGAATTGGAGAGAGAAATTAGATCATGGAGTCTCCGAAGTGAAGATTAGAATAATTGAGAGAATTGACTTGACAGTAACCCACACTTTTCCTAGTGTGAATATATTGAATATATATAGTGTAAATTGTCAAGACAATTTTAGAATAGTCGGGAAATAGAATATAATTAAAAAAAAAAATTTCTTAAAACAAAATATGCGACATTTCTTTATTTTTTCTATTACAATTCGTTTCCTCTTTGATCCGTGAAGAAGTCCATAAGAGGGCACTACCCCAGCTTTTTGAATTTTTATTATCCGGATAAAAGACTTGAACGGAGACAGGATAGAGATGCAGAAGATGGTAGGGGTAAGAGGTCCTTGGAGGTAGGAGGTAGGGGAGAGCTCAGTCGCCAGTTCTGTGCTCTCGAGTGTTGTCCCTCTCCTGTCTTCACCTCTACGCACATCTTACATCAGCATCGCCACAGACGGTATTAGCTCTCTACTCAACAGGATAAACATGTAAGTCTACATGTTTTATTAACTGCAAATACATCTTTATTCAATTCATATATATCTTAATTTCAAGTCCGCTTTGACGATACTTATATCAACCAAAATATCTTTCGTTTGAAGTTTATTCAATATTTTTTTTTATAATAGGCAATTAAAACAAAATGTACATTTTTGTTTTTGATTTTCAAAAACTTCTCACTCTTAAGGATATAACAGGGTACGGCCTTTCTTTCAGGAAACTGTGATGTAACATTGATATGGAAAGTTCTTATACTCTATAATATTCGCTTCAATGCTTAAGCAAACATATATATTTTTTAAATTTAAATTGTAGGATTATTATAGTTATTTTTAATTGCAGAGTTATCTTCTTTTTGATTCTTTCGTGATATTACTTAACAAAATTCAGCATATTTAAATTTAAAAAAAAAATTATTAGCTTGTCTCGGTAAGCTAATTATTAAGTAAAGTAATTTAATAATAAATTTCATTTAAAAAAATTAAAATTATCACCTGCGACAATATTGTAATAAGTAATAATGATGATTGCGCGTATTTATCTCACTAATTCCTCTATAATTTATTAACAATTTTTTTTTTAATAATAACATATACACGTTTTTTAAATTTAAATTTTAGAATAATTATACTTTTTTTTTAATTGCAGAACTGTTCTTATATGTATTATTTCACAGTATTACTTTAGAAAAAACAGTAAATTTAAATAAAAAAAAAATCAACTTAGCTTAACGTAACGCAAAAAAAAAAATGACGTTCTTTGATAATATAGGGTTAATATTAGCGATTGTGCATATTCTTCTAAATACTTCACCGATCATTTATTTAAAAAAAAAAAAAAAAATTAAAACTAAAACATTGGAATAATAATACATTAGAAAATACCTAATGTTATTTTTTTAAATTTTATTATTGCGACATTTATTTTTTTTTAATTATTAGATCCATTTAAATTATATACGCTGGTTGAGAAATAAATATTTATGCTTAATGATTAAATACTAGATAGAAAAAATTAAATTAAAAAAAAAAATAATTTTAAACTTGTTAATAGAAACCAATATTGTGGTTTAATTGTGTAAAAATTTTCTTCGATACTATCGTCCATCTTATTGCATTCATTTAGTGTTAAGCGAATTATCTAGTATTTTAATTATTTATTTTTAAAAAAAATGTATTCTGCCCGAGGCGATGTTAACGTGATATTTAATATATATTCTTCATCTTTATATATACGTAGACTGAATAGATTAAATATAATCGGATAGCAAAGAAAAATAAATTAATTTATTTAAAAGTATTCGTTGTTTTAATAATAATTGTTAGATATTTACTTTTACTTTTGCGAATTAGTTTTTAAAGAAAACTGAATTTTAATTTGTTTATATATTTCTCAGAAATAAATTAGTTAATATTGTGTGAAGAATTATTTTGAAATAAGTATTTTTAAATTCATTGATATATGCTACAATATATAATATGTAAATACAATATAATAATAATATAATATAAAATACAATATTATAATGGAAAACATATTTTTTTAAAGAATTATTATATTAACATATATATAATAAAGTTCATTCCTTACGTGATACCGTAATGATACCGTTTCACTGTTCAATTTTATGTTTTGCCTGTTGTATAACTTTGGCTAACCCAATTAATTAAATGTGATATAATAGTTGCGGTATAATTGAAGATTGAAGCTATTTTGATTAATTTAATTGCTGGTAGAGTCTAATTGTGTTGAATAACTGATAGATTAACAGAATATTAAATATTTTTTGAGCTGTAATTATTATTTCTTATTTAAAATTGTGTTATTAAAATACATATTGTTTTTATAATTGTCTAAGATTCACCATTTTTTAAATAATTTTAGTACAATTAAATATATTTTATTAATCAAATTAAATTTATATCAGAAATGGAAGTAAGAATCTGTTTAGTCAATAGCTAAGACTCCGTGTCACAAATCTCAATTTCTGAAATACAAAACTGCTATCCACTACAGACAGCATTTCTACATTTTAAGATATTATTTAAAGTTTAGTCAAACAATTTAAAAATTAAACTGTGGATTAACTAAATATTTCGTAGATAGTAATAATGCCTGACGGAAGCTCAGAAATCGGGCCAGATTATTCACTTACATTGCTTTAAATTTTGAAAATACATTACTCAAAAGTATGATTAAATTGAAATGATAAAAAGGCTAATTAATGGATTTAATTTATTCAAGGGATATACCTTATCGCTTATAGATATTTACCTAAGTACAATGCTATGGTAATAAATATGGTATTTCTTCGAACATTAGTGCCACAATATAAATTATGTAATTGGAAATAATTTTTGATTTTATGGATCTTTTTGTTTAAAAAAAAGTTAATTATCAGTTGTTACTTTCTCAGCTCTAATAATGAAAATGAATTAGTCATTAATTTTTGTTTCACTCAACTAACTGTTGTTAAATATACTTTCTATAATTACACAAAATAAGTTTTTAAAATTGAATAAATATAAAATTCGGGTTTTAATCTAAATGTTAATTTGCATAATTAAATGAATCTTAAACAATTAAAAATATTTGTAGCATTAGTGTAAATGTTTAATGAATAATTTGATTTTTTAAAGTATATTTTTAATAAGAAGCGAGGGGATGGTTGACTGGAGAGTAGACGTAAGGAAGTTGGGGGTGCAGTCAAATGAAAACACTAAATAAGTGGTTGCTTATTTAATTATGTGCCGACGTTTCGACCCACTTTGTGGGTCATCTTCAGGGCTATAGGAGCAGGAGGCTGGAGCAAGACTAGACGCGGTCTAACTGGCAGTTTACTTAGGTCTTTTAGGTTACTACTTCATCTGGCCTTAACACATGGTAACTTGTTAATTGTATGGTTTGTTTTTTTTATCATTAATCTTGTAGGAATCGATAATAGGTGTTCCTTATGCTAGTTTTTGTTAATTAACGATAGCCTTTTCAAATAATAAAATAATTTAGTAATCAACCGTGGAACGACCCTTTCGAAGAAGCTCGTAGGCCTCTCTGGGCCTTTATAAGTGGTAACATATGCCGATTGAGAGGGATTTTGGTCGAATCATCTTTCTGTACAACCGTTGGCTTCGAAACCGTTGTTTTTTTTTATTTAATAGTAGACATATCATTGATTAAACTAATTGAGAACCGATTAGTTGTTTACAGAACATTTTTACAGTCACAGTATTTTTCCTTATCATTTTTTATCAAACACAATGAACCCTGCTACCATATGATTTTCGTTAATTATATATATTCAATATTATACCCCGAGAGATCCCACTAATCATGGGAAGCATATATTTAAATAACTAATATATGTCTAACCTTGTTGAGAAACCTTGCCTTTATCATAAGCATTAACTTATTCAATACAATTATATACGGCCTTGCCTGTAAAAAAATATATACACCAACCTTTTAAATGTCAGGTGTTGTGGTATATATTTTTTCTAATATTCGCAAAAAAATAATGGAATATATGAAGAGCCAGAACGCGTTCTATCGTTACGGGTGTAAATGGTTACATTTGCGGTTATCTTTAAGAACCTAGAAACTTGGATAAATAAATATATCACGTTTTTAAATTTTTAAATAATTGTTTGAACAAAACATATTTAAAAGAAAATTTTAAATGAAGTACTGGTTAGAAATAGATAAGTAAAGAATTATTAATTAAATACAAATTAATTACAGGATTTCAGAAAGGATATTTTCAGCTTAGTTTTTGTTTTAATTTACAACTGTATTACTAGTATAATGAACAACAAGTAAATATGTCTTATCGTTATCTTATCCACCTTCTGTGAAAATGTGGTTATATATGTGACGAAGTTCAAATTCTTCGTCAAATATGAGTTTCTTGTACTTAAGGAAACGGAATCGTGTTATTTTCGTAATGAATTAGTGATTAAGGCATGTATTGGCTAGAAAAGGAGTTATATTACAACTGTATAAGCTAAAAAACTATCAGAATGACACGATTCCGCTTCACTCAATACAATTAACTCTCTCTTGACAAAATTCGACTTAACCACTTATTCAACGTAGCTGTAGATAGCAGTATATTAACAAGTAGAGAAAATGCTGACTGATTAGTACTCAAATAACAAATTCAACTTACCAGGTCACGAGACTATTTTCTTTTCCTTGAAGGATTATCGGGAATTGAAGAAGTTGCTAGATTTAAAACAAGTTGGTGGAAACAAAGTTTTCCATGAAAAGATTGATATCGGATTCGGGCCAAATAAACAACAAATGGGACATTGAGGTCATTATGCATGACTTTATTTGTGACAGAGCAAAGAGGGATTTTACGAAGGGTATTGGATTGTAAGGATCGTAGGCGACAGGAATCCAATGACTTAGTGGAGCGCCAAAGCTCTACTTTGTAAGTCAAAATAAGTCATAAATATGAGTTTTGTGTAATTATTTGGGAGCTTGGAGCGTTTATCTAACATATAGAAGTAACATTAAATGGCGAGCAGTTGATTTGAAAGGTGTAAGATAAATGAATAAAATTAAAAAAATTAAATGCATGAAGGGCCAAAACGCTTTTATCTCTTAAGTAATCATTTGCAGTTAAATTTAAAAAACAGTACACTTGGACAAATAATTACAAAACGTGTTTAAAAGAACTCCAAAGTTAAAAAATAGTTAACTACAAAGCTATTAAAGTAAAAAATTTCTGAAATTTCTTGACAACTTCACAACATTTAAGTAAGGAATACAATTAGTTATTTACCTCTTTAATGAAAACAAAAAATTTTATTTCGAAATGATACTTAAAAAATCAGAATACATTTTAGGGACCACGCTCCTCTTCTATATTTATGATATTTTTCTAAAAATAAATTAGGATGAAAATGATTAATTTGTTTACAGAATAAAAAAAATAAATGAAGAAATCATCTTGAATATTTTGAAATATTTATTGAATTGGTCATTAATAGGGAAAATGTATTAATCTTGTTTCATTGTATTTTCTCTATTGAAATAATATTATTAAAATAAGATGAAGTTTGGTGTTATTTTTTAATTTAAAAGCAGTGATATACTTTGTGTTACTGCTTTAAGAAGTAGAGGACGAGGGCTATGTGATTTTGAATTTTTAAAATTATTTATAACATAACTGATGGAGCAAGACAAAACACTAAACAAAAGGTGTTTTCTCAATCCGTTGCCAGGCAACGCGAATGAAATATTACATCACTTAAAACTTTTTTTTATATAATAGAGAGATGTGTGATGTGTACTGATTTAACCAATAGTTTTTGAAATTAAATAAATTAATTTAAAAATTATATTGGAACATTCATTGAGAATGAAAATAGCATTAAAGGAAAAGTTTCGAGGAAATATTAAATAATATTACGCCTCTTAATGTTATTGACCCCTTTTACGAAATCGTAATGTTTTTAAACAACCGCCTCTGGGTGGACTTCCTTCTCTCATCCATTGTGCAAGGATTTTCTTATAGGTTTAACCCTTCTCAGAAGTATGTTCCTTTTTGATAAATATGAATTTTTCCATAAGAAATAATTAAATATTTATTGTTGCAAATACGACCGTAGTTAAAACTTCCTATATAAGTTAGGAATAGCGATAATTTCATCATGAAACTGTTTAATATGTGTTTATATAATAAATATGTTTATTAAATATAAAATCTGTTTTTTCTTGTTATGTTTTCTACGTTCCTGTATATTTCATCATTAGATCTTAATTTCCATACTTCTGTGGTTTTCACTGGGCCTAGAATTTTTCTCATTATTCTTCTTTCAAGTAATTCAAGTTTATCTACTCTATAGTTTAATACTAAGCATTCACTCGCATATAGGCATTCTGGTTTCACAACTGTTGAGAAGTGTCTTATTTTAAGATTTTTAGATAATCACTTTTTGTTATAAACATTCGCAGTAATGCCAAATGCTCTTTCCTTCTTGCAGATTTTTCTAAACCATTTTCTTGGACTACTCCCAAATATTTGAATTTCTTTACTTTCTCCACTCGACCAATATCTGTTATCAAATACTTTAGAGCGTTCTTGATGTTTGTAATAAATTTTGTATAAAATTTGTCTATTATATTATTTATTTTATTCACTCTTCTACTGTACTCTTCTAAAACTTTATAGAAAAAATAAGTTAAATATGTTTCTGCAATACAATAACATAAAAAGAAGACTTAATATGATGAAAAAACAATTACTTATCTACATTTGTTGTAGTAAATATTACACTACAAATAGAATTTAATATTATAATATTTAAAGTGATAATAATAAATACTAAATATATTGACAATGTATTATTTATTAAAAAGTATTACATAAAATAAAATTAAAAAGGCGATCTACGCAATAGCACTACCTTATATTACCTGAAGAAATACATGGTTGCGTGCTAAGCGATGCGGTCCATTATATCGGGCATCTCCCAGCTCCAACAGAAGTCAGCGACCTGTTAGAGGCGAATTCGCGGTTGTCTGACAAGGATGTAGATCTTCGGCGAGTGTCTTCTGCTTTAGGCAGGTTTTCTGGCAATGGACTTAGCCCGAAACGTCGGACTTATTGGGAAGTAAGATACAAATCTTGATGACCTCTTAGCTGTTTATACTCTTCGAAGTAGGAGTTAATTGGACTTTTCTTCCTAATATTTAGGTGTACCTTTTTTTTTCGTAATTCAAAAATGGAGTACCGATTTATGTATAGTTGTAATAAGGAACGATTTGGGACTATCAATATAATGAATATTTTAAATGGCAATAAATTCTGAGAATTGGACTACCTGGAATCGAAGGATTTCCCACTGGAAAAGGAGTTAACGATATAGTTTGAATCCTCTGTTCATCAACATCATTTTAGATGAAAAATAACAATAATAAAAAATAAAAAATGAGAACTATCCTGGCAAAGGTTATCGAATAATATACCGATATAGTCTCAAGTACTGACCCTAACAGAGCTTGCAACAAACCCTTGTGGAATACATGGATGCAATAAAGAAACGGGTTAAATATTAATGTGAGGAATGGCAAGGAATAATGTGAGGAATAAAACATAATAAAGTACTAAATAACAAGGAATAATATTAGGAATAACAAGGAATAATGTAAGGGATGACTTTTACTATAGGCACTATTCAACCTGTATTTTTACCATGGAAACAAACTTCAACCACCTAGAAACACCTGTATTAGACCTAATTCATCTTAAATAATAATGTTTTTAGGTTTATTAGATCAAATATAAATTATAAAAGACAACATTTAGAGAGAATGAAGGATTATTGAGGGAGCCAAAAATATGATGGGTGCGTGGTCCTTTTTTGGCCAGTTCGCAATAAAAATAATCAAACATAATTCCTTATATATGATAATGCTTTGTATATTCTATGTCAAAACTTAATATCTATGATAACTTTTGAAAAGTTCACTTTCACGGGTGACGTTGACACAATGGAAAGTATGTTTTTCTCTTGGAAGGAGACGTTTCTTCGGAAGAAAGAAGCCGAGACTGGAGGAACGGTGAGCGTTGGAGCGTGTCCTGGTCGCGTTGCGGCCTACTGTTAACCGTTAGGTAGGTAAGGAGGGAAGGGGAGGTTATATCTCTGGTTATATTGTTTATCACGGTTCGTTGGAGTGATGGAGTGAAGCGAATGGAGTTGTTGAAGTGAAGAGTATTTGAAGTACTCCGCTGAAGACGATGAAGCAATTTACCAAGAGATTAAATTGCTAATAAAACTGGAAAACTTCAAAAATATTGAAAACAATCAACCACTCAGTGTTTAAACAATTAAGTCACATTGGGTATGTCCTGATGGAGACAAATAATAACTTTGGGGGCACCTGTGATTTAGTGGTTGACAAAAATACCTACAATACGCAAGATCGCGGGTTTTTAGCCCGGCAGATAGCTCTAGGATTTCTTTACAGGGAACAAAACCCTTGGTTATGCCGTCCTTCAGTTGGGACATTAAACGGTAGTCCCGAACCTATACCAGGTTCGGGTGTCAGGCACTCGTTAAAAACGAGCTTTCACTGTAGTATTGTCCTATTAGCCATAACAGCATAAAGTCACAGAAACAAACAAACTAAACCCAAGTTTAATTTAATTTAATTAACATAATGTTAATAAAAAATTAATTAAATAATAAATAATAAGTGATCAGGAAATAGAGATCATCAGGAAAATTCTAGGAGGAAGACAAACTCAAGACGGTTTTAGGCTAAAAACAATTAAAACAACAGAAAAGTTTCCAAACATTGAAATTGATATCAGGAAAAGGCGAATGAAATTCTTTGGTCATCTCAGCCGACTACCAGAAAATCGATTGACGAAAAGAATAATAGATTATAAAACTTCACTTAATTCCGCACCCTGGCAAGATGAAATTCGAAAGGACCTCAAAAATGCAAACTTAAGACCAGCCGACATTTTAGAAAGAGACCACTTCAGGCACAAAGTGGACAATTGGGAAGTTGTATCATAGCAACCAAAAAAAACAACAAAAAACGACAGTACAGACCAAAATGGTCGGAAGAGCCTTTTCGGAATGAATGAGAGGAAACTGGAAGAAGAAGAAGTACCCAAAGAAGAATTGATCGAGTTACTTCCTTAACGCCTTAAAATTTGAATTATGTTTAATCAATAATCCTGATTAATATTATTAGGGTTTCATTTACTATCTAGTGGAGTTAAGGACTGTCACTTCATTGTAATTCATCCACAAAATTCCGTGGATTACTTCCTTAGATTTTCAAAATTATGTATAATTTTTGGGTATTGCGATATTGTTGGCACCAATTACCCTTCAATACTTTTCTAGAAAGGTAAATTCTACTAATTAAGATTTAAATTTGTGTCTTAATTGTCCAGTGTATACAAATAATAATCATTGTTTGAAGTTGTGTTAACAGTTCAATCTAAGGCAAAAATGTCGAATTTTGAATAATAAATGATGGCGAAATATGGAGGATGGAAATAAATATATTAAAAAAAATGAAGAACGAAATACTCAAATATTTAGCTTGTAAAACGGTTTAAAATGAAGTTATGTTTATAAATAAATATATTGAAGGGAAATACGTGAAAAAGTTGTAGTTATCAGAACCTATAACAATAGTAATTAAAGAGGCAATAAAAGCGAAAAATAACTGTTATTGCTTTGCTATTAAATTGCCAGATCCTGCTAAATGTCTAGAAACTTAAAAAGCAATTGCTCCCAACTGCTATGTATAACTGTAAAATGTATTCATTTATTTACTGATAGCTAGTGAGTAATTCACACTCATACTCGAATTTTTCAAAAATATTCTGAAATCATTAGTAAACTCTTTCCATTGATTAATTAGATAAATAACTCTGAATATTATAAAACATATATTAACTATATATTAGTATAATCAGTTACTTTGCTACCCCGTATAAATAATATAATAATAATAAAAAAGTATTAATTTAAGAAATTATGCAAATGCCGTTTGGCATCCCTGTAAAAATAATTGATAACTTTGAATGCTTCTATACACATTGTAAAACAAAGTTCTCGGTCACGTTTGTTGGCGGTAAACTCAATAACTACTGCACGGATTTTCATGCGGTTTTCACCAAAAGATAGAGTGATTCACCAGGAAGGTTTAGGTATATAATTTGTCGAGGTTTTGTGTAAATGGGTTGGAATATAACGATAAATGTTGGAATTGATGGAAAAAGTATAGCCGCTTGGGAGGTTTCATCGATGACGCTGCCTAATGTCTTTGTCATATAACGAAAAAATGCATAGTGGAATATTCCTCTTTTATAGATCTACAGAAAAGTCAGTGATAGCATATATATATATCTTTTAAGGAAAGCTCACTATACCCATTTTATCTTATAAAAAATTGATCACGTACAATGGCGGTATTTGGAAAGCTATTTAGACGAGTTCAGTATTAATCCTTAGAGTGCTGCCAATGGGTAGTGCCTCTACACGTCCTTTCATGTATTTATTTATTCATACAGCCCTTGTACTAGATGTATATATTACAGTTGTACAATTCAATAAAATAATTTAAAAAAAAAAAGTATTAATCCTTAGGAACTTAAATACTTTAGTTACCTTAAGCATTTCATGCGCATTATTAGAACATTTTATACCATATATTTTAAATGAGTATCTTATGGGTTATCGCAAAAACTTAACGCGCAAGAAAATAAATTTCGTATATAAAGAAATATTTTGTTTTATTTTGATGTTTATAGTATAGACGAAAGTAAGGAGCACGAGAGTCAGAATGAAAATCTTCTAGGAAAAGAAAAAAGAATATAAAGAAATAAATTTAAAAAAAGAATTTAATTAAATTAGATTTATGAGAAGCGAGGGGATGGTTGACTGGAAGATAGACGTTAGGAAGAAAATAGTTGGGAGTGCAGTCAAATAAAAACACTAAATAAGTAGTTACTTATTTAATTATGTGCCGACGTTTCGACTTTGTGGGTCATCTTCAGGGCTAAGAAAGAAAAACAGACAAAATAACAGAAGTATAAAAATACATTGCAGAAGTATATGATAAATGAGAAAAAATATATATGTAGAGAGGTAGAAATTTAGAACAAAAGTGAGGGATATATATGAATAAAAAATTACAGAGAAAATGTACAGAACGGTGGTGATGCCAAAACGATTTTTTTACAAAGATAAAAGAAGGAAGTAAACAGAAAGTTATTTAAAAAAAATAAAAGTATAAACATCAGAGGTGAGAAGTAAAATTATGGAAAAGGTAGTAGAATATATATAAAAACTTTAAAATGTAAGATAATAGACTCCTGGGGAGTTTACATAAGAAAAATGAAAGAAGGTATAGCCAAAATGATATTAAAGAGTAAATAAAGGAAAAATAACAGTAGCAAGTCAAGATATAAATATAGAGTATAACAGTTTTTAAAATGCATACATATAGTATGAAGTGGTATAAATGTATGCCATAAATATACAAGGAACGTATAGAAATATAAGTAACAATGTGGTATGAGCATGGAAATAGAATAAAATATGATGAAAAAGTGATGTTAAAGGCTAATGAAATCTCAAATAATAATAACATATGATGGATGCCTAAAAGCTAATATGAGAAAAAATGTGTGCAAAATGAAGAAGGAAAGGGGTGAGGAGAAGATGTGAGTGTTAAAAATGTACGTACCTATAGGACCTGGAGGCTGGAGCACCACTAGACGCGGTCTAACTGACAAAACAGTATGTTATGAAGGTGTTGCCAGCGATATCTGACGGCCAAAAATACGACTAATTTTTATTTATATTTTTTAATTGTATATTAATAGTAATTTTTTATTTACTATTTTATTATATTTAAATGTGTATCATGACTATTTCATAGAGGGCCACGAAAATTAATGACTAAATTAATGGGAAAAAGTAGGGTGATAAAACAGTAGGATTTGATGTCAAGAGGTCAAAATAAGTATTATAGGAAAGAGACTATGGTAGTAACAGAATGAAAATGGGAAGGAATAACAAGGTAAACTAATTTAAGGTTTTTTTAGTAAGTTGAAAATTTGTGAGTAGAAAGAGGATAAGTTGTTTGAATCGATCTTGAGGTTAACAGTGGAGGAATCTTAGCCCTGAAGATGACCCACAAAGTGGGTCGAAACGTCGGCACATAATCAAATAAGTAACCACTTATTTAGTGTTTTTATTTGACTGCACCCCCAACTATTTTCTTCCTTAAATTAGATTTATCTAACTTCTATATTGATTCTTCTCTTATCTGTTTGCCCTGTAACGCCACAATTCGGAACTATATCCTCGGTCCTAATTGTTACCCTCCTGCCACCAATCCAATAAGATCCTGGTTGAGGAGTGATATGGAAGAGAGGAGACATTGTTCGGTGTTAGCAACTGACATAAAAGGACCATTGTTTCAAGACGTCTCAAACTTTCTCGAGCCCGGCCTTCTCATGAGGCTCCACTCATTTTTTTTTTGTTCGTTACTGACGGCAAAATGTAAATGGGAATATAAAACTTTAACCTTGGATATGCCGTTTAAGTTCTTGGTCATCTGATAAAAGTGGGTTGTCATTCTGTTTAGTGTCAGCGCACCAAGGCAGTGCTGCACTTAACTTTCATTATTCAGTATTATTCCTTTTATAGACAGTCTTTTGTAGTATCATTTCCGTTCCCGTTCATTATTATACATATATAAGGATTTTAACATATAATTGAATTAAAGATAAATTGAAATTGAAATCTTAATGATTAATAGAAAAAAATCATACTTAAGATTGCTAAAGAAATTTATAAAATTTTCAATATTGGATGGCCAAAATTAGTATCTGTAATGATACCTGAAAATCGAAACTTTTTCCAGTTGCAGTACATCCTTTATTTACGAGCGAGGAAATAAAAACCTAAATAGATGACTTATAAATATATACATTCCTGTACACCCCATACTAATTTTTTGAGGTTAATAAAACAAAAAAATGTACCATTCCAACCCATAAAGGATCTAGCTTAATTCATGGTTGGGTTTGTAAGGTTTTAAGACTTCGGGTGTGCAAGTTGGTGGTTTTTCCGAGATCACGCTCAATAACCTGGTTCTCCCCTCGATTAAGGGTTCCCATTTTAAAGAGGGGGGCCAAGGTCCAGAAGGGTCCACAGATCCCTGGACGCCTGGACATAGGTCCATTTGTGTTTACGGCACTACAAATCAACTCTATATATATATATATATACTGATATTCACTGCTCCTGACGCATAAAGAATTTTAAAATGTTTCAAGTAATCTATTATTTTATCAATAATTAATATAAAAGTAATTTATAATAAAAATAAATCTATCAGTCTAGTGTCAACTCCTGATCTCACAATCCCTGAAGAAGACCTGCAATGTGGGTCGAAACGTCGGCTTCCAAATAAACAGTTCTCCCTATATAAGTGAATTTTTTTACCTATACCAGGACCATTTTCTTCCTCTTATAATAATATAAAATCATTTATTTCGACAGGACTCTTGTTCAAAATCGATTAACCTTTCAGTAATTTATCAGTTCCGGTGATCCTGTGTTGTTTAAAAAGGAAAGTTCATAACTGGATGTTATCTTCTTCTTCTTTCCGTGCCTTATTCGTTTCGGACGTTGGCTATTAACACGGCGATCTTAATTTTGTTTGCGGCATTTCTAAATAACCGGGCAGTTGTGAAACCAAACCTTTGCCTTAAATGATTAGAGGGGAGCCTCCTTCTTCCTGTTCTCCTACAATCAATCTTTCCTTGCATCATCAGCTGAAGTATGCGACATTTGTTATTTCGCCAAAATATTCAAATAACCCTTTTTAACATGTATCTGTTTCATTATCTTTCCCGCACTTTTCTTATGGTTGTGTGGCCCGTCTATGAAAATTGGAGAACACGGTGGGTGATATATACATGTCTCAAATTCCACTTATATGGATTAACATTTTCTAAAATTTCTTTAGGATTTTCATGTATTGTCTTAGAAAAAGTTGTTCCTTTTTTTCCGTATCCTTCTTAATTATAATGTTTGTCGTTTCTAGGTTGTTAATGACGACAACCTCGCTGCGTTCAGTCGACCGTAACAAATGCCGCCATGACCCAGATATTTGAAATCGATACAATTAAATTAATAAATCTTCCGACATATCCAGTTAAATGGATTTGACTGACATGTCCTAGTTTTTGAAGAAAATATGTTTATTACATATATTCATATATGTATGAGTTATAAGTGTGATAGTTATTGTCTATATATGAGGGCAATTATAACTGCTAGCAGCTTTATTTTACTCTCAAAACCAAATAATAAACGATTATTGAGTAGAGGTGATCTAGTGGTTAGCATAGCAACCTACGAATTCGCGGCCCGGCATGTGGCCCTAGGATTTTCTAAAGGGAGTAAAAAATCCTTAGTGATCCCGTCTCTCGGAAGGGACGTTAAACGTATGTCCAGAGTTTGTACGATGTCCAGGTACTTGTTAAAAATCCATATCCTAATTAATGGATAGGCAAAATTTAGAGCTCCTGCTGTAGCATCACCCGATTAGCCATAAAGGCATAAAGTTCAGCTTAGAATGTCACGAGGCCATTTTCTTTTCAGACGCCTCGGAGGATTATCAGGAATTGAAGAGGTTGCGAGGTTTGAAACTAGTGGGTTTGAGTGGAAATGAAGTTTTTCATAAAAAGATAGCTGCCAAATCAGCTATAAATGGGACGCTAAGGTCATTATGGATTACTTTGTTCGTAACAAAGTAAGGAGCATTGAGGATTTTCCGAAGGATTTCGGAATGTAAGGATTGAATACGAGAGGAATTCGATGGCTTAGTGGCCCCAAAGCTCTATAAGTCCAGATGGGTCTAATGATTGTCATGTATATGAGTCACTTGTAATTAATTGGGAGCTTATAGCGTTTATCTAGTAAGTGTTGAAGTAGCCTGAATCGGCAAGCTGCTTCTTGTCGTTTCAGTCTAGTATGAGGATTCCAAGTTAAGCGTTTGTCAAGGTGTAGTCCTAAGTACCGGATCTGTTCTACAGGACTTGAAGGGATGTTATTAAACGATACAGGGGGGCAGGAAGTCACTGGTTTACGACGGAGGTTATGTCACTTTTAAAGTCTAAAAATTATTTTAAAAATTAATAATTATCTTTTAGAACTCGGTGGGGAGGAATAAAGTAGGAAGTTACTGAGTCCTTCCATAAGAGTTATTGTATTAATTTTTTAATTATTGATAACTTCATTGTTAAAATATTTTATGATTCTACCATAATAATGGTTTTATTATATTATAATGAGGGGTTAAGTAGAAAAAAAAATCCTCTGAATCTGGGTTTACCATTCAATATCCGCACAAAAAATTAAACAGGTCATAAAAAGCATTAATAGAAATAATTGTAAATATATTTTACTTTACTATTTATCACTTATGATTCGCCAATTTAAAAAAAAATATTTATAATTTAACTGATCGAGCACGACAAAAGACTAATGAAAAAGTAGTTCCTCCATCCGTTGCTAGGCAACGCCAAGATACAATTCACTGATAATCACATCAATAAAATCTTTTTTTTATACTCTGTAATAAACAATTATGGAGACTTTTATAATACTTAACGTAGTACTTATTAATTTTTATTCTTTATTTGACTGAAGTACACAATTTTTAAGTGAGATTTTTTAATCATTTCTTTAAAAAGCGCAAGTCATTATAATTTTAATGAGCAATGACACATATATTTACCCTGACTTTTTATACCTGTAGCAAGGTATAAAGGCTTTACATCGTCAAGGTTCAATTCCAAATACGAATGATATTATATATTAGTTTAGCAATATAAAATACAATAAAATAAAATCGTAATGTAACCGAACATCATTGAGGACAAGGCCTCGCTCAATTCCTTTCTCAACTAATTTAAACTAATTAGCCTTGTTAGGCTAAATTATTTATTGTAATTGCATTTAGTGTTTTTTAGCACACTCCAAAGCCATTATATTTGCAGTAAAAGGCAACCCAATGGTAAGATGAAACTGCAAACTACAGAATCATTTCCATACATGGTTTGGTTTTTGAAAAAAAAAAAATGGTGTTTTAATAACAAGCCATGGTTTGGTTATTTGTGTCCAATTATCAAAATTAACAAAGTAAAATTATCAAAAGGTAACAAAACTGAACAAAATAAAATAATTATAGTAAATTGTTTACCTTGTTTTAAGCTTCAGCTTATATAATATTATAATCCACAACTAATAGAAAATTGATACTAGATGGAACGTTCTAGCAATTTGTATATTTATTGAGTTTATATTATTGTGCACATCTTCAAATTTTGCTTTGTATAGAACCAGAAGTCTTTGAAAGGAAAATCCTCCGAAGAATTTTCGAAATATTCCGGCGAACGAACAGCGAAATATAGGCAATATTTCTGAAAATGAAGCTTGTGAGTGGCTAGGATGGAGGGCGAGGAAATCCCTAAGAGGGTCTTGACTAAACCTCTCGATGACACTTGGAGAAGAGGGGGACCGAAACTGAGATGGTCGGATGGTTTGGCGAGAGATGCCAGAGATGTCCTATGAGTGAGGGACTGGATGTCAGCTCCGCAGAACAGAGAGGACTGGAGGAGGCCAAGACTCGTTACAGAGTTGTAGTGCTGAGTTAATAAATAAATGGAACCACAATTTGTATTACTTCAAGATCCGTAAATGCAGTTAATAATATCTATAAGGCCTGGGAATTATTCTCACCAACGGAAAATAAACATTTAGATATTAAATTTAAATAATAAAAATAATCAATGGCCTTCAAACGACTTTTTTAAAGCTAGTAATATGAAACTTCATATTTTCTGATTTTTTTTTTAAACCCGTATTAATTAAAAAAAGAAGCTGATAGTAAATTTCTTGAAGAGGTAATTTACTCACTTAATAACTAATAAATCAAATCCATGTGATTTTTTTTCCTGAAAGGATTCTTAAATCTATGTAAATATTATAAAATAACTTTATTTTAAAAATCCTGTACCACTGCTATCCTCGAAGGGTCTAAGGTTCAGTACATGGCCATGAATACTGGTTCAGGGAGGTGATTTGTCTAGTTATTTCCCCCCAGTTAAGGTTTCCCACTTCATATAGTTCTCATTTTTGGCTATTGACAGATTAAATAATTTATCTGCCGCAACTGGAGTCGAACCCAGAACCTTCAGCATGAGGACACTAGCATTCCATATAATAATCAACATTGTAGGCGTTCCAACAAGGGTTGCCTCACCTTGCCAGAGCAGAGCTCCGTGCTTCTCGACCCATCCAATCCTCTTCCTGCAGACCTCGACCAGCCTCCTGGACTCCTTTGGTCGGTTAGGCCTGGGGTTGAGTGCATGGTAGAGACTGTTATGTTTCTTGGAGAATGGTTGTGCAGGGAGTTGATTTGTCCTATATCACGCTCAACTACCATTTGCCCCCCTTATTTTGGGCACAAACTATAACCCATATGATCCATCTCCGGCCGCTAACAGATTAAATAAATGTCTTTCAGCGAGCGGGATTTGAAACCAGGACCTTCGCTATTGCAACTCAGCGCTCTACCAATGACCCACTCCGCTCCCTTTAAAACGAGTTAAAGCTCTCAAATGTACGTCTAACCTTGCAAGGACTGATGATTAAGGAAGCTCAAAAGAGACCTCAAGGAAGGACATAACCAAGATCTGAAGAATCCTCACCCCAGAGGCTGAGGAAAGCGAATTTACTTTCTCTCTTCTTCTGAGAGAATTATAAAACGGACCGGTTCCTCTCGTGTCCGGGGAAACCTGATCCCCTCCACCTGCGTTCTTCATCTGTCCGAGGATTGGGAAGTGGGAGGTGTCGCTGTCGAAATCTAGGTCTTTCTAGTCACCGAAGTTGTGGGGGTTCAAGAGTGAAAACAGTATTACACGATCGTGGAAAATATATGATCATTCCAAAATGAAAGAAATGGGGCGACTTGCGGTCTTGTGGTTAGCATAACAAACGATTAAACCCAAGATCTCGGCTACGTAGCCAAGGAGGTGGTCCTGGGATTTTTAAAGGAAGTAAAAAATCTTTGGTTACGCTGTCATTCGGAACGGGGTCCCGAGCCCGTACGAAGTCAGGTACTCGTTGAAAATCCCTATCTTAATTAGGATAGGCAAAATTTAGAGCTCAAACCGCATCATCTAAGTGACGTTAAATAAACAAACAACTGTAGGAAACATTATTAAAAAACTAACATATGGCTCCTTCATAAGGAAATAACTCCATTGTTATGTTTGATTCCAGCCTTCAGTAGCAATTGTATTTGTTGAATGTTTTAATTCAGGAACGATTTATCCGCTATTACATTTCCAACCTTTTTGTTTTCAATAAGATCACATTTCGTGTTGTTTTATGGGAATAATGACAGAAGTTAAAATCAAATAAGTTTCATTTTAAAAATTGTCTGATGGTTAATAAAATCATTTAAATACCAACAGGATTTAATTATAATCATTAAAATAGTATGGTTTAGCTTTACCAATACCAACATTTTTATTTTTTTAACTCACATACTTGGTAAGGAAAAAGGGTTGGAAATATATTCCGATAAGACTAAGATATGGTTAGTAGCAGAAAAGGGCGAAATGTTGGTGATATTGTTGTAAGAGCGAATAAGTTCGAACATGTGGAGACGTTTAAGTACTTAGGATCAATGGTAACTGGAAAAAACGCATTTAAATAAAGGCGCGACTAAAGGCGGGAAATGCTTGTCACTATTCGATCTTGAAATTACTAACCTCGAGTCTTTTGTCCAGAAATCTAAAAATCAGAATTTATATAAGAATCATTCTTCCATCTGTTCCCTACAGATGTGAAACTTGGCCGCTAATGCTGAAGGATGAACAGTGTTTTCAGGTATTCGAAAATAAGGTGTTACGTAGAATATTCGGTCCAAAAAAGGACGAGACCAGTGGGGAATATAGGAGATTACATAACAAGGAATTGCGAAGCATGCATATGGTAAATATTATTCATGTGATATCATCGCGAAGATTAAGATGGGCATGTAAAGTTGCTGGGCTTAGTAACGAACAAATTCCTAAGATGTTGATAGGCGCTGTACCGACGAGGGGTAGACCGAGGCGTAGTTGGGAGGATTGCGTTAAGAGTGATCTAGCGGGTTTGGATTTGGGTGGTGCTCCGTGGCCGGAGGTTTGTTGACATGGATTGGTGGTATCGGCTTCGGTTCGTTAAGCGTTTTATTTATTTATTATTTAAATCACATAAATTAAGTACCTGCTGCGAAATTAAGGTTTTTGAGTTATGACATTATTCTTTTGAAAGAGCCATAAGTAGCTGAAAATACAAGGTGTTCTACAACTATTATTCCAACTCATATTATCAATTTTATAAGAACCTCTTTGTTCCAACTAAAATCTGTTAAACTTGAATAATATTAGTAGGGCTTGGATATATGAGGAAGAAAATGGGCCGTGCGGAGGTCAGAAAAAATTCTCTTAAATAGGAGGAACTGTTTATTTTGAGGTCAACGTTTCGACCCACATTCCAGTCTCTTCTTCAGGGCTTATAATGGGCCAAGTGTTGACAGTCGACATGAAAACAATTTATTCTTGCGAAAATGGGTACCCTTAGGTACCCTGCTATATCTTAAGCAGTTGAGAAAAATATGTGTATATTATTAATTTATTTTTTATTAATTGTTCTTTTGATGGTGAATATTTGAATATTTTTATTTTGAACAGAAAAGATTTGTCTTGGCCGGGATTCGAACCCGGGTCGGGGTGCGGTGCTCCAATATATAGGATCAGTGAAGAGAATGGATTTGTCTGGCTTGGATACGAGCCTTGGTATCTCAGTGGTTTGAGCACCGCACTAGAGATGGGGGCTACTCGGGTTTGAATAGAAGATCTTTTCTCTTCAAAATAAAAATATTTGTAAATTACTATTGTTTGAATCGTAAAAAACTTAAAATCATCTAGATATTGAACAGCATTTCTCATACAGTTTAAAAAAATCAAGTATAATTAAACAGATGTATAAATAAATAGTAATATTAACAAAATGTATAAGGCAGAAATTTTTCAAAGAGGGTTACTTAAATTATATGTGGTAGTTTTTGAGCTATTCAAATAACTTTTAAGAGAGGTCACGTAGTGTAAGAAAGGGAAATATACAAGGCAGAAGGAAATGGAAAAAAGGAACTAACAATTTTGGTTGGCTAAGACGCCCCAATGTGAGCCTGCCTGAAAGAAATTTCAATGTGAGCAAGTCCTTAAGAAATAAATAAATTTCTATTATGTTAAGAGATCCATGCATAATTTTTAGTATCCATGGCTGATAAGATAATAAAATTAACATTTACACTGGTTTACATTTTTCAAACGGGATCATTTATAACAGTTAACTCACAGAGCCCGGTTCCCATCAAACCAACCGTTGAAGTCTCTGGGCGTTGAAGTCACCGCTGATCAATGCCCCTGCTCCTGCTCCTCCTCCTCCCCTTAACGCTTCATTTGTTCTTCCTCAGGCTCATCCCATGACTGACTTCCTTCAGGACCATAAAAAAGGATCCTTTGTCTGCCTATAAACAAAAAGAACTCTTTAATTTCAAGTTTCGTTCCTTAGTTTTAACATTATTGTTACCTGACATGGATGTTCTTCCTATACTTGATTTAATGAAGGCAAAGTAGATTGATATCTGGGTACAATATCTACTGTAATTACCTATTATTGTAATTAATACGATAAAATAAAATTCCAACTATCATCGTAACTTTCATGAGATATTTTTTTATTTTAAATTATTCACTTTTTGCTTCTTTTCTCCTTATAATTTTTTGATCTTAAAAATTGTGGCAATCTCAAACAGTTTAGCGTTTTAAAGGACCTAGTAAGTTTATCATATAGCTTTCGTTATCATATCGATAATCATACCGATATGGATGGAATACATCGATTATAAAAATAAAGCAAGCAACATCCTATTCCAATATTTCGATTTTAGGATTGTTATTTCAGTACAGAGTATTGAAATAAAATTTCATGAAATTCTGTATGAAATAGGATTGATTCTTTCCTACATGACATTTATCTTTTAAACCATTTTTTTTTTAACGCCACCTTTCTGGGTACCTCCATCCCTCTATTTTATATTTAAAAACAAACCCATCGAAATTCTCAGGCATAAACCAAAGAAAACAAAAATGTGTTTTTGTATTTATAATAATTAAAAATGATTATATATTTTTGTTAAATTGGTGGTGAAATAATGGTACCATCAGGTCAGTCCAAAAGTTTGAGCGCATTTTGGCGAAATTTTTAAATGGTGTAAATAAAACAAAATTTAACATTTCAGTCTATGATATATTTTCCTCCGTTATCTACAATATCTCGCCATCTTTCTGTTAGCTTTTTTATTCCATTGCTGTAAAAATGTTCTGGTTTCGAAGCAAATAAACTTCTGAGTTAATTTTGTATATCCTGTTTAGAATTGAACTTTTTGCCTTGGCAAACATTTTGTAAGGTACGAAATAACTCAAAATCATTTGGGACAATATCCGGGGAGTATGCATTTTCATTCGCTAGATCTGTAGCACGAACTCGGCCATTTTCCGGTATTATGGCATTGGTCGTTGTACGTTACTGACTGTTTATCACGTACCCAACGCATTCCTTTTCCTGAAGAAAGTAACTGTTTATTTATGTTTTCGGAACCGGAACAGTAACTAAACGTAACCGAGTTAAATTAAACTAAAGTAAAATGATAATGGAGTATTTTCTGGTGGAAATAAAGAAAGTATTCAAGATAGGATACTAACTAAGAAATTATGTTTATTGCTTCACGCCAATTTCTTATTAAATTGTATCAATGAATTTATTTTTCACTTTATAGGCGGCTAACATTTGATCTTATTTGTCATTTTCTGCTCTTGATTTTGCGTTCTTTCAAAGCAGAAAGTATGAGGAACTATTCAATCAGGAAAGAATCGAGGACACTGAAAGGTCGGAATGAAGAGTAGCTAAAGGACAAGTAGTTGTGGGTACTTTAAACAATAAGGAATAAAATATATTTAAATAAATAATGGATTAAATATAAATACATATTGTAACGTGAAGATGTTTCCTTATGGTAGCGCGTGTGAAGGACCGTACGAGGTCGGATACCAATCTCAAGCCCTTAAATTCAAGGACTTTCAACTTATTCTCGTTTAGTATATATATATACTACAGACTTTAGTATATATATAGACTTTTCTGTACATTTTGTATAAATATATTGTAAATATTAAAACTATTGTAAATATTCTTGCTAATTATTTGGTATGTCATGCAATAAAGGCTATTCATTCATTCATTCATTCATATATATATATATATAAATATATATATATATATATCTGTGTTTGTGTGTGCGTGAATATATTTTTGTAATTATATGACTGTGTGAGATGTAAATCAAGATTCTCAATTTGTAAATCCTGAGGCTGGATTGTAAAGCTCTTCTTGACTATTCCTAGATGATGAGGCTTATGAGTTTGAGATTTAACAGCATAAAAAAATAAAAAATAAAAAACAGGAGCAGTATAACTCTACAGAATAGTCACAGATGTATTTATCGTAAAAAAAAAAAAGAACGATGTACCATCGCACAACCCATGAAGGGTCTTGGGCTTAGTACAAGGTAGGGAATGTACTGTACCCAGCCTATGGCTGTTCAGGAAGGATATTTGGCCGAGGTCATACTCAACCGCCAGTCAAGAAGTCCCGCTATATATAGGCTGGATGATTTCCAGGAGTGTCTGTAGATCTCACATGGTTTCTTATGACCTGGTAATAGATTAAATAAGTTATCTGCTACAGCAGATATTCAACAGAGCAAGGTCCCTGGCTCGAATTCGTCTTTGGTAGATAATTTATTTATTCTGTTAACAGTCCGGACCCTGTGAACCTGTAACCTCTACGACCCGTGAGCGAGTCCTAGTTAAGGTGACTTGTCCTAGGTTTTCCCCCTTATTTTGAGTACCCTATTTTTATAACATTTTATAGAGGCTGGGTGAGCCCCAGAAGGGTCCTAGATCCTATGTGATCCATCTCCCGCCGCCAACATACTAAATAAAAGTAACTGCCGGAACCAGGATTTCGGGCATGGCTACTCAGTGCTCTACCACTGAGCCACTCCGCTCCCAGTCCGGATCCTGTGGGATCTGGAAACCCTCCTGTGGCTCACCCAACCTCTATAAAGTGGGTATTCTTAATTGGGGGAAAACCTGGCGGCTGAGCGTGATCCCCGAATAATCACCTTCCCTACATTCATTGTCCTACAAACAGTACAGTCTCTAGTACGTACTGAATCCAAGACCCATCATGCGTTGTAGTCGTTTATTTTTGTAAATCCTTATAAAACAGGATCTATTTGGGGATATTTTTTTTTTAAATCAGAAGTTTGCAGAGATTGGGAGACCTCTTAAAGGAATCTGGCACCAGTATTTTGAAAATAAAATTTCAACTTATTAACGCAATCTGTAGTCTATAGAGTAGAGTAACTCTAAAACACTTCATAATTTTGGGGGAGCATACTGAAATTTCGACTGTAACCCCCCTTGACAAAATCATTCCATTAAGAAAACTATTTATATAAACCAGGAATATCACTTACCGTTATAATATTATTTAAAAAATGGTTATAAACCAAACGTAGATAGTAAATACATACACCCCTTTAATTACAGGTACGTATATAAACACACTAACACACAGACACACAAAGATCGGGCTGTACCAGACCGGAGTGGTGTGACGTAGGAGGTTCTGACGACGGAGCAGGTTGTGATAGTAGATACTTTCTCCCTGTTACAAAACTATTGCAACACATCTGACCACACGCCCGTTTAGTATCCGAGTATCTCTCTCCAGGAACCACTTGTTTGTTCTATAGGAAGCACAATTATTTTCATTACTAAACCTCTATATTATATCTAGTATAACTTTAATAAAATAAAATATCAAACTCTTAAACAAGGGCATAATTGTAAGTAGGATGCAATAGGAAAAATCCCCAAAATAAAGCCTAAAGTCTCCAAAATACTAGGACAAAAAACGTTTCGCCTATTCCACCATCATCTGGACGCACATCACATTTGTTTGTGTAGCGTCTTTGAGTAAGTTTATTTGATGAATCTTAATCTTAGTAAGCTTGGAGATATATACTCAGATTAAGCCCTGAGGAAGCTTCGGCAAAGCGAAACGTCGGCAAAGAATTTGACTACACGGTCGAAATCAAAATAAACTCCTGACGAATGGATTAAAAATTTAAGAGAGTAAATAATACTTACTATTGGATTGTAACGTATGAAATGTCAGTAAAGGTGTAAATGTAAATTATTAGCAAAAACACTATTAAACAATACTTGTATTAATCAAAATAGGATCCTTCACTTTCAATACACTTCTCCCAACGTGAAACAAGCATTTCTATCCCCGCTCTGTAGAAATTAGGTGTCAAGGAAGAAGCGAAATCTTAGAAGGGCGATTTCAGGGCATTTTTGTTGTCAAATTTTTTATTTCTTAAAAAATTATCCAAACTACAAACAAACAACGGAAAAAGTAAAAATTAGTTGGAGAAAGGCCTGGAGAATATGGTGGGTGAGGAAGGACCTCTATATTCAGCTCCTGAAAAAAATCAAAAACAAAATCGGGTGAGCTGCTGGGCTTCGGTTAATTCACATGGTACCCATATTTCCAGCTTTTTTGTCTTACCAAGATCCTTAAGGTGCCTGGAAACAGTCAGGGCACTTGCTTAATGTTGTGAACCTAATTCACCAATGGTTCACCATCCGTTACGACCCAATAGATACAGGGTGATAGTATGAACTAATATAGGTTACAGTAAGTTTTTTATACAATAAATCCATTTAAACAGGCTACAACAGTAATATCACGTGTAGCATAATGATGAATTATTTAAAAAGATCTTTGTTCACAATCAAACATCGATGTTGATTTTTTTGCTATACTGTGCACTCTTATAGGCGTATATAGTGTTCAAAAACCAATCCAAGCTACATTGGCAGTCCTAAAGTTCGCTTAGGTTTTAATATTAGGCTTTAATATCGCTTAGATCTTTAACGAGGATCTCACTACCATTTTACGGCCCTTCCGAATGACGGAATAACCAAGGTTTTTTTTCCATTTTGAAATATCGTAGTGTCACTTGCCGAGATACGAACCCGCGATCTTGGGCACAGAGTGTGGTCCCACTTGTCGATGTATTACGGGAACTAGTTAGACCTTGTTTTCAAGTATTCCTGACGCGACATATTTCTGATACAGCCTTATGAATAGACGTAACAAGTTGCGTCAGGTAGGGCTGGCTGATTCACATTGGTGCTAGTACAATATTAAGAGGCAGTGATTCACTGAGACTATGAATAATGAGTAAGTCTATTGTATAGATAACTGCATATCCGTGGCATCATTTATGACAGATTGACTATCCTCATCTTGCGATTCGGCCACCCAAGGACCACGCTATTCCAACTGCTTTCTACGTTGAGCTTCAACATTAGCCCAGTACCGCTGCATGAATTCTCTATGTTCAGTCCACTTCTTGAACGTTTTATGTTTAGGGTTTTCTTGGAAACTCCAATGAGCTCCAAGCTTCATCTTCAGGGGTTCCCGCTTTGGAATATCGTCCGGCGAAACTCCGTTGACAAGGCATGGACACTTGCGGGTGCTTCAAGTAAGAATTTACAAGCATTCTAGATGTGGTGTTATAGGCGAATGCTTAGGATTTCGTTTTTGCACCATGTCAGGGGCAATTGACATAGTTTGGCAGTGTAATGTGAAATGAAAAGTACCTTCAGCTGTAGTTAATCATACAATACAAGATTGAAGACAAGGTCGCAGCGTTCACTCCTGGTTGAAGAACCAGAGGCAATGGGGTGGATTAAAATAGATAGACGTGATTCGTCCAGTTGTCAGTAAAATAATATAAGCCGTTATAATAGTCAACATCCAAAGAGGATAGGCACTTTTAGGAGAAGATCAAAGCTTCACTTATTTAGGCATTACCAGGACATACTCAAATGAATTCACTCTGTCCAAAGTTTTTTCTTTTGATCGTTTTAGAGTGAGGTCCCTGTCTCTGATTGATTGATAAATCTGTTTCTACTATTTATGTGAGATGAGCTGTATTTAGTGTTCATTTTTTGTTATTAATTTATTAATTGAAATTTACAACTGTATTATAACAATACAACAATTAAATGGCAAGAATGATACATATTAGCATGGATAAAGACACGTAGAGAAACTACCCAGTGGTGGTACTCAACTAGTTGGTGTTCATCAATGTGAAATTTATTTATGTGTATGTTATGATGCTTGAATTGGCTTAATGTTGGGAGGTAATTATTTTCTTCGAGAATTTTTAAGGCCCACGGCTATGTTTTTTAGAGTTTCCCTATTGCATTCTACTAAATATTTTACTATCAGAATTTATTTTGTCCTCCTGATCGATTTGCTTCTCCATATTGGTATTTATTTTCAAAATTCTCGTTTACTTTCAAAATAAATGACATTTTCATTAATTTATTCATACGACTTGATACTTAGTATCTCTACATACATATTTTTTTCATATATATATTTACTGTCAATATCACCGAAAATCCTTGATAACGTTCGCCCTTACTGTGATTCGGATTTGGGTCAGATTTCGACCTTAATCGGAACCGACAGTGAAAAAGATCTGGAAGGACCACCGATCGACATTGGTTAATTATTGAAACCTGGTTCGATTATTTTATATATTCGATGTTTTTACTAAAACATAATTAGTTATCAGATGAAATAAATATCTTATATATTTTGCTGTATCTGGATATTTGAGAACTTGTTAATTGCAGTGTTTATTTTAATTGGTTCAGCATAAACCTTGAGTTCAATGGATCCCCTTGAAATTCCCCAACCGTTTTGATTAACTCCTTATTTATAAAAGAAAAACTGATAATAACATGTTATAAAAAATTGTTTAAAATCATTAGGAAATAAACTTATTTTCATTTTTGTTTTTTTGTAATTACTATTTTCCTTGTTTTGAAAAATTGTCTTTTGAAATCCCATAAATATAATACTCAAGGCCATTAACAGGATCAAGAGATATATATAAGCATATTAGGGGAGCGGAGTGGCTCAGTTGTTAAGCGCTTAGTACTCGTAGACAAGCAGAAAGTCCTGGGTTCAACTCCCGCTCGCTTGCATTATTTAATTTGGCCCACTGGCTTTTATTTATTCTGTTAGCGGTCTTAGTTGGAGCCCACATGGCATAGGATCCTCCTGAGGCTCACCCATCCTCTATAAAGTGGGTATCCAAAATAGAGGGAAAATCTGACGGTTGAACTTGATCTAGGACAAATCACCTTCCTGAACAACCGTTGTCTAAGAAATAGTGCAGTCTCTAACGCGTTTCGAACTACAGACCCATCATGGGTTGTAGAGAAACAGTTTTTTTTTTAAATTTTTATGTATGAGTATATATGAGATTCTTCCAATGTATTGCAATATATATATATGTATTGGTTTCTACTTATCTTGACTGTTACGGAAATACTATGTTTTGGTTCTTGAGTTTCAGTCAGTTTATTTCAACTTCTTAAGGCGACGTTTCACTGTCAGGGCATGAATATGAGACTAACCTAGTCTCGAAACGTCGCCTTAAGAAGTTGAAACAAACTGACTGAAACTCAAGAACCAAAACATAATATATATATAAAGCTAACTAGAACACGAGTTCTGAGGTTCCGAGTCTAAATACGGTTATGGATAAATTATTTAATCTGTTAACTAAGTGAGAGTAAACCTATCTATTATCTACCGATCCTTCTGGGGCTCACCCAGCCTCCATAACGTGAGTTCTAGGAGGGACCTTCTACTAGGTCAAATCACACAAGCTGGATATGAAACAGTACAGTCCCCATCACGTCTAAACCCATGAGCTTTCATGGGTTGCTATGACACATGGTTTATGTTTATAGAATGGTGGAAGTGGTGATTGATGGTAGAAACAATTGAAGGAGAATGTGGTTCGAGGTTGCGTTGGGTAAATAACATCAATCAATAGAAAACTTATTTGTGTGACAACGTTTTGGCCCATTTTTGTGGACATTATTAGGGCGAAGGTAAAGGATACAAGACAAGTATATAATTCAGCCCACAAAGGCCATTTCTATTATTCACGTTGCTCTACCAGGGCATACCACTGCCCACAGGGCATACCACTCGGCACTGACAGCATTAAGAAACACTAAAAAAATAATTCATGACTCACTTACTGGACACCCAAACTTAATGTTACAATCATTACTGACACACATTAACACAGTATCCTACAAGGAGACCGAAACGTCTCCTGAGCAGGGATCTACTACTACTGGCGGATCTAGGAAAATAATCAGGGGGGCATGAGTCAATGTGAATTTGTTATCAATGTATACGATCCATATTTGAATGAAGATAATATATATATATATATATATATATATAATGATATATATGATATATATATAATAATATATCAATTTTTAATTCAAGTCAACTGAGGCCGGAAAACAATAACATGGATAAAACGAAACAAACGAAAATAGGATCCTCAAATTCTAATAAATAATAAACTCTGAAAAATGGAAGACATAGCATTAGCTATCTAGAGCTCAATGGAAAGTATAAAAGGGTTCGGAATCGCCGATTTTGGATGCTCCCATTGAGAAAACATTCGATACAACGAATAATTTTGCTGTGTAAAACGTGTTTTTTTCTTGTTGAAAAACAACTAAAATTCAGGTCAATATCAACTAATAAGAACTCTAGGGGGGGGGGGGCCTCAAATCCGCCAATGTCTACTACAGACAGATGAAACAAGCTTGTGTTTCTCATCCATCAATGGGAGCTTTCTCCATCCTCGCTTCCACGTGAATCCTTAGGATGAATCTTTATACTTTATCAATACTTTATCCCAACTCATTTCGATAAGTCAATTTACTCCATTAAACGTGGTTTAACATTAAAAAACCATTCTAATATGTTTTTTTTTTTTATCAATGATCAAAAAAGACAGGTTACCTTTCACAACAGCTGGGAAACGTTAAATAAAAACAGCTAATTGTTCTTCTCTGTTTTACCGCTTCAATATGTCTTATTATTACAACCAAACTTTAGTGACTTATTATTTAAAATTCTCAAAATGGAATAAATGTTTTTGGGAGATAATAAATTGTTTACAGAGAGCCTAGACGATATCCAATGACGTGGAAGTTTTCTGCTTTCTGCCTTGTTGGTTGCTAACCTTGGTTTTTCATTCCTCTTGGTAATTATCGAATACAAATTGCGTCCTTGTTTAGTTGATGTCCGTGTCGAGCTCTGGGCGATTTTGCTTCTTTCAAATATCTTTAAAGGATTTGGGATCTCTATATTTGTTTTCTCCATCTTAATTAAAGGGAGAAATTCCATTAGTCACCTTGAATGTTTAATATGGGCTATTCTCTATCTGATCTCATTACTGTCTAGAAATATAAGACGTAATGGAAGGAGCTGAAAGAAGACATCTTCCAATCGGGATCATTTCCAAGTCATAACACGTCCGGATTCGAATCACGTCCTCAATTCGCATAACAGAAAGGAAACGCTCGAAATATATGAGTCTGTTCGGAAAAAAATCATTGTTTCAATAATTAATAATTTAATTTTCTTTTTCAATGGAATTCAGATAATCACTGCAGATTTGATTGATCTAACTATCTATTGAAAGGGAAAAAAAAACAAATTCATTTTGATCTATCGTGTTTGGCTTATTATTGATAATTGATATATAATTCATTGTGAACCATCTATATACAATACTCACTGATTTTAAATGAATGTTAAAACAGCTATTTCACCTTAAGGTGTTCATCAATTTTGAAAATTTGCATTCGTAAGCTATGATTTAATAGATACATAATATTTTGTGATATGATTTGAAAACAAATCAAATGATTTTTCAAAAATTCTAAATTTTCAGTCGGGCCCTTATTTTCCATTGTTAAAATTCAATTATAATAATATAAATAATCAATTATACCAAAGCTCTGATACACCTATCGATTTTAATTTGAAGCATTCTTTGTATATAGAGAATATTTATAAAAAATATGAAAAAAATAAGAAATTTGTGTATTATCTTAGTTGACTATGCGACTATGGGAGGGAAATCTAGCGGTTAAGCGTGACCTAGGGCAAGTCACCTCCTTGTAGAACCGTTGTCCATGAAACAGTAAAGTCTCTATTATGTACTGAACCCCAGACCCGTTCACGGGTTGTGGTGGAACAGGTTTTGTAGTAGTCGACAAATACATCGCAACGATTTCTGTTTTTTTTATGTAACTTAAATTTAATAGCTAGGTGGTCTTTTAAATATGTTTTTCTTTCAAGTTCTCCAATGTTCAGATTAAGAATATATGTATATTTAAAGATCGTTGGTTCTTTAAAAATATTATTTTTATTTTTATAAAACATAAATATATAAATTTTATATATTTAAGATTTTTACAACCTATAAAAGTTGTATGAAATAGTCGTAATAACATAAATTGGCTTATATTTCTGAATAAATTGGTTTTAGTCAAATGAAATCCAGTGTTACCTAACATGTACATAACAGAGTTTCTAGAAAAAAACGGTTTGAGAACTAACCAATATTTATATAGCAACATTTTGAAAATAATATACTTGCACAACAGATACATCCCTTTACCTCGTATTATTGTTCAGGAATTTAATAATGATAGATAAATGTATTCACTACTAGGATCTGGAATAAAATTGACCATCATGCAGCAATTATTATTTCTTTATTAAAAAGAATCTTAGTCATATAATGCCACTATATATTCCCATACTATCAAATTTTCCTTTATTCATGATTAATTTTTTCAAAACTGTTTAATTATTTCTTGAGAAGTTCTATACTCGATTTTAATTGAAATTATATTCAGTAGAATTGATATGTAGAATCGCATAGCAGTTGGTTGATAAAGGCGGCGTCAAAGCGGACTGTTCGTATAAAACGACAGTCCAGTGTTTTAATGGCCGTATGTGTTTCTGTCTTTTTCAGATTTCTGACCAATCCCGAACGAAGGCACTTCAGTAACAGCCAATCAGCATGCTCATCACGTAAGTGGCATGGTTGCAAGGTGGCAAGGTGGCACGGTGGGATGGTTGGATGGTGGCAGGGCGATTCGGTTATGCAAAATGGTTGCCACACTCTGGCCATATCCCGCCCGTGACATTGCCTCTCCATTACTCAACCCATAGCTCTTACTTTCCTACTTACACCATAACATATTAACATTATCATGTAATTTATCCGTAATGCAACTCTCTTATCTCTTGCTCACGTTACCTTGGCTAAGTTAGTGAGTGTTCTGGCTAGTGTGTGCAATTTTAGGTACAACTGGTTTTTTTCATATTTGCAAAAAAATGCTGATCATTACTATATATTATATAAATAAGTTTTTTCTTTCAGTTGAGGTACAGTCATATACTCGTTAAAGTATCTTTTGTGACATTTCGAGACTAGATTGTTCTCATATCCAAAAAGTGGAACAAATAATAGGCTTTTAGTGAATTATATTAAATCACACACTAGTTTAAATATTAAATAAAATTGCACTTGAACCGTTTGTTCAATTTATTCAGGTAAATTCATTTTTTTTTTTTTTTTGGACTGATCAAAAAAGATCCAATTTTAATAAATAATCAATTTAATAAATAGTTTTTATTATTTTTCGTTGTTTTGCGAACGATTCACTTCAAAAACTACTGACATTTTTTTATGATCTCTTTCTTTCTTTTAAATCTCATTTAATATAAAAAATATGTTGGATATACCTGACTTTGATCCCAAAACATCCATATCTGGTTAGTTTTTAAAATTAAAAAAAAACAAAACAGTTTACTCCATATAAATAAACAACATATTGTATACATAGTTTTGATTTTTAATACATCAAATTTTTTCATTTAATTTAATGGATGTTTTTTTTTTGTTTTTTTAAATTTATATTACAATCAAGCTCTTTTCGAGCTTATTAGCAATTGTTTTTTAATAATAATAATAATAATAACACATTTAAAACATATATATACAATATAGTTTTATTTTTCAAAGTTCAAAGTTAAAGAGCTTCAAATGTAGCTAGCTCTGAACCAAAAACATAACACACTATACTAGTTCATGGGGCTTCCTTCTCTTTAGCAGTGCATTGAAGTCGAGGAGATGAGCGGCCTCGGCGTTTACGTGGTGTAGCAGGCGACCCTGATGTGTTTCGGGGAATTTTTGGATTACCTCCTCCACGGTCGGCACACGAAGATCTCTATGGAGATCATCATTCCTGATGTACCAAGGTGCATCTACGATGCCCCTTAACACTTTATTTTGGAATCTTTGGATTATTTTTCTGTTGGAGTCCCTCGTGCATCCCCACAGCTAAATTCCATGTGTCCAGATTGGCTTCAGGACTTGGTTGTAAATTAATTTAATGGATGTAACAACTTTTGATAAGAAATGGAATCTTTTGGTATTAATTTTTGAAGGATTTAGGTTGAAACAAACACATCATTTTTAACATTAAAAACTTGCATGTACCCGTTTTTGAAACCAAACGCCTTATTTGTACGACTGGAAGACGTTGGTTTTTAAAATTTATTTATTGAAATTTACAACCGTATTATAACAATACAAGTAAATATAAGGACATGGATGATACATATTGGCTTGAATAAATGTAGAAACTACCCAGTAGCACTCATTTTGAAACAAATTAATCTTAGGTCATGAAGTCATCTTCTTTTCAGACACCTCGAAGGATTATCGGGAACGGAGGTTTGAAACTAGTGGATTTGAGTGGGAATGAAGTTTGCCATGGAAGGATTGATATTGGATTCGGGCCAAATCACAGATTGGTTCATTAAGGTTATTATAGATGACTTTATTCGGAACATTGAAAACTTTACGATTTTGGATTGGAAGACAATATTAATACATAAATTGTACTTACAAATTGATGACGGAATTAGTTGATACAATTATTATTAGGTTAACCCAATATTGACTGAACCACAAGAGATGAAAGAAAAAAATTACTTATTTTATTAACAGTCAAAAAAGTGAATTTCAATATATTGTTTCATTTCTTGATATATTTATATATAAGGGTCATAGTGATCATCAATGCCTCAAGATAAATGAGAGACTCTCAGTAGGAGGAAGCTGGTCCTCTAATGTCAAGGTGGTGTATCTTAGCACCAGTCGAAGACTGTAAAGCAGTTCAAGGGGTTTAATATCTCGAATTAAAGATTTAATTTAGAATATAGCAACATTTCTACGACTAGAAAACTATATTCTATTAATATAATTAATTAATATAATAGTTATAATTAATTCATAACTAAAATGTTAATCGGGGGTGCGCCTTTAGGTTAGAATTCCCAGATCCTTAGCACCTGATTGAGCTGAGTCAGTGGGAATTTTTTGGGGGAATCCCTTCAATATGTTATTATGGATTCTCGACTTTAATGGAATTTTTTCCCTTAAATAATTGAATAAATCTCAAATGGTGAATGACTTCGTGATAATGATTAAATAATATTCATTTCTTTTAAGAGTTAAAATAATTAATTAGTAGGTGTGAGTGAATATATAATTTTTTTCTTCTTTCAGTTCTCGAGATTCAGTCGATACTCTTTAAACTGTATCTAAAAAAAAATGAAAGAAAATATTATTTTAATAACATTCAAGAAAAACAGATACCTCATTTAATGATATTTTTAGCAATCGATGTTATTTTAATCAATAGCTTTGGTAGATGACTACAGTCTATAGTGTATGGGTATTAATATGTGTTGTGGGCTGGCCACATTAACAATGCTTTTATATTCTTGCTTCTTATGACGATTCAGGATGGGAAAGCTATACAATTTGTATAACCCCATGCTATGGGGTTGTTAAAGAACAGAGATGATGCACTGAGATCGCTGGTCAGTTGAAAAATAAATATATTTATAAAACTTATAGATCTCATTGAATAATTTGAGATATCGAACTTGAAAATCCTCCTAATAAGCCAATATTTTAATGCTCAAAAAAGTTAAATATATATATATTATATACTCATACGAGCATATATATACATATACAGTTTTTATAATTTACCTTGAATTAATAAAAGGGGCTATTTCTTTTAACAGGATATCCTTCAATAGTTTAAAAACATACAATACAAAACTATCTATCCTCCACAGTGCAGTTGCAAATCTACGTAACACAATGTGGGATTTTATTTCTTGAATATACCATTAGTAACTTCATCGATGAATCGAGAGACGGCCAGATGGTTACTATCAATGAGCTTAAAAACATAATTCGATCCATTTTCTTTCCACAATGTTACACCTCCTTGGTAGTACATTCAGTCTTTAAGCATATCTGTACATCGCATCATACGGAAAGCCGCTGGCATCTGTGCGTAAAAATCTGAAGAAAGTAAATTAGTAAAAAAACATTAATTATATTTCTGAGTTTCGTTCGTGGAAGGCAACAGGCCGTTACAGCTAGTTTCTACAATGAATTCACGCACCTCAACTTTACTAATTTTTTAATAATTATATGTTTTATTATGGTGTAAAATATGGTTACAAAATTATTAACTTACTGTATAGTCGCATATTACCAACTCTTAAAAAAAATATGTTTGGAAATTTTACTCCATATGCTTTGAAAATGTGACGTTTTTGGCAAAGTAAAAATTCTCACAAAAATTCTCTTGTCTGGCCTGGTTGAGAGCCTGGTAGCTCAGTCGGAGGAGTGCCGCACAAGAGATGCGGAAAACCCGGGTTCGAATCCCGTCCAGGACAAATCTTTTCTCTTCAAAATAAAAATATTTAAATAATCACCATCAAATAAAAATAAATAAAATATAATTTGACATCCTAACTATAAAAATAAAGTAATGTTCAATGTACATTCGTCCCCATATATACATCACAAAAACTGCTAGAACTGGGGATATAGGATAGGTGAAGAGAAAGGATTTGTCTGGCTTGATTGAGAGCCTGGTACCTCAGTTGGAAGATTGCCGCACTAGAGACGGGTTCGAATCCCGGCCAGGACAAATCTTTTTTCTTCAAAATAAAAATATTTGAAAATTCTCACATTTATGATATATTGTTTTATTTATTTTTTTCGTTCAGGCCATCAACATGTCCCGATTTTTACAGAATATTTATATATTATATACATTTTTACGTAGAAGGAACTCAATGTGTAGAGTAAAGAGTTTCTGGTAGGAAGGTTCAAATCTGGCTGTGGCGGACAAGTTTTTTAATCTGTTGACCTACATGGTCTATGAACCTTGTGTACTCTGAATACTTTACTGGGGCTCTCGCAGGATCTATAATGTTGGTAATGTTATTTGGGGCAACTCTTCAATCGATTTCAAATCACATCTCTCCACAACCATTGGCTAAGAAACTGTACTGTATCAACCATGTACTGAACCCAAAACTATTTATGAAATGTTGTCGTTCATTTTTTTTTTTTTCTGGTTTTTTCCTACTTATGTTAAGGGGAACAAGACGGTTATTCCTTCGCGTTACCTGTTATTCTTATAAAAGTTGGATTGATCCAGGCCCGATTCGAACCACCGTCACAGCAGTAATGGGGTTGCTAAGGCGACCTCTTAACGATCCAGGCACGCACCACTTCTTTAAATATATTTCAGTAATTTCCTCATTTTCACGCATTCCTTACGTATTTATTTTTCCGGTTAGTTCGGAAAAGCCAGCCTACTTTCACGACTTCACCGCCGGAGTTGATATGACCTTTCCACGTCCTCTTACTTCCCGTTCCTTCTTACCACATTCAATTCTGATGTTCTATAACGCAATGGTGACCATACTTTCAACTATATTGTTCTTTCATTCTATCGAAGACTGTAAAAAAAGAAGGCCAAAAATAAAAAAACCTGTAGATCCCATGTAGGGTAAGTAGTGGTACAGGTACTTGGGCTCAGTATGTGGTAGAGACTGTTCTGTTTCTTGGACAACGGTTGTGCAGGGAGGTAATTTGTCCTAGATCAAGTTCAACCGCCAGGTTTTTCCTCTATTTTGGATACCCACTTTATAGAGGCTGGGTGAGCCTCAGGGTTCTAGATCCCATAGGATCCATCTCCGGCTGCTAACAGATTGAATAAAAGTCTGCCAAGTAGCGGGATTTGAACCTAGGACCTTCGGGACGGCCAATCAGCGCTTTACAAAGTACTCTGAATGTACCTCCTGCAAGGTCCGTTTGACCGTGTCCCACATTCTGACTGAGTACTTGGTGCTTGAATCCTACAAGGATGAAGTTGGGCTAATGTATTTATCCTACCTTACAGTAACAGCACTTGAGGCATTCCTACAAAATTAAGGACAAATAAAATACAACTTTTGTATTTTGGTTTTAATAGTGCACCGCTCCTATACAAATAGCAACTAAGACTGTAGTGTAGTAAGTTACGATGTTGAAATTCCCAAATCCAGTTTAATGGCCCTGGCTCAAATCCAGCTGTGACAGATAAATTATTTAATCTCCAACAGCCACTAATGGATTCTGTGCTATCTACTGCCTGGGGTTCCCTCAACCTCCATAAACTGGGTACCCTTGATTGGAGGAAAGTTGTATCATCTCCCTTTACAACTGTTGGCTTTGAAATAGTATTCTCTACTATATAAACCTTTCTCTACCATGCTTTACTAATCTCCCTTTAACTCCAAACAATATAAATTACTTATAACCGAAAATATTCAAGAACACAATGATATTTATGAATGTATTTTTAAAAACATATATAAGCAGGAATATTTTTTGTTTTTTTCCTTCATGGGATAAATATTTATGTAACCAAAATTTATGTTCGCTTCTGGAACATTCTAGGTTATTCCAAAACAGGAAGAGCTCTCGGTACCAAACAGGTTTCTCAAACGGGTCCATTGGGTTTTTCTACTCGCGACTCATAAGTACTTCTCGCTCATAACTCTCGTTTATTATATGTTACCTATTGTGTAATGTTGTAATAAATAATTAAAATATTAATAATATGGTATAGTGAACACGAAAGTTCGATGCCGACACTACCAATCACTGTTTATAAAATTCCGTACTAGGACTAGTACCTGAATCCGTTAAATCAATCTTAACGCAATCCTCTCACCTACGCTTCGGTCTACTCTTCGGAGATTACAAGTTAGCTCAGTGCTTATTAAAGTTGAAGGAATCTATTCGTTGTTAAGCACAACAAAGTTACATCATCATCATCTACCTTATCATCATCAACTCTATTATATTAACTTGCAATTTCGTTTTGTTATTGTTTATTAATTAAAAATCAATTTAAATGGCTAATCTGACAATGCTACGGGGGGAGTTTTCGCCTATGCAGGTATTTGGATAGGGATCCTTAACCTTCCAAGCGTACAAGCTGGGGAAACCCATTTTATATTTTACCCACTTTAAAAAATCCATAATTAATATAATTATCCCTTATAAAGGCAGATGAGTGGGTAAGTGGTAGAACACTGAGTCACCATGCCGAAGATCCTGGGTTCAAATCCCGCTGGCTGTGCAGACTTTTATTTAATCTGTTAGTGGCCGGTGATGGATCCTATGAGATTTAGAACCCTCCTGGCGTTTACTCAGCCTCTATAAAGTGGGTACCCAATAAGGAGAAAATCCGGGGGTTTTGCGTGTTCACCTGAACCCCATACCCTTCAAATTTTTTTTTTTTAATCCTCAGGCCATTTGCCGGGATGTTTGGATTGTAGTTTGTTAGGCTAACCACTAGACCGCATATGATCATAAATTTCGCTTTGTGTCATCTCTTAAATTCTCTGGTTGTGTTATCCTTATTCGGAACGAATATTGTACACAATATCTTATTTTCGAACACTTTGTTCATGCTTCAACGTTAATGGCCACGTTCCACATCCATAAATGGCAGAATAAATAATTATATACCTAATAATAAAAATAATATTTATTATTTATTATTATTATTATTATATATATACTAATAAAGAATAGCTATACTACAAGAGCTAGGTCCGGTACATAGTTGATATCTAGGTCAACCTCCTTCATCAATCGATCTGGGTTAATGAAACTTGTCGCCAACGGAATGTCCTCACACGAAATGTCCCTCTCTAATACAACCTTTGCCACCTTTACCTTATATATATATATATATATATATATATATATATATATATATATATATATATATATATATATATATATATATATAATTGACAGACCATTCATAGTCTCAGGAGTGTACTGTTTCATTAAGAAGTTCAGTGATAATTCTGTATATTGCCAACGAGCTAATAGAGGAAAAGAGACTGAGGACGACCTAGGAGGAACTGGAAAGAAGAGGTTAGGAAGGACTTTGAGAAGAGAGGTCTCCATTGGAGCAGAAGAGCACAGTTGGTGGAAGAGAAGGCTGTGCAGAATTCCTCGTCACACTGCTTAGGCGGTAAAGAGGATTATGATGATGATGATGATGAACTTTAAAATTATTTAAAGTTTTATCAGCCACGGATGGTCTCTGTCGAATCTGCAAACTCTTATGGGACTTACCCAACCTCTGTAAAATGGATACCCTTAATTGAAGGAAAAACCTGGCAGCTAAGCCTGATCTATAAGATAAGGGTATTAAACATAAAAAAAAGACTCTGTTCCAAGGGAGACGAAATGTAACCTCAGGAGCTCATACTTAAAGAATCGAATCTCTGTGGTCATCTCTCAAGAGAAGGGACAAGAGAGAATGCTGTACGCAGCGGACGATGATAAATTCGTACCTGTGTGAATAGATTTGGAGAAGGAGGTACGAAAATGGATTTATTTGAGCAGATCCTAAAGAATATTGTGGATTTTTGTTCTCCAGATTGAAAATGTATATCTATAATTGTCTTGGTTATTGTTGTGTTTTAAATTATACATAAATACAAACATGTGTTCTTTTATTTCTATTAGGTTATAACATTTATCAATAAAAGTAAAAGTATCTGGTGGGGGTCTTCTAGAAAAGACCCGGGGTTTCTTCTGTTTGGAAATAATTGACACTTTTATCGTTGATTAATTTAGTTCGTTCACTCCATCTCGTATTTCACGCTTGCTCGGATGTCTTGATAGCCATGTCCAATCGATTAAATAGTCATTCTTTATAAACGAATCTAGAAAGATATGTTCATGGCCAACTGAATCCGGTTGAACCAATATCCACTCAATCTCAACAATAGTATTCTCAAGGATCAACGTGGAAATATTTCGAAAAACACACCTAATATAAAATTCACTTAATAGTTACAATTGAGGGGCTTGCAGCAACAACGAGTTAACTCCATTTTTAGCCCAAACAGAGTTAACAACCGTTTCTTGGGGGGGGGGGAGGTAAAAATCATTCAAGGAGTAATTTTTTCTAAAAAAAAAATCAGTAAGGAAGCGTTAACTTAATTGGTCACAACGACATGTGGTTCTTCGATGGTCTAAATTCGAATGATGATGTCAAGCATCCTGAAGAAATCATTGACGCCGAATGCTATCATCATCAGTAGTTTTGCATTCTTATTTTTTGTTGCTGTGTTATTTTCTTTAAATAAACCAATTTTCTTGAAAACTGTCCTTATTCAATGCTTCCTTATTTTAAAAAGAAGGAAATTTTCAATTATTTGGGCTAAAAAGGAGTTAACTCCAGAATAAAATCGACTATAGAATTGCGAATTTGACGAATTTCTAAATGGAATTTGGCCTAAATATGTAGTGGTAGGAGGCATATAATTGGACGAAGTCAAAGGAGATTTAAATACATTCTCTATTTTTAAATAGTTTTTTGGTTTTTTTTACCAAAAATTATAAAAACTGGAGTTAACTCGTTGTTGCTGCAAACCCTTCAATTAATAAATGTTACTAGAATAGAATAGAATAGAATAGAATAGAATAGAAAACAAACTTTATTCTGGGACCAAGTCCCTTTAGAATAACAATAAAGAACAAGTAAAATAAACATAATATTCATCTGGCCAGGAGGCACATAATGATACAAATCATGAAGTAATCATGAATGACAAAACATAATAGAAATAGAGAAATAAAAATAAATAACTGATTAAAAAGTAAGAGACTTTACAGGATTTTAACTAATTTTCTAGAAAAATAAAAATAAAAATAAAACATATATATAAAGGTTTGATATTAACAAAATAATAATAAATAACATTAATATAATAGTTAATAACGGAATTGCTAAATAAAGCAAATAAATTGCATAGCATGCGATAAAGTATTTACAAAGTTTGTATCTTCTTTGTTGTTGGAGAAATAAACAAACACGTAGGTAACGAGATCGAGTATTCGACACACATTAATTCAAGCGGATGATTGGCCTGCCTGGAGAGCATTTTTTTTTGGGGATGCCAAGAGATGATGGAAAAGCAGGGATTTAACTAGTAAGGAATACTAGTATACACTTGCGAAGCCTCTTGTATTAGGTACATACATTTTTCTTTAATATATTGAACTAAAAGCGATATTAAGTAAATATATTTATTCTTACTAATTATGTAATATTGCGAATGTAGTTTATTTAACTAACAAGTAAAAAATAAACCTTTACCAATCACTACACCTCATGAAGCTTCAATTATTCCTTACACGTTAGAAACTGTACTATCTCTAAGCCGACTGTTGGCGAGTGAGGTGATAAGAATAAGATCAACCTTAACCGCCTGATTTTACTCCAATTAAGTATACCCATTTTATAGAGGCTGGATGACCCCCAGGAGTCTTGTAGATCTTACAGAGTCCAGATTAAAAAAACCCTGGACCTTCAGCAAAGTAACTGAACTATGTACAAATTAAATAAGTTGTTTGTTCATTTAACGTCACTTTATGCTGCTATGTCTAATCGGACCATGTTACAGAGGGAGTCCTGAATTTTGTCTATCCAGGTATTACCATTTTAACAATTAGGTAGAAATATTCTCCGGGTAGTCCTGTTATTGTCATATTCAATCCTTTCATTCTTACTATAGTTTCGGTGTAGTCAATACAGTTCTATTGTTATAGAGTTGTTATTGACGACACTGTCATCATCTCGAAACTGTCAAAATACAAAGATCTACCAAATGGAAACTATCAAGATTTTTTAAAACATACTATTTTTTCTACTATCTTATTTATATGGCAGTAGTGTATATTAGAGGATCGTAATAGAGATCCATCATTCCTCTATGAAAGTATCTGTCTATTAATACCATCTTCATCAAAATACTAACTCCTCGGGGGGCCCTTACTGTATTAATATAAAGCGGGGATTAATACATAGTGAGGATCCATTTTGTAGAAGAGGAAATTGGCCTTGGCATCCATTAATTACAGAAATCAATCATCGAAATTTTCAAATGTAATTTTTATAATTTCTTTATTAATTTAAACAAACCATGTATTGCTACTGTTTTATTATTTTTATCTTTTTAACTTGGAAACTCGAAAGTTTATGTTACTAGGCTTCCGATCAAGGTGAAAATAGTTTTAAATTTTAAAGGACCGACTAATTTCATACTTATTTTGTTCTTTAATTCGCGATAATCCTAGGAAGTGCCAGAAAAGAAGGTGGCTTCTTGATCTTTTAAGTAGAATTTGTTATTTGAGTACCACCGCTTGGTCGTTTCTCTACTTGTCATTACCTCATGTCATTATATATCATTTATCATATTTACTTGTTTTATTTGTATAATACAGTTGTAAATGTGAATAAATAAAAAGATGTTAAGGACAGAATATGGTGTGGAGACAAAGAAGGCACCTACACCTAGGTTCAGAATTTCGACCACAATTTCATTTTTACGTTTACTTAAAATTGTTTTTCATTTTCGTCATTGTTATTGTTAAAGGATTTTTTATTATATATACATTTTTCAATTTATAAAAAAAAAACCTGTACCACTACACCTCATGAACGTTCTGGGGTTCAGTACATGGTAGAGACTGTATTGTTTCACGGACAACGGTTCTGGAAGGTGAGGTGACTTGTCCTAGGTCACGCTCAACCACCAGATTCCCTCCCTTATTTTGGGTACCCTATTTTTATTTTTATAGAGGCTGGGTAAGCCCCAGGAGGGTCCTAGATCCTATATGATCAATCTCCGGCTGCAAACAGACTAAATAAAAGTCATGGCCTGCAGCGGGAATTGAACCAGGATTTCCGGCATGGCAACTCAGTGCTCTACCACTGACCCACTCCCCCCCCTCTCAATTTATAAAGTAACTAATAATTTACAGTCAAATAAATTTAATTTCATCTATTCAATGTTTGTAAATATCTATGTCAGTAGCATTTAAATGTTTCATGTCAATTTGGTTATAATCTATGGCCGCAAACGATAAATTTAAAGGAATCTCCTGTATTATCAATTAAATATTTAGAATTATTGTAATTTATTTTATTTTATATTATTTATTATGGATTTGTATTTACCTTTTTTTTTTTTTTTGTTTTAGGTAAGTTGAAAAATGTTTTTTGTAACTTCTTCTACAATCGTAAGTAACTAATCGTAAACTAGCAATATATTTTAATTAATACTAATAGAGAGAGATACATGCAATTAATCAGAAATATAGTTTTGGATCAAACATTTTGACTCCTGCTTTGATTGACATCAGAATGGCAATCGTAGGTTGATCTGTTGGCCGGTGCAATATCATACTGCAGACCTTTTCTTATTGCATTATATTTATATAATATAGTAATACTTATCATATATTATACTATAAAGTATAGTATTCTCAGAAAATGTGGTCACTAATTAGGAAAACTATATTCCTAAGCACTTTGTCCCCTTCTTCTGTTCAAATCATTTTTTTTTTTTGCAGTGAATTTTTCTTTTGAATTCCGTACAAATCCGCTTTTCTAGTCAGCTTAGACTCAATTAGTTAGTCTTCCCTTTTTAAACCCTGTGGGTGTGTATACATCGCCTATATTTGATTATATTTTCATATAATATTTAAATCAATGGTAATGATAAAAAAATTAAAAAATAAACATGAATTATAAATTGGGTGGGGTTGAAAAAATCCCAAAAACTTTTCGCCGTTACGGCATCATCTGGGCAACCCAAAAAATCAAGTTTTTGAGGAGTCTTGGAGCAAGGTTGCCGAATCTTCTTTAAGAGTCTGTTTGGTCTTTTGATGTGAGAGCTGCTCATCTTGACTTCTTTGATGTGATTTTTCATTTGGCGAGAGCCCTGATGATGGCTGTATAGACGAAACGTTGACTCGTTGGTTTTTTACTGTATTTTAGATACTTTTAAGGATTTGATTTTTGGGATTTTTCCAATCACGTCCAATTAAAAAAAAAAAAACTGTACCACTAAAACTAATGAAGGGTCTGGGATTCAGTAAATGGTAGAGACTGTACTGTTTCAATTTTCAGTTTAAATGTACTGAAACCAAGACCAGTTCACGGATTGTAGTGGTACAGGTTTTTAGGTTTCTTAACAAGTTACCATAAAATGCTTCTATTATTATTATCATCCTTTTTTTCTATTTTCTTTGACTTTTTTTGGGGACCAAGACAATTTCAAAATTTAACCCCTTTTCTTCTTCCCTTCCAGTACATCTTCTTTTCCTTCCTCGCCATGAATTCTTCCATTCCGAACAATTTTTTCCTAAAACTATTTATTTTTATTCTATCTTCTTCATTTATATCGTTTCTTTTCGAACCTTTTTTAACTTCTTTAATACAGGTTGTAGTGGATTTATTGTTCCCGGGATATTTGAAAATCTGTTTGGTTAACATGTCTGAATTAATGTCCTTGGAAAAAAACAATCGCTTCTTCATTGTTGATTCCGTTATGTTTTGAATGTTGAAATATATGCCATGAGTACTTCTTCATTTCCAGAATTCTGTAGTTTTTTTAGCGGAGCAAGAATTTTATAAATAATTATTTCTTTCTAACATATAAATCTAACATGTAACATATAATTCAGTACTAGGGATTTACTTGCGTAAATGCATTCTGTCTGGATTACTATCCTGTAGATTATTATTATTATTATTATGAAACTATAAATGGTGTAATAAGGATTTTTAACTTTATATATAAAAACATAAACATGGTGGAAGGAGGAAGTGAAAGCAAGGCCCGACGGGCAGCCATTAATGTCTTAATTGGTTCGCTAATGAGTAATTATAATTATAAATAATTTCTAAATCAATAAAAGTTTAATAAATTAATTCGTTTTATTGTAAAATCGTCCGCTCATTAAAGTTATCTGAGTTGAGTTTTGAGTATTGAAAATGAGAACGGGCAATATTCCGTAGTAATAGAAAAAAAACGACTATAACCCATTTAGTGTCTTGGGTTCAGTACATGGTGGAGACTGTACTGTTCCTAAGACAACAGTCGTCCAGGTACGTGATTTGTCCTAGATCACGCTCAATCTTCGGGTTTTTTCCCTAATTCAACTTCTTACAGGCTGGGTGAACCTCTGGGTTTTTTCTCTGGAAAATCCAGATTACTCAGAGTATATATTAATGATATAAATATTAAATAATTTATCTACCACAGCCGGATTTGAACCGAGGAACTTCAGCACAGCAACTCAGAGCTACCCCCCTTCCTTAGTAATTTCAAACAATCTATATTTGTTAAATATCAATGGTGATTAAAATTAAAATTCTCCAGATTTTTCCTCCTAATTTAGGTACCCTATTTTTATAATATTTTATAGAGGCTGGGCCCCAAGAGGGTCCTAGATCCTATATGATCCATCTCGAGCTGTAAACAGATTAAATAAAAATCATGGCCTGCAGCGGGATTTGAACTCAACTCTGCTCTACTACTGAGCCACTCCGCTCCCTTATCCTATTAATAATATGTATACAAATAATAATATTAATTATAATAAATAATAAGAATGTATATTTTTTTTTTATGGGTTCCTATCCTTCTGCTCCTTTACTTCCTGGGCTTCCAGACTTCTTCTTCTTCTTTTTACCTGGACGAAGAGAATGGTACGAGAATGTCCAATACCAAAATTACACTTTCTAACCTCAGACAATCTTTCTCTCAGCTGGTTATTTCTGGCCATTCATTGTCTTTCATTATATTCGTCCGAAAAAAGTGCTGTTACTCCCATTCACTTCCTTTTAAAACCCTTAAAAACTTTTACTGATTCCCAATGTCTAATCGCCATTTCCTTTTAAACATCTCACATTCAACTTACGGTGAACATTTGTTATAAGGAATTAAATCATTAATAATATAATGATGTAATAAATTTAGCAATAATATGTTGGTTCTTGGTTCCGTACATGCTGGAGACTGTGCTGTTTATATGCTAACGCTTGTGGGGTTGATTTGGCCAAGGGAACTTTCAACTGACATGTTTTTTCACCGATTTACCTTACCATATTTATATAGACTGGGTCGGTCTATATATATATATATATATTAACCCGGGACCTTAAGCACAGCAACTCAGCGTTTTACACACTCGTCCCATTTAGAGAGTTTTTTATCCTTTTAAAAACAGAATTACTAATTTCCATCCGTTTGGCTGTGCTTTCCATTTCTTATGGATGCTAATTATTGAATAAGGCTCCTCTTGAATAACAGAAGATAGAAATTGTATTTGTCTTTGGGGGCTTCCCCATACAAATAGAGCCCAGCTTGGCTATAAATTACAATATTATGATTTTAAAAATTTATGTACATATCATTTCAAAAATAAAAATAACATTTACTAACACATTCTGGTTTTCAAAACATAAATAACAAACAATTACTGGCGCTATGATAGAAACAATAAAAATAAATAAACAGAATATCACTTTAAAGATAAACTAAAAACAAACACTTAATAGAAAATGGTCTATGATGTACAATTTAGCACTTTTTGAACTCCCATCATGTAATAATACACTTTATGTAACTCATCTACACTGTCGATATTGAGTATAGCTTGGATGATTTGGTTATCAGAAGATTCTAAGATGAAATTGTCTATATTCATTGTGAAGGAGAATGTGATGTAGATTATTGTAGATAAATTGATTGCATGATGTACATGTTTCTTGTGACTTGAAAAAAAAAGTTGTGTTTTTCCCATTGTATAAAGGGTAGTTAGCTGAATTTAGAGTTCTTTGAATGTCGGCTGAGAAATATTGGTTATGTGCTCTTTCCAGTATGTCGTCTTTGTATCGAAGACGTCCGTTAGTATGGTGAACAGAAAGCTCTTCTGCAAAGGCATTTAGCTCGGCTATTGCTCTAAATTGGGACGTCCAATTGAAGTCTATGTCAGGCTTATCCTTGTCTAATGATTTAAGTCTATTAAAACAAAGTTTATGGAGTCGCTCATCTGGCATAAACTCGAACTTGGACCATAGATTTGTCATCTTTTTTATCACTTTCATGCTTAATGGTTCTCTTCCAGTTTCGAGACGGACTATATAGTTTGGGGTATTCCTGGCCGAACCAAATAGGCGCTTTAAAAATTTAAGTTGGACCGTTTCGGTTGCCTCAAGATAATTGGGGCTCCATACTTCACAAGCGTGTTGATGAAACCATTGAGTCAAATAAAGCTTTTTTTTGTTTCCCAAGAGCCACTTTTCTTTTTTGTCAGTATGCCTATTACTCTTGCAGATGCCACTGATGACTGAGTAAAGTGTTCACATGCTTGTTTAAATTTTCCGGATGATGTGAAGGGAACTCCCGAATAAATATACCTTTTTGTATACTCCAATTTTTTATCATGCCAGTATAACGGTTTGAGCTGTTTCAGCCTTGGAGATTTATGAAAGACAAGAAGAGTTTTGGATTTGTTACATTCCTGTTGAATAACAGTTCAACAAGAAAAAATTAAGCTAACCCGAAGGTTCGATGCAGATACCATAGCTGTTTATCCATCCTACATCAAGTACCGCCTTAACCACACCTTACGCAATCCTCCCACCTAAGCCTGGATCCATCTCCCTCCTATTTACCAGTCGGGTCTGCGATTAATAACTTTTTAGGAATTCGTTCGTGGCTAATCACAATAAATTTACCAACCGGTCTAATGTTAGCCATACTATCACTTCAATTATATTTACCAGATGCATATTCTGCAATTCCGTATGTGTAATCCTCCAGTATAAAAGTCCTTTTTCTAGCTGAAACTCTTTACTCAATTCGTAATTTGTCAACACCTTAAAACGTTGTTCCTATTCAGACGTTAAACGCCACATTTCACATATGTAACAATTGTAGGAATCCTCACCACCAAAATTTAAATCTGCAAGATCACCCAATGCTATCCTCACCTCTCTTCATGACCTTCGTAAATTTTCGGAATTTGTTCGTATCACATCAATTATAATTCTGCTTTGTAAACTCTACAATGGACTCGTCCTTTTTTGGGACCGTATATTCTACGCAACGCCTTATGAAGTTTTGTATTCTTTAAAGTAAGCTTCTAGGTTTCACTCTCATTTAGAACATTTTTATGAATAATAGTCTGTATGAAAAAAAGAAAAAATGTTTTTCGTTTCACGGCATTTTATAATTGAGAACTCGTAAATAGAACTATGCAACTCCTGTGACACCTTCAGGCTTGAGAACGTAAACAAGTCTGCAAATCATCTCTTATACCCTTATAGAAGCAATTAGATCTTACAAAAGATTTTTTTCATAATTTAAATATTATAGTTAAACAATTCTATTAAAAATATTAATATCCGATACACAAAGGTTCGACTTCGACTGTGTATGATGCCACGAGATAGAACTATCCGAGTGAAAAGTAAAAGTGATGTCGTGGGGAGAACATCATCGCTCGGGGAAAGTTGAGCAAACCATTTCACGCTACTTGGTTTGTTCCAGCTCTTAGTGTGCATAATTACATAAACATGATACAGAACACATAGAGCAATAGAACACTATTTACTTAGTAAATAACAATCCATATCCTACGTTATTTGTTTAAATATATATCTTGTTATATATAAAATCAATAGTATTCGCGTAAATCAAAACATAACTCGTTGGAATTATTAGCTATCACTATATTTTATTCCTTTAGGATTATTATTCCTTGTTAGGTGCATGTTTCGAGTTTTCGACTTGCACTAGGTGGCATAGGTAACGTTTGTGTTTGATAGTGAGTTTTACAGTTGTAAACAAAGAAGTTTTTCTTTAAACCTTTAAAGGATTGCCTGAGTCAAATGTTAAATGTCAATAGTTTTTCACTGCTACCTAATAACCGGGTTATTTTAAATTTACTTAAAAACCACTTAATTACGTGTTAGTAGCACTGTAAACAGCAACTTCTGTTCTGGATAAACATCGAAAACGAAAAAAAAATTCAATAAAATAGAGCCAAAACTCAAAACGAAACATTAAATTTATTAGAATGCAAATGGAAAAAACCACAAACAGAGCCTTATGTTTCAAATCTGGTGTAAAATACAAACACTTATCAGTCGACGTTTCGCCTATTCAGGCATTATCAAGACACAAATAAGAGTAAGATCAATCACATCTCAAAGAAGAAGTGCAATACATGCCAACGAATAATCGCTCAAAAAGGCTCATAATCCGGGACCGCACCTCCACCCCAAGACGTTCAACCCAAAACTGAAAAGCAGGTGATATGCAAACAGCTGGGGAGGTTATTAACGTCGACTGATAAGTGTTTGTATTTTACACCAGATTTAAAACATAAGGCTCTGCTTGTGGTTTTTTCCATTTGCATTCTGAAAAAAAAAATCGTTTTTCATTAAAATCTAAGAACAGCTGATCGGTTATTTGAATGGAGGACTGATTTTTTTTCATTTCGAATTTGCCAGAACAAAGGTTTCTGTTTATAGGTGTTAAGAATAGAACCTATTAGAATTTAAAACCGGATTTTTACGTATTTTAAAGAAAAGAAGATCAAACCTGCCTTGTCCGAACAGGTAGAAAAAGATTTACTAGTGACGGAGATGACCTATGAGGACGTTTTGGAACAGCTGCCTCGGGGAGAAACTGCACCTTGGTTTTAAAGAAAAACCAAAGCTAAAGATAGGAAAGAACTGGATGGAAGAAAGAAAACAGAAGCACTGGCAACGAAGGAGGCTAGAACACAGAAGTACTGGCCCAATATCAAGAAGAAATAAAAAATGACAGTTGAAATGACTTGATCCTCACTAGACTAATACGAAAACAAAAATAATACATGCAATATGTTAGCACTTTTGACTGTCTAAATATAATTTTAATTCGTGTCTCAATGATTTGGCTTAATTATTATTTTGATTAGACTGATTTGCTACTCGTATTCTCCCAGAAAATATAGACTATTACACTAGCATCAAGGCTAGTTGAGGTGGGAATTCATTTTGTATTCGTTTTATGTTACGTATAAATAAAAGGAAATAAATCTAGAAAACTAAAAAAGGAACTGAAATTGTGTTTTATTGCTCCTCCAAGAATTAATGAACATCTAACAAGCAGTAACGTGTTATCAATTTCTCAATGTCAGTTCAAGCTGAATTAGTAGAAAATGTATATGATTTGTCTCCTTGTGGTTTTGTAGTATTGATCAGATAGTAGCCTGTAGTCATGACTCTCCGGTAACACTGTTGCAGGTACCTTGGTAGTCAATTCCAAAATTAGTAACAGCATAGTAATTACCATCATATAACATGACCTTTGTAAGACGTGTGTAAAAAAATCAATTTGGTGGTAACTATCCTCAAAAAAGGAAAACAATTTTTTTTTTTTATTGTAAACAATATAAAACAACTCACATCTGACATGTACCACGTTTTACTGACTGATACAGTTTCTCAGTACATAACCTTAAAAGCTAAAGTATTTTGAATATATAAATGTTACTGATAACAAACATCTGTTTGTCTTTTATTTCTTAAAGAAATATAGTTTATTTATAACATCGTCTCTGGGATAATTAAAAAAAAATTAAATATGTCACGGGGCAAAACTAGCTAAAAATAAATAATTATGATATTTTTCTAAGATGCATATAACTATTTTTCTTTCTTTATTGCTATAAATATTTTTATTTCGTATTGGTTAAAATATTGATCCAAGGCTAGCCATAACCTTCTGCATATGGGCAGAACCATAGGTCCAGAACCATAGGCTATTCTAATTGTGCCAGTGAACATAGCTGGGAATACCTCGCTTAGCGGTATCTCATCAAATCAAATTGCATATGTTTCTTATAGTAGGAGTTTCTTGAGAAGGTAATTTTAATTGGTTAGATGAAAATAATAATTCATAATGAACACCTGTACTGCCAGTGCTGCCATGATCATAGGCTCAGTCTAAAGTCAAAATTTCACTGTGCTCGATAGTAACATTAGGTATTGAAATTTACTATGATTTATTTATTTATATAAATATTTTTTAAATGTACATATATGCTTATTTTTCCATTTGAAAATTCTAACATATATACCACGCAAGGATTTTACTATTTTGAATATTTCTTAGGTTATTGTGTAGCTAGGTTTTGATAAAATTTTGTGTTGAGTTGTTTTTATGCTTATTTTTTTTGTTAGTGTTGTGTAAAAGTTCGATTAGTTCTTTCTTGTTTTGTATCGATTCACTTCTGCGTTTGGTTTTGGTGCAATGAGAGGTTATTGCTTGACTTAGGTAAGTCAGATCTCTCTATTTTTTTTTTGAAAATTTATTTTTACTTATACATATTTGAAATAAATTCAGTAAATATTTAGTTTTGGGTTGTAAAAATAATCTCATTTGGGTTGTATTTAATTCTTGTTTAATTTCGGATGTGTATGATTCACGTGTGACTAAAATACAGGTTCGGAAGTTATATAGTTATATTATATCGTTATAGTTGTATGAAAGAGGTAAGACAATTGTTTTTTCTCTCCCTAAATAATTAAATAAAGGTTCTTTTCCAAACCTATGCAAACCAAGACAAATAGAACGAACATTACAAGTGTAAACGTCTAAAAAATGGTTTACTGAACTAACCTAAACCACACACACTACTCTTACGATTAATCTTTAGTCGACTGTTAATTTCGGTTTGAACTATTTTGTACAGAGCCCATTACATTTAGTACTACAACAAGTTTGGGCTTTCTCTTGAAGGCTTTCGGTTTCATTACTGGTTACATCACATTCTATGAATGTGATCCGGACTTCACGCTCAATCACCAGTTTTTTTACCCCAATTAAGGGTACCGCCCCCCAAGAACTCCGAGGAAGGTTCTGGAGATATCATAGATTCTAAATATCACTGTTTCTAGAGCTCTTAACGGATTAAATTAATTATCTGATACAGCCGGATTTGAACCCGCATTTTAGAAATATTAGACACAATGTCAATAATCGTCGCTACCATTTTTGGTTATAATAAATATAATTTTATATGTAAAATTTAAGAAATCTCCTTATGTATTTTTGGTAGTCGTAGTAGTATATATCCCTTAGCATCATACATCTCATATATATAAATATATATACACTAAGAGATCTTCGGCACGACACCTCAGCGCTGTACCACTGAGCCACTCTGCTCCCTGCATATATAATAAGCTTGTGAAATTAAAAAATTGATTTTTTTCCATAGCTAATGTTAATATTTCCAATAAAATAACCGTTTCTTTAAATAGCTATTCCCCGATTGTATTTAATTTTTAGTTACTTTTTCAAGTTCTTTTTACTTTTAACTTTTCCAAATTAAATATTTTGAAAAGTAAAAACTGGAATTAGAATTAGGGTTGTGGTGACTATAGCAGAACCCTATTATACTAACACATATCTTTGTGGGCCCTCTTACAGATGCTGGGGCTGTTTTCACTTTTTCTTGGGAATGTATAGCATTCTTTTAATCCCGTTATAAACCGAAAAACTGTTCACAGAATATTATAAATGGTCAGAATCGAGCTGTGTTAGGCCTCCATTGTTGGGCGAAATAACTACAATTCCTAGCCGCAAAAAAAAGAGACATTCTTCTCGATTTTATGGTCCATGAAAAGCTCTAAAGTTGTTCAATCTTACCAACCTTATACATTTTTAATATTTAGGATCCCGGTATATTTTTCTTAAACAAAAAACAATAAACGAGCAATTTATTACGATTTATGAACTTTTTTAGAGTTCTGGTAACATAAAAAATTTTTTTTGTTTGATGAAGGTTCATTTTCATTCCCGATTCCCTATTTCGTATAAATGTTCTTAGCACACATTTTGAAAAAAATTCCTTATTTCACTTTCTTATATCCAAAATCTTGGCTGCTTATTTGACCTTTAAGAAAAATTGATCGATTATAAACAATCCGAATAACGTTGTTATTATGATGTTAGAAATAAAAGAGAGAGCTAAAGAGAAGTATTGAAATGACTGATGCTGATAAGGCGCGAGTCCGTGGATATTGTACATTTTCGTTTCATGGTTCTCTATGGGTTCTTGTTCTTGTACCGATAAAAGTAATAATAATAATATATCCAGGGTATTTCAGATTCTAAGTTCAGTAATGCCAAAGGATTCGGTATTGGCCCTAGGATTTTTTAAAGTGAGTAAAAAATCCTTAGTTACGCCGTCCTTCGGAAGGGACGTTAAACGGGAGTTCCGAGGCACGTTAAAAATCCCTATCCTAATTAAACCTGGATAGACAAAATTATTAGCAAAAGGTCTCGAACTGAAGCATCGTCCGATTAGCCATAGCAGCTTAATGTGACGTTAAATGAATAAAAAAACAAACCAAAGGATTGCATTAGAACTTCAGAAGTAGTATTCAATTTTTAATATTTTTTCTTGAATCAAGTACGGCCATTTTAAGGAATTAACAACATAGCTGTATGTATTTAGTTTTTCAAAACAATGAATTTATTGTCTAATACTTTGTAGTATGCTATGTACCTGAACTTTCATTTTCAAAATTGTTTTATTCCCAATTAACTTTGAAAAATAAAATAATTAGCTGAAATTCATAGTCAAGGTAAATATGAAACATTACAAACCTCACTGCGTTTTGTTTGGTAGAATGATATTTTTTAAGTTTTATTGTTATTGTAGAATGTGTTATTTAACACTAAAGAGGGTTGTTGGCAGGTTTGTAGATGTTGGGTTTGTTTTACTTTTGGTTATACAAGTTTTATTTTTTTAACCAAATTTATATTTATCTTTTTTTGTGACGATTGGGAGTTGGATGAAAACAATTTTATGAGGGCGAGGAAAAAGCGGTAATCCGTTATAATTTGGTGATTATTTACATGCCTACTTAAGATCTTTGAAGTGGATTTGTCTTCTTCATACTTCTTGATGAGATAATTGCTTTAAGATTAGCGCCCTTTAATATTCAAACCATATTGGTAGCCGAGACCAGACAAAACGCTTCCATGTTCCATGCCATGGCAGGTGAAGGCTACATGCTCACCGTCAAGAATATCCTTGTCATCTCATGTAATTGTTTCTTCCATGATATCTCTCTAAGTACCTGTTCGCTGCAAGCAATTTAGTTTCAATAATTATCCCCTTTAATGTTTTTATTGCAAATATGCTCGTATATTTGATTTAAAATCACAACTGAACATCATACCACAAAATATGTCTGCTATTGATTCATTATTGTAGATTAGATGTAAGTGAAATGCTTGTCAATACTATTTTACTAGTTTCCCTGTATTTATTTTAAAGACAGGAGTATGTCTGCAAACCGAGAAGAGATTTTAGAAAATTTTATGGTTGTTACCAGGATCAAGAATGTTGAAGAAGCGATCATATGGCTGGAATGTTGCAATTGGGATTTAACAAACGCTATAAAAACGTCTTCCCCGGAAGAGATACAATTGCAAAACGAAGCATATTACAAGAAGGTCCAGAACGGCTCGATCCCAGAGGCAGTGAGCTCGCCTCAACCGGAACGAGAAGAAGAAGCCGTTCCGCCGAGGGTCATCGAAGTCTACGTCGTCCACGGACCTAGCGTCCACCTAGTCAGGGCCCCCGACAACATCAGCTTCCACTGCTTCAAGAGGCTCGTCTCCTTCGTCACCGATGTCCCTCCATGCCAGCAGGTCATCACGGGCTGGCCCCAGCAGCCATCATCGGACGCCGACGTTTTGTCCTTCCTTCCGAAGCTGTCCTACGTTGTCATGAGAGGGACCACGTCCTTCATGGAAACGGAATTACCTACGGATATGGAAGAGTTCGACGAACCGGATAATATTTACCATTTCAAAATTTTCGACGAAGTACATGACCGATGCTACGACCTCAAAGTACCCGGAACCCACACGGTAGGCCAGGTGAAACTGGACACTTACCTGTTGACGGACATACCAGTCACGCGTCAGGTGTGGAGCGGTTGGCCCGAGGGAACGGCAGACGATTTGCAGGTTCGATTCTTGCTCTTGGACCAGCCAGAGCATTCGCTGGGTATCAGAGGGAATGAACCACCTCATCCCGAGGTAATCTCGCCTTCCGTCCAATCAGAAGAGGTTATTGACTTGGACGATGCATCTGACATCTTCATTGCCGACGACGACATCAGAGGAGAAAGGTCCAATCCCTCTCAGATGATTCCTAGTAATGTCGACGACGAAATGGCCGGATCGGTTCACTTCATAGACGAGTACATACGTCGCTACGGCCAAGCGACCCCTTCCTTCCTCACTGGCACGCTGGGAGACGCCATGAAGGAGGCCTTCCAACGACCGGTTCGAGAGAAGAGGATGCTGGCAGTGTACGTGCACCACGACGGGAGCATCCTCTCTAACGTGTTCTGCACGGAGCTGTTGGGCTTCGAGGCGGTCCAGCAGATGCTCTCGAGATATTTTGTTGTGTGGGGATGGGACGTCACCAATGAGGCGGGGAGAGGAATGCTCATCTCGTCGGTGACTAGAGTCCTGGGAACTCCCTTCGCTAGGACGATCGAGACCATCCCTACCGAATCGTTCCCTGCTCTGTTCGTCATAGCTCCGATAAGGTCGCAGTACGAGCTGCTCAATGTGATCTACGGCAACAACGGGGTTACGGAGCTAATATCCATGCTTGTCGCCGCTGTCGAAATATTCAAGGACAATATGGAAGTGGAAGCGGTCGAAGAGGATGAGAGGAGCGCTCGGCAGAAGATAAAGAACGAGCAAGACACTGCTTTTGAAGAATCGTTGGTGATGGACCGTGCCAAGGACGAGGCTAAGAGGCAGAAGATGTTGGAGAAGACGATGGAAGAAGAGCGGGTGAGGAGAGAGCAAGAGATGAAGGCGGCACGGAGGTCGGAGGCGGTGGCAGAGGTCCGTTCCAACATGCCGACGGAGCCTTCGCAGGAAGGGGGCGGCAGCGCCGTTTTCACATTCAAGTTCAGGTCTCCGGCTGGGGAGACCTTCGGCAGGAGGTTCCGCTCCACCGACACCCTAGTAGTGGTCTTCAACTTCCTCTTCGTCAACGGCTACGATATAGAGACTTACAAGTTCATAACCGGTTGGCCGCGGAAGGATTTGACTCTCATGGACCCGGATACAGTTCTTGGAGATCTAGGCATTTTTCCTCAGGAAACTATCATTCTGGAAGCACGCTGATGATAATAAAAACATTTTTATTGCACCAGAGACTTATTTGGTATTATTTATTAATGGTTACAATATAACTGTATTTTAGATGTTTTAACATTTTTTTAAACAAATCAGTAATTTAGTCATGGGGTGGATTTTTGTAAGTTCAAAACAAAAGTATGTTTTTATTAGTATTTAATTTATACTTAATGGAATTTACAACACAATTCAACAGTTCCTTATTAATTATTGACTTCATAAACAAAAACAAAAAAAACTCTGTCTTGATGGTGTCATAGTCAGCGAAATTTTTAGTCATTGGTTATCTACTGGTGTTTTTTAGGTCCTAAGTAATTAAATAATGATTTTATATATTTGAGATACAGAAGCTTGTCAACAAATCTAAAGTGACATATTTTAAACATTAGTGCACTCAGAACATTGTGTTTATTTTTTTATATTGTTCTTTTGATGGTGAATATTTTTAAATCTTTTCTCTTCAAAATAAATAAATATATATATTTATTTCAGTAGAATATATCGTCAGTCCAAAGCCAAGTGACGAAAAATTTCTATTTTTTCTATTTTTGGATAATTTTTCATTTAGTGGCACATTTCTAGTGTTTACACTGTGATAGAAAATATTAAAGTGGATATATATATATATATATATTATAGGTTTTTAATTATGATTGAGTAGAGAGAAAAAAAATAATGAGGAATTAAATCGGAAGACTGGAGCAGACGATGAGAGGCAAGGGCGAGAAAGGTCGAAAGGACACGAATTACCAAAACAACATCTCGGGAGAGTGGAAGCTGACAGAAGACCTTGCCAAGTTTTTCGTCACTTGGCTTTGGACTGACGATATATGCTACTGAAATAAATATTCATATTGTAAATTAATTCGTCATAAATTCATAAATTTTGTAAGTTTTACAAAAAGTATTTAAATATGGATACATAAAGGAAGAATACTAAAACGTTATGAATAATGGGAATATATTTTTCGGAATCCCTTCCAAATCCTAAACCCGATAACATTCATTGTTCGTAATGGTACAAATTTTTTTTATTTACATATTTGATCATTCCTTGTACTTACGGTATAGCACTAGTATTTCTAAAGTGATACAAGTCAAAAAGTTACATTTATGAAAAACCCCAGCAAAAACTAATAATAGCAGAACAGCCCATTCTCAGACTCGAGAATAGTAGCAATGTCGCCCAACTCTATGTAATGCACTTATAAACTGTATTTCACTTTGGTTAACCACAATACTCAACTTAATATTGGTTAAATACAATTGGCTACGGAGGGGAATAACATTAGCATACAAAGAGTGACACAAGTGGCTTCTGAGAGACAAGCTCTGATGCTAGATTGATACAGCTTTGAAGAACGGTAAAGAAATATTTATTTCCACTCTTTTTCAGGTTCATAAACCTAAAACACTGATTTACAAATGGTGTCAGTATGAAAATGTTAGTGCGATACGAATACATGGCTAAATACCAACACCTAATAAGATAATCTTATTTCGTAAAATCCTAAGCCACTTTTTGTGATAATTATTACAAACTGTAATATAGTTTCTCAATCCATCGGTTGAGTGTGCTTCATCTTTAATCTCCTTAACCGAGAACAAAAGGAATGTACAAAGAAATGTCATTGTATTCCTCCGGGGGGGGGGGGGGATTAGCTTACGATGTAACCCTTCAGGCAGTTCGTACTCCTCCTCCTCTTCAAGATCGTGGGAGAGATGGTCACTGCTTTCCCAAGAAGCCCTGCAATCCCCAGCCCGATTATATTGCAAGGCGTTGCGCCATTGCTACACTTGTGCAAGATACGGCATACTGACACACTAACACGTCGCCGGGTATTGTCTATCTTGAAGGACGCTTGCTCAAACTGACCAGTGTGTGCACGCCATTTTATGGCGACTATTTAGGATTCTTTGAAGGTGTTGCTATAATACAATATTATACAATGAAATTATCATCTTACCTTGTGAGGAATCTCGAGTTTCTAAACTCAGAGATGAGCTCATCTATGACATTTTTAATTTCTCAGGCTTTCACTAAACTCGTAGAAGAAAACTACTGGAAGTTCCCTTAGTTACCGATAAAATGGACTATATAACCTTATTACAACCTACACCAAGTTGTTTATCTAGGAAACCTTCAACTACTAGACAACTAAATCGAGCTGTAACAAAAAACTGTTAAATAATATCGCACTAGTAAAGTGACATGAGTCAAAAACCTACATTTTTGGAAAAACCGGAAAACCTATTAGTGAGCTTGGATTAGCATTAGGACCCTAAGAGCGCCTTCTGTCAGACAAACTCAAGGTTGATAAAGTTTTGATGAGTGATGAAGAGATATTTACCCCATTTATTTAGTTGTCAAAACTCACCATCAGAAAACACAGATTTTTGAGTTGTGTCACTTTTGAAATACTTGTGCGATAAATGGCTTGCTTTAACTGGTTTTTAAGAGTTTGGGCGATAGCCAATCTATCATTAGAACCATAAAGTTCGTAAAAATTATCACGATATTCCTGTTAATTTGAACCCATTGATATTTCTGTTTACTTTATATTTTTCTCTAAAAAGTTTTTTTTTAATAATACAAATTCAATAGAACAAAAATAAAATAAACGAATAAAATATATAAAATTAATATAAGGTAACTAATCGTTTATTGGTTATATATGACGGCCGTGGTCACCATCTTTAATTTTAGTCATTAAAACCAAAAACCTATAATTTTGTGATGTAATAATATTCAATTTTTAATTTTCGTAATGTTATGTGTAATAAATAAAAAACTACACGGACAACCGAACCCATTGATAGAACAAATGGTCACGACTATTCAGGCCGAGGCAACAAGCAGAAGACTAAAAATAACACGGATTAGGGAATCTGTTATCATAAGATCAAACCAAGCCTCGGGAGCGCTACCGCTGGCTACTGTTCTCCTTCATGCCATTTTATTGGAATTTTACTAACAAATTAGCTGATAGTCAATTATTAGTTTGTACTGGATAGGTATGTATACAAATATAAAGAGAAAAAATATCCAAACATGGGTTACATAATATATAAAAATGGGCTACTGTACTACACGGTGTCTCAAAAGAAAGTTTAAGAAAATTTGTTTAGGTTTCTGCGTGAACGCAAAGAATCTGAAGGGGGTGGGGGGTATGTCAATCGGTTGCCCGGGTCTCGGGAATTCAGTCTCTATGGATCGTTTATTGGGTGCGGACCGTGCGTTGTGCGTGCGAGAGTTTTACAAAAACGGTGATTCGGCGACTGTAGCGCGTAGAAGATTCTGCAGTATTCGAGGATTTCACCACTTACATGATGCACCAAGTATTTCTCTGATTACAAAAAAGGGTCGAAAAGTTTGAAGTGACATTGGAACATTGGAAAAACTTAAACCATGGCAGCCAAGGTCATCAAGATCGCTAACAAATGTGGATAGTGTTAATCAGTGACGATCCGAACCTCTCAATTCGAATGCGCGCAAATGCTTTAAATGTGCATAGCAAATGCTCGCATGCACAACGCACGGTCCGCACCAGAGAAACGATCCATAGTGACTGAATTCCCAAGAGCCAGGCTACCGATTGACATACACCCCCTTCAGATTCGTTGCGTTCACGCAGAAACCTAAACAAATATGAACTTCCTTTTGAGACAGCCTGTATTTATGTAGTAGTATGTTTTCTTTGAATAACTTTTCTCATAAAATGCTTCGAGACCTTCTTCTTTTCAGCCCTTGCGAAAGGGAAATTAATATTATTTTGAGCATGAATACATTAGTGCCTCAAATACAGACCAGCGATAACTCCCAAGCCTATAACTTATTACTCCTTCATGCCTTGAAGTATAAATCTTTTATGGGAAGCGAGGGGATGGTTGACTGGAAGATAGACGTAAGGAAGAAAATAGTTGGGGGTGCAGTCAAATAATTGTGGGCCATCTTCAGGGCTATAGGAAGCTGGAGCTAGACTAGAAGCGGTCTAACTGACAAAATAACTTATTTTTTTGTCAGTTAGACCGCTTCTAGTCTAGCTCCATCTTCCTATAGCCCTGAAGATGACCCACAAAGTGGGTCGAAACGTCGGCACATAATTAACATAAGTATACATAACATAAGTAACCACTTATTTAGTGTTTTTATTTGACTGCACCCCCAACTATTTTCTTCCTTACATATAAATCTTTTAATAATTCATAATGGTTTTACACTATGTTTCTTGTTTTGAGAGAGTTATACGTTCATTCTTTCGCATGGTTAGGTTAAATTACCTTGAGTCAAATAGTTCTTTAGAAAGCATGGCAACCCGATTTCGGATTCTTGCATAACAACCGTACTTGGTTCATCCTACAGTCTGACCAAAATAATATAAATGATTTGTATACTATTATTAAGCAAATGATAAATAATTCCATTTCTATAATATTTTTTTTCTTAACCTTCTTTATTCTATAATATAAAACAGTTACGAATATATTCAGAATACAATACAAATATATACCAAATATCATATATCCTACTTTTACCCTAGGGTATGTAATCGTAAAAAAACTTTTAACATACATATGGTTTATATTCATTTGTTAAAATTGTCTCACAATTATATTGTAAGGGTCTAAAGAAAATTCACAAATTCATTATTTATAAACTTTTTTACGTAAAGATGTATGACTACAAAATTCTTGCTTTCGTTTTGATGAATTTCGACATGACGTTAATATTTGAGGTCGATCCAAAGAGAACATACATGTTAGTAACTATCAAAAATTGTGTATTAATTATAATAAAGACAAGGTTTGTCATTTTTTATTTGTAATGAATAAATTTTAAACAAATGAAAAAAAGTCGATTTTTTCTCTCAATTTTTTGGCCTCACGGCCTTTAGTTTTCGGTTTTTTTTTTGTCATTTCCACCTATAGATATGTAATGTGTCATTTTACGTAACTTTTTTTATATATACAAGACCAATAGAAACTAAATACTTACGTGCAAATATGAGCAAAGTTCTTGAGTCTGAGATCTGCCTTGAAGCTTGAAGGACTCACGCCAGTTACATGTTTACTATCAAGATTGGATTCTTGTAATGTGAATATTTTTTTTTCCATTAACAATGAAAGTATTTATCTGCTGTATATTAAAAACCATTTAACGTGGGATATTACATGTCATGAGAGTAGTTTCTTCGAGAAATAATTATCTGAAATTAGATTTAATATGAAAAAAAATTGGATTTTTTACAGAATGTATGAGTCCTTGGGTATTTCTGCTCGGATGAAGAAAAAAAATTTAATATTCTTGCACCGGTTTTGAGATTTTAGAGATCATTTTAATCCTGGATGTTCGATGCCGAAACCGCTAACGAAGGGGGCATCTTCAAACCGCAGTGCGATCGACTTTGATATTATTTTCTCATCGGAATTTATGTTTTATTAACTGTGAATAAGTTTGTACCCAATTATTTAAAAAATCACATGGAAATAGCCAGAAAACGTACATTTTTCTATATATAATTATTATCTAATTATTATAATATCTATATTATTATTATATAATTATTATCTAATTATTATAATATCTATATTATTATTATATAATTATAATAATTATTATATATATATATAAAATTATCTGAAACTATTCGTAATATCTTCTTTATATCGTTTTGTAGTATGAAAATTACACTGCTATTTTTCGTCTGATTAGGTGTGACTTTAATGAATTATAATTATAAAATCAAATTTGAACACCACTTAACTTCTTTCTACGCATGTTAAACTACAAATATACAGCCACGGTGAATAAGTGGTTAAGTCGAATTTTCTCCAAAATGAGTTTCTTGTACTTAGGGAAACCGAATCGTAATATTGTCGTAGTGAAATGGGGCTAAGTAAGGCATTGGCTTGAAAATGACTTATTGCTTATACTATGACTACATGTTAAGCCAAAAACTACGAGAATGATACGATTCCTCTTTCATCAATAAAGTTAACTGTCACTCTCGATAAAACTTTACTTAAACAATTATTTACTGGGACTGCATTAATGTGAAGCTTTAAAGCGTAGGGGGTGTTTAAAATTATATCTGCTAGGCAATGACATACTATCCAGTACAAAAAAAATCTACGCCTGCAATTTATGCAAAAATTAAGAAATAAAATTACTATGAACAAATTATTTTTACAAAGTGTCGTAAATCGGCTATTTGGGGGATGCTACAGTGGGAATCCTAAATTTATCCTTAAAATATCCGGGTATAATTAGGATAGGGATCTTTAACGAGTATCTGACACCAAACAGGCTCAGGACTCTTATTTTACGTCCCTTCCGAAAGACGGCATAACTAAGGATTCTTTTCTGGCTTTGAAAAACACTAAGGTGACCTCCCGGGTTGCCAATCCTTCCTGAAGAAAAATGTTTTCCTCAAGGTCATATCTTATCCTTCAACGATCTGATTTTTTATTTTATTTTATCAAGAGATGAATCGATTCAAAGGAATGGAACTGATTATAGCGCTCGTGATATGGTAGACCCTACGTGATGCCAGCTCATCTTCCAGGCATTAGGGATTGATTGCTCTGAGGAAACCGACGACATTGCTCGCCGAAGAAGTCCTGGGGATGGAGTCGGCCAAGGCCTCCTGTCAGCTTCCACTCTCCCGTTGTTGTTTTGGTATTTCGTGTCCTTTCGACCTTTCTCGCCCTTGCCTCTCATCGTCTGCTCCAGTCTTCCGATTTGATTCCTCATTATTTTTTTTCTCTCTACTCAATCATAATTAAAACAAACATACGTATTCCATATGTCAAGGGTAAAACGGGTATTAAATAAGTTCAAAATAGGGACAAGTTATACCACTGACAGGAAAGTGAGTGTGGTTTTTTTTTGTTGTCCAAATGATGATTTAGGTCTCAAGACGAAAGAATTCTACTGCATTCCATGTTCCTGTTGGAAGGAGTACATTTGGACAAACTGGAAGACTAATATGTACAAGACTTCAATATATTGGAAGCTTAATGTCAAGTCATTATCATTGGCAGAACATTTTGTGAATACTAACCATTCGATTGCGTTTGACAAAATTAGAGTGTTTAAAAAATGTAAATACACGACAGAAAGAAAGATATTAGAAGCAATTGAAATAGTGAAGCACACCGACAATTTCAATAGAGAAGTTGGATACAATTTATGGCATATAAAGCAAATTATAGCTTCCAAACATACCAGAAGTTCGGTAAGTTTCGGTTTTTTATTGATGACTATTGTTAGGAAGTGATTTTCCAACTGCCAGGAAGTGGAAATATATGAGAATTATTGCACTTTAAGGAAGAATATATTCGCTACCTCATGTGAAATATCGCCGAGAATTTCCTTGAGAAACTTATTGAATTATTCCTTCCTTGTAATTATATCTGTCTGGAATGGATTTTTTTTTTGTTTTAATTTATATTTAATAACATCATAATGAGATCGATATTCGACTAGTAATACAATTTCGATTTTACTTCCTGATACGCTATAAAGGAATGTATCCTAATTGCGAAAAATTTCCAACATTACTGAGTCTACGTGAAATCATTCGTATAACCAAAATCGATCATCCATAGACTGTTAAAATTTTGTATTTCGATTTTTATTAACATTTTAGCAGCTTCTATTCACAGGAATTGGTACCTTACTTGAAAATCAAAATATATTTGCATATAGAATATAAATTCCAGCTGATAAACATATTATTATATCTATATATATATATATATATATATATATATATATATATATATATATATATATATATATTTATATTTATTATAATAATATAAGACAAATTATAATGGAGCTAAAGGATTTGCATTAAAAATCATCATTTCAAGTTTTTGAGCCTGTGTTTTAATAGACGTACAACTGTCAATGTCAGGTTTTTGTTTATTTATTTAATTTAAAAGGGAGTGTAGTGTGTAGTGTGTTGAAAGTCGGGGTTCAAACCTGGCTGTATCAGATACATTATTTATTGTATTATTCCTATGAAATCAGGAGATCCTCCTAGTGCTCACTCTGCATATATAAAGTGATAAAAGTTCTTCTTAATTCATGGAAAAACCTGGCGGTTGAGTGTGACCTGAAAAAAATCAACTCCCTTTACAACCATCTCACAACAAGAAACACTACAGTCTCTACCGTGTATTTTATCCAAGACCCTTTATGGGTCGTAGCATAGATTATTGGGGTGACTCGTTAGATTCTAAGGAATCTCTTTGAGTGAGTTCAGATTAGTCAAAATCACGTGACTGACATGAAAACGTGTCGTAGAGGGAATCCCTTATACCATGTTACAGGGAATTCCTATGAACCTTTTGTATCAATTATTGGGTTTTTCCCGATTTTATATTATATAAACAGATTATTCTAGGTAGTAAATAACAACTATATATAACAACTGGATGACAACAGCTAGCGATACAAGAACATTGCGGTTGGTGTTAGAGGAGGCCACGATTCATTTACGGATTGTAGTGCCTACAAAATAATAATATCAACATATGCATATTCAATAAAACAATTAGAAATTTAATTAGAATTATTTACGCTTGTAAATGCAGCAGTAAACCCGTGTACTACTAAAACCCGTCAACATCCTAGATTCGTATCCCGTCAAGTGCCCCTTGGATTTTTTAATGGGAGTAAAAAACCCTTGGTTATTACTGCGGAAGGGACGTTAAACGGGGGTCCCGAGCCTGTACGATGTCAGGTACTCGTTAAAAATCCCTATCCTAATTAAACCTGGATAGGCAAAATTTAGAGCTACCACTATTGCATCGTCCGATTAGGCATAGCTGCATAAAGTGACGTTAAATGAACAAACAAAGAGATATAATTTCATAATGACTTTCCTATTTAAAAAAGTGAATTCAAGTTAAAACTGATCTAGTAAAATTATCAAACCGAGTATAAACTCAACTGCTACTGGACTATCCAGGTTTCCTTTATTGAGACAGATGCAAATTATTCATGGGTGAAAAGGTTTCTGAAAAGTGTTTTGAGCCGATGAGGTGTAGAAATCTCCTGCTACTGCCTCTTGGGTAATTCCTGCATTCCGGAGGATTCCAATGAAATCGTGTTCCGGCAGTAGTCAGCTCTCGCTAGCGAATGGAAAACGTGATACCTCAGGAGTAACATTTTTTTTTTTGTCTTCACTTGATACAGTTTTTTTTTTATTCCTATTCAACAATTGTCTCTCTATCGCACCGTTTGTCTGTGTTTTGTTGTAGTAGAGAAAGTTTTCAAAAGTTTGTTATTGCCCTAATAGATAAACTAAATGATCTAAACTATAAACTAGTTATACCAAAAATTTAGCTAGATAGCACTTGAAAGACGCTGTTTACTGATAGTTGTACCTTATTTTTCTTTCTTTATTTTTTTTTATTTTCATATTTTTTATATAAAAATAGTACTTACTGCTAAATTCATGGGTTCGAGATTCACGGTATCTTATTATATATCGTCGCTGTCATAACAATACACTCTATTAAAAAAACTTTTCAAGGTTGAAGGCAAAGCAGTGGTGTAATTAGCAATTGAAAGATAACCGATATATATATATATATAAAGATAATATAACATATGGCGCGGTTTTTTCTCTTTCCTGTAAAATCGACCAACTTGTAGTTAGGCGGTATTGTTTTGACAGCGACGATATCCTAATTGGTTGTAAATAAAAATAAATAGGAAACTTAACCTGCAGTAAAAGAATCTAATAAAGGCAATAATAATAATATTAACAATTAAAAAAAAAAAAAAAACCTGTACCACTAAAACCCATGAAAGGTCTGGGGTTCAGTACATGGTAGAGACTGTACTGTTTCATGGACAACGGTTCTCCAAGGAGGTGACTTGTCCTAGGTCAAGCTCGACCGCCAGATTTTTCCCCCTTATTTTGGGTACCCTATTTTTATAATATTTTACAGAGGCTGGGTGAGCCCCAGGAGGGTCCTAGATCCTATATGATCCATCTGCTGCTGCAAACAGACTAAATGAAAGTCATGGCCTGCAGCGGGATTTGAACAAGGATTTCCGGCCTGGCAACTCAATGCTCTACCACTGAGCCACTCCGCCCCCAATATTAACAATTATATCTTAGTAAACCAGAAGGCTCGATGTCGTTCTAAACCAATTTCCTAGCTCCTTCCTAAAAAACAATCCTCCTATTTAAGGTGCAAATTTTAGTATTTAAATTAAATTGCTTATTTTAAGTTTTTAAATTTTAAACAAAGTAAACTAAATCGACCCTCTGCATTCTTGAGAGTCTACTTAGTCCTACGCTAGCGCTGTTATGTGGATATTTTTTATAATTTATTAGTTAGTTGTTTTAATTTTTAATTATTATTATTTTCAAGAGAAAAGGTATGCCGCCGGCCGGGATTCGAAGCCGGGTCCTCTGTCTTACCGTGACAGGACTCTACCAACTAAGCTACTGGAGTTGATACCAGCCGAGGACAAATCTTTTCTCTTATCTGATCCCATGTCACCGTGTTCTCGCAAGTTTTGCGATGTATATACGAGAAGGAATGTTCTTTGAACACTACTTTAATTTTAGCAACTTGTTGACATACGTCATAATACTATTTATAATTTTTTATAATTTATTAGTTGTTAGGAGGGGAGTGGCTCAGTGGTAGAGTACTGAGTTACCATGCCGGAAATCCTGGTTCAATTCCCGCTGCAGGCCATGATTTTTATTTTGTCTGTTTGCAGCGGGAGATGGATCATATAGGATCTTGGACCCTTCTGGGGCCCACCCAGCCTCTATAAAATATTATAAAAATAGGGTACCCAAAATAAGGGGGAAAAATCTGGCGGTCGAGCGTGACCTAGGACAAGTCACCTCCTTGCAGAACCGTTGTCCATGAAACAGTACAGTCTCTACCATGTACTGAACCCCAGACCCTTCATGGGTTGTAGTGGTACAGGTTTTTTTTTTTTTTTTTAGTTAGTTGTTTTAATTTTAAATATTATTATTTTGAAGAGAAAATATTGGTGAATCCCTGCAGGGGGCTTTCTTTTCTCTTGAAAATAATAATATTATGTGGATAGTATTGATTTTAGAAAAACCTAGCGGCTGAGCGTGATCTCTGCCATATCACCTCCCTGCTCAGACATCGGCTCGTCTTATACCATTTTTTTAGATGGAAATTTTAATGAAATATTTCAAATTTGATTAAATAGTAGAAAAAAAGTATAACATGCGCTGCTTTTCGATAACTGTTTTCTTTTGGTAACTTTTCTTATTAACCGTTATTTAAATGTCTCGCGAATACGACTAATTTTTTCCTAGCCAAATAATGACACCGATTTCAATTTTATTTCGATATTACTCCCATATTTGATGCACATATAATCGATATTTTGCCTTATTGTACAGCCGGAGGAGACTCTTGCAAATAGGAAGACAGTTATTGGGCAAGGGTTAATTATCCGGGAGGAACTATGTAACTGTAACTTCACTGCTCCAGTTACTTTATAACATCTTCGTTACATACGCAAGTGATGCAGTTACGTCATATGAGGGCTTTAATGTAGGTTATGGTTCTCTAATTCATTAAAATGATGTTATGATGTATAAAGTTAGATAATAGTTTGCTGAATATAATTTTGTAATCTTGGTTATTTCTTGGATTTATGTTGATAATGTCGTTTTATTCATGAACAACATAAGTCTTCATCTTTAAATCTAAAAATTTCATGTTTAAATCATAAAAATTTTTTCATGAAACAACTTTTCATTATACCTTGTAAGTGGTTAAGAGAGTTATATCATAATATAATTAAGTGTATTTTTATTCACATTTGTTGGGGGTGCGGGGATATCCCCATAGTGAATCGTTTCTCTGAGATCTTGAGACCTTCCTAGGGTTATCTCAGCTTCTGTAAAGTGTATATACATAATTAGAGGAAAACATAGCGTTTGAGTGTGATTTCAGCCAATGCGTCATGAACAGGACACAGTGTTTTCATGGTGCATTCGGGCTCTTTCAATGGCACCTTTTGGATCATTGCAACTGCATTTCTATAATATACGAGTATATTGTGTAACACAGGTCAGTAATATAGAAAGTGGGATAAATTTTAGCTAATATTTCGGCTATAATTACGTAACTATATGGTTTTTAATGTTTTTCTCAAGTCTACAGACCATAATAATTTAGGCTCAATAAGGACACAGAATAATAAATTTAATAAGTGAGTTGAGGCGGTATTTGAACAGTTCATAATCTCAACTTTATTTGATTTTTTATTTTTATTTTTTAATATTTTTATTCATTAATGATGTAGTAGTCCAGGATCCATGGTCCATTTTTGCACTTGATTACTATCAAGTTGAATCTTCGTGAATAGCTTCGTTTCGATAAGACGCATAACAAATTCCTGTCCGAAAAGTCTCGATTGTGGTAGCTAACAGAGGGAGCAAGGATAAAATATGTCGACTTGATGATTCTCAACAATTTATTACTAACTGGGTTTTTTTTTTGTTAAAGCTCAAGATAATTATCTAAATTATTTGAAAAAATATTTGTCCTACAAAATGTATGGTTTGATCAAAGAGTCCCCTCCTTCCAACGTGTATCGATAACGAGGTCATCAAAAATGATTACTAACCAGCTTTTTTTGTTACTTCTTCTTTTTTTGACTTCGTTATCTATGTATATTGGAAGGAGCACACTCTTTGACCTCGACATATTTTATTCTTGCTACCTCTGTTAGCTACCACAATCGAGAAATTTTCGCACAGGAAATTGTTGGGCGTCTCGTGGAAACGAAGCTATTCACGAAGATTCAGCTTGATACTAATCAAGTGAAAAAATTGACCATGGATCCAGCGGTTACTGTCAATCGAATAACTGGCAACTGTAGCTCCCTCTGTTAGTTTGCCCTGAAGATGGCCTACAGCAAAGGCCGAAACGTTGGCAGTATTAAAAAAGAAGATCTGCTTAATTTGTGTTATTTGTGACTGCACACACTGACAAATTCAATTCATCATTATTTTTTTATAGTCAGTTTTAAAATTACTACTCTACTATTGAACATACCTCATAATTCATTTTAATGTGTTACTTAAATACGCTATATATCTTGATAATGTAACAATAGAAATCATACATGTAAGCATTGCACAGCTGTACTGTTAAAATAAATATATATACAATTATATTGGTATGTTTTTTCAGGTTCTTGAGATTCAGTCATTAAATAAATAAATTAATTAATTACTAAAACTAACTTGAACGATGTTTAGAGAATAAAGTGTTCTCATAATCACGCCCTAACTGTTAATTAGAGTTAATAATATTTTATAATTACAATCTTACAAAAATGAATGTTAATATCCGTGACTATCATTAACATATTTTTCAAAAAGATCTCTTTAAACTTTGTAAATCATAGGCGTGTGATCTTTTATACAGTAATATCATATGTTTGAAAGATCCGTATACGAGGATAGTTGATGATAATGTTCCTGGTGGGGGCTTTTCATTAAAAATAGTCAATTTTAATCAGAGTCCTCATCATACGAACTTTATCAGGAGAAGTGAACCAATTCACTAGCCTAGCTGAAGCTGATTAGTCGAAGAGTGGGGGAAGGTTAGTATGGTACCCTTCCTCTCTCTAAGTGGCAGCCATATTTAATCTATAATATATATAATTCATGAGAAGCGAGGGATGGTTGACTGGATGATAGTCAAATTTCATTAGCCTTTAACATCACTTTTTCATCATATGTCATTCTATTTCCATGCTCATACCATATTGTTACTGATATTTCTATACGTTCCTTGTATATTTATGTCATACTTTTATACCACTCCATACTATATGTATGCATTTTAAAAACTGTTATACTCTATATTTATATCTTGACTTGCTACTGTTATTTTTCCTTTATTTACTCTTTAATATAATTTTGGCTATACCTTCTTTCATTTTACTTATGTAAACTCCCCAGGAGTTTATTATCTTACATTTTATAGTTTTTTATATATATTCTACTACCTTTTCCACAATTTTACTTCTCAACTCTGATGTTTAAACTTTTTCTTTTTAAATACTTTCTGTTTACTTCCTTCCTTTATCTTTGTAAAAAAATCTTTTTGGCATCACCACCGTTGTGTACATTTTCTCTGTAATTTTTTATTCATATATATCCCTCACTTTTGTTCTAAATTTCTACCTCTCTACATATATATTTTTCTCATTTATCATATACTTAGTCTGCAATGTATTTTTATAGTTCTGTTATTTTGTCTGTGTTTCTTTCTTAGCCCTGAAGATGACCCACAAAGTGGGTCGAAACGTCGGCACGTAATTAAAATAAGTAACCACTTATTTAGTGTTTTATTTGACTGCACCCCCAACTATTTTCTTCCTTACATATAATATATATATTATTATTATTGGCGAATTCTCCCCAGAAATGGAAGATCTTAAGGAAGTAACTCGATCAATTTTTCTTTAGTTTCTTCCTGTTCTTCCAATAGGCTTTCATTCTTTCCGAAAAGGCTTCTTTACGCTGTTCCGACCACTTTAGTCTGTACATTTTTTGTTTTGGTTGCTCTGACACAACTTCCCATTTGTCTACTTTGTGTCTGAAATTGTATTTTTCTATCGGCTGGTCTTAAGTTTGCATTTTTCAGGTCCTTTCGAATTACATCTAGCCAGCGTTTGGAATTAAGTGAAGTTTTATAATCAATTATTCTTTTCGTCAATCGATTTTCTGGTAGTCGGCTGAGATGACCAAAGAATTTCATTCGCATTTTCCTGATTTTTCGATGTTTACACACTTTTTTGTTATTTTAATTGTTTGTAGTCTAAAACTTTGATCTTTCTCTCTTCTTTTTTGATTTCTTCAAGTTGTTGTTTCCTGTTAAGGGTTAGTGTTTCACTTCCATAGAGGATTGTTGGTTTAATGACAGTATTGCAGTGTTGATTTTGTGCTCCTCTTAGAATTGATTTTTTGTTGTAGAGATTTTCCGTTAACGCTAATCCTGGGTTAATTTTTTTGGAGGCGATGTTTTTCAATACCTGTCGTCATCGAACTGACAGAATTCGTCGAGGTATTTAAAGTATGGGACCCTGGTTATTTTAAATATATATATATATACTTTTTAAAAAGGATGTAAACTGGACTTAAATTTATCTAATATTTCATTAACACAACAAAAAAAAACCTATCCCTAACAAACCATTTAACGGGGGATGGCCGTGGAGGATAGTTGACCTCTAGGTGGAGCATTTTGAACATTGGCGGTGACAGTGAGGAAAGGGAAGATATTTGTGACTTGTAACTTTCTCAAGTTGTTGGCTGGGATGGGGGATACAAGAATTTTTTGTATAGATGATTGAAAGTGATATTTGGTGTCGAGAGGTCTTGTTGGAAGCGTGCATGACTGGATAAGGTTATTTGTAGTGTTAATGAAATATTAGGTATATATATATATATATATATATATATATATATATATATATATATATATATATGTACTTATAAAACTGGCATAGACAGAACTCGGTTCAATCAAAACAGTGGCTAATCTTTTCCTGTGGGAAGATTATATCAGAGCTGATCTCATTGCGGTTCGGAACCATTTTGTTTCATACGTTATTACTGGCTTCAGCTTCGAACCTTCGGTTCATGAGTACAGGTGTTGTTTACATCCAGGCAAAAAAGCTTAGTAATCGTGGATACTACTAAAAAATAAAAAAAAACTTGTAACACTACAACCCGTGAACGGATTTATGTTTCAGTACATGGTAGAGACCGTAGTGTTTTACGTACAACGGTTGTGCAGGGAGGTGATTTATCCTAGATCACGTTCAAACGCCATATTTTTCTCCCTTATTTTGGATACCCACTTTATAGAGTGAGCCCGAGTAGGGGCCTCTAGATTCCGTATGGATCATCTCCGGCGGCTAACAGATTAAATAAAAGTCTTGCTAGCAGTGGGATTTGAATCCAGGACTAATAATATATACGTAAATCCAAGGACGCGTCTGCTATTTTGTTTTTTTAAAGGGTAATTGGCACATTAAATATAAATTTAGGCCGTAATTATTTTTGAAGGCTAGATAATGTAACGATTCCGTTTCCCTTATTACAATTAACTTATTTTAAATACAAGACAAAATACGTCTTAACTTATTCACATCACTTGTTTTTATTATTTAAAAGCTGTATTCTAGTAGCTAGAAAATAAAAAATGATTATAAAAATAAAAAAAGGTACATGCAAAAAAAATTAATGAATAAAGTAGGTAATTAAAAAATAAATAATTAGAAAAAGGTTAACTGTTCGCTCAATTCGAACAGCAAAACACTACAATGATACTTATGACCTATAACGCACTTGTTATAAACACTGTCTTTGGTTCGCTTATATTTTACATTCTCAAGGTATGTTTATTATAATGAACGATTGTTTGTGTGATGGAATTCCTCCAGGTACTGTAGAAGCTAAAAAAGTTCTGGGTCCTTGTTTTTATAAACCCTACAGTTGTTTTTAACTATTAAATATTTTCCTCAAGGTTGTATGCTTGGCCCAATCTTTTATACAGTTTATACAGCTGACATCCCAACTCATCCTAATACTATCCTTGCCACGTATGCTGATGATAGATGTGTATTATCAGTCAACACCAATCCAGTTACTGCATCCCAAAGCCTCCAATCCCATATCACTGATCTTGAAGAATGGCGTCAAAACTGGAGAATTAAAATAAATTCTCAAAAATCGCATCAAATCACTTTTACCTTACGTTGTAAACCAATGACTTCCTGCCCTTCAGTATCCTTTAATAATATCCCACTTGTGCCTGTAGAACAGTTCCGATACTTAGAGTTGCAACTCGACAATCGATTAACCTGGAATCCTCATACAAGACTGAAAAGACAAGAAACCGCTGGACGTTTCAGGCTACTTCAACACTTACTAGACAAACGCTCTAACCTCCTAATTAACTACAAAAGACTCATCTACATGACCATCATAAGACCTATTTGGATTTACGGAGTAGAGGTTTGGGGCTCCACTAAGCCATCGAATTCCTCTTGTATCCAATCCCTACAATCCAAAATCCTTCGTAAAATCCTCAACGCTCCTTATTTTGTTAAGAATAAAGTCATCCATAACGACCTTAATGTCCCATTTGTTGCTGATTTGGCCCGAGCCCGCTATCTATCCTTTCATAATAAACTTCATTCCCCCTCAAACCCTATAGTTTCAAACCTAGCTTCCTCTTTGATTCCCGATAATCCTCCGAGGCGTCTGAAAAGAAGATGGCCCCGTGACTTCTTAGTTGAACTTTGAGTACTACCAGTGGGTAGTTTCTTTACATGTCATTATGTATCACATAGCCTATTTACTTGATGTATAATAGTAATACAGGTGTAAATATCAATAAATAAATTTAAAAAAAAAAGTTTAAATATTTAAATTTTTTTGGATTATTGTGTATACACTGTATATAATAGTTACTGATAGAGTTCGGAAAGTAAAAAGCGGGGGTGGTTAATGTTACTGTTATTAATTGATCCTTTGAGGTGTGGTGACTGTTATTGGGCCACTAAATCTGTATTAAGTAGGCATTCTTTATGGAAGGGTACAAAATAAGTAAAATACTTTCCTACACAACCGTTGGATAATAAACAAGTCAGTCCTAATGGTTTACTGAACCACCTACTGAACCTACCTAGATTGAAGTAATATGTATGAATTTATGAATTCAACAACGTATTGAAATTCAGCGCAACATAACAGAACTTTTTAAACGAGATTATTATTTATTTATTAACGTATGTTTATTGTTTATTATTTAACGTCACTTTATGCTACATTATGAGTTCTGAACGATGCTATAGTGGGAGTACTAACTTTTATCTATACAGGTATAATTATGATAGAGATCTTTAACCAGTACCTGACACCTAACAGGCTCGGGATTGCCATAATATTTCATCATCATCATCATTCGTGGCGCTACAACTCCTGTAGAGTCAAGGCCTCCTGCAGCTTGGTTCGCCAGTCTTCTTTATTGGTTGCCACTGCTCTCCAATTGCGGATTCCCAAGATGGACCTGGCATCCGCTGCCACTCCATCGATCCATCGGAGCCGAGTTCTTCCCACTCTTCTTGTCCCATGAATCCTTTCGTCTAGGACCATTTTAGGAATCTCATCCTGGGTCATTCTAATTATATGACCTGCCCATCGAAGCTGGGCTACTTTTATTACCCTTAAAATATCTGGGCTCTTGTAGAGTCTTGCTAGCTCAGCGTTCGTCCTTATCCTCCACATCCCATTGGTGCAAACTGGGCCATAAATTCTCCTCAAAATTTTCCTCTCGAACCTTAGGAGAAGGGCTTCCTGAGAACTAGGTAATGTCCAGCATTCGGAGGCAAAAGCGAGAACTGGTCTTACTAGGGTCTTATACAAATGCACCTTCGTGTTTTGGGAAATAGCCCTGCTTCTAAAATGCTCCAGTGACCCGAAATAACATTTATTTGAGGACATAATTCTGCGATGGATTTCTGCTTTTATGTCATTATCCGCGTTCACCTGTGATCCAAGATACACAAATTCCTTCACCCTTTCAAATTTAAACCCTCCAGCCATAAAATGCGATGGTTCATGCACATTCACTTTTGGGCCTGCATGCATATATTTGGTTTTTGATTCATTGACCTCTAAACCCAATCTAGCTGATGCTATCTGGAGACTGTTAAAAGCATTTTCTAAATCTGTAGGGGTTCTTGCCACAATATCTATGTCATCGGCGAAGGCCAAAATCATAGAAGATCTATTGAATATAATATTTGACATGAATAACCTGACGGCATATTCAGGAATTTTAAGGCCAATAGAGTCGGGCTCCGAATCCGCGATCATTAATTTTGGATCAAAAAAGGATAAATCCAAATTTCAAAATATACATTACTTTTTGACAATTGATAGTTTAGTGAAGCAATTGTGTCTAATAAGACACATTGGCACCTTGTTTCTAGGGTTTTGGACTGTTTCTAAACCTAAAAATAAAGCATTTCGTTACTAAACTGGTGAAAAAGTCAATTTAGATTTTGAATTTTGTATTTATCCGCTTATGATTCTGTACTCATCAATTAAAGTATAATGATGTGAATAAAATACATTTATTATTATAATTGATTTTACTGATTCCTGATTGGGATTTTTTTATCAATGGGTGATGTGAAGATTTCTAGTTCAAGGTTGGGTAAAAAATTTCACTCAATTGATTTGAAAGTGAAATGAAAAAATAAATTCATGGACATTACTTTGTTGCCTGGCATAAATGCATAGATTCATTATCATTTCGTAACCTTAATTCAAATCGTTTTCGAATGCTCCGAATTTTCTCTTTTGTTTTATTAAGCGTTCCGTAATCAAATATAGGTTAAATTAAACCCGTTACTACTGTACTAGCATAGTTCATTTTATTAGTTCTACTTCGAAAATAACTCGTTACTTAAATTAGTACCGGAGCGGTTTTATAATAAGAGTCGTTACTGTTAGTGCATTTAGCTCACGGAGCCCTTGCCTTATTCGTTTCATTGCCTAATAATTGTGTCATTGTGTAATCTCTCGCTTTCGAATAATCGCAATATTTCGTCCGACCTTACGTTAGCAAGTAATGTTTTAATGAATGAATAGCCTGTAGCACTGTAACCTAAGAAGGATCTTGGGAGTTGTGCCAGGGTCTTTCCTCATATCAAGTTTTTTTTTTAAGGCTGGGTCTCAACCCAGGAAGGAAAATTGTGAAAAAACTGCCTTAGTACGGATCGAAAGTTGCCCGTCATTTCGGATAATAAGAAGACAATGCGCCATTGATCTGGAGCTAATCATCTCTCATCAACCTTTCTCCCGTTTCTTAATGTAATTTGGAAAGTAAACCAAGGGTTGCTTTTAAATTTTTATAAATGAACTTTCAAACAGGAATAACTTCGCAGGAGTCAATGTAAAATAATTGTATATTTTTTATTTATTCATTGAAATTCATAACAGTATAACAATACAAGTAAATCTGATGAATCATACATATCCGGATGGCTATCAGTAGAGAAATTAATCAGTAGTAGTACTGAAATAACAATTTCAGCTTAAAAGTTCACGATGCCTCAGAGGTTTATCTAGAATTGAAGAGGCAGGTGTGAAAGTAATGAGTTTGAGTACAAAGTTATTAATAAAGTTTGTCATGAAAAGGCTGGTATCGGGTTCGGACCAAATCAGCAACAAATGGGACGTTAAGTTCATTATGGATGACTTTATTCGCAACAAAGTTACGAAGGATTTTGTATTGTATGGATCGAATACGAGAGGAATTCTAGGGCTTAGTGGATCTCCAAAGTTCTGCTATACAAGTCCAAATAGGTCTTATAATAGCCATCTATATTAGCCTTTTGTAATTAGTGATGTGCCGGATCTTTAACGAAGAATATTCTCGGATACGGATCCGGAATCGGATATTAGGTGTCAAGATCCGCAGATACGGATACGGGTCATAACTTTTTTTCTCAATCGATGTCGGTGCGCGTGATAGTTGTCACTTGACGCTTTGTGTGACAGACAGGTCAGTACATGTTTCGAGTTTTCGACTTGCGTTGGGCGGCATAGATTAGGTTTGTGTTTGGTTGTGAGTTATAAAATTGTCAACACAAACCAAAGAAGTTTTTCTTTAAAGCTTGAAATGATTGCCTGAGTCAAATGTTAAATGTCCATAGTTTTTCACTGCTACCAAATAACATTTATTCAGGGTTATTTTAAATTTACTGAAAACCACTTAGGTACGCGTTAGTAACACTATAAACAGCAACTTTCGTTCTGGACAAACATCGAAAACGAAAAAAAAATTGCGTTTTTCCATACAAACTAAGATCAGCTAATAGGTCATTTGAATGGAGGACTAATTTTTTGGTCATTTTGACGTTGGCCAGAACAGAAGTTGCTGAATATAGGGTCACTAACACGCACCAAAGAGTACTTCAGTAAATATAAAATACCCGATATATTGATATATTCAAACACTGAAGTACGGGTAATTATCTCGGGCCATTAACTGAGGGTATGTATTGAAATTTAATAAGGTAAAAGATCCGCCAAAAAAGTCACGGATACGGATCTTTCTTTTTCCTCGGATATCCGCGGATACGGATATCCGGCACACCACTATTTGTAATTAATTAGGATCTTATAGCGTTTTTCTGGTAAATATTGAAGCAGCCTGAAACGGCGAGCAGTTTTTTGTCTTTTTAGTCTAGTAAGTAATCCAGGATTCCAAGTTAAACGCCTTTAAATATATAGTTCTAAGTAAGTTGTTCTAAAGGAGTCGGGGGGATAGCTGTGCGAGTGTAGGTCCCAGCTTCGAATTCGGCTATGAGAGTTACCTTATTTTATGTGTTAACACCAGCATAGATTCGAAAACCTTGTGGGATTCGTGAACCCTCCTCGGGCTCGCCCAGTTTTAATAAAGCGGGTGGTCTTAATTGGGCAAAAACCTGGTGATCGAGTGTGTTATAGGCCAAATCACACCCTTCACCACTTCACCATGCAGAACCGTTGGTTTAGAAAAGTGTAGTGTATCCATGCACTTAACCATAAAACCTCTATGGGTTTTATAGGACAGTTTTTCCCCTGAATAATTGCTGGTCCAGCGTATATATTTCATGGAGTGAAAAATGGCCGTAGTGATGGTCAAAACAATTTTTCAAATTGTAAGGAAATTTTGTTGTTTTCTTCATTTAACGTCACTTTATGCTGCTGTAGCTAATCGGACGATGCTACTGTGGGAGCTCAAAATTTTGCCTATCCAGGTTTAATTAGGATAGGGATTTTTAACGAGTATCTGACATCGCGCATGCTCCGGACTTCCGTTTAACGTCCCTTCAGAAGGAACTAAGGGATTTTTACTACTGGGTTTAAGTAGTTTGTTACGCTAATTCACTACAACAGGTCGCCCCCGGAAATATTTATTTCAACTCACTTCGTCAAAGATAGGCACAAATCTGGTGGTGGAATCACTTTACGAACAACACTGTTAGTCTCTCCCACAACTGTTGCTATCCAGTTAAAAGTTAAAACTTCGATTTCTTATTATGTGAGATTTAATTTTGATTTTGACGACTTAGATTCTCGCTGCAGCTTCTTAGACCGGGAAGAGTACGCTGGTATGAATACAGAAGGCAGATAAACATGGCCATAACATGACATCTGCATTCCTATTGGTCGTCCTTTGTGCTGCCAGTTCCGCACGGCGATACGTCTCTTCCAATCCTAACAAAGGATTTAAATATCCTATCCAGTGTTGGGAGATTTATTGTTGGGGTTCTCCCTAGATCTAGAATTATTTTCTTCCTCTAGAGTTCATTTTAGGGCTAGAAATGTATTTTTGAAAAATATCCATATTTATTGCACTATACTCAGTGTAATAAATATCGATATTATCGATCATTATATCCGTCCTTATCGATTTATATTATAGCCGAGGCGTTGACTTTAGACCGTTATACCCAGGAAACGCTAAGGGCTGAGTAACCGAAGTTCTCAAAGAGTGATGTAGGTGAGTGTGTGTGTGTGAGAGAGAGAGATCTGATGTAATAGCTTTCACAGGACAAATGGGCGGTGTTCCGAAAGTCATGCTTATGTAGAAAATAATAGAAGTTCTATACTTCAACCAGAATTGTAAAGTATGTAATACTTAGTGCTACACTATTTAAGGAATGTACAGCTCAGTACTACACAATATAGTACATATTTATTATATATTTTATTTTATCAACCATTGATACCCATCCATGCCTCCATTAAGCGTGTACTTTGAGGGGAATTGAGGAAATTACAAGTCGGAATAAAAATAAGTATGTTGTAAGTCAAATCAGCTTGCGCTACAAATAGCCAAAACATAGTTACAATCCTAATTGTTTTGACCATTAGGTTATATATAATTGTACTTTTTTTGGTTTATAAGATTTTATTAAAAAAAGTTGTGTTCTATTTATTTTTTTATTTTTCTAGGTAAGTTGGACAGATGCCCTATAATATGAAAACATATTCGCGTATGGTGAGTTTAGATTGTAAGGATAGCAAACTGTCAGTCTAATGGATTTAATAGGTTTCATATTTACTTATTTTTTCCACCTGAATACTTAATTAATACCAATTAACTTATATGATTAATATTTTTAACTGAAAATATGCTTTCTGTAGTTAAGGAGACAAAAAAAGTGCGATTTTTCATTTTCGTTTCATTTAACCAAACATAAAGAACGCTCTTTCCAAATCTGAGGTTTTTTTTACATTCCACAATACAAACATTGCAAATATCAAATTAATATATATTAGTCCGTCCAACGTATGTCGTGGATTTTCTTTGAATCTAATATATCGATTTTCTTAAGATTTCCCAACGAAGAAGTCATGGATGAATTCAAGTTGATTCTCGGAAATCGTTATTATCGTCATTTGTTTTTTCGTTTTAAAACGGTGACTAAAATGAGATTCAATACACCTAGATACCAATATAAGGTCATTCTTAAAAAATATTAAGTCAAGACTCGCTATGTTTCTGTATTCGAATTCCCGTTATTCCCAATGCTTAATCACCGATGTAGGAATGTTCTTAAGTAGCCTTCCGTAGCCGCGGGACCGGCGTCAGATCTCCCAGGTCCTCAGGATCTGAAGAACCTGTTCCCGGGGATTCCCTGGCCCCAACTGGAGTGGCAAGTGGTTCCGGTCAATAGCCAGCCTAACCTACTTTACGCTACTTAGGGAGCCTGGAGTTGGCTGGAATATAATGCTCTCTGGAGGGAATTTAACAAGATCCTCGACGCATATTTAATATATAACATATATAAAATTATATATCAATATGTGAGTACATATTCACTATTACAAGTATAGTGGATTAAAGCAAATTTTATAACTCATCTACAAGACGGTACAATGCCAGTCTCAGGCATGTTGCTAACGCGAACCCGCAAGTTTATCTCCTGCCAAAAGTCCCTAAATGCGGCTAAAGTAGTTTTCACTTCAGGGAAGTTGTACTTGTACTTAGGGAAGTGGAATCGTGTTACTTTCGTCGTGAATGAGGGGATAAGAAGTTACTGCTTATATTGCAACTCAGAAAACCTAGTGCAATGCCTTGGTCACCTCTTGCGGATGGAACAGACTGCTAGAGAGACCCAGCGAGGCAAAGTGAAGGGAAAATGAGGAAGAGGAAGACCTAGAAACATGTGGATAGAAGAGGCGAAGAAGGATTTGGAGAAGTAGGGACTCCAGTGGAACAAAACAGTTGTTGGAAGACAGAGAGCTGGATATGGGTGTATAGGATTCTTTCTCGCGCTGTATAGGCAGTTTAAGAGGATAGAATATGGTGATGATGATGATATGATACAACTCTATTTCAAGCCCAAAATCTACAAGAATGGCACGATTTCGCGTCCCTCGATAACGTTAACTCTCTCTGGACAAAATTTGACTTAACCACTTATTCACTGGCGATGCAGATATGTTCCCAGAAGTCTATGGTTTAGAACACTCGTTCATTATGAGAGGCTGTCCGTGATATTGTAAACTGTATTATTTATAAATAAATTCATAGGAGGAAGAGAAGAAATCCTCTTACGTTCCTTTAATATTTTAAAAATTTATTTTTATTTCAACTTTGTTATTTGTTAATTTGACGCCACTTTATGCTACTACGGCTAATCGGACGATGCTACAGTGGGAGCTCTAAATTTTGCCTATCCAGTTTTTAATTAGGATAGGGATTTTTAGCGAGTACCTGAAATAGTACAGGCTCGGGACCCCCGTTAAATGTCCCTTCCAAAGGACGGCATAATCAAGGATTTTTTACTTTAAAAAATCCTAGGGTCACCTGCCGGGCTACGAACCCGCGATCTTGGGCTTACTAGTTTGTTATGCTAACCGCTAGAAAACAGGTCCACTTAATTTCAACTTTATTCATTATAAAAAAAAATCAAACTTATGATGGATAAAAAAATTACAATTATGATTACTAGTGATGATGTATTTCCTCCAGCTAGATTGGTGACAAGAGTAATTATATTGTTTAGATTGTTGATGCTAATATTAACAAGGTACGGAATGTGCTGAGCTCTCTGGTTTTATTCTGCCCATTCATTACGCTTACTAAGTCGTCTATAAAGGATAGTGTGATTTTATAATAATTATATCAATTACATATTATTATATTTTCTAAGCTGTATTATTATCCTTGTATTTTAGTCCTTTTTTGGTGTATTATTTTCAGTAAATGTTAAATGAAGAAAACCATTTGTATAATTTGTTTCGATAAACGTGAAATCGATAGCAATAGATCCTTTCATATACATTCTACTATTTTTCTCCAAATTTACTTAATCGGTGCATAAACAATTTTAGAATCTGCTTACCTAGGCCCATAAAAAAATAAAATATAAATATTTACAAGCAGTCTAATTATATTAAGTGAATAATATCATAAATATATACAATTAAAAATATTTTTTTTCATTTATTTATTTTTATGCCTATTGAAAATAATGAAATACTAGTAATTTTAAAATTTCGTGAGTTGTTTAACATCTTTTCTTGTTGTCTTTTGGGAATAAATATATCTTCCTTCATTTATATATATTTAGATAAAGAATGAGACATGTAAAACAATCACCTTACATTTCTAGATAATAAGTCAAAGTTTCGGTGATGTTTTCCTGTCACCGAAGATATTTTTTTTTCTTCGTAATCATTGGGATTTTAAGGTTTAATATAATTAAAGCAAAGATAATGTTGCTAATAATGGCATATACTCGTATAATTCAGGACAAAATATAACATGAACCACTACCGCTCATGAAGTATCTCGGGTTCAGTACATGTTAGAGACTATACTGTTTCATAGCCACACGTTTTACAGGGAGGTTATTTGGGCTAGATTACGTTCAACCGTCAAGGGTACCCACTTCATAGAGGCTGGATGAGCCTCAGGAGGGTCAGCGAATCCCACAAGGTCCACCGGAGGCTATAGTTTGAATCCGGGAGCTAAGCTAACCAGTTTCCTTAGTACAGAACAGTATACTATAAATAAATTTAAATATTATAAATTTTAATGATAACATTTTTATTTTATTTATTTAACTGTAACTATAATAAGGATACTTAAAAAAGATCCTTGATGATGATAAAATGTTGATAGATTTTTAAAATATACAACGCTTATACGATAAACATCATTTAGTTTTGGAATGTCCCAATTGTTGTTCTTTTAAAATTACGCGAAGGTTTCCCACAAAATTGGAATAGAAGTTATACCTATAGATAAACCAACTTGGATTATAGGGGCGACCTGTGGTCTAGTGATTAGCGTAACAAACTACTAAGCCCAAGATCGCGGGTTCGTAGCCCGGCAGGTGTTCCTAGGATTTTTTAAAGGGAGTAAAAAATCCTTAGTTACGCCGTCCTTCGGAAGGGAACCTGGATAGGCAAAATTTAGAGCTCCCACTGTAGCATAGTCCGATTACCCATACCAGCATAAAGTACGTCATATGAACAAACAACAATAACTTGGGTTATATTAACGCAATTAATCAAAAAAATATTGAATATTTCGGTCATAAAATTCAAACAACCCACTTAAATTAGATAAGATATTAATGCTAATAAATTCAGAATAGATATGGAATGACTTGGAGGTATAAAAACGGCAGGACAAGTTCCTTTCGCTGTTATACAACTTTCATTTTCTCGACTCCAAATCGCCGGTGTAACATTTAACTCATGACTCCTGCGTAACTAATGTCGGGGAAAACCGCCAAAGAGTGGATTCCTGGAGTAGGGGATCGGTGAAGTCGAGGAACCGGAAAGGTACCCTGTGGTAATTTTCCCGTGTCTGCGGTAGGTACTAAGGATGTTGGAAAACATTGATACGTCGATGTATAATTTAAAATAAATCGATTCAGTTTTTCTATACGTAATTAAGGAACATAAAATCGATTTACATTTAATTAATTTATATTAGGGTACTCAAAACCGTCATTTTTCGGTTTAAAAAAATCTTAAAATAAATAGAATTCGAAAAATAAAAAGCATAAAGAAAAGTATTTTGTGATGTAGGCTGATAGGTAGTGGGGATGCTGGAAAAATGTCAATTTAAATTATGGTTCCATGGAAACATAAAGAGATTATAACAACAAAAATTATTGCTAACAGAAAATGCCTAGGTTTATAAATTGTTGGCCACTTTACAGGTTACTTGTTAAGAATTTTTATCTCACACAATAATTTCCCTTAAGTATTTGCCTCTCCATGGCTTTATTTTACATTTATAATACTTATTATTCTGAAATTTGATAACAAAACTCTTCTGATACGGTAATGACCTTATACTAATAATTGCGATATTTGATTATTTTTCTAAATAGAAAACTATAATGACAATTTTGCTTCTTGTATCATTCTGTATTATATACATGAGGGATATTTTTGTCAGTATATTCATTTGGATTTCATGAGACACATATTTAAAGTTAATCTCAGATTTGAAACCCCTTCCCTTGACGTTTAAATATGTCAAATAAAGTTATATAAACGTCATGGCCCTAATTTCGCCACAATAGAGGGATGTCTCCACACTACTCGAGGTATTCACCGTTTCATCATATCCTTCATAAATGGGCACTTAGAGGTATTTTAAAGCTGGATGACGAAGGCAGAGAGATAGGTCCTTGAAGGACACCAGGAGAAGAGGTCCTTGGCAAAGAAATCCACTCCGTGTAGATCCTGAGGAAGGGTCGTGTAGTAATTGGGGTTCCGGCCTCCGCGGGTGGCATTGGCCTGGATATCGGCACTGGTTAGGGGGCATGATGATGATTATAATCGGAACGGTATCGAAGCATTTAACGGGATAGGATATGGCGATTGTTGCGAACGAATAATATTAAATAAACAAATGCAGTACAAAAATAAATAAATTGGTATTGGGTGTAGTACTTAGTAAAGACTGTACCAAGAAAACGCTCAACGTCAGGTGTTTCCCCTGGCAATTAGTAGAGGCTGGGTGAACCACAAGACGGTCTGCAGATACCTCAGAGTGAATGCATCTAAACAGATTAAATGATCGAACAGTCGACCTTAAACCCAGAAATAACAGTATAGATACTCATCGCTCTATACATTATTAGTTATCCCGTTAACCTAATAGATTATTTATTTATTTTCATTTTTTTTTTAAATTCCTTCATATGTGAGCTTATTTTGTTATGATTATGGCATTAATGGCTTTAATTAGGTTATTTATTAGCGTTTATTAGATTTATTAAGATACTAACAAATAAACGTGAAGAACAAACGATCAATGTAATGAATATAATAGAAATTTGAAACAGGTCCTTAATCCATTTTAATCCCGATAGCAGACCTAAACCCAACCACTTAAAAAATAAAAAATCTATATCATTACTATCCACGAAGGGTTTAGCATTCATTACATGGTAGTGACTGTAGTGTTTCTAAGCTAACGGTCGTGCAGGGAGGTGGCTCTACCACCGAGCTTCCCGTAATTATAGGTTCCTATGTTTTAGAGCAGGGATGAGCAACACGCGGGCCGTTAAACATGTTTATCCGGCCCGACAAGGATTCTAAAATTTGTTGTGATGAGATACTTATTTTATCGACTTTCTCTCATCAATATATTGTTATAAAATTAATTATAATAAAATGGTAGTTCATACTAAACCGAAAAAATTTTTTGTGATGAGATACACGCTTTTGACGAAAAATACAAAGCAAATGATGTCTCTGTTCGGAACTTCGTATGATTGCGAACAATTATTTTAAACCAGGAAATGGCCACCGATCAAGACTGAGTGATGCACGATTAGAAAGCTGCGTAAATGTAGCTACCTCATCAATTCCGGCTGATATTGATCAGCTTGTATTGAAAAAAGAGTGCCAAATTTCTCATTAAAAATTTCAAGTAAATTCGTTTTTCAGTTCTTTTCTCGTTTGTTTCTATTTTGCATTAAAATTTGTATATGAAATCTTTACTTTTTTTTAAATTTTATATTTTTTTATTCTAATGTTTATTATAAATAAAATTTTGTAAATTATAAATAAGTGTTACTTTATGTGTGGCTCGCCAAAAATTTTAAAATTTAAATTGGCCCGTTGATTAAAAAGGTTACTCACCCCTGTTTTCGGTGATGGGTGATCCCAAGGAAAGTCTGCTGGTCCTATAGGGTAGATAAATTAATTTAATATTAATGCTAATATTAAATTAATGTACCTACCCAACAAATAATTAATTAAATACAATTAATAATTTATCTGCCACAGTCCGGGAATCCGGGAGCTTTACGTATCGTGGCGGTCTCTAGCCTATCCAGTGACTGTTACTCATAAAATATCCATGTCCTTATTTCAACTGGATATCCAAAATATAGGAATCCTACTGTAGCATCGATCGATTTGCAACGTTGATCATAAGGCGACGTTAAATAAATTGACTAACTACTGTAGAACAATTAAATAGAGTAGAATAAAAATTGAATGAAATGGGATTATGGGAGAAGACTGGAAGCTAAGAAAAACACCAAACAATGTCTAAAATTTAAGAATGCTGATACACTAGATAGTAAGTAGCAAGAACAAACAACTCAGACTCCTAGGTTTTTAAAAGTAGGTTTTCCATTATCAAACTTTCTTTAATTTAGTGTTGCGGAATAAAGGAATTATAGAATATTATAGATTAAAAAAATCCATATCTATTCGACACCGCTAGAAGTAATCTGATAAAAACGAAATTTTTTTTCGACCAACCGGTTTTCTTTTCTGATGTCAAAGTATTTCCCGACAAACTAGAAACAGATATATAAACTAAAGATTCCGATGTTTTAATAAATTACTAAAAACAGGAACTGTTTCGACATCGGTGGTAACGACCGCTTGGGTCATTCTCCCCACAACATTTAAACATTTCTCAATCTATAGGCATCATCAATTAATTCATTAATATTATTATTATTAACGTTTTAAAATGTAAACTATTTCCATATTCAAGGACTCGGTTAAAGGAAAAGTAGAATACTCAGTCGATGAATGTAAAATGGAATACTTATATATAACATAAAATTACTCTATTTAATTATATTATGATACTCTATTAATGTAAATAGAGTAATAACCAGTGGGAAATATGATCTATATTACGGTATAAAAATAATTATCATGAAATAACCATCAAAGATATTTTTATTTTTATATTTTTTATGTTTGAATGGTTATATGAAAAATAAAATAGAAGTGACATTAAAAACAAACCATTTAGTTTTAATATCGTAAGATAAAACATTATAAGTTTCAATTTAAGATGAAGAAGTACTGACAAGAGAAAAATAGCCAAAACTGAGAATGTTTTTATTTTCAACTGATCTCGCGCCTCCCACCCCCCCCCCCCCCGAACCTGTCTTCAAGGCGCCCCCCCCCAGGTTGAGAACCACTGCCTTACATCAATAATAAATTTTACCATTTTTTTCTCTTTAACATAATATTATTCCTCATACTAGACTGAATCGACAAGAAACTGTTTCGCTGTCCGCAATGGTTACTAGACAGACGCTTTAAGCTCCTAATCAATTACAAATGACTATTATTGTGTATACATGACTATTATAAGACCTGTTTGGACTTACGGAGTAGATACACTGACCCAATGCTCCTTACTTTGTTACGAACAAAGTAATCCATAATGACCTTAATGTCACATTTGTTGCTGATTTGGCACGGATAACAGTCTTTTCATGAAAAACTAGATTCCCACTTGTTTTAAACCTAGCTACTTCTTCAATTATTTTGAAGAAGTAGCTAGCTTCTGTTATTTGAGTACTACCACTGGTTATCATTCCTGCCATTTACTTGTTGTAAGTTCAAAATACAGTTGTAAATTTCAATGAATAAGTTAATAAAAAAAATATAACATATCTCTGAGTGACTGCGCACTATGAGCTACGATGGCACTCGCTGTTGGGACGACCTCCGAGGGTAGAAAGTAGGCAATGAATGGGTTGCCAATGAGTGTCCTTGTCCAAACAGAAATGCGGCCTTTTCGCCATCTTGAAGATAACGTTCTCACCCGAATCAAATGCCTCATCCCGTCCTTATATTCCATATCGTGTAGTTTTATTGGACTAGCTCTAATGTCGGCTCACAAGCTTAGGCCGAAATTTTTACATCCAGGATAAGAAATACTACATTCCTTTTACTAAAGTATTCCTTGATAGAAGAGCATGTCTTCTACATTATGATACGGCATATCTGGTAAGACTATGATCATCGATGATAAAGTCTGAGAATATTTGGCAATGGACTAGATGAAAATTATTCAATGGTGTAGTATAAAAAAATAGTATAAATTTGAAAAAAAAAACACTTTTGTATTAACGTGTACTTGATGGGAAGCGGAGTGAGAGTCACTGTTAGAGCACTTAGTTGCCGAAGGTCCTGGGTTCAAATCCCGCTCCCGGCAGAATTTTATTTAATCTGTTAGCACGAATACGATCCTATAGGAAAAACAAAACAAGATATTCAGTTTATTTCACCAGGCCAAGTTAAAATAAAACAGTAAATATTAAATTGTTTACTATTTTTTAAAACATAAAGAAAAAAGAAATACTGGATGTTTTCTTATAAATATTTATTTCGACACCAATATTGGTATAACTTTATAAAATAAATATCTTAGCCTGAATATTTAAATGGAATTCATATTTAAGTCATAAAGACTTGAGACCCATTTAATATTTAATGACTCTATTTCAATAAATCTGTTTCTCACGTGGCTTCCAACCAACGATCATTTCGATTTTTAATGCTTTATTAGAGTACTACCAGTGGGTAGTTTCTCTACTTGTCATTTTCACACAGAAAATGACAAGTAGAGAAACGACAATCGCTTAGCCTATTTACTTGATGTATTATTGTAATACAGTTGTAAATATCAATAAATAAATAAAAAATATTTTATTCATTTATCATTTCCATATTTCAAAAAGAGTGAAAATAGTTAGCCCATTAATTGGGATAAGAGCGAAATATGGGTAAATTTTACCCATATACGTGGATTAAATGTAAAGTGTTTGTAGTTCATTTAAATATGGAGTAAAAAAATTGGAACGATGAGAGAAACGAAAAGAAACTGTCCTGGTGGCTCACCCATGCCCTATAAAGTGGTTTCCCAAATTATGGAGATAACCTGGCGGTTGAGCCTGATCTGGGACGAATCACCTCCCTACACAACTGTTTTCCAGGAAACAGTACAGTCTCTTCCACGTATTGAACCTAAGACCCTTCATGGGCTGAAGTGGTACGAGTGTTTTTATATTTTCACCTTTAGCTGTCTTCTTCTTTGTTGCTCAAGTTCCATTTAACCTGTGTTTTCAAAGGAGACTTTAACACCTGTTATCACGGTTGTGGGCTAGGTCATAGGCAAAAATCGAATATTTAATTTCTTCGGTTCTTCTTAAATTCTTCTGGTTCCGATTATATTTATTGAATTATGTAATAAATGATAAAATACATCCTATTTTGTTATTGTATTTGTTATTTAATTTTAGTCTTTTGTAACAGCCTTGGAACACCATAACCACCCCTTGACCAATTTAGAACATTTTAACTTAAATAGCTAGGGTTTAATCTCATTTCGTCTAAAAACGATTCTCAATTCCCAGCCATGACGGCACTCTCAACTCGATCCATAAAGCACAATTAAAGTTGAAGCGCGCTCCGCCAAATCGAGCAGTTCCCGCCTATTAAAAAGGCGAGGTTACCTTATATCCTTTTTTGGCGCCGGTTATTGATTCCTTCCTTGACCCAAAAATTCACTCCAGCAATTATGACGGATAGTTAACACCCGTGTATATACAAGGGTGTCTCTGATGGTCGTGCGTAGGCAACGATGGAGTTGATAGGATAGCCCGGTCTTGTCAGCATTTGGATGGGTGACCGCTTACGAAGTGCAAAAAGAAACGAATATTTATTGTACGATTTCTAGATTCACAGTTTTGTGTAATTTGTATAGGATTCAAAACAACACATCGCACTAGTATTTCCAAAGCGATATAAGTAAAAACCCTACCCTTGGATGAAGGGAAATTCTACTAAAAATACCATCTACTTACCTCAAATATTAATTTGAAAATCCATTTTTTTTTTCGTCATCTAGACTTCTTAATTCTTCTTAGTACCCGAAATTTCAAACTAGCAGCTCTTGATCGGGAAAACTGGCGGCGGCTGATGCTGAAACAGGCCAAGTTTCAACTTTGGACGTAGATCCAATAAATAATCATAGAATAATTATAATTAAGACATTTAAGTATTCCAATCATTAATTATACATGGAACAATACTAAACAAAAAATACGAAGATAGAAATTTATAGGGTAGCAAAGTCAAAAAGTAAAACTATTACAGTAGGAGGGAGCGGAGTGGCTCGGTGGTAGAGCACTGAGTTGCCATGCCGGAAATCTAGATTCAAATCCCGCTGTGGGCTTGAAGATTTTCATTTAGTCTATTAGCAGCCGGAGATGAATCATATAGGATCTAGGACCCTCCTGAGGCTCACCCAGCCTTTATAAAATGTTATAAAAATAGGGTACCCAAAATAAGGCGAGGAAATCTGGTGGTTGAGCGTGATCAAGTTTAAGTCACCTCCTTGCAGACCCATTGTCTGTGAAACACTACCGTCTCTACCATGTGCTGAACCCCAGACCCGTTCATAGGTTGCAGCGGTACATTGTTTTTAAAGGGAGTAAACAATTTTTGGTCGTGCCGTCCTTCGGAGGTAGCTTAAAATTGCTGACTCAATCATGTGCGGTGTCAGGTACTCGCCCTAATTTTATCTGGATAGGCAAAATTAATAGCTCCCACTGTAGCATCGTACGATTAGCCGTAACAGCATAATGTGACGTTAATTGAACAAACATTAAGAAATACTTGAAATTGGCCTCAAAATTTCATTTGCCATAACTTTATTTAATATGCTATTTTAATTATACATTGGTATTATCATATTAATGATTGATTTGCACATTGAGATATCTATATAATATACCTAACGTCTATACTAATGAAGTAATTTCGCCAGAAACATGTATCGAACGATATGCTGTATTGATTTCTTTTGCCGCCGACACGAGAGATCGATTAGTGTAATGACATTCCAGGAGTTGTGCAACCTGGAACAGGTCCAACACAGCTCCCTCTCAAGCGGGCGGTTACGCATTTGAGTCCTTTTGCGGTTATGCGTCTAGCATTATTATCAGTTGGAGCAAGACTAGCTTATCTGTATACATTTATTTGTGTATATGTCATGTTTTTAATATATACCGTTTGTTTTTCCTCGTTGGCTCCCGTTCAAGAACTACAGGAAACGTGAAATGGTATCTGAAATGTGGGCGATTCCCTTGAAAGCGAGCTGAACAGTTCCGACATTTCGTTAAGGTCAGCCGCGCAGGAAGGACGACCAGGCAGACGGAAGTGGGCTCTTCTTTTGCTCAATCTCATTCAGTCATTGAAGTATTGGTTCTTTACTACTCCAGAAGTTACAGTTACTTATTAGTAACGGTTATTATCACAATGGTTACTTTCCATCAATCACTGTCAATTTTACTACTATTATTTTAACTACCATCTCGATATATTTATAACGCTTATTAATTTATTAATAATAATGGTAACACTAAAAGTAATAATATAGCTGGACTGTAATAGGATCATGGAAGTATAAACCACTTCACGGAGGATTTTATTGTTCTTTAAAATCACCGGCATAAATTTAAAATTCAATTGGTTTACCACAGATTAAATGTTCACCGTGACTGAGGGGTTCCTTCTGACTATCCAGTAACAGGTCATGGCAACTCACTCCTGCAGAAACAGTACATTCTGTATAAAATAATCAGATGCCTAGAAGACAGATGCCGCCCGTGTAAAGCAACGGGCTATTCGATTCAGCTTGTCACCTCTGGCTGCCAGGCATTAACAGGTAAAGAATACCTAACGAGGCCCAATAATACTGCTAATATCGTATACATCAGGCACTGGCTCAAAAATATTTAATTAATAACTACCCATCAGCCGTCATTCAGAAACCGGCTAAATGCAATATTAGAAAAAGTATGTATCAAGGTATAATGGGATGAAGCTATGATGACTGGCCATAATATTCCCCACAATAGGCCAGACATACTGTTTTTAGAAAAAAATAAGCAAAACCATCATCATCGAAGTTGGCCTTCCAGCTAATGATAATGTTTCTATGGGTGGAATTAACGCATCTTTATGGACTGGTAAAAGTAATAATACTGCCGACTATAATATCAGCAGGGGTTTGATTCATGAGGAAGCTATTACTTCTATGAAGGTTCTTGTAGGAATTGCTGAGCGGTTCCATTGTTCGAATCCGTTTGTGGCAGATTATTTAATCTTTTAACGGGCTTAGATCGACACAGTGATGTCTGTACACCCACCTGTGGCTCACCCGGCCCCAATAACTTCAGTTCCATCGGCTGGCAGAACACCAGGCCCATCAGCACGACTAAATCACCTCCCACCACAGTGGTTGGATTAGAAACAAGTTTCTGATTGCAATGAACTCAAGAACCTTCCGAGTTACAGTGATGAGGTATTGTTTTTTTTTTTTTGTACCCAACATAATAAATTATTTCTAACTGTGAGGTCGGTTCGGCTTGAACAAGTTTACAATCTCAACCGCTCCACATCACTTAAAAGATTTGAAACAGGATTTAACGCTCATGATGTTTCCACGTTGCATTTTTGGTGGATGGTTTTGAGTGGAGAGATCCCGCTAATGATGGCATCGATGACCATTGGAAGCTATTTTGGAGAATTGGACGATTCCCTTGGTGAAAGTAACTATGACGACACCAAAGCTTCCTTTCACGTTCGCCTTCACCCAATAAAACTTAATTACATTTAACATCTCTTTTAATAAAAATAATTCATCTATTTACTACTACAATTTGTGAAGAAACTGTGTAAAAATATAAATAAATATCGAACATGCTAAAATATATTAGTAACGTATGATTTGAATTTGAGAAATATTTATTGTTCCGTTGTATTGGGATAGGAGTGGTAGAGTGCTGAGTAGACGGGCCGAAGGTCCTGGGTTCAAATCCCACTGCTTGACAGTTTTTTATTTTATCTAGTAGCAGCCGGAGGTGGATTATATGGGATCTAGGACCCTCCTGGGGCTCACCCAGCCTCTATTCAGTGGGTACCCAAAATAGGGGAAAATCTGGCGGTTGAAAATGATCTAATCAAATCACATCACTGGACAACCATTGTTGACGAAACAGTACAGTCTCCACCACGTACTAGGCCCTTCATGGTTTGTAGAAGTACAGTTTAATTTTCTTTTTATTGTTGTATAGTTAATATTTTGATGTTTGTACGCTCTGAAGACGATAAGGTACCTTGGAACGTTGATAGCAAAATGAATGAAATGTATAAATTATGTAGTATAATATATTTTTTTTCGGAAGTTTTGTTTCTCTGAATACATTGCATTATGGATTATAGTATCGATTAGGTGTTAAATTGTATATTGGCTTGAGTGATGAAACATCGATTTGGAAACAAAAGATGACCATTAGCCATACATGCACATGTCTACCTAGAAATTTGCAGAAGGGGTACAAAGAAATATCCTTCAATCCATCTCGGAGAATCATAAGATAAATATTGATATAAAAAAGAGTTTCTGACATTAGTTTCTGGTAAACAGTTTGCAATAGCTTGCCAAGGCCTGCCGAACATAGACAACCCTAGACAAAGCACTCTCTGATGACGCTTTATGAGGAATGTGCCAAAGTCCAGAAATAGACGAGCCAAGGTCTTGAGTAGCTAAGAGGAAATATATTAGCCTCTCATGGTCGTCTCTTCTCCCTTTATCCGAATTTATTGCCGAGTATTGTATGTTTTTATATTTATTTATGTATTTATAAAGGCTATTATCTATGACGTAAAAGCAGCTTTTGTGTCTTTAAGGAGTTTAAAGTTACTCATACGTCAAGAAGTATCAATAGCGCTTCCACACACACACGCACATTTTGGTTTCTACTTATCTTGACTGTTATGGAAATATTATGTTTTGGTTCTTGAGTTTCAGTCAGTTTATTTCAACTTTTTTAGGTGACGTTTCTAGACTAGGTTAGTCTCATATTCATGCCCTAACAGTGAAAAAATTAGTATATATATATTCTGTTTGTGTGTATGTTAGTGAAATCCAGCTTTTAATAATTAAAAATTCATTTAAATAAGCGTTAGACCTATTTTAATGAACTTTCTGTGTATGGTTAAGTGGGTTCGAGAATTTTTTTAGATTCAATATTCAATCCGATAGTTGATGGTTTTTTAATTAGTTGACTTATTTTTTTGTTTATAACCTCAATCTGTTTGATTTGTCTTGTAAGTCCAGCAGGCAGCGCTGCGATCGCGCTACGGTATTTACTTTTCCCCATATGTGTTACTTGCGTCAAGGCTTAATGTTGCTATTAAAATGAAGTGATTAATTCAATAAATTAATTGAAATGATTAATTAAATAAATTAAGGGAAATTATTAACTTAACAAATTAATTTCAATTAAATTAATTAATTCAAATGATTAATTAAGTAAAATTATTATTGTAACAAATTAATTGAAATTATTAATGTAATAAATTAATTGGAAATATTAAATTAATATTTATATTATATGGTGAGGAAGTTTGTAAAGCGCAATATTAAAGTGAGTACTTCGCATGATTTTCCATTATATTTGAATAATGTTCACACGCGTTTTGAACAAAAATCAAGCTGACCTAATAGGGTCGCCCTGTGGTCTAGTTGTTAGCGTAACAAACTATTAATCCCAAGATCGCGGGTTCGTAGCCCGGCAGGTGGCCCTAGGATTTTTTAAAGGGAGTAAAAAATTCTTAGTTACACCATCCTTCGGAAGAGACGTTAAACGGGGGTTCCGAGCTTGTAAGATTTCATTTATTTATTAAAAATCACTATCCTAATTAAACCTGGATAGGCAAAATTTAGAGCTCCCAATGTAGCCACAGCAGCGTAAAGTGACGTTCAATGAACATACAACAACAACCTGACCTAACTAATAAATAAATAAAGTAATAAATAGACTTTCTTTGGCTTTATATATAAATTTACTCTGTATGTCACTGAACTCCTCCTAAGCGTTTGGATCAATTTTCCGTGTGGTTCAAGAATGGTTTAAATTAACACTTCTATCCGATGGATATGTAAAGTGTCCTTTGAACTTTGGAAGTGACCTTTGAAGACTTTTATTATTCTAATGCTTTCGTGAGATGTAAATTTTTTTTGCCTAGGAAGGACATTCTGATGGTCCCCAAATTCACGGTTAAGGAAGTAAAGAGACCCCGAATTCCACAGTATTAGCTCTTTAAAAGGAAAAGACGAAAAGAAAAATCATTATTCTTATCACTTTGACATTTTATGATGTATCGTATCTTTCCTAGTTCTATTTCCCAGTGTGTCACTCATCCTTAACCAGATCCTTGCCAAGCATTCAAAGCAAATAAATAAGGATAATTCCTGACTAAAATAATGTACGATACAGATGAGGGATCGTGTTGTCGAGCGCTTCTAGATTACGAATCGTCTGAGTAGCCTTCTTCATTTTATTGCTATTGTTTTAGCCTATCTGAGTAAGATACACGGATCGAGGTCGGCTATTGCGCACGCGTGTGTATCCTCTTCCTTCCCATGTGCGCTGGTTCGAGTCTCAACTTGTCCTAATTGTTTATCATCGTACGTCATAATTGTGATCGCAAGTGTGGGTAGTTTTTACGTGTCTGGTAATAAAATAGCTTACATTTAATGATTTATACATACTTTATATACTTACAAGTATATATATTCTTCCTCTTCCTCTGACTCCTGTGTACCCTTAAGCGTGAAGTTACGCTTTAGTCCACTCACTCCACAGGAGTCTGTCCCTTGCATGTTTTCGCACCTCCGGGATGATACATCTGTTTGCTGCTCTAGAAGTCCTTCAATACGAGGACTTCTATTCTGCGGCCTGGCTTCCATTAACCACTTGCCCTTGCGGGTACCATCCATTCTCCAGACTTATCATTACCATTTTAATTGCTGCTTTTCCAGGATATCATTTACCCATTGTACTCTTTGTTTTTCACGAATCCTGTAATTTCTGACGCAGCCTCTCTTCCACACAGCTTTGAAGGAATGTCATTTCGGCCGTCAAAATATAAAATTGGTCATATATAAAATTTCTTACGTCGGTTTAAGCTGTATAATTATTTCCTTTTTCTTTCTGTACATGTAGGCAAATGTATAGATTATTGTAATGACTAAATTTTTGTGGATGTATTGGCGAGATTCCCTCTGTCCCTATTGAAATTCGTACGATTACCCGGTTCTCCCGCCGGGTCCGCTGAAGCTCCCCCCTTGCCTAGGGGAATTCGGCTCGGGTTAACCGGGAGGCGTAGACCCCATATTCAATTGTATATATATATATATATGTATTCATATATTTCTCATGTCTTAATCGCGTATGATACATATATAATTATATAATATGATACGCTTAGCCGGGAGTTGAGGCACCACCTCCGGCCGACCCTGAGGACGCTGCCACCGATACACCCTAGTGCTGGGCGAACGATTAGCAGGGAGACTTATCATTGGAAAGTCTGTAAACATTATCTGATTGACAAAATTGTTCCGATAAATATTCTAAATTTGAAATATATTTCATTAATTTTTGTGGATGTCCGTCATAAACTGGGACGATTAAAGTCACTAGCGTTAATTTTAATATTAGAATTCATATTGGAATTATTTAAAATCAGAAATATTTCTTAACTTCGTCAATCTATCACTAAGAGACGTACAATAATAGTAAAATTATAAAATAAATTAATACTAATTAAGTCTAACCTTATGTCTTGTCTCCTTCGCCTAAGAGGTTCCTTCTAAGATTTATTTAGGCTGGTTGATTATTAATGTTTCTTGACCTGAGTAAGATCTTAAGAGATCAGGAAATTCTTCTAGGTTTTCGAGATTTTGATGACAAGTTCCACAGTGGCAACTCGAAATAAGTTTGAAGAAATTCAGGAACAGTTACTAAAAAGCAAGTGTTTATACCTTAGTCCTCTGGTGAAAGAAATTCCTAGATGAATTCTTGATTGAAGTTCTAAGTCTGAAATCTTCTAAGAATGAGCCCTCAAGTCCCTGTTTGGGCGCCAATTAAATAATCTCCAACACTAAATCACTTTTTAAAAAGAAACTTTATTGAATAATGACAATGACATGGTAACTGGCCTAATCGCTAACAAAAGAATAATGATAATGCTAATGATCTACATCTATTAGAGGAGGGGGAATATATAGGAATGATTGCTTAGATTCTAAGAAGGACACCTGCAACCTGATCCCATATTCTAGGACCTGAAGCTATCCTTTTACTATATATTTGGGCCTGATAAATAACTATTAATAAAAAAAAGTTGGTCCTTGAAGCCCAGATCGGCTGTCATTTGGATACCCATGATTTGTAGTGCCTTTAAGAGCAGGCGAAATATCCTTGACCAAGAGCGTCATCGATTTCTCCAAGAATTCAAAATAATACATTAGCTCTACCCTGGATGTCCTTGCAACTGATTTATACTATATTTATCGAATTTATATTAGATTGGGGAAAAGTTTGTACATTAATAAATATATGAATTATTAATAGTTTTAAGGCCAGGTAACCAATACTGTTTTTTATCTTATGTTTAAAATTAGATAATTATTGAATAACCTTCGACAATTATAGTCACAAGGAGGGAACTGAGGAGTTCGAATCTGGCTATTTAATTCATATCACCGTAACATTCATCTGAGACTATTTAACGAATTTAAAGAATCACATCGAGGTGAATATTCTTTGAAAATGGACGGCTATCCGAAACGTCAGCAAGAATCAAGGATAATTGAAGTTTGAAGGTTAATCATTCTTCCATAAAAAACATCATTAATCTTTTTAGTCTCATCTCATGCTCATCAGGCAGCAAAAAAAAAAAAAAAAATAGAAATAATAATTCCGGCTTTTTATGTGATATTATTTTGATGAAAAATAAAATTATCAAGTCATCACTGGCCTGTTAGTAGTGTCGACCATTTGGTAGAGGAAGCGGATAGTTGGGAGTTGCGCAATACGGCCGCAAGATGGCAGGGTTCGCTTCTCTCCTCTGCCTCCTTGATTAGGCCGGAAATACTTTCCTTTTCGAATCCTCCTAGCACCTGATGATACAACCGCTTGTTTAATATATCTTCTATGGTCTTTGCGTTTCCCTTTTATTTATCCGAATATTCTAATAATGTACATATGGATATAGATTTGCATGTATGATGATGATGATGATGATGTATGACCTATATTTTATTCCTTGGCCTCCTAGTAGCCTATGACGTTGATAGCTTTATATATAGTTATAAGGTTAATAGCTTTAACCAAATCTTAGGTTCCGCTCTCTGAGTACGTGTGCCTTCTATCATGTGATGTAACTAGAAATTTTTAGGTCTGAGTTTCGCACAGCAGGGGGGCCACCCCCTTAGCATTTGTTGATATATTTGTGATTATAAAAAAAAGAGTTTGCCACAGAAAGAAAGTCCATTTTGTGGTACATCAAAACAATGAAAAACATATGCCAACAAATAATTACCCATATTTTAAATTTATTGTAATTCTTTGCTCCATCAAAAACCAAAAACCTCCATTAGATTTGTGACAAATGAGATAAAATTATATTTCTAAGAGGAAACAGACGGAGCTGCGTCCAGGGGGTGGTTTCTTCTGGTTTGGAATGACGTATAACAGACACAGAAGCAAACAAATTATTTTCTTAGTCACGTTTATCCTTCGTCCTTAATTAAACTCAAGATTTTATTTAAATAATCTTGATAACTTTGGAATTATTAATTTTTTTTAAGCATACAATTTTTGCTTTTGGCTCCCGAACGAGTTTTTTTCAACGTTGTATCCGATTGATGTATATTATAATTATAAAATAATAAGAAAAAAAATAGGACAAGATGATTAGGGGATTCTTTTGTTGGTTTTACTAAAAAGCTGATAATCCTATATAGATCTATCGAGTTTGGAACCGATGTCACTATCGATAATGGCAGCGATCCTCTTATCAGCGACAGAATAGAACAACAGAGTCTGCTTTCCCGCCGCTAGGAGCGCAGCTTTCTAAACTTTCATCATATTGGGAGTTCTCTCATCTTGCTTAGTACCGGGCCTTTCATAGGGTGAACTTTCTCAGGGTGTATCAGGATCTTGGTGTTGATGTTAAGGGTATCGAAGCTTTTGCCAAGATATGATAAGGTTGTTATAGTATCAACAAGAATGTATGATGAGAGTAAGAGAAAATATTAAAAAATCTCTTGGGGTTCATTTGCTAATAATGACCTTCAGGACTACAGGTCATTAAGGATCATTGGTTACTGAATATAGTAGTGATTATATTGTTTACAAGGGACTGGTTATGCAGAGAGGTGATTTGTTCAAGATCAACCATCTGGTTTTCCCTCCGATTAACGATGTATAATTTTCCAGAGGATTTCACAATTCAGTTAACTCCATAAGTGAAGAACTGTTAACATTTTTTATAATTAAATTTCGGTTTATACTTTTTTTTCTCTTTATATTTAAAGACCACACCTATCAAGTAAAAGACAATTGACAATCAGTAGATGGGCTATCAAAAAAATAATACAAAATAGCATGAAGAAGCAGAGTAGCCAGCGCTAGCTCTGCCATGGCTTGATATAATTTCCTATGATAACAGATCTCTCATCCACGTTCTCTTCAGTCTCCTCCAAGTGTTCTCAGACATGTGAGTCGTGGCCATTTGTGGATGTCCGTGTACTTTTTCTTGAAAGTATTTATAGTATGTTCGTCAACCGTCGGTATTTTTAAGTCAGTATGCAGAGTTTTGTTATTGACATACCAAGGTGATTTTGTGACAAGTCTGATTTCTTTTGATTTGGGAAGGTTTGTAGTCTTCTTTTTTTTTAGATTGTTTAGCGATGCCATAAAATTGTAATGCGCATAATCCTGACAAAAGCCAAAATGGCTTTAGTAAATGGTTTATGCTAAAAAAAATAAAAAGCTTTTGGTGCCCGAACGAGTAAGACTACACCTACATTGCATCTAATTCAGTGCGACGTGATTCAACCACATACGATGATGGGGTGTATAAATTATACATATTTTACTATACATTATAGTAAAATATAAATGTATTAAAAATAATTAATAAATAATCTTAATTTAAAGAACCAAATGTTATAACTATCGATATATTTCAGTCATTTGGTTTGCTAGCGACGTCTCATCGTATCACACCGGATCCAATGTAGGTGTAGCTTAAGTCATAGCAACAATGATTCCTAACTTCTTTTTATCCTCTACCCTACGGTGGTAGATCTACAGGAAGGTCTCCAAACTCCCGTAGGGTCTATCCAGGTTCATGTTGATAGTTTAATTATCATTTCTACTACAGACGGATTCAAACTTGGATTGGGTTGGTTCGAGTTTATTAACCATTATTTTATTCTTGCACCATTGTAATCGTTTTTCTTTTTGTGCTGATCCAACAACGCAAACTGTTACGCCTAGTGTCAGTCGAAGATTGGGCTGATTCAGTGCTGTAGGACCTACCTCAAACCGTTCCATTAACGAATTTATGTAAACAGTTAATTGATTATACCCGTTACATGTTGGAATTACGTTACATGAATTTCTCCGAACTCCTGGAAATGACTTTCGCGGATTTTTGATCTTGGCTCGAATGAAAGTATAAGATTGCGGAGTATTACAAAATTGAATTTCTTCTTAATTTTAACATGATAATTTAAGGGGATCTAAGAATGTAGAGGCGCGTACAGAAAAAAAAAACCTGTACCTCTACGACCCGTGAACGAGTCTGGGGGTTCAGTACATGGTTGAGACTGTACTGTTTCATGGACAACGGTTCTGCAAGGAGGTGACTTGTCGTAGGTCACGCTCAACCGCCAGGTTTCCCCCCTTATTATGGGTACCCTATTTTTATAATTAGAGGCTGGGTGAGCCCCAGGAGGGTCCTAGATCCTATATGATCCATCTCCGGCTGGAAACAGACTAAATAAAAGTAACTGCCCGCAGCGGGATTTCAACCAGGATTTCCGGTATGGTAACTCAGTGCGCAACCACTGAGCCACTCCGCTCCCAGGCGCGTACAGAGTGTGTATCAAATATTTTTGTAGTGATAAATTATTTAATCGGTTAACAGCCTTAGAGAGACCCTGTGGGAGCTATATACTCCCCTTGGTAGTATATATATATATATATATATATATTGGGAGTATATTCACTTCTATAAAGTGAGTGCCCTTAATTGGGGGAACAATTTTGGTTATTACATTTCCGTTTATTACATGTTTAAGGCATGAATAAGTCCTTATGAAATTGAAAATTACTACACTTTTCTAAATTTACTAAAAAGAAACCTATACCATTACAACCCATGAACGGGTCTGGGGTTAAGTACATGGCAAAGACTGTACTGTTTCATGGACAACGGCTGTGCAGGGAGGTGATTTGTCCTGGATCACGATAACCGCCAGATTATCCACCTAACAGGCTGAATAAAAGTCTTGCCGGCAGTGGGAATCGAACCAGGATTTTCGGAATGGCAATTCGGTGCTCTACCATTGAACCACTCCGCTCCCCTTTTCTAAGTTTAATAATTAACTAATTCTGTCGGCGGTATGGTTCCTGAAGGGCCTTGGCTCCTCGACCATCCTCTTCATTCAGCAAGATCACCTTTTGCGCTTCTCCATCCAAACATCCTCCAGCCATCGTAGTCTTGGTCTGCCTCTTCTTCTATTTCTATCCGTGTGTCCTTCCGTTAATTGCTTTGGGATTTTTCCTTGATCAATCCGTTGTACGTGCCTCATCCATCGTATTCTTCCTTTTTTGATACAGGAAACTATATCAGGATACTCGTACACGTCCCTAAGTTCTTGATTTCTTTTCTTTCGGAAACTATTTGTATCTTCTCTGGCAAGTCTCGCCCGCTCCTTAGTAAGAGTCCACGCCACGCTACCATAAACGAGTACGACTACTGTTCGGAGTACCGTCTTAGGCTACACCTACATTGGATCCGGTGCGATACGATGGGACGTCGCTAGCAATCCAAGTGACTGAAATATATCGAGAGTTATAATATTTGGTTCTTTAAATTTATAAAATTAAGATTATTTATTAATTATTTTTAATACATTTATATTTTACTATAATATGTATAATGTATACACCCCAGCATCGTATGTGATAGAATCACGTCGCACCGAATCGGATCCAATGTAGGTGTAGCCTTATACGTGTACACTCATACTCTCCTATTCTGGGATAATTCTTGGTTTTGAAGAAATTTCTTTAGAGTCCAGTAACATTTGTTGCTACGTTTTGGATAATCGCTTTAATCTCTTCTTCGACTTCATTGGTTCGTGTCAGAACTGTTTCAAGATATTTAAGCTTCTCTACTCCTTTAAAGTTATAACCCCCATTTATCAATGATTTATTAGTGTCACCTTTCCTGGATGTGAACATGAGTTGGGTCGTGTACATTGGTAACAAAAGCTTTTTATTTTTTATTTTTTGCTGCCTTTTTCGCCATCTTTGAATGCGAATTTTCTGAGAATTTTCCCTATTTATAGTTGAGATACAATCTAACGCAAAGAGTTAGCTATAAGGAGTCATTACCTAAGATGTCCGGTATTAACTAATAATTTTTTTAATACGTTTCGTGTTTGCATAAAATCAAAGAGACCTTGCGTGACGGAAGGTTGTGCGAAAAGGCAAAAACTATTTTTGCTAATTATATCTCTTTTTCCCTTTTCCCCCTTTTTTCCGGAACATTCCTTAGCAGACTAGTCGGAGCTAAGTGTAAATTAATTTTAATGCACTCCAATCTATCTGTTTTAGCTGCTGTGTGAAGACTTCAAGACGTGTGAAGGCTCTGTACAAGTCATAAATTAATTCAACTAATTTTTTTATGGGAGGGAGGTGGATAAGTGGTAGAGCTCTGAGCTGCCGGTCCGAAGGTTCAGAGTTCATATGAGCTGTGGCAGATAATTTATTTAATCTTTGGGATCTGGAGAACCCTCCTGAGGCGCACTCGAGTGGGTACCCGAAATAGGGTAAAAAACTTGCAGTTGAGTGTGTTCTCGCACAAAGCAACTTCCTGCACAACCACATTGAGCCAATGTGGACTAGATCTATTTCAACTGTTCTTTTATTTTTTTCAAAATCTCTTTCATTCTCGCTCGTTTTTTCTCTTTGGTCTATCTTGGAAACCTGGAGCATTCTGAAGTTCCAACCTAGGAGAAAAACGTTGTTCAACACCATCCGGAGATACCTCAAACATTTGGGTGTCCTTTTAAGTTTCCTTAATCCACGTGTTAACGACGAAATCTGGGTTTTTCTTATTGCATTTGTAATTTTCTCTATGCTCGTATAGAGTTCTTGGTTGTGACGTCGTCTATAATAGTATCCTTCTTTCATAGGTCTCAAAATTTTTCTCCATACCTTTTTCTCGATGATTTCTTGATTCAGCATCAACATTTTCTTGTTTAGGATCAAACATTCTTCCGCATATAGTTCCTCTGGGCGGATTACTGTTGAGCAGTACCTAAGTTCAGCATTAATGGATATGGACTTGTTGTAAATATCTTTAGTGAGGTGAAAGGCTGCTTTCCTCTTGTTAACTCTTCATTTAATGGCTTTCTTTTCTGATATATTTTGTTATACTATTTATACCTAAATATTTGAATTTTTCATTCACTGTTGCATCTGTGCCAGCATTCTTCCCCATTCCTCACGGTCTCCAGCGAGGCCCCTCCAATTTCTTGTCTCAATCGTTCTCAAATCATTCTCCAAATCATCCCATCTACCAACGCCTGCGACTGTCCCTTTTTCTTTTTTCTTCCGGTACACCATTTAACATCATTTTAGGGAGACTGTAGCCATTCTTTCCACTCGCCTTAACCATCTTAGCCCGCTCTGCTTAATAGCATTTAATTCCTTTGATTCGTCATTGATTCTGATACTCCACCTGTGTTCTTCTTTGACAGGTCCAAAGATTTTTCTCAGGACTTTTCTCTCCCAAAGCAGAACAGCTCTTCTGCTTTCCTTGGCTAATACTTTCCAAACATTACTATTAATTATTGTTGTTTATAACAAAACATTTGATTTCATGAAAAGACTATTGTATTGGAGAGCTTTTCTCAGGACATATAACCATCTGGTTCCTGCTACCATTCTGCATTTAATTTCAACTATTTGAATTTGCATTTTTCTATCTATAATATATAATGCATGTAATATTATTGTATTTTGTTGTAATTATTATTATTATTACATATGTTTATTACAGGGAGGGAGGGGTGGTGAACCCCGGACTGGTGATGGACGAGGGCCCAGACCTGGTCACCGTGGAGAAGCCCGCGCCTTTGGAACGGGCTAACTCTGCCTGGACCCGCCGCCAACAGGCGGTCTCTGTGCGCAGAGCCTTCAAGCACTATGGCTCCTCGCAGAATCCCAATCACGTTTTGTCCAACCTCAACATGACAGTGGCCAAGGGAACTATGTGAGTAATATCCATGTATTCCTTATTATTGTTACTTATGAACTTGTGTATTAGCCGGTTTTCAGGGACGGTAACTTGAACACTAATTCTAACACTGATAACACCTACCTTCTTAATAATGTTCATGGAGCCCCAAAGTTGCTTATTAAGAGTTGAAGTAACATGATGGTGGGTGTCCATTATATTCGCGAACTAACGGCGGCTGATTAATCATTGGTTTTCGACTCTTCAAGATCAGTCACACGGAGATGAAGAGTTTGAGAAGCAATAACTGGATTAGTTTTTACTGGTAATATACACGAATCATCGGTATAAATGCTAAGGACTGTATTACGGTTGGGTTGTACGCTTTGACCAGCTGTATAAAGCGTATAGGGGATTGGACCGAGAATACGGCCTTGAGAAACACCAGCATATTGAGAAAAATGGGATAAATAAAAGTTGATGAATGATATTTTAGTGAGTTGGGATTGAATGATGAGAAAGTATTTAAGAGCTATGATTTCTCGTAGTTAATAGATCAGACCCGATTACAAGGCTATTGTATGGTACAACTTAAAATATAAAGTTGCTTCTAGTTTGCCCATTGATCTAAAACTGTTGACTATTAATTTTAAAAAGAATTAGTTTTTGTCGTGTAGAAGGTAATTTCGAGTAAAGTATCTCTTCCTGATACCAAAAGCTGAGCTACACGTGTTAAACCAACCCGAAATTTCGACTTTCTGCGAATAACCGGTCCTAAGTAATGCAAGGAGCTGTCGTACGTCCGAATCCGACGTAGATAGTAAAAAAGTATCCAGTGGTGGTCCAAATATGTTTTTTGAAATCGAAAATTTTCGCAGTTAAAATAATTCTGTTTGTCCTATCTTTACTGCACACAAGGAAGTGAAAACTTTTTATGCCTAACTTTCACATTGCAAAAAATATTTCGATATTTTGGATTATTTTAAAAAAATAGAAAAATCCTGTACCACTACGACCCGTGAAAGGGTCTGGGGTTCAGTACATGGTAGAGACTGTACTGTTTCATGGACAACGGTTCTGCAAGAAGGTGACTTGTCCTAGATCACGCTGAACCGCCAGATTTCCCACCTTATTTTGGGTACCATATTTTTATAATATTTGATAGAGGCTGGGTTAGCCCCAGGAGGGTTCTGTATGATCCTATCTCCGGCTGCAAAAAGACTAAATAAAAGTCTTGCTCTACAGCGGTGTTTGAACCAGGATTTTCTGAATGGCAACTCAGTGCTCTACCACTGAGTCACTGCGCTCCCTTATTCTTACACCTTACACGATCGTTGACATGAAAACAATACAGCTCCAAGCTAATAAGACCTTATTTTAAAAACAAATTGTAAATTAAACTTTTATTTTACAATCTTACTGAGTCACTATAACTCTTAAGTGAAGGACGATTGTTTAAAAAATTGTTATACCAACAACAAAAAAAAGAAACTATTTTAAACTTGTGAATTGATGAGGCAATGTTAGTTCTGGAGGAGCTTTACAAACTTTACACAGATTACGTCACAGTCGTAGCCTTAGCAACGAAGCCATTGTGAATTGTGCATTTCGAAATTTTTTTTCTTAAAATATTTTCTGTATTTGTTCTATTAAACCATAGTTTGGTTCGGTTTTGGAATATTTTTCAAGTAATAATGTGGTTAAATGCTAATTTATGATTATTCAGTTTTAAAAACCATATGATATCTCTCCCGATCATTGAAGCATTCTGCTTATTGTAATCATTAACTTTTATTACGCATGTAAACATTTTTATTTCTATACTTACGGATTAAAGATATATGGAAAATACTATCTATCTGTATATTAGGTATGCTTATTTAAATTTTTAGTATGAAGAATCTATATAATTTCAAAAAATTAATGACTACGGGTTTGGGTTTATATAATGTATTGGAAGTCTAGTTTTACATGTCCAAAAACTGTCGAGGCGAAAAATATATGTACGCATGCGCGGATCAATTTCGACATCATGCATTTTAACAACTGCCTTGAAAAGACACTGAGAATATAGTATTTATTTATTTATCCCTCTTCCTTTCGTTAAAAAATGTGGGAAACAGGTCGTAAAAAATAATAGATGTATAATTAATTATACTAAGGTGTGTTTTTAAGGTAACAACGCAATAATAATTACAATATTTTGCTGAGGATCATAGCTCTAGCCAAGGTTAGATTGATCACTGACGTTATCAATTAGTGCTGACGTCATCAATAGTCGACTGTTTGTACATACTATTTGCAATGACTTTTCCGATATATTGCTTGCGGGAATCGACAGTGCATTGTGTACGAAAGAAAGTAATATTAAATTGAAATGAAGTTTATAATATATTTCTATTTGAGACAAATATTTCATTTTGCGTTTCCCTGTAAAATCCCTAAATTGCCGTCCATTTTGGAATGTTATTAATTTATATTATCAACTAAAATGTAAGTATTAACCCCCACACAATTTGAGGTTTTATGTTTAATTGGTTATTGCTTGAATCAACGAACCGTCAGATAATGAGATGGTTAATTAATTCAGTTTTAAGTAAAAAATCAATCACCAATTACAATGGAAAATAATATAATGTATTAATAGTAAAATAATTACTTGTAACCTGATTTCAGTTTCAATTCTATTTTTTAAAACAAACAACAAATCGTACTAGTATTTCTAAAGTGACATAACTAACAAATCCATGAGAAAAACTGGGTAAATATCTCTTTATCACTCATCAAAACTGTATCGACCTTAACTTCATAATTTGTCTGCCAGAAGGCACTTGTGTCACTCTTAGTGTCCAAATTCCATCCCTCCTCCTTAGGCAAAAATGACATCATGTCAGTTGAGTCTTGGATCTTGTGGTGAACCAAAATGAAATTAAATGTTTAAAAGTGCATTATTTAGAGTTAGGACATTTTTACTGTTTTACGATCCCGAGAAAACGTTGGTTTATTACTAATAGTTTTTTCCATTTTTCCAAAAATGTTGATTTTTGGCTTGGGTCAATTTTGAAATGCCAGTGTGGTATGATATAAACTCGATGTATGCAAGGTAGAAGGTAGCAGTTAGGTTACATTTGTATCAAATTATATCTGCAGCCCTTGTTAAGGCTATACCAATGTATAATTGGTTAAGTTGAGTCTTGTCCAGCCAGAGTCATTTCCCTATCTCCCCGCTCTTGTTCAAGCCCGAAGTTGGATGTATTCTCGTATTTTTTTTTTAATGATTGAAGTTTATTCCTGTGAATAGGTTTATTGCTTGTGTCACCTATAAAAATTAATGGATAGTTTTATTACCCATCGCTACAATAAGGAATCGCTGAAGCGGGTAACAATCGCAGGACTGTTATTGCCCATTGATTGAACTGAATCCTTGGCCGATCCTATCTTCAGTCACGATATGGTTATGACGTTATAAAAAGAAAATTGATTTTATATTTATATTTATTTTTTCATAAATAAAAATTTAATATGTTGTAGTTGATACTTTGCTTCGATTGATGATTTGATGTATCGTTAAACATATCTTAACACCGTGGGAAACTCTGCTGTACATTAACATCAGAAGTAAAAGTGAAAGAGAGCTTTGCTATTATTGAAATCCAAATAATATTTTACAAAATCATAACCTCAGGCCGGATGGTTCAGTGATAGAGCGCTGAATTCCCGTGTCATAGGTCCTGGGTTCAAACCACGTTCGCTGACGGACTTTTATTTAATCTTTTAGCGCCCGGAAATCGATCCTATGGGATCTAGGACCCTCCTGGGGCTCACCTAAAATCTATAAACTTGTTACCTATAATAGGGGGAGAAATCTAGCGGTAGAGCGTGATCTAGGACAAATCACAACAACCGTTGTCCAAGAAACAGTACAGTCTCTACCGTGTACCTGAGCCCCAGACCCTTTCATGGGTTGTAGTGGTACAGGCTTTTCTTTTTTAATATCCAAATCGATATAGTATGTCTTTAAGTGATCAAAACCTTATAAACCCATGACCAGAATCAGCAACATGATATCGAGTTTATAAATGTATCGAATTTTTTATACTATCGATGTTTACTCCTGCCTTCGCTCGAGATATAAAATACTATTTCTATTATTTTTAGAGGTGTAGTGACATTTTGATATGTGGGTTAGTGAGAAGGGGCGAGGTGGAAAGAGCGGGACGAGAACACTGAAATGCTAAAACAGTTTCACGGCGGAAACTCTACGGTTCTTTATTGTCTCGAGTCGTTGAATATTTAGATCAGGTGTAAGGACTGCATGAAGTAAACAAACCCATATTTGTTTTGGAGCATTAAAAAAAAAACTCTACCACTACAATCCAAGAATGGTCTTAGGTTCAGTACATGGTAGAGACAGTACTGTTTCTAGGAAAACGGTTGTGTAGGGAGAGGATATGTCGTAGATCACTTAATAGAGACTGGATAAGCCCCAGGAGGTTCTGTAGATCCCACAGGGTGCATCCGCGACTGTTTACTGATTAAATAATTTATCTGCCACAGCCGGATTTGAACCCAAGAACTTCAGGATAGCAACTTGGCACTCTACCAAAACAGCTAGAAGACTAACAGAAATTAAATTTCCAAAATAAAAGCTTTAGTAAAACTTAAAAATAACAAATACACAGATGCCTTAGTTCACAAATGCGCTAAGTGCCGAAACAAGATTTTAAATGAGTCAACTTTGATAGTAATTTAACACAAGAAATACAGTTCAAGTTTAAGCACACAATATATTTTTGTAACCTTTACAGCTTCTCTATTAATTTTATATCAACATATGATCTATGACTTCCTGATCACAACTTTACAATATCATTTATATAGCTAAACCCGTTTTTGAAAAAATTGCACTTAACACATTTGTGAACTAAGGCACCGATATATGCATAAGGAAAGTTCAAAAATTGTTACCCTATCCTTAAATATAGATCTTAAAAAAAAAAAAAAAAAAAAATCGAATTGGATGCTGACTTTGTTACCATCTCTGTATTACTATCAATATCAGGCACTGAATTCAAGCTCAACATCGTTGTAGGGAATTTAAAAAAATCATAAGTGAAAAAATGTCAAGGAATAAAACTTTGTCTAAAAAACTTTGTTTGTGAAAAAAAAAATATTCATCATTGCATCAAAACAATCATTACATCTGAGTAATTCCTTACTGTTTTGTACGAGTGGTTGCAAATTTAAAAGAAGGACTGTGGTTTTAGGGCGTCGATACTGAAATGTTACTTAGTCGAACTATAGCTACTAAAACCTCCATCCAGTTTATAGTACCCTTCCCATCCCTAGATACTTACCGAAGCGTAGATAGGAGGATTGGTAGGAGGGATAAGGATGATGTTTATTTAAACAGAATTTGGGTTTGGACATGGATTATTAGTGTAACAATTTATTTCTTGTGTTTTAATTAGATGCCGAAAGTAAAAGCTTAACTAAGTACACGCTTCTCAAAGGAAGGATTTCTAGATGGATATTTATTATTATAGGTATTTTATTTAGGAGTTTTGAAATATAATTCTTCTGTTTTTAAAACTTTAGGACTCATATATTAATATATAATGATAATTTTATGATAGCCACAATAACTTACCTCAATTGGTTTACGTACAATTAAATACACTTAATTTTTTGCCAGAAAAATAACTGGCATTATAGAGGCTTTCAATGCTCTCTGGACCATGAAGCTGGTTCAGGCAGAGTGGGTTCTGTCGAGGGACGAACTTTCCTAACTTGGGTTGAGCAAAATCTGGCACCGTGACGGCTGTTATCAAATGTAATCCTACCTTTTATAAAGAATATATAAAGTTTAAGGACTCCATGCAAATATTTATTTATTTATATTCAAATATTGGCGACCGCCCCAGCTTTGTTCGGGTGATTAGGCATATTATAACTATTTAATTTGTCTGTCAAATGTATTTGATTATATAAAAATTATAAAAATAAAAACAAAACAAAATATTTCTTTATATACGAATTTATTTTCATCCACGTTAAATGGAATTAGGCAACGTCTTCGATGAAACCTCCCAGGCGGCTGTACTTTTCCCATCTTTTCTGCAAATTATCTTTAAACTTGCGGTTACTTAAATCCGTACAGTAGTTATTGAGTTTACCGCGAACAAACGCGGCTGAGGACTTTGTTTTGTAGATTGTAGATAGATAGATAAGAGACATTTGGCAGCGTTTTCGATGAAACCTCCCAGGAGGCTATACTTTTTCCAATATTTCCGCTAAACCTCGATTAATTATGTACCTAAGCCTTCCTGGTGAATCACTCTATCTATTGGTGAAAACCGCATGAAAATCCGTGCAGGAGTTATTGAGTTTACCGCGAACGCGAAACAAACGCGGCTGAGGACTTTGTTTTATATTATGTAGATAGATATTATAGTAATAGGGAGATAAGGAGGTTTTTATCTCATGTTTTTCTTAACCGCCAGAACAAAAGCTACCTGGGTTATTGATAAAGGTCTCAAGGAATTACAAATTGCAAAAGAGTCATTTACGATAGAATAGCTCAGAAAATTATTAAGGACCAATTAGACTGACACTCATCATTTAGGAACAGGACGTAAGAAGGTCTAAGAGAATGAATACATATTGAAAGATGAGCAGTGCGCTGGGTAATGGTCGATTAATCTTAATGCAAAGAGGTTGATACGAAGTAAACTGGAGAAGAAGAAATTAGGAGATTGGTTGGGGCATAAAGGGTAGCTTGTGAACCGAACTTTATTCCCTCCACCTGAGGCTAGGGGGTGGTGCTAACTTCTCAGGACGTCCTGTTTTACAGGCTGTTATAAAGTTTTCATTTCTGTGTAAATATCAGTCGAACATCATTGGTTGTTCCAAATTTGAGGAGTATAGCCGATTGGTCATCAACGCCTTAGTAGTATAATAATTTTTTAGTAACAATTTAAAAAAAACTGCATCAGATATTCTTAATTAATCCTTCTTTTGACAGAAAGGCGATGACCTTATTAATGCACTTATCCTCATTTCCTAATACCATGGATACATTGGCAGGGAGTCCTATTTTATCCATCGCTCTTTTGTAAAAGGCACAGCATTCGAAGATATGGGCTATTGACAAGCTCTCGCTGCACTTCTCGCATGTTGGCGGGTGTTTTTTAGTAATGGGGTGAGCGTGGGCAAGCTTTGAATGTCTATTCTATTCTAAGTCGTGTAAGGACCACTTCCTCTCTTCGGATGCTGCGACATGAGCTGCTCCATGGTTTGACATGGTTTCCGCCGAACATGAATAATGATTTGGTTTTGGGACCCGCTTCACCTTAGGTTTATAAACGAACCGATATAAGTTTTTAGGTTCGATTTCTGAGTTCCAATCCCGTATAGACACTTCAGAAATATTGATTAAAATTTTTCCCCTGGAATTCTCATACAAGATTGAAAAGACAAGAATACATCTCAGGCTACTTCAACACTTACTAGACAAACGCTCTAAGCTCCCAATTAACTACAAAAGACTCATATACATGACCATCATACGACCTATTTGGACTTACGGAGTAGAGCTTTGGGGCTCCACTAAGCCATCGAATTCCTCTCGTATCCAATCCCTACAATCCAAAATCCTTCGTAAAATCCTCAATGTTCCTTATTTTGTCAAGGATAAAGTCATCCATAACGACCTTAATGTCCCATTTGTTGCTGATTAGGCCCGAACCCGCTATCTATCCTTTCATAACAAACTTCATTGCCACTCAAATCCTCTAGTTTCAAACCTAGCTTCATCTTCAATTCCCGATAATCCACCGAGGCGTCTGAAAAGAAGATGGCCACGTGACCTTCTTAGTTGAACATGCGATTGAGTACTACCAGTAGGTAGTTTCTCTACTTGTCATTACATCATGTCATTATGTATCATTTAGCCTATTTACTTGTTATATTATTGTAATATTATTGTAATATAGTTGTAAATATCAATAAATAAATAATAATAATAGAAATTTCTCCCCCGTCACATGTCATTACTTTTTGTAATCAGATTTAGACAGTCGGTTTACTGATTGCATAGATGTATGGATGAGCAAATAAAGATATATAAATATGTGTACCATATATATGTACCACTATCACCCAGTCTTGTGATTAGTACATGGTAGAAGCTATAATGCTTCTAAACCAAAAGTTGAGCAGGGAGAAGATTTGGCCAAGACCGTCCTCAACCGTCAGTTTTTTTTTTTCCCTCCAATTAAGGACATCAGACTTCATGAAGATTCTGAGTGAGACACAGGATGTTCTGGAGATGCCGCAAAGGGTCGATCACCGGCTGTAAGCAGATAAATTATTTAATCCCGAGACCCAATGCTCAGGTCTCTGCTGACTGAGTTATCCCATTAAGTATTGTGTGTTATTTACAATTTTGAAATATATATCCGAATTCGGTTGATACAAAGGTCATTTCGTTATTATAAGACCGCAAGGTCAGCCAGAAAGAGAGTTCTCCGAATTTCGGCAAGATACGATATGATGATGTGGTAGTGATCTGGAGTTTGGAACTATATCTTGACCCAGATTACGAAATGGGACATCCCCGGGTGAATCATGGCCTCGTATTATGAAAGGTGAGAAGCAGTAATCAATCGAGTTGTAAGATCGATCTAACAGCACTAGTTCAGAGTGATCGGACATCTTGGATTTGGCAACATAAGGTCGGAAGGAAAGCGCTACATGTTTTGTCTGTACCAAATATCAAATACGAAAGACGAAATATTTCAAACTTTTAGGACGTGACATGAACGCAGTCTAAACGTAAGATCCGATGTATAATAAAAATGTCTGCCAAGTATATCGGATTTTAATTTCATTAGCCTTAATTATTTAAATTGGCATATTTTTTTATGCCAAAATAACAAACTATAATATTAAAATCGTACATGCCCGAACTATTACAACTCGTGAAGAATTTTCGGTTCGGTAAATGTCCTATATCGGAATAGTCCCTACTATTCTGTTTCCAAGACGAAGATTCTGCAAACAGGTGATTTGTCCGAGATCAAGCTCAATCGCCAGGTTTCCCCTCTATTAATGGTACCCAATTTATAGCGGCTGGGTGAGCTCCAGGAGGGCCTATAGATCCCACAGGATTCATATATGAAACGTATTTATGTCTCAGTCGATTGTATGTTATCCTCAAACATATTGTTCGATTCAGTATGATATTTTCTTTATAAAATATTCTAAAAACTAGCTGTCCCGGCTGCCCTATTTCCCTAAAACGAATGGCTTCCAATTTTTCTCCAACCGTTACAATGGCAACTTCATCGATTTTTGGTGCGTTGAAACATCTCGCATGTTCTCCTGTAGAAGTTTTACCAGGTCTGATTACAACTTTATGATTATTAGATGACATAAGATCCAGTGCAGTTTTACACGATATATTCAACTGATTGTGTTGATGAAACAAAGTTTGTAATTGTTCTACAATAGACCTCCTCACTGAACTGTTATATTTTATTAAGGGATCGAGAAAAGTGTTGTTTTTATTATTTCCCTCGTCATTTTTACCATTTTTCTCTCCATAAGAACCTTTTTTTTAGGCCTTAACAAAAATAAGGAAAAAAAAAATAGCCGAATTGGTCGAGCCGTTCTCGAGTTTTACGCTTAGCAACACATTTGGCGATTCATTTTTATTTATATAGATAATGACACGCAAACCTTAATAAACTTTTACTTACAAATAACGCGCCTTTGTTTTGCTTTGATTGACGTCAAATGTTTGACAGCTGGGAACAGAGTGGTTTGTATGGGAAAAGAAAAGTGTTGTTTTTTATTATTTCCCTCGTAATTTTTAAGTTTTTTCTCTCCATAAGAACCTTCTTTGGGCCTTAACAGAAATTAGGGGGAAAAAATAGCCGAATAGGTCGAGCCGTTCTCGAGTTTTGCGCTTAGCAACACATTTAGCGATTCAATTATATTTATATAAATGTTTATGATGAGTTGATTGTAGTGAGGGGACCGGCATCGTTTCATTCTCTTAGTGAATATGAGGCCATGGCATTGGTTTGAAATGGAGTTATTGCTGATATTGTAACTCCATTTCAAGCCAAAAACTCCCGAGAATGATAAGAAACAGCTTCCCTCAAAAGTTAACACATTTTGGAGAAAAAAAATCGTATTAACAACTTACTCATTTATAACTTATTTATTTATTTTTAACAAACGAATAAATAATAATGTAAAAATTAGTTTTATTTCTAAAAAATGGTTTATTGGCTGTACATTTGTAAAATAATATGGCTACACTTTAAAATTTATTTTTAGAGGCTTCTAATTATTCAGAATTAAGACCCTCATAAGGAAGGTTATAAGAATACATTTATAAATAAACAAAGAATATTTTTCAAGATGGATAGGCACAGCTATTAGTAATACTGCCTCTTCCCTCACGAACCAAGACGGAATATAATTTGTCTATGTATATAAGAGCTTAATGATGAACGGTTTCGTTGTCTAAACGTATAATCGATATAATCAATATTGAAAGATGTGACCTTTATCGATTTATCATTTCTAGACTCATTATTCCTCTTACTATCGATATAATTGCAATCTGTTCGATACTCGGACTCGGTCGTTTCGGCGACATCAACCTCTTCTTCATCAACCTCGACAGGCATAGGGAGGGACCTTGGGTTTCCCCATCCGACGGCGATGACTGGGAGGTGGAATCAGTTCATGGCCCCCCTAATAGATTTAATATGACCAAGGCAAGGCAAGATTTTTCTCTGATTAACGACATTTCAGAACAGGAATATATTAATATTTTATTAATAACAAAATATATTATCATTTATCTGTCGTAATTAGTGGTCCCGCACACGGCAAGGTCGAATACCTGCTACTTATTAAATTAATTATATATCCATGTATCTGTAAGATGGATAGGTTCGATTCCGCTTTACATCATAGAAAGTTCTATACTGATAAAAACATAATATTATAAATAAGTAAATTGATTTTTTTTTTTTAAATTATTTATTGAAATTAATAACTGTATTATAACAAATAAATTTAATGAATGAAACATAAGGCAAGTAGAGAAACTTCCCAGTAATAGTAACGATGAAATAACGAATAACGAACTTAACTTAAAAGATCTCGATGCCTTCTTCTTTTCAGACACTTCGGAGGATTATCAGGAATTGAAGAAGTAGATAGGTTTGAAACCAGTGGATTTTAGTGGAGATAGAGTTCATGACAAGAAAGGATTGATATCGGGTTTGGGCCAAACCAGCAACAAATGGGACATGGAGATCATTATGGAGACTTTGTTCGTAAGGATTGGATACGAGAGGAATTCGATGGCTTAGTGGACCCCCAAACCTCTACTCCTTAAGTCTAATTAGGTCTTATAATAATCACGTATTTGAGTCTTTTGTAATTAATTGGGAGCTTAGAGCGTTTGTCTAGTGAGTGTTGAAGTAGCCTGGAACGGAGATCAGTTTCTTGTCTTTTCAGTCCAGCATAAGAAAAAAAATTTTCTAAATACACACTTCCCTCCTTCCCTTTGGGTGTGAAATATGGCATATAATTTTTTTTAATTAAATACTTCATATAAATAATATTATATTTACCTAATGACTCAGCTTGTTTATCACTGTTACGTAACATGATAATTATGCATTTTAAAAAATACGTTAATTAATTATTAGAATACAATTGAAAAACTCCACGAAACAAATCCTCAAGTCTCTAAAATACTCAATTATCATATTGGTATTTTATTGGATGTATTGAAATGAGGTTGCGGTCTCTAATAGATGAGTCTTTGCGGTCCTTGATGTGATTTGAGGCATTTGATCTGTATCGAAGCGGATTTGTTTGTGTTAATATATACGCCCTGATACTACCTGACTTAACTCTTTGTTATTTTGGAATTTTTAATTGCTTAGTGATAATTATTATTAATATCAGTTTCTAAAGTCATTAAAGTTGAGGTTGTTTTCATCACCCGCTATATTTCGGTGATAATATTAATTCAAAACCTTAACACGGCCTTCACGAATAACTTTTGTAATTATTACTAGCGACCCACCCCAGCTTTGCTCGGGTAATAAGGCGTATTATGCCTACATATTTGTCTGTGTAATGTATTTTTTTTTTTTTGTCACGTACCGCCCACTAAGGACCTCACCAATATCATTGGTTAGGCTTTTTTGGGAGACTTGATTTTCTTTCTTCCCATCTCAGCTAATGTACTTTATTATATAGAAATTATTAAAATAAAAGCAAAACCAGATATTTCTTTATACACGCATTTATTATCTTGGATCTTAGATAATTGCACGGGATTAGGCAAGCAGCGTCTTTGGTGAAACCCATCGATATTCCAACCCATTTACACTAAACCTCAACAAATTATATAACTAAACCTTCCTGTTGAATCACTCTATCTATTGGTGAAAACTCCATGAAAATCCGTGTAGTAGTTATTGAGTTTACCGCGAACAAACGCGGCCGAGGACTTTGTTTTATAATATGTATAGATAATGATCATAAATTTGAAGATCGGAACAAAAAAATGCATACTTCGTTTTGACTTCAAACGTCAGACTGAACACGTCATCCTCCTACGACGTAATCAGGCAAAAGATGTATGTAAACAAAAAATACGTAACGTGGATGTGTATTGTGTAATTTTATTTATGCATGTTTAAAACAGATGATGGAGGATGTGAATTTAAAATACAAATCTAATTTTTAAAAAGGATCCCGTTCACATAAATAAGTACTTTTTTCTTTGTAATAAAGGGATTCATAAGAAGGAAAATGATTAAGAATTGGGAAAGGAATGACTCAGACGGAAATTCATTTCATTTTTACATACCTTCCTTTTTGTTGTATTAACAAATCCAATGTTTAGGACTATATCTTGACAAACGTTTAACATAGAATCCTGATACCTAGGCTGAAATGACAAGATCCTGATACTTAAACTCGCAGTTTAGGCTACTTCAACACTTACTGCAATATATAAAAGATCCAACATCCCAAATAAATAGAAAAGACTCATTTACATGACCTGACTTGGATGAAGTAGAGCTTAGGGTTCCACTAAGCCATCCAATTCCTAAGCTATCCAATCCTTACAATCCAAAATCCTTAATGCTCCTTACTATGTTACGAAAAAAGTAATTCATAATGACCTTAATGCACCCGTTGCTGATTTCGTCCGAATCTTTTCATGACAAACTGTAGTATTCCCACTCAAACCCACTAGTTTCAAACCAAGCAACCTCTTTAATTCCCGATAATCCTCCGTGGTTTCTGAAAAGAAGATAGCCACGTGGCCATTTAAGATTAATTTGTTACTTTAGTACTAGGTACAAGTGGGTAGTTTTCTCTACTTGCCCTTACAGTTGTAAATTTAAATTAATAAATTTTTTTTAAATCTTCCTTTTTTTAAAATTCTTTATTTAATAAGAGTTATGTTGATTGATATATACAGAAAGCAAGGCCGAGGCGTAGGTGGGAGGATTTCGTTTTGGGCGGTTATCCATGGACGAATGTTTGGTGATTTCGGAATCGTGCCTTCTGGATCGATAAGCCATTTATTATTATTTTATTTTCTTATGTGGGTTGTAGAGAACACTTTCCTCTATATCGATTGCTATATCGATCAATCTCCATCAAGTCAAATGCGTCAGATCCTTCACAGATAGCGCCACTCTCGGCTGCCAGCGCGTTGTCACACCAAGTCACAAAGAGACTATAAATTACAGTCACACAGAGAGCAATCCATATCTGGGTCAGCTGCACGGTGTTTACTGCCATTTTCCGCTAACTGTTGCGCAAGCTTATGAGCTGGAAGAGAAATATTACATCTCTGAATTATTAGCGTTCTTTTCTCAGTTCCGGGGTGAAACCTTTCTCTTTGTAATGCAATAGTTGCGACTCATTGTTGAAAGATTATTATAGAATGATATGGAGGCATCGTAGGAAGGAAGTCTCATCTTCTCATCCTCCATCATTATTCTTACCGTTTCTCTAGTGCAATCTACTGGAACAGGCTAATCAGAAGAAGCAGTAATATGGCAATCGATTATATTTTTTTGCTTTATTTAATTCGACTGTATTCATTTTACGTCACTTTATGCTGCTATGGCTAATCGGACGATGCTACAGTGGGAGCTCTAAATTTTGCCTATCCAGGAATAATTTGGATAGGGATTTTAACGAGTAACTGATATTGTACAGGCTCAGGACCCTGTTTAACGTCTCTCCCGAAGGACGGCATAACCAAGGATTTTTTTACTCACTTTAAAAAATCCTAGGGTCACCTGCCGGGCTACGAACCCGCGATCTTAGGCTTAGTAGTTTGTTATACTAACCAATACAAGCGAGCCCTAGGCTATGCTGAAAGTCCTAGGCTCAAATTCAGCTGTGGGAGATAAATTATGTAAAGTGATAACATCCATAGATCTGCGTACTCTCCTGAGGCTTATGTACTTCGAATTCAACTTTGTAATTCATAATCATGTAAAAATATGTCACACATGAAATGACCGTTTTTAGAACCAGGAAGAAAATAAAAATTTCAGATCAAATCTAACATATTTTTTATTCAAAGTATTTACCATCATTTTCGATACCAAGTTTTCTATCCCAGATTTGAAAAAGTTGAGTCACGTGATGAAAGGAATTCAGAAAATGGATTTTTAATGTCTTAATCATTGGTAAACAATTTTCCTCTCAAAAAGTTGTCCAAACTCCGAAAAACGTGGTAGTCTGTAGGGGATAGATCAGGGGAATATGGGGGGTGTGGTAAGACTTCATAGCCCAACTCCTTTCATTTATTCACTCTCTGTATTGAAACATGAGGTCGGGCGTTATCATGAAGGAGCTCGTGTGGGACCAAGGAATCGAGCTTTTTTGCTTTTCCGATCAATTTTAAATGCCTGGAAACTGTCGTACGACTTGTTCCTATCTCTGACGGATATTCTCTGACTGTTTTATGAGCGTCTTCTTCCACAGCATTCTTAAGATCTTCGTCCTCTATTGATGTTTGAGGCCGTCCACGGGCTAGATTTTCTAATGTATTATCTCCTGAGGAAAATTTTTTTAACCCCTAACGACGGATGGTTCTTTCATTAGCACTTCCTTCACCAGACGCATGATTAATATTTCTTGCTGCCTGGGCAGCGGAATGACCGAGTACTTGTACTCATAAAAAAAAAATCGTTCGGAAATCGCGTTTTTCAATGGCCACGGTTAAAATTATACTAAAATCTGTATCCCTACTTGGGAAAAAAACAAACACAGTTTGCAAATAGAGGATTAACAAGTGCTTATTATAGATAGTGAATATTTTGCTAGGAATCAACAGGCAACGCTTTAATCCTCTATAAAGATTAAGATTTAAAAAATCGGACATTTCATGTGTGACAACTCAATATTACTAATTCAATTTTGTTTATTTTATTGACTCCCATTTATCTGTTAAGTTTTTATTTAAAGCAGTATTAATTTAAATTTCGGTTAGGACCAGATCTCAGGTGAAGGATAGCCCTTGAAGTTTGTCTTACTTTTGAGGCTGCTTGCTTCAAAAATAAGACAAACTTCTTTATGCCTCGTATATCTTCACGTTATTATTTCGAAGGCGTAGGGTATTGCTTCACTTGTGGTTACTATCACCCATATACGTGTGTTTTATTCACACAGACACACACACACAGATCCTCTGTTGTTGAATCTTGATAATAAATGGCATCCATTTCGTGTGATTAGCATTATATGGCCATGGAATCATTTACATAAACCATAAGCCGGTATCTCTTAATAGTCCTGTCGCAGCCATTCAAAAAAAAAAAAATGGCGACAGAACACATTAATATTCTGGAGACTCCAGAATTGAGAATGTGCTTAAACTAATCGTTAGAGATTATTCGATTCCTTAAATATTCGATTGATATTACTATCGATTTCTCTAAACGAAGCGTTGTTTTTATCGATAGTATGGACATTATAAGTTGCCGGACCTGATTGTTATGGCTGTGGTAGTAAGTGGTTTGTTACTAGGTCGTATTTAGATGGCATCTTAATAGTTCGTTATTATTTTCAAATTAAAATAATGTCCTCATATAAACACTTTTATTTTCCGAATGGTGTTACACAACTGTGTTGTGTTGCTTTTATAAAAACTGACTAATAACATTGTTATAAAAATCTTTTTGAACATTTTAAATATAATTTGGTAATTATTCCGCAGGTTGTCGCTTTGAGACACAAATATTAACTATCGTTTGCCTTTTAATATTATCCAAAAATACAAGCTATCGGGGTATTTAGTATGGAAAAGATAATGTAATTATGGAAAATGTATATACTTCGGTAATCATTTCATCTAGAAATGAACGTTTCAATAAACATATATCATCTATACCTCGAAATATTAGTTGAAACTTTTATTTCATGATGAAATGATTACTACTACTCATTACCGATAATTACATTCTCTTCTCCATACTAAATCTCACGATAACTTGTATTTATGGAAAATATTTAAAATAAAACGAATAAATAATTAAAACTCGTTGAAACTCAACTCGAAGAGACCTGCGGAATAAATACCATTTCGATTTCCTATTTCGAAATTAATAAATCATTCGTATTGTACAATATACACACTTGCTTTTGGAAGTTGAACATTGTAGGGAGTGGAAAATATAAAATGCTTTGGAATAATGATACAAAACAAAAAGTATTGAACAAGCTTTTTTGGACTGTATTTTATTTTTTCGTGTCAGTTGATTTTCTAAACTTTAATATTTTCAGATCTACCAATTTTTCAGATTGAAGCAGTTGGACTCCGTTTTATTTATTTTTTAAAAAGTAAAAATGCAATTGTTTCCTTCTAAAATCGATCCTGAACTATCGTAATAATCGATCCACCACGCGTCAAATCTTATTCCGATTCGAAAATGAATCCAAGACGTTTCCCAATCTCTTCATAACGTAATGTTCAACAGCTGATGATAACATTCAGGGCGTGACAGATGAACGTGGTTCGGAAACGCTTGGAAAATGATTCATTGCTTCGTTGAACCAAGTCGATGCAAGTCCGGATCTTTTTTTGGTTGTTCAGAACTGAGATTCGAAATTGCTCCTTGAAACAATAAACATAATACAGACATAAATAGAAAAATGATATTGAAACCATCTTAATAAAATCTCTCTATTAGGTTTCTACATCTTTATAAATGTTAAAAGTTTTAGAAATATGGCGGTGTCAGGTACTCGTTAAATATTCCTATTCTAATTATTCCTGGATCTGTTACTATTAACTGACATCGCACAAGCGAGGTACGGCCATTTTACGTCTCACCCGAAGGACGGCACAACTAAAGATTTTTGACTCCTACTAAAAAATCCTACGGCCACATACCGGGCTGCGTGCCGGATAGCTTGGGCATTGCAGGTTGCCATGCTAACCAATGCACCTTAGCTAACCCCTGATGAGGATCATGGAGGTACCATTACTATAGTATAATTAGTAGCACAACCATCCTTATTCACCTGTTGTCATAACATTTTTAATTAGATTCATGATTAGTTTGCTATACTTTTATTAAAAATGTTTCAAATAGTTCCTTCTTCAAAACAGTTCAAGAATGTACCATTATTAATTAGTAACATTATAAGGTTACTTATAATCGACATATAAACTATCTGTTATCATAAACATTTTTTTTATTATCTTCATTACTAGTATGAATTCTTTTTTTTATTACTTTATAAGTTTCTAAAGAATTCCTTCTTCCTCAGATATGGCCTCCTGGGTGCCAGCGGTTGTGGCAAGACCACCCTCCTCAGCTGTATCGTCGGAAGGAGGAGGCTCAACACAGGCGAGATCTTCGTCCTGGGAGGAAAGCCAGGAACCAAGGGCAGCGGAGTACCAGGAAAGAGAGTTGGTTACATGCCACAGGTGAAATATATTACATACGTATTTGTAGTTATTTATTGATCAAGATCACAAGAGAAAACTCTCTCAGTTACCGGTTTTGATGAAATGTTGAAGTCGCTCTTCCCTTTCCAGTATTGAAAGTACTCTATCAAGCTCAATGGATACCAATTTTTTTAATTTGAATTATTATTATTGTTATTGTGAAAAATGGACAATCATTCCACACCTCCACCCACAAATGATCTTTGGTGAGATAATTCATGATTAAAAGTCTTGTAGGAACTCTGTGCTTCTTATAAAGCACATTATTCTCTTAGAGTCACATGTAGAAATATCATCACTTTTGATATTATCTAATGTAATATCACTGGTCCCAAAATAAAGAAAATAGTTATAATTTTATGTATAAAGTTTATTTACAATACATAGTGGTAACTAACATTTTAATTATTTTTAAGATTGGGATGAGATTAAATATGTTGGAAAATGAAGGAACAAACAGTGGTAACAGATTATTGTATTGATTCTTATTTTTTTCCATATCCATCTAGTGTAATATGGTAATTAATATGTATAAAAAAATAAATGTTTTAAAAACCTTCTAGTCACAAGGTAATAAAATTAATAAGCAATATTTTTCTCTTGTCATATAAAATAATGGTCATTATGTCAACTGAGATATATATAAAATTTATATATTATATATCATCTGTATGTATAAAATGATAATATTATTTGAAGGTTTAGTAAATAAAACTGTTACTTTCACTGGATGATATGTGCCCCAGTTCTGGCTGTGGTTTTACCTTTCAATTAGCAATGGAGGACTGCTGCTACACAACTATATTACGTAACCATTCCCCTCTTTTCCCTTTAAACCGGATGTTAAGAAAACAGTTTTTAAATTAGGCTTTTATAGTTATCAAATTTTAATATGGAGCTAAATAATAAATATAATAAAATGTAAATAAATAAAGTAAATATTTTAGTGGAAAAAAATAATGCATTTTTAAATTTCTTTTTTGTAAACTAAATTGTATTTGAATTATTGTCTTACAGACACTATATATATATATATATATATATATATATATATATATATATATATATATATATATATATATATATATATATATATATTGTTTTTCTTGCAAAGACCTTTTCTAAAATGTCATTTTTGAAGTCCATAAATTTAAGAAATGATCTACAAGAAATATTATACGTAATACTATTATCTTAAACCCTTGTTACATACATTGGTTACAAAACATTAAAAAAAAAAAAAAAAAATGTAAATTAATGAAAAAATAATTTTTACTTGAATTGAGATTTTTTCTTTCTTTTTAATATATTATTGCATCTAATAATTCCTTCACTGAATGAAAACCTTTTTCCAGTCATTTGTGCAATACAACTTTATTATATGGAAACGTTTCGACTACATGTCATTTTCAATCCATCTAAGAACTTAATCTTTATCATCTTGAAAAGAGTTACAAGTCAACCTTTATCTGTAAATTATTAAATACAATCACAACAATATAACAAATACACATTTCTTAAAATCGTCTATAAATAGAAGTAAGTATAGATACCTTTTTTTAATTTTCATTTACTAAATTTTTTTTTCTTGGAGGTCCATTGTCCTCGATGGTATTATTGCAAGTAATATTGTCATCACTAATCTTAGGTTTTATCCTAACATTTCAGCACTGGGCTAATTTTCCCTCTAAATGCTATGTTTTCCCCGAGCCACTTGAACGTTTGGTCTTCTAATGAGTCAATTCGAGGCTCGTATACTTGAGAATTTGCAAATATATGGACACTTATATTGAATATTGGATAACAATATGGACGGTGTAACTCTGATTGTAATCTTTATTTTTAATTATTATTCCTTACAACAGAGTTAATTATCCAGTCTTTGAATTGTCTTTTGACTTAGTGTCTTGTTAAAAATAATAATAAATGAGTATTGTTTCCTTAATATTCGAATGAACTGCCTGTCTTAGTCACAAGATGGCGTCGCATAATGATGAACAGATTAGGAACATAATCTATTAGCAAAAAAAAAAATGTCCACATTGAATGTTATTATACTGAATCTCATTCCTCCTTCATCAATTATAGTTTATTGTTCTTCTGATGATGCTCACTTAGGCTCTCTCAATGTCAAACCTAGAATTATCCTCGAAACCTGTCTAATTAGCTGTCATGACTTTTTATTTTAATCTTCCCTAATCGTTTTGTAAATGTGTTTATGGTGAGCAAGATTTAAAAAAAGCTTTGCATTGTATTCAAAATGTTTGAAGTTTCTTATTTTGTCAATTACTATGAGGTGTATTTTTAAAAATATTCAGCCCTGATGAATAAGTGGTTTAAATCAAATTTTATACAGAATGAGTCAGCTGTACTAATAATTGTGTGATAAAAATAATTGTTATAAATGGACACAATTTAGATTTTGGTTACACTCTTTCCTCATATAAAACGTTTCAATCTTATAAAGTGGTTCATATCTAAACCATAACAACTAGCAAATCAGCTGTCAAGTGAATCAAAGTGGTGCCCAAACTTATATAATCATTTCACAAATTAAGAGTAATTTTGACATCTACAAGAAACCATCGCTCATGAATTTATCCTAAACCTTATGAACCTATACAAACATTTATGTTGTATCAGGTGTAATTTTTAAACATTTTTTTTGCTAGCTATTTTTTTTTCTTTAATATAATTAATTTTTTTTTAATTTTTAGGAAATTGCACTGTACGGTGAATTTTCCATTAAAGAGACAATGATGTATTTCGGTTGGATCTTTGGTATGGAAACTCCTGAAATAAACGATCGGCTACAGTTTCTTCTCAATTTCCTCGACCTGCCAAGTCAAAGTCGTTTGGTTAAGAACCTCAGGTGATTCTATATTTGTATAGTTCTTTAAAACTATTTACTATTTTATTTTGATCTATTTAAATATTTACTTAACTAGTTTTTATTTATTTATTTTCTTTCTCTCATAATTAAAAGCTTAACATTATGTGTCATATTTCCAGCGGTGGACAACAGAGGAGAGTATCTTTCGCAGTCGCTCTGATGCATGACCCAGAACTTCTGATATTGGACGAGCCCACTGTAGGAGTGGATCCACTTCTAAGGCAAAGGTTGGTAAAATTTAAAAAAAATAATAATAACTTTGTTTATATTTTAGAAATTCAAATTCAGGATAAAGTTGTAATCACATCTTAAGACTTATTTTCTCTACTTTTGTTTTCAGTATCTGGAACCACCTTGTACAGATTACTAAGGATGGGAACAAAACGGTAATCATTACGACTCACTACATCGAAGAAGCAAGGCAAGCTCACACGGTAAGTTTATAATTAATTGATATTTCCTCTTAGCTTTTATTTAATTCCGTGCCAAGGAGGTAAAGGCACAAAACATATGTAAATTTCTAATTATAATCAGTAAATGTTCTTTAAAAAAAAAAAAATTATCCAAAGGTATCACTATTAATGAAGGCACAGCATAGTGAGTTTTGTTGCTCACCTCAGGAAAATATTTTAGTTGTATTTGTTTAGCTCAGTTTTAACCGAATCTATGAGTTTCAGAGCTACGTTAGAAAAAATGACGACATATTTTTGACCATTTTTCTATCTGTATTTCATAAATATCCCTTAAACAGATAAACTGATGCAAATATAAAATTTTTTCATTTTTATTTAAATTGAATCAATTTGTGAACAAACGAGTCAATATTTTCTGATCATTTTAATTTATTACATAAATCGAAAACATTATTATTGTATGAGTTTTAATTATTGGTCAGAATCCAGCCACTGAATTCATAATTGTAAATAATTTTGATTTATTTACCTATTTTGTGACTAATGTATATATTTTTAAAATTGTTTTTTGCTAGATTGGTTTGATGAGGAGCGGTCGGTTGTTGGCGGAAGAATCTCCTCAAGTTCTTCTTTCTATGTACAACTGCCAAAGCCTCGAGGAAGTATTTCTAAAACTGAGTCGTAAGCAGGGACAGGAAAATTCTCCGCAAGATGCAAATTTGACAAATAACATCTCATTGGTGAGTTAATTGAAAGTCATCTTAGATTATTTACCAATTGACTTATGCAAGTTTTTATTTTTGCATATTTTTAAATATCCATGTATGTTTAAAACATTACCTAATGTTAATTATTTATTCTAAGGGAAGGAGGGCTGAATCAGAGTTTTCTCTGATAGTTTTTAGAAATATTTAAAATTTTATTTATTAAGACGTGTTTCATTTTTATTTAGCATAAAATGGGTTTTTATACTACATAAAGTATTAAAATATGCGATTCATTTTATATAACTTTCATAATGTATACCTTTAAGGGAATATAATAAAATGTTTAATATAATTTAAATGGAAAATTCCACAAATGAAGTTTAGAGTCGTTATAAACAAGTAATTGTAAACCTGTTAATATTTGGCTAATTAGGTCAACCTTCATTAGGGAAAAAGAAAATAGAAATAAAAAAATATTTGTATGTGAGATGTCCTGCATTTTTTCTATATATATAATTTTTTTTTATTTTGCATATACTTAGGCATTTATTATACATACATAAAGATGACCATACTGGCATATATTATACCTAAATATAGGCAAAATGCAGAACATCTTTTATTCAGGTAGACTAAAAACACATGCACTAGAGACAGTGGGGGAGAACATAGATAGATTGGACATCGAATATAGATTAGGCAATTTTGTGTTTCCTCGCATTATTACTTTTCGAAACTAGAAACAATAAATATATTATTTGCAGAACTAAACAAAACCAATGGTATAGTACATGCTATCTATTTTTTCTGGGCATTTCCCATTGTAGGGTTACTGTTATGTCAATTTCTTCCATAAGTTCTTTATCTTTCCAGTCTTTGCTTCGGAGACATCTCACTGACATTTCTTCCTCTGATTACTTACACCATATCCTTGCCTGAAGGCCTCTTTTTTTATCTTATCTTTTTCTCAGAGCCCAATCCCTTCCTTTGCCCGGCTATCAAAAAGGAGTCGCTCAGGAGTGAGTGCTCTTACCATCTCGGTTTCTTTTTCATTATTCTTTTGTCAACAGTTCTTTCCAGTTCCATTTCTTTCCTCATTTCTGATTCTATCTTCCCTAGTTTTCTTTAAACATCTCCAATAATCCATTTTAGTAGATGTAATTTGTCTCAAAAAACTTAGTTTATTTAAATTATCTGATTTAATAAATTTAAATAAAGCTTTAGAAAAATATGAACCAAACCTAACATAACTAAAAGTTTAGCCTCTGATTGTTACAATATAATTTTTTATTTCATTTATTATTTTAGGCTACACTCCATTGGGGAAAGAAGGAAGAGCCTGTGTACGTGACTGAGGAAAGTGGAGTAGTCGGGTTGAATTTTCACCAAAGCAAGGAAGTATTACTTCAGGACAACTCTAACGGGCATTACGATGTGAGTATATTTCGATTCTGATTTTCTGATCAATATTAGAGTTTAGCATGAGAGAAGTTTAAACAATTAAACTGCTGTAATCTGAATTTAAATTAGTAAAGAAATACAGTAGAGCGTCGATTATCCAAACTTGTTTCAAGAAGAAGATAGAAGAAGGAGCGTTCATAACCATTTCTAGAAAATAAGTTTAAAGAGTTGTTCACGTAGGCTTTCACGGTCATTGATACTCTTCTTATATTATTCTTCCAGGATGGACTGTGCCATGTCGGTTCTAGTAACCAAGCTCACAGCACGATAAGTTGGTTACTAGCACCGACATGACCCGGTCCATCCCGGAAGAAGAATATAAGAAGAAGTTTAAAAAGTACTTTAAATATAATTAGATTTTCTATAACTATTTATTTCCTTTTAATAAATATTTATACATATTTTTTAATATAATTTATACTAAAAAATATAAATATAATTTGTTCATATTGATATTTCTTTAACACATTATACACAATCAATATAATGGCTTATATTTATTATTAATTATCCTTTATATTCATACATTTTCTGTCCAATATTATAATACTATCTAAAAACTGTAGAGGTTATTGTTTTATGAATGCACTCAGCCAGAGGCTGTAGTCCCTTACCAAATAGTTTAAAAAAATAATTATTTACTTAAGAAAATCAATGATTTAATAAATACTTGATCAAGGTAATGAATAATGTTTTCCAATGAAGTAATCTTGGACCTTCCAAATTTGTTTAGAATATTTACTTGTCATCAATATATCCGAAAAGTAATAAATCAACTAAATACATTTTTAGTGAAACTAAGCTGAGGTTATTACTTCATTCGAGTTATCAATTTCCACCTTAATCAATAGAAAATTCAGTTGTTGTGCCACAAATATTAATCCATTTCGAATTTTAATTGAATTTAAGTCCTCAAAATCAAACCGAGAGGATGATTTTTTTAGGATAATGCAATAATTGGCCCTCACTGAAATAAAATCTTGGCTATTGGATTGTTTCTACTTGATTTTCAATACTCGCAATCAGTTGGAGTGATTGGATCATGATATTAATAGATGGAATTTAGAGCCGATAGAATCCTAACCAAGAATATTGAAGGAAGAACAAGAAAAGGCTGAGCATGGAACACCACTATCAGGTCGAACGTAAATGTTAAGCCAATGAGGTAATAGAAGAATACCGACTGAGATGGCTCGGGCCCCTAATTCAGATTGAAACTAACAGAATTGCTAGCAAGACCTACCAAACCAAAGTGGAGGATGACTTAAGAAGATTAGAAGAAGAGATTAAGAAGGATTTTGAGAAGAGAGGACTCAAGTGGAACAGAAGACCACAGTTGGTGGAAGACTGGCATAGCTGGAGGGGCTGTACAGAATTCCTCCTCACACTGCTTAGGCAGTTCAAGAGGACATAATATGATGATGATGAGAATTCCAACCAATCCAAATAAGATTTTACTTCTTCAGTTGTTTCTTGTTCTGTTTGGCTTGTAGTGGTTGAAGCGGAATGATCATTGACGACTCCCTGTAAATATTGTTAACTTTTTTCCTATTTCAACTATGTTTATATTAATAATTTAAAATAAATATTATGATTTTAGAGAATGAATGGTGTAGCAGTGGCACAGAGTTCGAAAGACGACAGCGTACAATGTGACGAATGTTCCGAGTGCTGCAATCTAACAACCAAGGGAAAAACAAAGGCACTTCTACAAAAGAACTTCTTGAGAATGTGGAGAAATGTTGGGTGATTACCGATTTATTCTTTTGTTTAAAAAATAAAATAAAATAATATTAAGGTATTTAATTCCATTATTTCAGAGTTATTTATTTATTATTTAAAATAATTATTGCTTTTCATTGTGAATCGATATGAAGAATTATTCATTTTTTAGTGTGATGCTGTTTATATTTGCTTTACCCGTGATGCAAGTTATTCTTTTCTGCCTCGCCATCGGTCGAGATCCTACCGGCCTTCACCTTGCCATCGTCAATCAGGAAATGGACTGGACTACCAGGAATTGCCCCGTTTACCAAAATTGTACATTCCAGTATTTGTCATGTCGATACATAAATGCATTGCGGAATGATACAATAATAAAAGTATGTTATATCTTATTTTTGTTAAAATTGTTAAGTTTTAAGGCTTTGATTTTTACAGTAGGAAAATCTTGAAAAAACAGAGAACAATAGATAAAATAATGTTATTTTTTTTCATTAACAATTTATTTTACTATATCGAATGTAAGACCATTATTTGGTATTCATTATATACTAATTTCACTAATAACAACACTTATGGTATAAAATTAAAGTATGTACTGAATAATTTGTTAATATTAACTATTTTTTCAATAATCTTTCTGCAAAAAAGTTTGGTTTACAGCAATCATGTATCATCTTTTTACAATAGAGTTGTGTTATCAGTAGGGGTCGCCACAAGTAGTGTTATCTAGTGTAACTAAGTGGAAGTAGATATAAGTAGAGTAGGAATTTTAAACTTGAATAGGAAGTAGGTTATTTCATGTATTAATTTAATCAAAAAAAATTTCATCCATTTTGTCTACTAGAAATAGTTAATATTTTAAAAGATAAAATAAAGATTCGATAAAAAAAACTTTAACCAAAAATAAAATAAATTAATACATTACCTTAATCAATTAGGCTAAAGTAAACATATAATTATTTTTTTTTTTTTATTTCGAAGAGAAAAGATATGTCCAGGACCGGGATTCGAACCCACGTTTCCATTGTGGTGCTCTACCACCTGAAATATCCTGGTTCGTACCTCGGTCAGACAAATCCATTCTCTTCACTGATCCCATATCCCCGTGTTCTCGCAATTTGCGAAGTATATTATTTTTTTTATATAAGATAAAAACGCACAGACTTTTTAGTATTGAAATAAAAGATTCGCTTATTGCATATCATTGAAAAATATTTTAAATAAGAAAATTCTTAGGATTACTATCGAACCGTCGATGATGGTTTGGTGGCAGTAAAGAATGGTGATGCGTGGGCAGTTTTATATCTCAATAAGAATTTTTCGAGAGAGCTGACCGCTCGGGTCGTTCTCGGTATCGATGCTGATTTAGAAACTCTCGAATTATCAGAAGTAAAATTATGGATGGATATGTCAAGTGAGTTCCGCTTTTTGAAAACAACCAAAAGTTGTCACCGTCTTGTGTTGTCATTAGTTTGTCTTTCTGTCTATGCAATGAAAAGTCCTCTTGTCTTTATAGATTTTGAAATTTTGAATTTATAAGTTATCAGTGTTATCGCAAATGGCAGCTTCGTTTTGTCTCTTTTTTTTTCTTTTTTTTTTATTGAGATGCTATTGTTTAGATAATTTGAAGTTTGTATGATTTACCTTCGCTATTGATGTAGAAAAATAATTAAACATTCTGAGGGTACTGAGTTCAAGCAAGAAGTGCTAAAGGTTCCGCACCCAGTATTATTTGGTTGACTTCCTCAAACCAATGGAGATTAAGAATGAATACGAAGGTTATGGTTAATTTAAATAATTTAGGGTACGTGGTTCTAACAACTTTTCGGTATGAAATTCTTAATTGTTCTCATCAAGAATTTCTCACACTTAACTACTTGCTTAAGATCCAGTTTTTATTTTTTTTAAATATATATCTTTATGAAAAGAAGCCTTATGTATAACTTGTTCTTCCTTTTATTATTTTTTTGCAACTAAGACATCTCTATACAATTTCCAAAATAAGATTTTTGATTCTCGAAATAAAAATTTGAAAAATACTTTTAAATGTTGAAATAATTTTGAAAATATTCTAAAATTGCTGATCTTCAAATAGTTTTTAAATCCTCAGTGACACTTGCTTATTTTTATCAATGTCTTCTTGTAATTTGTTTTTATGTTGTCGAAAGAAAAACGAACTTACTTTTCCAGGACCGTTCGGATCAACTCTCTTTTATTCTTATTATTCCGAAGGGGTAACCATTGTTAGTCATTTTTTAAATTGATTTACCTCGTTTATTCTGTTGTCTTCTTAATAATTTTATTGTCATTCTATGATATTTGCACTTTTTATTATTTATTTTTTAATATTTTTTTTTGTAATAAGCTGTTCTGTATACGTCAATATAATTATTATCATTAGTAGAAGTATTATGTTTCTGTCTGTCCATATTCGCACTTATTAATTAATTACTTTTTTTTTTAATAAAAAGATATTAGTACAGTGTGTGTCTTTGTTGCACGATCACGATTGCACATTTTAATTTTCCTAGGAATATTATGAGACCCCCGAGAGTGCGATAGATGCGGTGAAAGTAGGCGATGCTTGGGGAGCGATATACTTCACCGACAACTTCACCGATGCTCTTGTGGCAAGGATGGCGCTCGGAAGGGATTCCGATGATGAAATTCTCGACCAGAGTGAAATGAGAGTATGGCTGGACATGTCAAGTAAGCGAATGCACTGTCCTTTGTCTTTATTATGTATTGTTTTTTAAGTTGGAATGCCATTTTTTTTTTAATCATAAGACTTATTAAGAATATTTCATGAACACTTTTAAAATTCAAATTACATTTTCAAAGATTTTCGACATGTTATATGAAAATCCAAACAAGATAAGCCATATAGCGTAAGTCATATTTTCACCAATTTTGACTTTGGAAATGGCCTATTTTCAAGTTTTTTATTATAAGTTAAAAATGAATTTTATTTCAAAATTATTTTTTAATCTAGCATCACTTACAAATCACTTAAAATGATTATTGATTGAATTGATTCCCACTGTTGTTCTCTCAACAGCTAAAATACATTGTTATTAGTAACATTAAAAAAAAAAAATTTAATATAACTAAAAAAATTTTAAAACTAAAAAAAATAAATAAATTATAATTGATAAATAATCTATTGAACTAATAAATAAATCTATTATTGTAAACTATAATAAATAAGAATTATTTCAGATCAACAGATCGGCTTAATGTTGAACAGAGATCTACAAGTCGCTTATAAAAACTTTGCCCAAAAACTACTTAAAGCTTGCGGAAATAATCCAAAACTAGCAGATATACCAATTCAGGTATTGTATTTTTTTTTAATTTAGTTTTAATTGTTTAGAACATAAGATATCAATTTTAACCATCTTGACTCAATATTTTTGAAATAAAAAAAAAGTGGAAAAACTCCTTATTTTTTTAAATTATACAACTGTTTATTTAATTGTACTGGAATAGGAACTTAACGTTTTAGCTGAGCTACCTTGCGATATTGTTCTTGAAATTGAAGTTCAATTTAGTAATTATTTTTTGCCTCAATAGTGAGCGTATTAAAATATGTATACCCACTTAGTATTATTTTGAGGTATTGAGCATTTTGCATTTAATATAATAATAATAACACCCAAAGGCATCTGTGGCTAGTCTCTATTCACCCAGAAAAGAAGGTGCCCGTGGGCTAATTTCAATGGAAGATTCATGCAGAAAGCAAGTAAAATCCATGAAGGAGTACATTGTCAGTAATTGGAATGATGAGACAATTAAACAAAAATTACACTGCCCTAAATCTGAAAGACCCTATCCTCCTTAATAATACTGATGAGTATCACTACGAGACAATTTGGAAGGAGAAGGAACTACATGGTAGATTTTACCATCAGCTGCATCAGCCTGAGAATGACAGTGAACTCTCAGTTGAATGGTTAAAAATAGGGCAACTGTTTGGAGAGACTGAAGGGTTAACCGTAGCCATACAGGACCAGGTAATTGCTACTAGACCCTTCAGAAAGCAAATTCTTAAGGAGAACCTGATAACGGATAAATGTCGCCTCTGCTCTAAAACTCATGAGTCTATACAGCATGTGGCTAATGGATGCGAAGCACTGGCTAGGACGGACTACATGATCAGGCATAACAATGTGGCAAAAATATATCACCAAATTATATGCTGGCTATTAGGACTGTTGGGCGGAGATGAGGTGCCCTACTATAGCTATCAGTCGAAAAAACTTTTAGAAAATAATGAAATAAAAATTTACTGGAATGAGTAAATAATCATGGACCATGGGGTAATACATACCTGTCCGGATATTTTGTTGATCCATAAAGCGAATAAAATTGGTAGAACCATAGAAATAACAGTCCCGTGTGATTCAAACGTAATGAACACCAGAGCCGAAAAAATTAGGAAATACCAAGAACTGTCTATTGAGTTAAAATCACTTTATCATTTGGAGAAAGTGCTCATAACTCCAATAGTCATTTCCTCGAATGGTCTGATATTGAAAAGCAGAAGGGAGAATACAGAAGACCTTGGTCTCCATTTGGACAAATTAAAATTGGCACAAAAGGCAGTTCTGTTGGACACCTGCAGAATTGTGAGAAAATTCTTGTATCAGTAAAACATTTACACTGATAGCTATTAAAACTATTAACATTTCCCTCGAATTTTAATTCCGGAATGGGAATTTGGCGCCAGAGAAATCTGTGAGAAAAATAAAAAATAATAATTATAATAAAGTCTTTATTTATTCTGGGACAAGTCCCTTTAGAATAACAATACAGGTTTCCATACAGGGTATTATTATATCTTAGAGTATAATGTGATTACATTGAATTAATTAATACAATCAAATTAACAAATGAGAACAAAATTGTAAATTACTTCCTATTATAACATTTAAAGAATAAAAAAAAAAAAACTGAGTACAAGAAATAAAAAATGACATAAAAATAAGATAGCAATAATTAGAGAGAGATAAACAATAGAAAATTACTTATGTATGCAAATTACAATGTCAAGTAGAAAAAAAACAAAGCGGATAATGAAATAAAAATCAGTGGCCTATATAGAAAATAATTTTGGGGGGCCAGGTGAAGTAAATGAAGCTGCAGGTAGTGAATTGAAGCTTGTCTCTTCATATAATAAAGCATGTAGGTATTTATTGTATGTGAGTTTCTTTATTCCAAAATAACTTTTATATTACATAATCTAATTTTTGTTTTGGTAGGAACTTTTTCCTAGTTAGAAACAAAACATTTCGGGAGGGGCCCGGGCCCCATGCCCCCCCTTATATACGCCCTGACAAAAATACAAACAATATCAACTAAGATAACTTGTTTTTAAAAATATCTAACTGGATGAGTGATTCAAAACACATCATTCATTTATCAGTTAGAAGTGAGGAACAGCGGCTTAAAGATTCGCAAATTTTTAAAAATATTTTTATAATTTAACTGATTGAGCACAACAAAAGGCTAAACAAGAAGTAGTTGCTCAATCCGTTGCTAGGCAATGCCTTTAAAATATTACATCACTAAAAACTGTTTTATATAATAGACTACTTATCTATAATAATCACAACAGATTAATAATTATCATTACTATTTTAGTTCAAGGAGCCAATCTATGGAAGTAACGAACCTAGTTTTACAGACTTCGTAGCGCCTGGTGTAATTCTTACGTGAGTTAATGGAATAAATAAATTATTTTTTGTTTATTTATTTTACTTTGAGTTCTGGAATTAAAACCTTCATTGTTACAGAATTGTATTCTTCTTGGCCGTTGCATTGACTTCATCCGCTCTTATCATCGAGAGAATGGAAGGACTTTTGGATAGGAGTTGGGTCGCAGGTGATGAAAAAATTTATATTAATAGTTGTTATTTGTTATATTTATATCAGTTGTTAAGTGATGCAGTTACGAAGTCACACCCCTCCCCCCCAACAGCCCTGAAGAAGACCTGCAATGTGGGTCTAAACGTCGGCTCTCCAATGAACAGTACTCCATAGTTAAGAGCAATTTTTTTTTACCTCCACCCGGACCAATTATATCAATATTGTCAATGTCAGTTTTAATACAATGCTAGAATAATTTTGAGATGTAGCAGATAATTTTGAGATGTAATAGATTTTTGAGAACCCAGTGATGAGTCCCGGCCTCCACCAGCAGCTTCCGCCAATTGTTGCGGTTCTGAGCAGCTGCCATCCAGTTGTGCACACCAAGGAAGTTTCCCGCATCACCTAAGCCTGGGTCTTCCTGTCCTGTATAGAGGCTCTGTCAGCAGCTTCCTGGGCAAATCTTCCTCACTCATGCGAGCCACATGCCCTGCCCACCGCAATCGAGCCAGCTTTATGACCTGGACAATATTCGGTTCTTTGAATGCGTCATAAAGCCCCTGGTTCTTGCGTCTCCTCCAGTTTCCATCCACCAGCACTCCTCCAAATATCCTGCGAAGGGTTTTCCGCTCAAACAGGAGGAGTTCTTGTTCGCAGGCCTTGGTTGTTGTCCAGGTTTCCAAGCCATACATCAGTGCAGGACGAATGATGGTCTTGTACAGGTGCAACTTTGTTTGCCGAGAGAGTATGCGGCCACCAAGCTGTTTCCTCAGACCAAAGTATAATTCTTTTTCTTATTTCGACATCTACTTTGTTGCTCTGGGTCATCGTTAAGCTTAAATACACCAAATCGGAGACCTGTTTGAACATGTACTCCCCAAAGGCCACCATCTCACCCTCCTGGGTCTCTTCTGCCACCAAGTACTTGGCCTTTGCCTGGTTCACGCCGAGCCCAAGTCTCCTCGCAGGACCCACCAGTGCCAGGAATGCTTCCCTGACAACCTGTAGAAAGCGACCAAAGATATCTATATCATCCCCATAGGCTAAAATTTGTACATTCCGGTTAAAGATGGCCCATCCAACTTGCTCGCCAGAATCCCTCACAGCCTTCTCCAGGGCATTATTGAAAAGAAGGCAAGCGAGGGCATCTCCCTGCCGTCCCTCCTCATTCGCAAGGAATTCTCCAGACAGATCTCCACTGACGCACACCGAGCACATCACCCCATTCATTGTCAGCCTCACCAGGCGTAAGAGCTTCCGTGGGATTCGGAGTTCCTCCATAGCTCGGTAAAGCTCTTCGTGGTGGATGCTGTCATATGCTGCCTTGAAATCGATGAAGAGATATTGCGTCTTCAGCTTATATAAGTGAATATAGCCAATACTAATAAAAGACTGGGAACCTGAAGTTTTGATATCCATACCACCAATCACTACAGTAAAGCATCAATTTTCCAAACATCAATTATATGAACACTCAATTATCCAGACTAGAAAGGGCTAAAGGGGGATCGACATTGAGAATCCAAAAAAATAAGTTTGAAGAGTATTTTCTATAAAATTAGATTTTCTAGAACTTTTATTATGAAGCTCCAGTCTTGTTTCTTAATAATTACGCATTTAGCACAAAATGAGGCTGGTTAGTTTTTTGATGAAAACAGTTTGGTGAGACAGATAGTAGGCATTTCGTTACTGAAAACTGTTTTGCAGCTGATTACTTGACACGGTAAAACACAATGGAATATTTTTTTTATTTTTTTTTATACAAATATGATTGTTAAGCATTCTCCTTTTTTAAAAGTAAATTTCGATTATCTGTACTGTTGATTTACCGAATCACACTCGACAACATTAGTTAGGATAATCGACACACAATGGTATCTACTAATTTTTATCCATTGATTACCATCCAAATCCAAATCATATATTTACGTAACTAAATAATAATTTAAATCAGTAGCCTTCTTTAAATCAATACCATGTTGTTACTCCATTTTTTCCTTCGACTTTCCTTTGGTTTGAGGATATAATAACCAATAAGGGAGCAGATTGGCGTAGTGGTAGAGCACTGAGTTGCCGTGCCGAAAATCTTGGTTCAAATCCCGCCGCTGGCAAGGTTTTTATTTAGTCTGTTAGCAGCTGGAGATGGAACATATGGGATCTAGGACCCTCCTGGGGCACACCCAGCCTCTAAAAGTGGGTACCCAAGATATGTGGGCGTGGAGGTAACTCAGTGTGTTGAGTGCTGAGATGCCATTCTGAAGTTTCTGGGCTGAAATCTGTGGACGCTGTGGTATTTACACACCCACCTGGGGCTCACTCAGTGTCTATAGAGTAGGTAACCTTAAAACCTGGCATTTGAGTGTGATCTTGGACAGATCATCTCCCTGTACAACTGTTATACTAGAAACAGTACAGTCTCCACCATGTATTGAGCCCAAGACCGTTCACAAGTTGTAGTGTTACAGATTTATATATATATATACATAAGATAAAAAATATTCAAAACTAATCTTTTTCTTTCTATTTCAGGTGTTCTCCCTCACGAAATTTTGTTTTCTCACGTGATATGCCAGTTCGTTGTTATGTGTGGCCAGACAGCACTTGTACTTATATTCATGATCCTTGTGTTCGGCGTCGAATGCAAAGGAGACATTTTCTTGGTTATTTGCCTCACGATTCTTCAAGGACTTTGTGGGATGTGCTTTGGTAAGGAGCTTCTATCTGTTTCTTTTTTCTTTTTTTTTTATTTATTCTTGAGAATATTTTTTGAATTCTTAATGTTTTACTAAGAACAACAAATTTAAATATATATTTGATTTTTTTTTTTATACTTATACATGATTATAATTTAAATATATGAATTTATTTTATAAAATAACAACATGGCAGAAATATTCTATTGCACTACAGACTGACAGACAAAGACTCTTGTGCAAATACCATATTAGACCCATCCACAAAAGTTATGAACAGTTTTTGTATCTTCAAAAAGGTAATATACTGTTTGTCTTTTTTTTTCAATTACTTTGAACCAATCAAAATACTTGGTACGTAACTTAGTCTTTTTATTATATTTTAAAGAACAATATTTCTTTTTCTTTTTCAATTACTGTAAGACTCCTTATTATACGTTACTTTCATAATGTTGAATAAAATATACGATGTTTTTAAAATGATATGTAATTTTTTAAATTTGCATATCTTGTAATAAGTACATCAAGTATAATAGAGGGTCTTAAGATATTATTAACAACAATTAGATTTTGTTCATGTTATTAGATATATTTGATATGTCTTTTATCTAAAAAGATTCATTTCAATAACTGTAATACACTAAATTTTGTATTTTGTGAACATTTCAGGATTCGTTATATCGGCAGTGTGCGAGTTGGAAAGAAATGCCATACAGCTTGCTTTGGGCAGCTTTTACCCGACATTACTTCTTAGCGGTAAATATAATTTTCTATTTTTAGTAAACATAATTAATATTATTTACAACTTACTTTCATTAGTTTATAAAAAATGAAAACACAGAACAAATGCTGCCTTTTTTGACCCACATTGCATGCTTTTCTTCATGGCTTGAGAATACAAGATACAATAATCATGAATTGATAGTAATCTTCATAAATTAATAGTCAATATCCAATCTTTAAATATAGAACGTCTACCATTCCTCAGCAGATTACTTTGTATTTTTTTTTTTTTTTATTGCTTTTAAATATTTTTAGCAAAATAAAAATTATTTGCTAATTTAGGAGTTGAAAAAGTATGTTTTTGATGAGAGAAAAAATCATTGCTTTGTGAGTAAATTTCCTGTGGTTGAAATATTTTTTAAGTATACAATGGGGGTGACCTGTGGTCTCGTGTTCATAGGCTAGCAGGTGCCCCAAGGATTTTTTTAAGGGAGTAAAAATCCTTAGTTATGCCTTCCTTCGGAAGGGGCGTTAAACGGGGTTCCCCAGCCTGTGTCAGGTACTCGTTAAAAATCCCTATCCTGGTTAAATCTGAATAGATAAAATTTAGAGCTCCCACTGTAGCATAGGGGGGACCTTTGGTCTAGTGATTAGCGTAAAAAACTACTAAGCCCAAGATTGCGGGTTCGTAGGCCGGCAGGTGGCCCTAGGATTTTTTAAAGGGAGTAAAAAATCCTTAGTTATGCCATCCTTCCGATGGGACGTTAAACGGGGGTCCCGAGCCTGTACGATGTCAGGATGTATCTTTAGAAGAACTCTCTTAAATTGCCACAGCCAATATTTTTAATCCATGCGTCAAAGGTGAAGCACCCCGAAAATTTCAATGGAGAAGATAGATGTTAATTATGCAAGTTATGGCTTCCAAGCATAACAGTAGTAAAGAAGAAACTGAAACATCTGAAAGAGAAGATAAATCAGATCATTGGAAGAATATGCTCTGTAACCTGACCTGAACAGATATAAATACCTAAGGATAGGACATTTTCAGTTTCAGATTACGCCCTGAGGAAGGTAGTTGCATGTCTACCGAAAAAAATTTGACAACACGGTTGAAACCTGAAAAACTTTTGATAAATGGATTCATTTCAAGAAATTTTTGAAATGGTCAGATGGCTGCAATTTTATTTGTGCCTACATTTCGGCCTAACGTCTGCCCATCATCAGGGTTGAGAATAAAACGAAACAGAAATAATTCTAATAATTGATAATTTTAAGGTTAAATTATCAGAATAGTATTGTAACAGTCCTACAATAATGTTCTTGTATTAAGACAAAATTAATTTGTTTGGATTACATTATCAATCGTATTTGTTCCAGGTGTGATCTGGCCAGTGGAAGGAATGCCGATCGTGCTGAGGTATATCTCGGCCTGCCTGCCTCTGACCATGGCTACGACCTCGCTACGGTCCATGCTAACCAGGGGTTGGAATCTCCTAGAGACGGATGTCTACCTCGGCTTTATCTCAACCATCTTATGGATCGTCGCCTTCCTCACGATATCCCTCCTTGTTCTCAAGTTCAAGCGGGGTTAAACTAGTCTCTTCTAAGGCCCGGGGCCTGCAAGATAATTCAAGCCATAGTCCTTACTTTCTTTATCTCTCTTATTTCCTCTTTTTTTTTTTTTTTTTTTATAAACATATATATAAATATTTTTTTATGGGGCCGAATTATCGGCTTCTTGTATATAATGTAAAGTGTCATAACAATGTGGTGTATTTATTTAAGGAGATTTTACTGACGAAAGAGGTGATATTTACAGGGTCGTTAAGGGTTATGTCGTCACGATTATTGTTGTGGTGGCCTGTAAATTTATTGTGATACTTTGATTTATTTCTCAGCACGATAAACTAACTATTGGGATGAATATTGTTTAATTATTTTGACCATTTTTTAGATGATTGACTTTAAAATTTTCTAATATTTTTTTTTAATGTCGATAGTACCACTATGAACTCATCGGCCAACACAATTATCGTTTACTATATACATTATTTTTTTTTTATTTTCTTTTCTCTGACCCGACCCTTGCGTAGCTCACCTATAGTTAATGTATTTAGCTCAATCTTCTAATCAAATATTTTCTTATGATACTTTAAATAAAAGAATGTGATATGCACATTTTGCGGAAGTTACGTTTTGATTTGTAATTCATTGTGTACCAATTGTATCATAGTTTAGGTCTGGATAAGATTTACGTCTTCATTTTGGCTGGGCAGTTGCAAATTAGTTAAATTTTTTTTAAGTTAAAAATTTATTTCTTTTGTATTATATATATGAAATAAATTGTTGTAGAAATTAGAATAAGATATACATATAAATATATAAATAAATATCAGCTTTTGTATACAATGCCATTCATTGCCTCTGTAAGCCAGTTGCGATTCGAGCATATTAATTTCAATTCAGATATCAAATTTAATTTGAACATGTCAAGCCGCATCTTTGGAGTTAATGAGTATTTTGTACAAAAAATTACTTTGTTTCTCTATAGCTCATTATAATGTCTGTTTGGGTAGATTCTGTGAGATTTACTATCTAATGGAATCTTATTTAAACTATAAAGTTAAACAATGTAGAGTTTTGCAAAATATAATCATTAACTTTGAAGAAGTAGCTTATTCGTACACCGAGTCATTTAATTCTTTAACTAATAGAAATAGACATACATTTATTAATATATATTCTTTATTTAATATTAAAAAAAAAAATTATTATTTAAGTAAATCACGAATTGATGGACGTAAGGTTTTAGAGAAACGTGAATAGAGAATTCAACATTGTGATAGTAAAGAACCTCGGGTATATTTGGTATTTCTCATTCAGCTCTAATTCCACATTTAACTGTGATGAGAATATGGAGTAATTGCTCATATTATATTTTATGATTATTATGTATTATTATTATTTCTTAATTAGTTGTATCACCCATTTTCTCAACACAGGTCATCATCGGTCATCTTCTGAAGCTTTATTGTATAGTACAGTAATTATAACTTTTAGGCACTGGCTGAAGAGAAATGTATAATCAACCCAAATTTGTACCTTAAAAGGAAGTGTTGTATCTATTTTTCTTTAAGTGTATTTGTTAAATAAATGAAAATTAGTTAAATTTTTTTAGTTTTGCTTACCTTCTTCTTCCTCTTTGACATCCTCTTGTGCTATTACTAGCGTTGAGGTGCAGTTTTGCTTTCTTCAACTTAAAATTTTAAAAATCTGTATTTTAAAAATGCTAATGAGATGAATATGTGAATTAATATGAATGAACATTCATATAATACTATATACAGTAGTAAATAAAATAAGGAAGAATAATGCACACAAGATGTTATTTAAAAAAAAAAAAAAAAATATATATATAACATTATTATTATAGTATATTATATATATATATATATATATATATATATATATATATATATATATATATGTATGTATGGGTGTGCTTTACATCTTCATATGACACGGATAGGCCCGTAGGTATCCGTGTGTGGGATTTTTACCCACTAAAACCACCTCCCAACACCTGTTTTCCACACTCTATCGGACCGCCGTTAGGCATTACTTCGTGGAGGGGAATGGCTCTGTGCCGCCTCATGGCCATTTCCAACTTGTAGCTTCTTGATCTAGATTTTCTTCTTCAAGAAGGCACCAGTCTTTACTTATTCTCTCGCCTTGTCCTTTCCTCCTTTCTCAGTCTTTTGAGGACCCCTATGGTAAATTTTTTCACCACTGCCCACTGTTTATCCAACTTAAGCAGACAATTCACTTAATTTTCAGGAGTCACCTTCTTTCCACAAGTCAGCTCCAATTCCCTTCTCTAGGCAGTGAAGCGGGGACATTAAAAAAAATACATGTACTGTTTTCTCTACCGCCATAAACGTTGGGCATTCAGCACTGTCGTCGAGTTTATATCTGTACTGATAGGCTCTAAAGCATCCATCTCCAGACAATAGTTGTGTTAGATGAAAATCCACCTCGCCATGTCTACGATCATACCATGGACCTATGTCAGACACCGACCGACCTGTTGGTCCACTTTCCGGTCTTGGCCGTATACCATTGCTGTTGCCAACGGGCGATGGTGGTTTTCCTCTATTCCCCATCTGTTTTCTTTCTTCAACCAACATCTCGACCGGAGGCATGCGGGCAATTACACATACAGCTTCGTAGGAAACAGTCCGAAAAGGACTTGTTACCCTCAATAACCCTCTTTGATACACTGAGACCATCTGTCTCTTGTACGATGCGGTGGACATGGCTTCTGTCCTGATTGGAGCTCTATATAAAAGAATTGAGGAGACAACAGTTGCTAGGAGCTTTCTGCAACTCTCTTTGGGTCCTCCAATATTCGGCATAAGGCGCGTCAATAATGAAGTAACTCTTGCCGCTTTGGCGCTGATGTGTGTGTGTGTATGTGCAGTCGTACTTGGATAATTAGTTACATCAGAGGGTACGTTAATGGAAAATGCAGATAATAAAGTAGCTGATGTAGAATCTAGGCTAGCAGAAAAAGTTAACGAAATTAGGCAAAGAATGGAAGCTCTCGAGGGACGGATGAGCAATCCACCGACGAACGACACAGAGCGTTCCTGCGAGGGCAGCTATCATAATACCATTCTGCCCGCCTATGCTGGGGCACCACTATTATAATTATAATGAACAACAATGAACAATGAACAAACAATGAATCGACAAAGGCGAAAGAGTCATCTAGAATGGTTGGGCATGTGGAGAGAATTGACCCAGCGAGAATTCCAAGAATGATGATGTACGGGAATACCGAATGATGGCTACAGATTGAGAGTGATCTCATGTGGCTCGGCAAAGTGGAGGGTGACCTCATATTCGAAAACAATTTTAGGAATGCCAATTACGGTTAATGGACGATTAACATAATATGACGTGTAACAACAACAAATCATCATCGTTGTATATCTCAATCAATAGCTTTGCTATTGATATGTTAGAACCACTCACGTAAAATAAATATTAAGGTTGTCCCTTCAGTGTTGAGCTATCTCCATTATGGAAAAACGAAATCTCATTCATTCATTCCATGATCGTCGGGCAGATGATAGGTCATCGTGACAAGAAGAAGACTTCGGAACTGATCTGGTGGGGGCAGACTAGGCTGGTCATGGAGGAAGTCTTCAGAAAGCCTAGAATGACGGGCACATTCCCCTTCAACACAGGTTACGATGTTTTAATATGGCCACCAGCTGTTGTAGCTCTTTTCAGTATCATACTAACCATTCCGGGCATATATTATTCCTTGAATCTTGAACTGAACGTGAACATTTTAAACATAACATTGATCAGGACCTTAAGAGGTGTTACGACGAACACTTGCAACATAATCGTACCATTATGGATGATTTGGAATAATAAATGTTTCGTAAAACTTCTGAGATCTATCGCTTCCGTGGAAAAGGAGCTGGACAAGGCATCGCTAGAATGGACCTGGAAGGATAACCGCATCTCTTTCTTCTTGTTTCCTGTGATATTGATACTTATAACGATATATCAATGTATTTGGTTTTATTTTAGAACGGATTTTTTCCATGCCGTTATATTTGGCATCCTGGTAATCTGCAAGTGCCCTTCCCTTTCTTACCTGTGGCAGTACCTCGCCCTACACGATGTCCTTAGTTCTCTCATGGCCAGGATTGGCGAACTCAATGACCCTGATAGCTTCGTCAACTGCTACCACTCCTTAATTCTGGCCTATCGCGCCATAGATCAAATATATGGAATAAATATCTTAATGTTCTTCGTAATGGCGATGCAATCTGACCTCAATAGCCTGCACTTCGCTTTCTCGGACAATAAGTTTGGTTACTTGTTTATTTGCAAGATCCTTTGGGCTTGTTTTATTTCATCCATCGTATTACTGATTATAAAGAGGTGTAACTCTTCAATGGAACAGGTTAGTTATATTTCTTTAATGAATTTTACAATCTAATATTTACATCTTTCCAAAAAATCCCGTTACGCCTCCCATCTCTCCAGTTACCATCTTAAAGTCCTTTTAATTTGTACCTCACCCATCTTCGCCTGTGGAATAGTTAGCTTGACAAACGCCAAGCTTTTGAGCACTCCTATGCTCAAGATCACTGTTTCGTAGCCCAGCAAGTGACCTTAAGATGTTTTTATGGGAGAAAACATCCATGTGGTCCTTTAGAAGGAACTTAAAATATCCCGTCCCAAGCATGCGCGGTACAAGTACTCGTTAAAGATCCCCATCCTAATTATATTATAGGCAAAATTTAGGACTCTCACTGTAGCATCGTCCAACTAGCCGTAGCAGCATAAAGTTGATGTGATGTTAAATGAACAAACTAAAATCTATTTTTGTAAAATAATTTAATTTTTGGTCTTTTAACACTTGTTTATAACTAAATTTGGTTGACCTCTTAAGACGTTTTAATTATAATAATAACAATAATAATAAAACATTCGATACCGATATCATCAATCTCTATTAACAAACGTCCATCCTTGGATTACTGCCCAAATCCAAATCCGTTTGAACCCGCAATCCTCCCGCTAATGTCTTGGTCTACTCCTCGAAAAGTCGGCTGGGTGCTCATTACTTTTTAGAGATACGCTCTTTCCAAACCCAAATCAATCTTAGCAATTCAATTACTTCATTTACTACTCCGCATTGAAAAAGACCCTCTTAACTAAATTAATTATTAAAAAAACCGGCGCACCTGGAATTTTGTCGTTTTTTTATTCCTAGTGCAAATAATTTAATTTTTTCTGCATGTGCCAAGTAAAGTATACGTCCTATGGGATAACAGATTGAAAAACAAGAAATATCTGAATAGAAAAACAATTTTATTCACAAAAACTCCAAACCCATATAAAATAATAAAATATTCTTCGGCAGTTTTTCTTCACTAAATTTCTGTTGTTATTTTTTTTTTTTTTTTTTATTAACGGGTGATTAAAATCACTTGCTCCCCATGCTTGTATCGCAGCCTGGATTCTTTTTGGCATGCTGCTAGTTAAGCTGGCTACTCTTTCCTGTTCGATGCCGTCCCATTCTTCCACTAGCGGGGTTCTGAGGTGTTGAAGGTTTATTGGAAAATCGAGTCGCCTTTGGATGCACCTCCCTTCCTCATTTTATAGGTCTTCTATGAGATTAAGGTCTGGCAGCGGGCTTGGCACTGTAGGATGAGTATACAAACTTCATTAAGATAGTCACTACATTTGCAACATGTGATCGTGCGTTGTCGATGATTGCGTTGCAACATGAAATCATCGCCATAAAATCAAAGGGGCGAATGGCACTACATACTCTTCCAGAATGTGCACCTATGTGCAGTTTGATTCTGTCTCTGGAACACATGGAGATCAGTCTTCGCCACTAAAGTGATCCCACCCCAAACCATTACAGACTCACCTCCATAAGGCTCCCTCTCGCAGATATTGCATGTTGCAAATCGCTGTCCTGGCCTTCTCCACACTTTAGCCCGATGATCTGAAGCAAATAGTGAAAATCTCGATTCGTCTGAAAAAAGTACTTGTGCCCAGTCGTTTACTGTCCACGCTGAGAGTTTCCGAGCAAACATAAGACGAGATACCCGGTGTGCTGGGGTGAGCTGAAGCCCCGTAGCTAGCCGTATTTGATTGAAGGTGAACTTCATGAAGCAGCCTCCGCACCGTATCTACACTGATATTCACATTTCGGGCAAGCCATTGATTGGTCTCCACGGCTGTAAGAAAGTGATTTCTTGACGTCTGCATCGGAATAAATCTATCATCAGCGGGATGAGTCGCTCTGGGCTGACCTTGACATGGCCTCCTGGTTAAGTTACCAGTCTCCCTGTCCCTCTGGCCTGTCCACCGAACGCTGGTTTCTTCCTAGCCCTAAGGACCTAGCCACATAGCGTTGGCTTCTCCTATCCTCTACCAACGCGACGATCCTCGCGACCGGTTCGGTGGGTAAAACCATTCTGAACAGCAAACAGGATAAGAAGAAGAAAAAAAAAGGCCTTAAAAAAAAGTGAGAAAGTGAATGTAAAAATAAAACGTAACTACACAATAACTGGAGATGAACTAATGTGAAAATCATTATTATTCTAGGACAATAAAGGACTTTGTACTGGATTATTGATATGAAAATCTTTCTAGCCGTTATCATGGTGCGCCAGTTTTTTTGGTGTTTAGTTTGTATTATAATTGCTTCTTATAATAATTAAATAAAATCGATATATTAAAAACTACATGGAAGGACTTTTTATTGACTTCTACTTGTAGAGTACTTCCGTTTGTTGTTGGCCTTGGCTTCTTTAACAATTTCCTTTAGTCAATTCGATTTCTAGCCTTTTGTTTACATACTGCGACGCCTAACACTTTAAGGTACTCCTAAACACATTCATTAGGAGTATTCAGCGCTTGCGAGGATGGCCAACCCTTTTTGTACCAATTATAGGATCTTCCACGAGCTCGGTACTCATCTATCATGAATTCTAATTATACGCCCTAACCAATCCATACGGGGTGATGTATTGGACCACATGGAATCATCCTTATACAAGGAATTCACCTCGGCATTCGACCGAAACCCTCAAAAGTACTTAAAATTATCAAAAACCGGATTATACAATTTCCTTAAAAACTGGAGCCGTTTTTTTATTGCAGCAGTTTTACTAATCACATAGTAAAAGTTTCATTGATATGTTAGACATGTTTATATAATAGAATATTTGAAGTAGAAATGTTTAGGATAACAAATAAACATTCACAATATAATAATTGGTTTTAGTAATCAATTAAAATAGCTTCTCATGTTTTGACATTTAGATTGTTGTTCATGTTTCGACAGTTTGTTCGTTGCGTTGCTTTTTCGTTAGTGTAATAGACAACATCAATTATATTCAATAGGGAAGCTGATCATTGTTCAATTATATCAACTATACTCGTGCCTTGCAATTTGGCTAATGTGGTGATAAACACGCCTAAATAAATAAACAATCATCATTGCTATATTTCTCAATCAATAAATCTGCTAGTGTTGTGTTGGAACAACTCTTGTAAAATAAATGTTATGATTGTCTCTTCGGTGTTCGGCTAATGGCATTGTGGGAATAGGAAAGCTTACCTTCATTCGATGATCGTCGTGCAGATGATAGGTCATCGTGAAAAGAAGAATTCAAAGAAGGCTTCGGGACTGGTCTGGTGTGGGCAGACGAGTCCGTCCATGGAAGAAGTCTTCAGGAAGGCTAGAACGACGGGTACATTTCCCTTCAACACAGGTTACGATGTTCTAATATGGCCACCAGCAATCGTAGCTCTTCTCGGTATTGTACTAAACACATTAGGCGTTTATTACTCCACTACTGTCGAACTGAATGCGAACATTTTCAACTTACAATTGATCAGGGCCTTAAGATGTGTCCAGACGAACGCATGTAACATATTCGTACCATTATGGATGATTCGCAATCGTAAATATATAATAAAGCTTCTTAGATCTATCGCCAATGTGGAAAAAGAGCTGGACAAGGCATCATTGAAATTCGACAGGAATATTGACCTCGTTCCTTTCATTTTGTTTCCTGCAATGATGACAATTATTGGCGTAACTCAAGGTGTTTGTTACTACATGAAATTAGACTTATTGAGAGCCATAACATTTATAATTGTGATCATATGTATATGTCCATCCATGTCTTACCTTTGGCAGTACCTCGCCCTTCACGATGTCCTTAGATCTCTCATGATCAGGATCGGCCAACTCGACGACCCTGATAGCTTTGTCAACTGCTACCATTCCTTAGTCAAGGCCTATCGCGCCATTGACCAACTTTATGGTTTGCAGATCTTACTAATCTTCACAATGGAGATGCAATCTGTCCTGCACAGCCTACACTTCACCTTCTCGAACAATAAGTTTGATGTTCTATTTATTTGCCAAATCCTTTGGGCTTGCTCTAATTCATCTATCCTGTTGCTTATCATTAAGAGATGCACTTCTTCTGTGGCACAGGTGAGTTATTTTTCATTTTATAATTTTTTACAACAGAAGGCAATTAGGAAAAAGAAACAATCTTAATATGAGTTGCTAATTAGTTTCACTGCCTAAAAAATGATCTGAGAGAAAATTTAGTTCGTTTTATCTGAATAATATTTAAATAAAAATATGGAATGCCGCAATTAAAGATACATCAATACTATATCATTAATGAATAAAAAACATAACACTGCCTTGACGTGGTTGAATGACTAGGAGTTGTTTAGTAATTAATGATTCATTTTCATGCCATTAAATAACTGTATAAAAATATTAGTTGACCTTGAATATATGAGGAAGAAAATGGTCCCAAATATTTTCTTGACCTCCACCCTGTCCATTTTCTTCCTCGTCATTAAATAACATTACATCTATTATGTGCTGATTATGGTTAAAGAGTTATACCAACTTTAAAAAAAAGGCGTTAGATATGACTGGTTACTTCTCGACAATTGCTTCATAACTTTTGCTTCTTCCCAACGACTGTCGCTGTCCTGTATCTTAAGGTATCCTTTATCTTCAGGTACCGATCCTAAGGGACATAAGCTACCTGCTCAGTGACCCTAAACTTTTTTCTAGTGTTCCAAATAGTGTCACACATAACAAACAGAGTTTTTGATGGTTTCGAAAGGATTACTGATAGCTCTAGTTATTTCGAACTCAAAAAAAGCAATGGTACTTGTGTACATAACGCACGGCCAAAGTTCTGCGCATGCCCGAGCGGTTACATTTTATAACAGTTACATTTCAACCAGTTACCTTGGATAACCTTTTAAAATATTTTTATTTGAATCTCAGATTCAAATAAAAATAGGATTGTAATAATATTGGAAATAAATAAATCGAAGTAATAACAATATAATTTAATATATAACATATTATAAAATAATGTGGTATATAATGTAAATAAATATAATAAAGAGATCAATAAATAATGCAATAGATAAACGATTTAAAATTAAAATAATTATTTAAAAGTATAAGTATAATAAATAAATAATAAGTATATTTAATCATAAATAATAAGTGTAGGATGTAAACAAATATAATAATGACATTAATAAATAATGGAACATATATCAAATATTTAAAATTCAATAAATTATTTAAAAACATAACATTCATTCGCATTTGGGTGGAAAATGGGTTGCTATACAGTTCAACATGGATTGAAAACAGTCTCTATTTCCATCAACCTGATTTTGTCGCCATATAAATTCTGCTAAATAAGAATCCAAATGATGTCTTGCTGTCCCCCCTATGTCTTTTGTTCCTCCATTTAGCACTACCAAATAAGCATTGTCGTATAACTATAAAACACCAAACAACAAAAAATGGACATTATTTTGTATTATTAACAAACAACAACTGAGCAAGAAACACAACAATGCTCGAACAGAGTAGTAAACAAACAATGATGGCCGTCCAAAATGTAAGGTTATCCAAGGTAACTGGTAGAAATGTAACTGTTATAAAATGTAACCGCTCGGGCATTGGCCTACTTTGGCCGTGCGTTATGTACACAAGTACCAAAGCAATATTAGCTCAAGTAAATGAAAATCCGGAGTTTTTGGAAGAAAAACACTTACAGCCATTTCTTTAACTTAATTCACATATTAATTTTTAATCCTCTAACTCATTTAGGTGGCGATGACTTATTTAAAAACGCTTTGATCATGCCGAAATTTCAACTGAACATCCTTCCCACTTCTGTTGCATTGTTATGTCTGAAAACAACCATTCCTTTAGATTCATTTGATCCAAAGATACTGAGTGTATCTAAATTGGGAATAGTTATTTATTTGACAAGTAAGGAAAGTGCCACTTTATTACACCCGAGTGAACTTTAGGTGAATTAAACGAGGGTGTTATAAGCACTTTTCTCACGTGTTGAATATTACATTTTTTCCGCTAAAATTTAAAAATTAAGAAATTAAAGGTGAAACTTTATATTTGTTAAAACTACACTAGCGCTATCTCTTACAATTTTCTATTACTAACCATGAGAATTATAACTCTAGGACGGTTTACTCATTGAAACATTTATTTATTATTATTTAGAAAACAATATTCTGATAACACATACAAAAATAAAATAAACATAAATTATTATATCTTGATTTATATTTACATTTCGCTTCATATCTGACTTTGGATAAAAGTTGATTTATTGCCTGTTCAGCCTGTTCTTTTTTGAGAGGAGGAGTAAATTCTATGAATTTAATTAATTATTTAATTCATCACTGTCTGTTTCCATTTTTTATTTTTTTGTAGGTCACTGTTACCTAGATCTCCAAATTTCTGATGTGTGAAGGTTCTAATACATTGAAGGTTATATTAAATGTTTCTAAAAAATCGCTTCAAAATAAATAAAATCTATCTTGAATTAAATATAAAACAGTTCTAAAATTATTTATTTTAACATTTTAGGAATATAAAATAAATACTATTATAATAACGCAATTTAGCATTTCAAATAACAGAGTGCTAATTGTCAAATTCGATCTAGGTGGCTGTTACTTTTCCTCACTAGTGAGCCTACACCTTATTGGCTTTAGGATTTTTCAAAGGAACTAAAGGCCTTAGTTAGCCGTCTTACTGAAAGGAACCAATATGGCGGTCCCATACCTGTCAGGTACTCGTTACAGATAGCTATCCTGTTATTCCTGGATAACAACATTTAGGACTTCCACTGTAGCATCGTCTGAATAGCCATAGGAGCATAAAGTGACGTTAAATAAAACAAAGCAGTGTTCTCACTGTAATCAGTTCATCGTTCATGGCAGAAACATGCTATGCGATGTTGGGTTTCTGTATAATATATTTCTTGAAAACGAGCGGTACGGATTTCTGAATAAATGTGAATACCTTAGAAACCTGTTGATGAATTTCAAATGAAGCAAAAATTTGAAGCAACAGGGTTGGTTCCATTCTGCTAATTGACGTCCAATCTAAGATATACTATTTACCCAAACAAGTGGTTTTTTTAAAAATTTTGTAGCCAGAAACAATAATTATAATAGGCAAATAATATTAAAAGAAAAAGGTAAATAACTGTTGCATAACATAATAATCAGGTCCAACAATGAATCGACAAAGGCGAAAGAGTCATCTAGCTCATGAGACTATAATGGTTGGGGCATGCAGAGAGAATTGACCCAGCGAGAATTCCAAGAATGATGATGTACGGGAATACCGAATGATGGCTAAAGATTGTGAGAGATCTCATGTGGCTCGGCAATGTGGAGGGTGACCTGAAGGCGATGGGTGTAAACCACCTTGCGGCGGACAGAGAGGAAAGGCGGAAGTTAGCAGAGGCCATGGTTCTTCAAGGACTGTAGATATAAAATAGTCTGTAATAAAAATAATTAACGCCTTAGTACTCAGAAAGTTATCAATGCTTTAAATAGTATAGTGCTTAGAAAGCATATTCTAAAACAATTTTAGGAATGCCAATTACGGTAAAATGACGAAGAACATAATGTAACAACAACATGTAACAACAACAAATAAACAATCATCATCATTGTATATCTCAATCAATAGCTCTGCTATTGATATGTTCGAACCGCTCACGTAAAATAAATATTATGGCAGTCTCTTAAGTGTTGAGCTATTGCCATTATGGTAATACGAAATCTCATTCATTCATTCCATGATCGTCGCAGATGATAGGTCATCGTGATAGGATGAAGAAGACTTCGGAACTGATCTGGTGGGGGCAGACTAGGCTGGTCATGGAGGAAGTCTTCAGGAAGCCTAGAATGACGGGCACATTCCCTTTCAACACAGGTTACGATGTTTTAATTTGGCCACCAGTTGTCGTAGCCCTTTTCGGTATCATACTAACCATTCCGGGCATATATTATTCCTTGAATCTTGAACTGAACGTGAACATTTTCAACATACCATTGATCAGGACCTTAAGAGGTATTACGACGAACACTTGCAACATAATCGTACCATTATGGATGATTTGGAATAATAAATGTTTCGTAAAACTTCTGAGATCTATCGCTTCCGTGGAAAAGGAGCTGGACAAGGCATCGCTAGAATGGACCTGGAAGGATAACCGCATCTCTTTCTTCTTGTTTCCTGTGATATTGATACTTATAACGATATATCAATGTATTTGGTTTTATTTTAGAACGGATTTTTTCCATGCTGTTATATTTGGCATCCTGGCAATCTGCACGTGCCCTTCCCTTTCTTACCTTTGGCAGTACCTCGCCCTACACGATGTCCTTAGTTCTCTCATGGCCAGGATTGGCGAACTCAATGACCCTGATAGCTTCGTCAACTGCTACCACTCCTTAATTCTGGCCTATTGCGCCATAGAACAAATCTATGGAGTACAGATCTTAATCTTCTTCATAATGGCGATGCTATCTGACCTCCATAGCCTGCACTTCGCTTTCTCGGACAATAAGTTTGGTTACTTGTTTATTTGCAAGATCCTTTGGGCTTGTTTTTTTTCATCGATCGTATTACTGATTATAAAGAGGTGTAACTCTTCAATGGAACAGGTTAGTTATATTTCTTTAATGAATTTTACAATCTAAGATTTACGCTTTTCCAAAAAATCCCATTACGCCTCCCATCTCTCCAGTTCCAGCCTAAAGTCCTTTTAATTTGTTCCTCACCCATCTTCATCAGGGTCGTTTGTGGAATTGTTAGCAGCAGTGGTGTAGTGTGGTTAGCTTGACAAACCTCTATGCTCAAGATGACGGTTTCGCACCCCTGTAAGTGACCTTAGGATCTTTCTAAGGCAGACAAATAAAATCATGTTTATATTGTCCTTTGGAAGGACAATATCCCGTCCCAAGCCTGTGCGGTATAAGTACTCGTTAAAGATCCCTATTCTAACTAAAACTGGATATTCAAAATTTAGAAATCCATCTGTAGCATCGTCCTCGACTAGCCGTAGCAGCTAAATTTGATGTGATGTTTAATGATTAAGCAACAAACTATTTATATAAAAGAAGTTAAGTTTTGGTCTTGTAAGGCTTGGTTATAACCAAAATTTGGTTGACCTCCTAAGAGGTTTTAATTATAATAATAAAATATTCTATACCGATATCATTAATCTCTGTTAACAAACGTCCATTTTTGGATTACCACTAAAATCCAAATCCATTGTTCCCGCAATCCTCCCGCTAATGTCTTGGTCTACTCCTCGAAAAGTCTGGTGGGTGCTCATTACTTTTTAGCGATACAATCGTTACTCAGCTCTTTCAAACCCAAATCAATCTTAGCAATTCAATTACTACTGCGTATTGAAAAATACCCTCTTAACTACATTATCATTGCTACTATAATAATTTTAAAAAATCGATATTTTAAAAACTACATGGAAGGATTTTTCATCCACTTCAACTAGTACAGCACTTCTCTTCGTTGTGGACCTTGGCTTCCTTAAGAATTTTGTTTCTGACTTTTCTATTCCTGGCCTTCTGTTTACATTCTGCGACACCTAACACTTAAAGGTACTCTTCGATCTTGCATCCACTGCCTGCATGGTAGGTCAACTATCCTTTTTCCATGATAGGACCTTGCAGGAGGATGCTCGGTACTCTTCTATCAGGCATTCTTATTATACGCCCTAACCACTCCATACGGCGTGATGTATTGGACCACATGGAATCATCCTTATACAAGCTATAAACATCGGCATCAGACCAAAACCTTCATACATTGCTTATAATATCAAAAACTGGACCATACATTTTCTTTAAAATCATTAGCTAGACAATTTTAAGCTGGTTTTTGATGGCAGCAGTTTAATAAAAGATTCATTGATATGTTCGAGATGTTTATATTTTCGAATATTTGAAATGTTTATAATAACAAATAAACATTCACTATATTATAATTGGTTTTAGTAATCAATTAAAAGAGCTTCTCATGTTTTGACATTTAGATTTGTTGTTCATGTATCGAAAATTGTGTAATAGACAACATCAATCATTTTCTCAATCAATAGATCTGCTATTGTTATGTTGGAACAGCTCTTATAAAATAAATATTATGATTGTCTCTTCGGTCTTTGGCTATTGACATTATCAAAATATGAGTTCTTACTTCTATTCGAACATACTTCTTGTCTTCGTGACAAGAAGGTGCCAAAGAAGGGTTCGGAACTTTGTTGGTGGGGGCACACCAGGCTGGCCATGGAGGAAATCTTCAGGTTACCTAGAATGACTGGAACCTTCCCCTTCAACTCGGCCTATGACGTTCTAATATGGCCGTCCATCCTCTTGGACATTGTTTCGATCTTGTTGAGTATCTCGGGGGTAGTTTTAATCGTCGATAAAGACGATGATTATCTGTTCCGAGGAGGTATAACTTACGTCTATGTAGTGAGGATCTTCAAGGGGGTATCCGTCGCTATGTATAACATACTCTCTCCATTGTGCTTGATATATAATCACAAATCCCTGATTAAACTTCTCAGGCATATCTCTTCAGTGGAAATGGATCTTGAAGAAGCCTCGGTGAAATGGCATTGGAAGAGGAAGAACCTCTCATTCTTCTTTCTTCCCGCGCTAGGATTGGCCATGGCATTGGTTCAGGTTATCTCTTTTTACTTCAAAGGTGGTTTCATAACAGCCTTTTCTTGCGCAGCCGTGTTCCTCAATCATTTTCCCGCCACGTCTTACGTATGGCAGTACCTCGCCCTCCATGACGTCCTCGGGTCCCTCATGGATAGGATCTGCGATCTCGATGACGCCTATTCCTTTGTCAACTGTTACCATTCCTTGGTACTCGCTTACCACGCCGTTGATGCTCTTTACGGATTGCAGATACTACTATACTTAACAATGTCGATGGGTACTTCTCTTCGTGTCTTGCATAACTATTTTTCTAACAAGGAGGTGGATTCCACGGTCTTCGTTCTACTGCTCTGGGGCTGTTTGTATGCATTTATGGTGTTATTGGTTATTAGAAGTTGTAACTCTTCTGTAACAAAGGTTTGTTAGTGATTGAATGAAATATTTAAATAAATTATAGACTTTTTTTTCAGTTTTTCCCTTTTAAAATAATCCTTAGTAAGGACTGTTTATTATTCAGTATATTTCATACAAGCTCTATTCTACATACCTTATAACCTATTATTAACTTAGCTACCGATGGACACTAGAATCCTCCAAGGACCTGGGCCTCCTCAAGTAGCTCAAGACTGTCATTTCTATTTTTTTCTCGCGCCCTCCATCTCCTTACTTAAAGCAACTCGAGGTCTCTTCGACCTCACCGTCCAACCAACTCATTCTTGGACTTCCTACAATATTTCCATACAACGGGCCTTAATCCTAATTTCTGGCATCCATTCTACATGACCAAACTTCCTTAATCCATTTGTCCTTCTAGCCCTAATTCCATTTGCACAGTTTTCATATAATCTTTTTACCAGCCTTCCTTCCATCTATCCAAAGGAAGTGATAGGCTATGTGCAGTGTTTCGATAAGGATTATTTTCTTTTTACTGCTAAGCACCTTTTCATTCCCAGCCATAATTCTTATTTTAATATATTCTTTTTTGTTGGAACCCTAACACGACTGGAGAGGCAAGAAACAGCTATACGCTTCCGACTACTTCAACACATATTAGACAAACGCTCAAAGCTTCAGATCAATTACAAAAGACTTATTTATGTGACTGTTATAAGACCTATATGGACTTACGGAATTGAACTATGGGGCTCCACCAAACCATCGAATTCCTCTCGTATTCAATCCAAAATCCTTCGCAAAATCCTAAACGCTCCTTATTTTGTCACAAATAAAACCATCCATAATGACCTTAACGTTCCATATGTTACCGATTTATCCCATTCCAGATACCTATCATTCCATAATAAACTCCAGGCCCATCCAAACCCACTAGTTTCCATCCTTGCATCCAATTCCATCCCGGACAATCCTCCCAGGCGTCTGAAGAGAAGATGGCCTCGGGACCTTATATTATAAAAATGTTATTAGAGTGCTGCCAGTGGTTAGTGCCTCTACATGCCCTGCCATGTATTTACTTATTCATATAGACCTTGTACTAGATGTATATATTACAGTTGTACAAATCAATAAAATAATTTTTTTTTTAATTCTTTTTTGTACATCCTGTAGTGATGACTTTAATACTCCATAAAAAATGTATATATTATAATATTTGTTGGCTAATCGGCTGCTATGGCTAATCGGACAATGCAACAATGGGAGACCAAACTTCGCCTATGCAGGTATAATTAGGGTAGAAATCTTTAAGGAATACGTTGCACTGAACATGCTTGGGACCCCATTACACGTTCCTTCCGAAGAACGTCATAAATAAGAATTTTTTATTCCTTTTTAAAATATTTAAACGATAAATGATTTTGAAACTAAGAGGTGTCCAAGAATCGAATGTCCTTCCTCTGTTGTTGAACGAGGAGAACAATTACTCCTACAAATTCTTTTTCCCACACCTTAGAGCACTCTTACATTTTTTTTTTTATTATTTAATTATTGATATTTACAACTATTTTACAGTAATATAACAAGTAACTCTTACATTTAAAAAAAAAAAAAAAACTTACTTTTATACAAATTTAAACCTGATACTATAATTGTTATAATTTTTCACTTTCCCAATTAAATACCAGGAGACCCTCATTACAACAGGGACAGAATGGTTATTTGTTTTGGATAAAGAAAAAAAAAAGCATTAACTGAATCATTCATTCATATCTAATAACAACAAAAAGAGATTACAATCATTTTTTTGTTTTTGTTTTTTTTTCAGTCTAAAATTGTGAATGAACAGCTGTACAAGAGAATGGTGTATGAAGACAACAACAATCTAATTAATGATGTAAGTATGTTTTACTTAATCTCTATTAAAGAGTTGCATATTCTTTTTATTAAGACTTAGAAGGGTTTATTCTTTTCATTATAAAATAATGAATATTCGGTATTTATACATATATAGGGGAGAGAATGGTACAAAATGGTTATAAAATCAGTCATAAAATCTTTATTTATTAATTTTGATACATTTGTGGAAAAATTCCAACTAAAAACCTTAAGTCTCTAAACTAAAACAGGAAATTGAAAATACCTGTCCAATATTTCGCATATTCAGGCATCCTCAGGGCAGAAAGAGAATAACAGCAAAGCAAAGCATGAATAATGCACCCAAAAAAAACATCTCACCACCTCCAAGACTCAAATGCAACTACTGAATCATAGGGAAGGTTACTAGATTCCCAGCTGGCTAAGGTTAGATAAAAACATCTGATAAATACCTCAGAATTTGAAACATCAATATACACTCAACAAACGTTATATGGCTACGTAGAATACTGTTATATAATTAGCCACAAAAGAACTCGTAAAGAGTGATTCACATTGACTGAAGTTCAATTCAACACTGTGATATCAATTACCAAAGGTACTCGTAATGAGTAATGTTAGTCTAGACCAAGTCTACACTAGAAGGAACTTGTAATGAGTGATCTTCACTGATTAAACTCCAATACAACAATGTCTGTAAGTGACTGACCGCCGTCACTAAGACAACGGCGGTCGTGTTTTGTCGACATATGAATTAATGTGATGCTTCGGTTTATCTATAAACAATTATCTACTAAATTCTAATTACAAAATAAAGTTTTATGTAATTACTCCAATATTTTCTCTCGTTCATTATAATCAAAACCAATTACAAACTAAAGAATTAAACATGAATATATATAAAAAAGTAATGAAACTAATTTATTTAAATTTGAAAATAACGATATATATATAGAGGAAAAAAAAGTAATGATACTTGTTTAAGGAGCGTTAACACATCCCTCCCAATAAATAGAGATGTAATAATAAAAAAGCTAAACTAGATAACTGAGACATTTAATAAAATAATTAATATATACATAGAGGCGATCCCGGGAGTTACATCACTATGATGAGTTATAGTGACTCTTCCCTACCATTCCTTAGTGATTTTCTATACCAATCCATTAACATACAACAACCTTCATATATCTACAGTCTCCTCCAATTCAAATCCTCAGTTCAGCACCACAAAACAAGATCCCACCTTTCCGATCTCTACACAAGTTCCCACAGAACCGATCCGTTCGAGCGTTCCCTTCTCGCAGTGTGGTAATCAATCCCTCCTTTTATCCGTCATGCTTCTTCACTTTGCTTTCATTTAAATCCTTGCTTTTACAACATCTACCGACATCCCAAAAAGATGCTCTCTAAGCAGTTTAATCATTTGCTTAAATAAATCAGTATTGAATAATCGATTTCGTTACTTATGCATTTTTTGTTTATTTTTCACAAAGAAGATATATACTATGTAAAGAATTTATTGCATGCCATCTTAATCATTTATTTTATTTAGTAACTGTTGTTATTAACATATTTATTCTCTACAATTGTTTAAAATTCTGTCAAGATTCGTACTTTTTAGTTATTTCATTTATATTTTTATTTTTATTACTCTTTAAATACTCCGTGATTTGTATTATTAGCCCACTGGCCAGGTTATATTATGTTTCTTCGTCTGTTCATTTTTGTTATTCTAATGGGACTTGGTCTCAGAATAAAGTTTGTTTTATATTATATTCTACATTTAATACACCAATAGGTAACATTTATTTATTGCAATATATTCTCTACTTACTTATAAAGACTTAATCGGAACGATAATTAAATGAAAAATATAAACAGTTTATAATGCCTATCCACCATTCTGTATTATGATTAATAATATATTTTTTTCTACAGAAATTACTTGCGTTTCACCTCACTTCTTGCAGAAAACTTGTATTCACTGCTTGCGGCTTTTTCACTCTTAACAACTCTCTCATTTGTTCGGTAAGTACTTCTAATTGTATGGTTATATATATCCTTATTTAAAGATTTACCATATAATGATGCAATTCAATAGGATATTATATAATATAATATAAAGTAGAGTTTTACATTAATAAATGATGGAGCAGCTATAAGGAAAAGAAAAGGCAGCCCAAAAAGTTTAAGATATAACATGACCAAGGTTTTTTCTGAAAATTTCAGCCATGAAATTCTTACTTCAAGCAGCATTGCAGTTATTTGTTGACTAATACTGTCCATTAGCGGAAGTGTGAAGCATCATATTCTAACTATGTTAAAGAAATAACAAAACTGCTTATTACCTCAATGAATATATGAAGAACTAGCTATAAGTTACTCGTACATCCGAAATTTCAGATGTCTAACTTCAAAACTGACGGATTCCATACAATATTTGAACCCCTATTATATTAAGGAGGAAACCCTTGGGATGGAATCATTCAAATCCCTTTCTTAGAGCTCATTTAAGCTATACAAAGATCCTATCTGGAAATTTCAAGATGCTAAATTAAGCGGTTTCTGCTGTGCGTTGACCGCAGGGTGTGTTAGTCAATCAGGTTACAGTTTTATATTAACTTCGCCTGTGTGGTGTGTTGATAATAAGTAGCCTATGTCCTTCCCCAGGCTTGAGATTATCCATATCAAATTTCATCACAGATGGATCAGCACAGCTGTGAAACATACATTGACACTGATTAACAAACGGGACGAACAGAAGTTACTTTCGTTTACTGTTGTTCGTGTCAGTAAAGGATTAGTATGTAATGTTATTGAAAAGGATTACTTAGTATAACGGTTTCACTTGTCGTGCGGCAGCAGCGAGAAATTAAAACTGAATAGAATTAGAATAATGTACGTATGCAGGTAATTTATCGATATGTTTTTAGTTTTGGCGGTCCTACTTACCTACTGCAATGTACGAATACACCTGTAAACTTTTTTTTTTTAACATCCTCTAAGATTTTATTTACAACATATGTACAATTTACAATATATATACCAGCAAATGCTTCTATATCAACAAAAGCCTTCTGTTACCTTTCGATTCCTGTAAACGATGTCACTTGATTTGTTTCGTTCAGCGAAAATATGTAGATTTTGTGAGTAAGAAACACGTGAGAAGGCTACTCGGAGGGCAGAATTTTATCCGATTTACTGGATATTTATCGATATATTAAGACCAAATTACACAAAATCATTATTATAAATTATAGCCTATGTGTTATTCTGATGTATAACCTGTATTACTGTAAAGTTCATCCAAATCCGTTCTTTAGTTTTTGCTTGAAATAGTAACAAACATACAAACTTTATCGTTTATAATATTAGTAGGATTGATTTTGTAATAAAAATGTAATAAAATTTACATCTTCAACTTAAATGTTTAATGACAAGTCTTCCAGAGGTATAAGAGTTTTTATCTAATAAAAAATTTGTATATGAAGGTTAAAAAAATAAATATAAGATAATTATGAATTATGAATTATTGAAGATTAAATCTCATAATAAAATAGAAATAAAAAAGTTGTAGCCAATGTCTCAATTATAATATTCAGCACAGAAAAATTCATGTTTATTTTTTTTAAATATAACATTTTTTCTTTAGTTTAGCAAAGTTGTAAAGAAAACAAAATAAAATCTTGAAAATTAAAAAAAAAAATATGTCTCCCTCATTAAAAAGTGATATCACAGATACTTTTCATTTAATTCTGATTTGAGCATTCCTTTTATCTCAGATTTAGTCTGTACTCTTACAATTATTTTAAGATTATATATATATATATATATTTGCAATTGTATTACTATTGTGTAATAATATTATACAATATTGTATAAATTAATGGTTTTTTGTTTGGTTTTTTGCAGATGTTTGCCTGCGCTACAACTTACTTAGTGATTATGCTGCAGTTCACACGAACCACAGAAATCCAAACCAATACGAACCAAACATTACAACATATGTAATTCTAAAACCTTAAGTTATTTTCAGAATAGCATAATTAAAATAAGATAAACAAGTAATGGAGCATTATATTCTGTTTAAAAAATAAAAATTTAATGTGAATTCCACATAATTTCTCTATCTACCCTTATCGCAACATGATGGCTTTAAAATTGATCCTGAATTGAACTAAAATAAAAATATTTACGTACCAAAGGACTCAAAACGACCCGTGAACGAGTCTTGGTTCAGTATGTGGTAGGCTGTACTATTTCTTGGCCATGGTTTGGCCTCAATCCGATATCAATCTTTTCATGACAAACTTTATTCCCACTCAAATCCGTTAGTTTCAAATTTAGCACCCTCTTCAATTCCCGATAATCCTCCGAGGCGTCTGAAAAGAAGATAGTATCGTAAGCTTCTAAGTTGAATTTGTTTTTCGAATGCTACCATTGGCCAGTTTTTCTCTATCATCTTTATTTACATTTACTTGAAGTATTCTATTATACAGTTGTAAATTTCAAGAAATAAATGAAATTTAAGTTATCTTGAAAGGTAAGATATCCTTGACATAGAGCCGAGGGAAATGAGGAAAAGCGGTGTTGACCAACAAAGCATAGATAAGATTTAATTGGGGCCCGATCAGGTAATTGCAGGTGAAGAAACTGCTCTTTATTGCCTTCAGGTAGGTCTCTATGTGCGAAAGTATTCATCGAAAGTTATAATTAATTTCTGCAATCCATGTGAAACTGTTCATTGAGTTGTTGTTGGGCTACTAAAATAGAATCTCAGGGGATAAAAATGTAATAGATAGTTCATTACTTACCTGTGTGATGATTAATGTGGGTAACTGGGTCAATCTAGGAAGGGTTACCTGGCAAAATACGTCTGATGTAGTCCGACCAAGCAACATTCTTGAGGTATATTGATTAGCATAATGAGCTAATATACTCAAGATCGCAGGTTCGCTGCCTGAAAGATGACCCCCGGGTTCGAGTCCCGGTCCTAGACATATCTTTTCTTTTCAAATAAATTTAAAAATTAGTATCAAATAAAATAAAATTAATTATAATAATTATAATGACGTAAGTCAATTAGATCCAAATTAAAATAATGTTCAAAGAACATCCTTCCCCTCGCATACTTTGCGAAAATGCGAGAACGCGGGGACTTAGGATCAGAGAAAGGAAAAGACATGACCACGACCGAGAAGCGTGCTTGATTAGGGCCCAGGATAGCTCAAGTGGTAGAGTCCCAGACTAGCGATCTGGAAGACCCGGGTTCGAGTATGTCCTGGACATATCTTTTCTTTTCAAATAGAAAATAAAAAATCTTTCATTAAGTATTCATTTGAAGGTACGTAATATGACGGTCCCGAGCCTATGCTGTGTCAGGTACTCGTTAACCCCAAGTACTGACATAGTTTTTCTTACGCTAGTACTGACACCTTGTCACATGGTCCACCTGATTTAGAAATTCATTAATAAATACAAAATAAAATATTTGTATTTATAGCAACATTTTATAACTTTTTATTTATTATATGAACTCTCAGTCAATTTAAATACAAGATATTTTTCAAATTTCAGTAAAAAAATAACAAACAAGATCAGTGAAGGACATAGTGAAAATCAAAAACTACATATTTTACAAATTGGGTATTTATAACAAATTAATTACAATATATTAAATATTGATTTAAAAAATTAAAATTGTCAAGTTCTTAAGCAATTGAAACTCAGTTTCTAGGAGTAATTCAAGCATAAGGGTTGGTTGAATTTGTCACAAAGGAAAGGTATATTCTTAATTTCTGTTTTTAGGGCATATCTAACAAAGCTTTCGCTTGTACCTTGGAAGTTTTCCCACGTTATCAACAAAGAAATCGACAATTCGATCGGTAAGCTGGTTTCTGTTTCGCAAATTCATCCTTCTGGTAATTTCAGAATATTGTGTGATGAAACGGGAGGGGAGTGGCTCAGTGGTAGAGCACTGAGTTGCCATGCCGAAAATCCTGGTTCAAATCCCGCTGCAGGCAAGACTTTTATTTAGTCTATTTGCAGCCGGAGATGGATCATATGGGATCTAGGACCCTCCTGCGGCTCACCCAGCTTCAACAAAATAATATAAAAATAGGGTACACAAAATAAGGGGGAAAATCTAGCGTGACCTAGGACAAGTCACCTCCTCGCAGAACCGTTGTCCTTGAAACAGTACAGTCTCTATCATGTGCTGAAACCCAGACCCATTCACGGGTTGTAGTGCTACAGGTTACAGGTGTGATGACACTCGAACTCATTTACCAGGTTTTGTTGTAGATCATTCTTTCCTTAAAAATCGCCACTCTCATTTCGAATCATATCCATTTCCTAACTGTGTCTTGCAGTTCTGACGCTGTTTCGTGATCACTTTCGATGTAGGCTCCGCCATCAAGATTCGAAAATATCAGTTTCTTCTTTCTCCAAGCTATCTGACAAGAGGCGAATTTTATCATAAATCATTCCATGCAAACATTTTTGATATGCTAGGTTATATTTGTTTGACAAAAATTATGAATAAATTCGAAAAGGATAACAAATATATTTATATATTTTTGTTTTGAAGAGAAAAGATTTGTCCTGGCCTGTATTCGAACCCAGTTCGTCTGCATCTCCGGTGCAGTGTTCTAAACCACTGAGTTACCAGGGGTCGTATCCAAGTTGGACAAATCCGTTCTCCTCACCGATCCTATAAGAAATATAGTTTATACTTTATTAGTATTTATAAATTTAGAAGTACCACTGATTAATATTAACTAATAAATATAAAACATTAAATGAAAACTTGACTTGAAAAATCAAAGAAACCGCACAAGTACTGAGGTATGGTCCATGGGGCGTAGCGTAGGTTATATTTTGTGAAGAAACATTAGAACCAGCCTTCCATTTTCACGTTCAATAAGGCTCTAGCAAGATAGGAAAGCACCGATTCATACGAGGATTTCTCAAAATGGGTAGGGTCGGAAATTACAGAAAATAGGTATCAAAATTTTCCCAGGGACCATGCCTTAGTGCCTAGTTCCCAGGGACCATGCATATATGACCAGATAAAGATCTCTATCCTAAATTTACCTGGGTAGGACTTCTTTAGGTGTTCCTAACTTACCCAATACCTTACATACTGGTCAGGTATTTTGAATCCTCACTGTAGCATCGTCCGAATAGCCTTAGTAGCTTAAAGTTAAATTAACAAATAAACAAACAACAACACACTCTAAAGCAACATAGACCTTCGTACGCGGGGTGAAGTTTATAAAAAAAAGAACCATGTAACATTATAGCCCATAAAAGGCCTTAGTTCAGTATATGGTAAAGACTGTACTGTTTCTTAGGTACAAATGAAGATATGTAAGGTCGTAAATTTTACAATAAAATAATATGTACAATGTTTTATATTATTTTTATTTATTTTATAATCTGTAAACAGGAATAGTCCTCTACAGATGGAGTTGGCAACATAACGTTAATTTCAATCTATATCTATCTAAATCTATTATAAAACAAAGTCCTCGGCCGCGTTGTTCCCTGTAAACTCAACAACTACTGCAGGGATTTTCATGCGGTTTTCACCAATAGATAGAGTGGTTCACCAGGAAGGTTAAGGTATATAATTTGTCGAGGTTTTGTATAAATGGGTTGGAATATCGATGGGTTTCACCAAAGACGCTGCCTAATCCCGTACAATTATCTACCGTGCAAGATAATAAATTCGTATATAAAGAAATATTTAGTTTTGTTTTTATTTTTATAATTTCTATATAATAAAGTACATTAGCTGAGATGGGAAGAAATAAAATCAAGACTCCCAAAGAAACCTAACCAATGATATTCCCGTGGTCCTTAGTGGCCGGTACGTGATAAAAAAAAATACATTACACAGACAAATTATGTAGGCATAATATGCCTTATTACCCGAGCTGGAGTGGGTCGCTAGTATTAAATTATTAACTAACACAGAATTTATCTAACAAAAAAACATACTAATTACACCATCATTGTTAATAATTAATTAATAAACACTAACTAAACTATACCTGTATTAAATCTTTAATACACAAAATGCTAGAAAAAAAACAATAGTTAGCACTGCCTTAACTGTCCAACAGTACACAAGTCCAGCCATCCATATGTATCTGTAGATAACTTTCTTTGCCGTACACAGAAATAAATATTATATTCTTGAGGTTTGAAATAACACAATTATTCTTCAATTATAAATATTCGCAACTTTACACATAATGTCATATAATTATAAATATCGCAAGGAAGAAAATAGTTGGTGGTGCAGTAAAATAAAAAACACAAAATAAGTGGTTACTTATTTAATTATGTGCCGACGTTTCGACCCACTTTGTGGGTCATCTTCAGGGCTATAGGAGGCTGGAGCAAGACGCAAGTTCAGTCTTGCTCCAGCCTCCTGCTCCACTAGCCCTGAAGATGACCCACAAAGTGGGTCGAAACGTCGGCACATAATTAAATAAGTAACCACTTATTTAGTGTTTTTTATTTTACTGCACCACCAACTATTTTCTTCCTTACTCTATCTTCCAGTCAACCATCCCCTCGCTTCTCATGAATTATAAATATCATTTATAGCTCAAGATATATGATAATCAGTAAGTCTATTAGATTGTCCACATTACTATTGTGGGAACAATATATCTTGATTAATTTATAACGTAAATTATTATAAATAGGACATTCAAACAGAATTACAGTTTCTGGTTCTTTTTGGTTACAAATAGAGCATAGCTCATATTCGTTTATGACATATTTAAAACCTTTATACATCAGCCTTAAGGCATTAATTCTTGCTATTCTGATTTGGCTTATTAATCGCAATTTATCAATACTTTTTATTGAGGCAATAAATAATAAATTAAATAACTAAAATTAATTGATTATATAATGCTAAATAAAAAAAAATATTAAAAAACTGAAATGAATGCGCATGAGAGTTGTGCTGAATGACATTTAAGTTGGGAAGAGCGCACGTAACTGGGGCGAATGTGCTCTCATTATCTTCGGTTATTTTCATGAACCTAGTTTTCGTTCGTATTATGGAATGTTATATAATAGCAAATATATTCAGATAATACGAAATTATGACTATGAATTCTGATTGTATCTCTCTCTATAAGATTTAAGAGTTAATAAAAAAATAAAATAAAGTGGAAAAATAATATTTAAAAAATTAACTCTAAATCTACGGAGGTAAATTTTAGATCTTATAACTCTTTTCTTCCTATTGAATATTGAGTATACTATTGCTAAGCTATTGAGTATACCTTCACATTTAGTTAAAAAAATTCGTGAACTGATTGTGAAATTCTTGAATTTTGAATCTATTTGTTACAATCGATAAGAATATTAACATTCGTCACTACTCAATGCATCAATGTTCGCATGCATAGATATAAGATTATTTATGCATTATGCACGCACAGATGCATTGATACGCAAGAAGCCGTAACGTATACAGGAAACTAGACCAATATTCACGAACAGTGTACCGATGTGTTGAAGTAAATTCGTCAGATAAATAATAATATAAAAAAAAAATATTGAAATATATATATTTTTTTTTTATTCTCTTTATTTCCAGATCGGCTATTCCTAGCCTTACATGTTTTTTTTAATAATGAATTTTAAGATTTAACACATCGTGAAAGTGTGGGTTTCGTCTCCTGCAAGAGACACCCCTAACTGTACATTATCAGATTATTTACAGAGAAGATGTAAATATTTAATAGTGTTTTTTCATATAAAAGAATGATAGTAGTTTGAATATAAAACATGTAAATAATTAAACAAAATTAAAATTAATGTAATAATAAACAGAGCTATAGTACTATAAAATGGAAAACTAAAAGAAAACATGATTGTATTACATTTTGTTAAAACGATTGGTGAGAAACTGAGAAACGTTATCTATTGAAATCACATCACAATATCTTTCAAGAGTCTCGGTTTTAGTCTTGGGGATGAAATAGGTTTGCCTATGTTGAATGCTACAGCTCCTTGGACTGCTGGTAATCCGCTCTTAAATCTGCTGGAACGTTTTTTAATAAATTCATCAATCGACTCTAGGTTTAGCTCTCGGTGAAGTTGACTGTTTCGTACAAACCAAGGCGCGTTTACTGCGATCCGTAGGATTTTATTTTGAAAAGTTTGCAATTTTTTTCTCTTTGTTGTAGACACTGCACCCCACACTTCACAACCGTAAATTAGTAGAGGTCTAAGTATGGTTTTATAAATTAATAAGGCTGTTTCTGGTTTTAATCTGGATTTTCTACTAATTATGGGATAAAGTAGAGCTAGTCTTGCGTAGGCCTGTGTTAATTTAGTGTTGATATGCTGGTTCCAGGTGAGGCGACGATCTAAATAAACTCCGAGATATTTTACAGCTTCTTTATCCCACGGGAGGTTGCTGCCATTGAGCACTAGCTCAGCTGGGTCTGAAGGGCGTCTAAGGGTGAAAATTGAAATATTAAATAACTTATATTAAAACACATCTAGTATAATATTAAGAATTTTTTTTATTTGAATTTTTTTTAACATCGCTTCGACTGCTGGGGCCATTAGCGACGACTGCTCTTCTTATGTTTCTTGGATTAACCTTGTGAGTTTGAGGTACATCAGAGCCCTTTGAAGATCATTATTATTTTTGAAAGGTTGGCACGTATCAATGCCCAAATTTGTTCTTACTGTTTGATGCTACTTGCATTCAAAAAGGTGCTTTAAGGTAATTTGTACATTATTATAGCTTTGGCAGGTCGTTTGGTACTGCACTAAAAGTAGGTGGAGATGTGCCAGCTTAGTATGACCAATTCTTAGCCTGCTTATTACACTACACTCATTAGACGTTAGGCCGTTTGGAGGGATCCGAGCAGTGTTTTTCTTTTATTTGACGGAGGTGGTTTTGCGGAAGGCTCGACAACTCTTCATCCCAATTTTCTTTAATGTTATTTCTGATCACTGCCAGCCATTCGGACAAAAAGGTGGATCTTAACAGGGGAGCATCACTTTTTGCAGTTTAGTCCCCGCATTATCTCACTAAAGAAAAGATTATGGTACAGAAAATTCAATAATGAGAAATAATGATAAATTAATATTGATATGTAAGGAGATAAATTTAATAAAAATGAAATAGAGGGTAGTTAAATAAAGATAATATAATTTATAATATGTTTCTTTTGTTGTTATCTTTCGAAGCCAGGTAGCAAATAGGGTAGAGTCCTTATCGTTCCGGGTTCAAATCCAGCGGCGAGAGAAATTATTTAATCTGTCAAATGCCACCAATGGATCCTGTGGGATATCCAGACCCTCCTGGAACTCACTCAACCTCATTGTAATTACACACTGGGTCTACAACCCAGCACGGGTCCTGGCCGCATCAATGCGTCGCATCCACTCTTCTCTGTCCTGCACCAAGGTCCTCCAAGCTCTGGATCCAATGATGCTGCCTGCATCACTCTCGACTTCATCTGCCCATCTAAGTCGTGGACATCCACCACATCATCCGTTTTCTTTTTCTGTCTACGAACCCAAACAGCAGTCTTTTCAGGGTAGCTTCGTCCTCCATTCTGTCCACATGCCCGGTCCATCTCAGTCTAGCTATTCTTATGTGTTTCACCACACCAGGCTCCTGATACATCAGATACAGCTCTCAATTTTGTCTGAGTCTAATTTGATCGCCAATTCTTACAGCTCTAAGCATCCTTCTTAATATTTTTCATTCGAAGAGCAGTAAACTATTGGCATCTGCCCTGGACAGAGTTCCTGATCCATAAGTTAAAACGGGCCTGATGATTGCTTTACCAACCTCTAGTGGGTATCGGGGATTTCGGGTAAATCTCTTCCCTGCACGTCCGTTGTCTTAAAAAAAGTATAGTTTCTACTGTGTACTGAACCCAAGACACTTCATGGCTTGTAGTAGTACAGGTTTATTTAATATTTCTAATATAATAATATCTAATTTAATGTTATTAAATATTTATAATATTTAATTAAATAAGTAAAAATTTTAATTTTAATTCAATTCAGGATCAATTTTAATGACATCAAGTTACTATGCCATTTGAGTCCAAGAAAAAATAATATGGTGTTCACATGAAATTTTTATTCTTTAAAGAACATATAATGATTCATTACTTTAAATTATATTTTATTATATTATATGTATATAATTTATAATTTTATTATATTTGCTTTAATTTTAATTTAATTTTTGAAAGGATGTAAACTGGATTGCATTATCTAATAACTCATTTACTCAATGAAAACCTATTTCCAGTCGTTTTTTTTGGCATATAACTTTATTATGTGGATACGTTTCGACTAATTTGTCATTTACAATCCATCAAGAACTTCATTAACATCTCAGAAGAGTTATAATATGTAAAATGTAATTATGTAATTAATAATTTACAGAAAAAAGATGACTTATAACTCTTCTGAGATGTTAATGAAGTTCTTGATGGATTGTAAATGACAAATTAGTCGAAACGTATCCACATAATAAAGTTATATGCCAAAAAAACGACTGGAAATAGGTTTTCATTGAGTGAATGAATTATTTTAATTTAATATGTACTTCTATTTATTTCTGCTACTTTTTAAATACTGTTTCTTTTCTTATAATTTATTTATTTCCCGTTAGTCCTAACCAACCAAGGTGTCACAGTAAACATATTGTTAACAATATATTATATCATTTGTATTATTCTTTTCCACTTCCTTTTCAATTTAATTATAATAACTCATTAATAATTATTATTGCCTTTTCTTTTCTTCAATATCCTATAGGACTTGCAACTACTGCGGTATGATTCTTCGTCTTTTAAATTTTAATTTTCAAGTAAAAAAAACATATTACCTATATTCCATAACAACTGCCTTAGAATTGCAGGAAATTATGCATATTACTCTAAAGTTAAAATTATGCATAAAAAGAGTTAAGTATACTTTATATTAATGTATTTATCAACAAACCATGCAAACAATTTTTTTTAAGTGTAAAAACAATAAAAATCCCTTATAAAAAATATTGGGAAGTATACAGAAATTGTAAAAAGCTTTTATCTTTTATTTCATTGTTATTGTTTATGTATATATATATATATATATATATATATATATATATATATATATATATATATATATATATATATATATATATATGTATAAAAGTTACTAAGAATGTATAGTTACAATTTTTGTTTATTTTATTATTATTAATTTTTTCTTTCATTGTAAATTATGATTCTGCACAGATACATTTAAATTTGTACAATTGTTTCTAATTTGAGACTTGTCTATTTGGTACAACATGTAATTTTGTGAATTGCAGCAAATTATACAAGAAATGAATAAATAAAAAAAACAAGTAATCGATATATCGAATTTTAAAAAAATTCAAGTAAAACTACTTGAAAATATTGTATTCAATAATACTGCTTCTATTATTGCTTTTAATTCGTTTTATATTTTTAATATTTATTATCTACTTATTGGTTTTTTATTAGTATGTGTGTTCAACTATGTTATTAAAATTTTATTTTTGTGTTTTGGTTATTCCAATACCAAAAGACCAGCAATGTAGGTTAAAACAGAATGGAATTTATTTTGACTTCTACCTGAAACATTTTCTCCTTCGTATAACTTATACATTCAACCGATAATCATTCAAAAAAATATAAACATTTAAATAATTTGCTATACGTGAACTATTTAATGGATCTTAAGGTTTAGTTATGACTATTTCTGATATGTTATATTGGTTTAGAGTTGTTATAATAATACAAAAGTGAATGTTAAGTAGCTTGGATTACTATACGAATTCCGAACGTGCTAGAGTGATATATTTCGGACACCACTGACCCCACGACTGACCAAGTGTATTACATTATCTTATAGCCCATATTACATCGTATTATGGCCCACATTATAGGTCAAGATCGACAATCCGACCACAGTATTGGCAATCCCTAGGCTAGATGGTTCCCTGACCGCTAGCTCATGATGACTACTTTGCGTAACAGTTAGCTAGCCCACGTAGGGTTGATTAGGACCAATTGCACCATTGCACTTCGCCCGAGGTAGTGGGGCGGAGCAGTATAAGACCCGGGCTAGGAGATCGGTAGTCATCACAAACCGACATGTTCTCTACAAGCGTGCTCCTCTCCGCTCTTATCGGCATCGCGGCCTCCGCAGAACGCAGCGTACGATCTGCGCCCTACCACGGACCTCCTGCACCGCTCAACCACGACGGCACAGTAGCACTCACTCCGGAACTACACCACGCTAGGGAAGCACACCACGCAGCACACGCTAAAGAATTCCAGCGACTTCACCAAGTGGACAGTCTGGCTGCAGCACATCCTGACCTCACCTCTCCTCCAGATCACGGCTGGAAGCAGGAAGTCTACGCTTCTGGATACCCAGGACAAGCCGCTTATTCCGCAGGACACGGCGCACACTATAGCCAAGGACCTACCTTCTCTTCGGCTCACTACAACCAAGGACCTTCCTTCCCAGCAGGACACTACACCCACGGAGCTTCCCTTCCAGCAGGACACTACACCCACGGAGCTTCCCTTCCAGTAGGACACTACAGCCACGGTGCCTCCTTCAACCCAGAGGCTCACCAATCTGCACCTCTGAACCCCGACGGAACCGTAGCCCACACCGACGCCTTCAAAGCCATCGCTTCCAACCTCGACGCGGAGTACGCTAAGGCCATCCACAGGCTGAAGCACCAGGACGCACACTTCCAGCATCAAGCCGCTCACAGTTACGCTTACTAAGCCTAGCAATCCTACTTCCATAAATATGTAACATATTATATTTTGTAATATAACTTTTGTATTGAATTTTTTATTATTATTTCATATACCCTTAACAGCGATAATCTTTGATAATATATGCCATTTTAAGGTCTTTCTTCAATTTGAAATTTTGAGATAATGAAATGATTTCTTAAAACAATACAATAATATAAAACTATAAAATAGTTTACTATTTCCTTAAAAACTTAACTAAACAATATTTGGTATGTCTATTCTCCTGACTCTTCACCACGATTAAGAGGCCAAATTGATAAGATTCCTCAAAGAGGAATGAATTTAGAAAAGCAAAAAGGGAATACCAAGAAGAAGTTAGAAAGTATGAATATAACCAAATTATGACCCGAAGCTCTAGACTATTAACTCTCTACTCTAAAGATACATGTAGCGATAGAAAGAAAGTCTATTAAGTTCAATATCCCATCTAAGGTTCAAAAATACTGTTCAACTTTGATGACGTTTATTTTATATTGTAAAGAATTTTCTGTTGTTTTTTCAGTTTCGAAAAGTCCATTACTAATGTCTTTTTTTATTTCGGGCTATTACAACCTCGGGTCATAATAACCTCTGTCCTCTCAATCTCCCTCCACCAAGCCTCTTGCAGCCATCACCTCTTCAACTCCTTGCAGCCAAGTTTTCCTTGGGCGGCCTATTTTTCGTCTCTCCTCTGGAACAAAGTCAAATGTCATTTTTTGGCCATCTCTCGGAACCCCGTTACAGTTGCTTGGTCCCGTTCATTATCCTTTTACCTGCCTTAAAGATATTTCGTATGGTAGTTTTTTACTCGCTTATTACATATCTATTTGTAAGAACATGTATACCGTGTTAACTAGAGGGTCACAGGTCAAATCCAGCATTTAATTTATTTCTTCTGTTAACAACCACAGATAGACCATAGCGGATCTGCAGACCCCCACCAAGCCTTAATAAAGTGTACATCCATAATCTGGGTGAAGCTAGCGGTCGAGCAAGATCCAGGACAAATCAACTCCCTGGACAACCGTTGCCATAGAAATAGTACACCATGTACCACGAACTGAACCATGTACCACGAACTGAACCCAACACCTTTCAGACTTGTAGTGGTTCAGGTGTTTTTATATTACATAAAATGTTATACATACGTTTTTTGTAATGTATTTCAGCTATGGAAGCGCTAATTGAACCGTTGAATTTTTCTGAAATTTTGTAAATATTTAATAACAAACCTGTACCACTACAAACCTTGAACAGGTCTGGGGTTCAGTACATGGTAGAGACTGTGCTGTTTCATGGACAGCGGTTCTGCAAGGATGTGATTTGTTCTATTCAACTCTCAACCGTCAGATTTTCCCTCTTATTTTGGGTACCCTATTTTTATATTTTATAGATCATATATGACCCATCTCCGGCTGCAAACAGACTAAATAAAGGTCTTGCCCGCAGCGGGATTTGAACCAGGATTTCCGGCATGGCAACTCAGTGCTCTACCACTGAGCCACTCCGCTTCCCTTTAAAGATTTAATAAGCAAAAAAAAATGCGTAAACGAATTAATTCGTCTTTTTTATTATTATTCTCAATAATAAATATTTATAATCTATTAAAGAAAATGATTCTAGATACCATTGTAATGTATCAATTTATACATTCAAAATATTAAAAAAAAATCTGTGTGGAGTAGAGATGATCTTTAGCCAGATCCATAATAAATTTCTTATGACCCCTAGTTAAATCTCTATAAATAAAAACAATAAAAAATGGAATAGGATCGAGTCATAGCTTAGATACCGTTAGGATTCTTCCGATATTACCGATAAGGGTATGGTATCGATATTTTTTGTTTCGATACCGATGCTTTCTTTCGATATTTTTTTCCTCGATATAATATCGATAACGGTAGAGACTTGTCAATATTGAATCAGTCGAATAAGTTTTTTTTTTCTATTGGGTCATTCTTCTTCTTCCTATTAATGCCATTTCTTCTCCTACATCTGTGGAATAAGTGAAAACCAAAAATACAAAAGATCGACGAAAGATCGACTGAAAATGGAAGAGAGAAGGTGAAAGATTGGCAGGGAAGCAAGAAGGGAGAAGGCGGTCTTACAAAGCAGGACTCTACTTAACTACTAATTGGCTAAATATTTTAGAAAATTTATTTGTTGAATAGTACTTAAACGGTTTGAGTACAGATATGGTCCTTCCGATACCCAAAAATATCGATATCGCAAAGGATATATAGGAATCATGTTTCGATATTTCGATAATATTGAAAGAATGTTCTACCATATCTGAGATTTTTTTACAATGTTTATCACTTAAACACTTAAATAATAGAGAACATTTTTAATTTGCCTAACGTCTGACGTTTTCCCGCCATTAGAAAGTTCGTAGCTATTCTACCAACCTTGCTTGTAAATAACTATAACATTTTCCGATATAACGCGATATCTATATTTCCTTTCGATACTATCGAAATATCGATACTTGATTCCGATATATCGCAAAAGGCTGATTTCGATATTTTTGGGTAACGGATCAACCCTAGATACTTAGTTGATACTCCTAGATTCGTCGATTTATCCTCCACTTCTACTTTGTCTTACTCTTCCCTTTTTCTTTTTTTTCAGCGAAACTTTATATGTGACTAATTGTTTTATTACAGATTTAATTCAATTCCACAAAAGTAGAATCTTGAATATATATTTTTTTTCATCAGTAATCTCTACTACCAACCATTATTTTGCGATTAATTCCTTTGCTCAATTCGGTTGAATTGTTTTATATATAATGTATTTATTGACCTGTTTCACTCCTGTTTAATTAATTATTTACTAATTAAAAAACTACTCAGAAAATATTCCTGATGCTTATTTGAAAGATAATCTAATTAACGGGGTACTAAATCAAAGCGATAAGGAAAGCCGTGAGAATAGACACACCGGACATTGATGGATAGTAATTATTTGTAAATAATAAAGTCTGTTATATAATTAATAACCATCTGTTATATATTATGTAATAAATTACAAAATTTTATTAATTAAAGTCATTTTCGTTATTTTATTTTAAAGCCAAGGCCTTTCTAGTTACATCCTATTCCAACTCCTATATCCTCTGAATCAAGTTTCCTCTCGGACGAAATAAAATTAATTCTAGTTTTTCTAAAAAAATGTCTTTGTTCCTCCTGATTTTTTGTTAATTCTCTTGTTCTCGCTTTTTCCATTCTTGGTTTAGTACAGTTCCTTATTTTGTTGTGGTTTAGGGGCCTTTACTTTTGTCCAACGCAAATATATAATGGCCGGATAGTGCAAAGGGTTGTTTGGAAATAAAATAACAAAATCAGACTTTTTATAAAAATAACATAAAATATTTATTGAAAAGGTAAAGGTAAAAAGAGACCTTACACAAAATGTTAAGACGGTGGAAAAATTCCAACGAAAAGCCCTTAAGTCTCCAAAACTAAAAACAGAAATATCTGCCCAATATTTCGCCTATTCAGGCATCCTCAGGGTAGAAACAGAATAACAGCAAAGCAAAACATGAATAATGCACCCAAGAAACATCCCGCCACCTCCAAAGGCTCAAATGCAACTACTGAATCATAAGGAAGGTTACTAGACCCCAGCTGGATGAGGTTAGATAAAAAACAGCTGATCAATATTTCAGATATTGAAAATTCAATATACACACACCAAACTTAAAAAAACACACCAGGAAAATAAAATAATATGATAATGTTCTTTTTTTCTCGCACATTTACGGTCATTTTTTCATATGGTTTTTGGCCTTATTTTTTTTTTTTTGTGTGTTGTTTATTACTATTATTTATTTTATTTTATTTTCCTGTTGTGTTTTTTGAGGTTTGGTAAGTGTATATTGAATTTTCAATTTCTGAAGTATTGATCAGCTGTTTTTTATCCTACCTTAACCAGCTGGGGTCTAGTAACCTTCCTTATGATTCAGTAGTTGCAATTGAGCCTTTGGAGGTGGTGGGATGTTTCTTGGGTGCATTATTCATGTTTTGCTTTGCTGTTATTCTCTTTCTACCCTGTGGATGCCTGAATGGGCGAAATATTGGACAGATATTTTCAATTTCTGTTTTTAGTTTTGGAGACTTAAGGGCTTTTCGTTAAAATTTTTCCACGGTCTTAACATTTATAAAATATTTATTTTTGATGAAAAAATAAGAATTTCTTTAAAGAATAAAAATAAACAATAATAATATGTCATTAAAAAAATGCTTATAAAATTAAATTGTAATATGAAAGAAATAATTGTTATTAAAAGAAAAAACATATTACTTATATGAGTCAAATCAAAGTAATCAGATCGACTGGTCCAATGTGGAAAGATAATTCCTGTTGTGATGACACGATGACACGAGGACACGGTCCCGAAAATGAGTCAGTGACTATTACGAACAATACGAACTGAAACTGTTGGCTGAGGACTCTGCACTGCCAATAATCCCGTCAGCCGGTGTGTTGCCGTTATATACACGTAATTCGTTTCCGTATTCAATAGTTAGCTCGTACATAAACAAACCTACTGCACTATCTTAATAGCTAGTTTAAATCCATATTAAAATTCATAATAAAATTTAAGTTTGGCCTCAACATCTGAAAGGAGTTAACTCTCTCAGGACAAAATCCGAATTAACAACTTATTCACCGGCGCTGTAGATATAATTTCATTAATATATAATTTCTTAAATTTCCTATCATCCTTCTCAACTCTTCATCTCGTTCCTTCTCTCTTTTGTTCAGTTTTCCCTCTATCTTCTTAATTTACATCATAAGTTTCTTAACGTGAATCGTGAATAAGAACGTATCATTATTAATTGCTAAAGGTGGGGTATGGAGGCCTAAGATAATAAAAATACAAAATATTTTATATAAAAATATCATATTAGACATTTACAAATACATATGAACATTGGTAACAAGTTCAAATGCAATTCTCTAGTAATGGTAGCTGTGAGCAGCCTGGTGCTGGAAGTGAGCATTCTCGTGCTTCAGCCTGTGGATGGCCTTAGCGTACTCTGCGTCGTGATGGGAAGCGATGGCTCTGTAAGCGGATGTCTGGGCTACGGTTCCGTCGGGGTTGAGGGGGGCGGGGATGTGAGCCTCCGGGTTGTGGCTGTAGGACGAACCCTGGCTATAGTGTCCTGAGGAGTAGGAAGGTCCCTGGCTGTAGTGTCCTGTGGAGTACGAAGGTCCTTGGTTATAGTGTCCTGTGGAGTAGGATGGCAACTGGTTGTAATTTGCCGAAGAAATGGCAAGTCCTTGACTGTAGTGTCCTGCGGAATAAGATCCTTGTCCTGGGTACCCTGAGGCGTAGACTTCCTGCTTCCAGCCGTGATCCGGAGGAGAGGTGAGGTCAGGATGTGCCGCGGCAAGGGCGTCCGCTTCGTGGAGCCGCTGGAACTCCGCAGCGAAGGCAGCGTGGTGTGCCGCCCTGGCGTGGTGTACTTCGGGAGTGAGGGCTACTGTGCCGTCATGGTTGAGCGGTGCCGGAGGGCCGTGGTAGGACACGACGGCCGATCTTCTGCTGCGAGGGTAACCTACGGCCAGGCCGAGGAGTGTAAAGATGACAACACTTCTGAAGAACATGTCGGTTTGTGGTTATCGATTGACGCCGTGGACTATATATACCTACATACTCCTTCCATTCCCACCGACTTACAATGTTGTAATTGATGTTAATCAACCGGCGAAGCCGACAATTGCGCAAAGAGCATACCGGCAATGAGCACTCAACGGACCATGTTAACTAATTACTAAGACAGGGGAATAATTATAAAAGATAAATCAATATTAATTATTTATCCAAAACTATATTTTTTTATATTTGAATTTCTTGTATTATTAACTCTGAAACACAGCATTGAGGGACTTAAAAGTGTGTTGAATCGATTCATCAAACATCGATGGTTAAACTTACATTCAGACCCTAGCGCATATGTTAAGTTTGACGTATCAAAGTATATATCTTACGAATAGCATTTATTTATTAAGACAACATTAACATTTTATTAATAATAATAGCATGTAAATATCGTTTATATTATACCTACAGGCCAATTTATTGCTTGAGTATATAATAAGTCCTTCTTTTTCTATCTTTCTCAAAACATAAATTCAACTATATAAGATTCTAAATCTTTCCTTCTTATTTCACCACTCGGCACTTTCCCACATTTTTTCAATATTTTGTTACTCCCCGCCGTTTCCTGGGCTAACAAAACTGTATGTGCGGTTAACGATTCTATTACTTGATCTGCAAACGTTTTATAAATGAAATACAACGAAGACTGCAAAAAGAATACTCAAACACTGGCAAACCCTCTCTCACTTATTCTATTATCCTAATAGTTAAAGTGAAAAAATTATGTAATTATATAATAAATTTAATGAAAGACAAAAAAAAAAGGCAAACAAATAACCTAAACAAACAATAAAAGTCAATAGGTTACAACATCCTCTATGTTTTTAGTAGTGGCGTAAAATACAGAAAAATACCTTCTTTTCGACCATGTCAAAGTGAGCTGTGGCTATATATGTACGAGGCATTTGTAATGTTTAAGTAGGCATACATATATAGTAGAATATGAAGAAGAAAATGGTCCGGGTGAAGGGAAGAAAATTCTCTTATATAGGGAGAACAGTTTATTTGGAAGCCGACATTTCAGGTCTTCAGGGCTTTTATAGTAGGATGCTCTTTTCTATTTTCAAGTGTGAGCCTACTATGATAGCCCTGAAGGAGACCTGCAATATGGATAGAAACGCCGGCTTTCAAATAAACTGTCCTTTCAATATAAGGTAATTTTCTCATTCGTATATAAGGTCAACTAACATTATTCAACAAAGTTTCACTAGACATGCTCCTAGCTTCCTCAGGTCTCAACCTGAGACTTCTTATGAGACTAGCAGCATATCTGGCAATACGTTAGAGGACAAGGTCGAAACCAGAAGAAGCCTTTAATGAGTGGATTCAAAATATTGGCCGTGTCAATTCAAAAATAAAATAAGGAATAATAAAAATGGATACATCTAATAAACTGAATGAAATATCAACAATTAAAATAAAAACTGCCATTGTTATTTATGCTTACTGTCCATATAATGCTATAATATATCCATATAACATGGAATATGATTAGTGAATTGATATTGAAAAGTGAAAAAAAATTATATAAATCTCTCTATTAATTAGTATATAGATTATAATATAGTATAGTATTGTATACTGCTATACAATAGAATTATTATATTGGGTAGCATAATTACTACAATAAATTATAGTAAAATTAGTATAGTATTGTCTATACGTTTTATGAAACAAAGTCCTCTGACCGGATTTTAATGCGGTTTTCGCCAATAGATCGAGTGAATCACCAGGAAAGTTTAGATATATAATTAGTCGAGGTTTTGTGTAAACGGGTTGGAATATAACGATAATTGTCGGAAAAAGTATAGCCTCCCGGGAGGTTTCATCGAAGGCTCTGCCTAATGCCTTTGTCATATAACGAAACAATGCATGGTGGAATATTCCTCTTTTATTGATCTACAAAAAATCAGTGATAAGCATATATATCTATATTTTAAGGAAGCTTTCTATACCCATTTTATCTTCTACAAAATTGATCAGGTACAATGCGGTATTTCGAAAGCTATTTAGACGAGTACAGTAATAATCCTTATCAACTTATATACTTTAGTTACCTTAAGCATTTCATGCGCATTATTAGAATATTTTATACCATATAATTTAAATGTGTATCTTATGGTTTATTGCAAAAACTTAACGCGCAAGAAAATAAATTCGAATATAAATAAATCTTTTGTTTTGTTTTTATGTTTATAATATCTACATAATAAAATACCTTAGACAGACAAAACGTGTGGGCATAATATGTCTTTCTACCCGTGCAAGGCCGGGGCGGGTCGCTATTATTATATAAAAACGTTTTTAATGATGTCATATTTTTAAAGGGTCGCCTAGAAACGGATCGAGGATCTAGTTATTGTTTATTCTTTTGTTGAGATCAATCAGTTTAAATTTTAAATATTAAGAAAAAAAATAGCGAATCCTCTGATCCTTTCAAACCGTTACACAAACTATTCTTTTCTTTTTTTAAGAAAATTCAAATGCCATTTGGCATATATTTTATCTACGATCTTCTTTCGAAAACATCCCGTAACGGATTCACGCGGAATCGTGAATGGAGAAGCTTCCCATTAAAGGTACTCCTAACGTGGTTCATCTCTCTGTGGTAGATCTGTGCTCCAGAGACGTTTCAGTCTCCTTGTCGGGTAATGTGTGTGTCAGTAATGATTGTACCAATAAGTTAGGGTGTCCAGAAAGTTAGTCATGAAATTTTGTCATCAAAAATATAGCACAGTTTTTAAAATTTAAATGGAAAAAATTGAATGCATCGATTTAAACAAGAAAAAATTCAAATTTCATTTCAATTTTTCAATTTTAGACTGCTATTTCAATGCGGGTAATGCAGTGAAATAATATTATGATATCTTTAAAAATGTAAAATAAATTTTAAACATATAATAAAACCTTAAAATAATATTTCATTATTGTATTGTATGCAAAATACTCAATATCTCAAAACAATACTAAGTAAGTACTCATATTATATACTTGGAAGGGGGGGGGGGTAAAAATCATAAATTATACACATATCATTAAAAGAAATATATAACTTTTTATTGTAATATCCATGGTAAATTACGAATGAGTTATACAACACTATAATTTGTGGTTTAACGATTACATATGAGAATAATTTTGGTACAGTCAAGGCCAACCACTGTTGGTTAGCAGCCCCACAGTGATCTGTGGCTATACATGTACCAGGCATTTCTAATGTTTAAGTAGGCATACATATATAGTAGAATACGGGGAAGAAAATGGTCCGGGTGAATGTAAAAAAATTCTCTTATATTGGGAGTTTATTAGGTAGCTGACATTTCAGGTCTTCAGGGCTTTTATAGTAGGATGCCCTTTCCTATTTTCAAGTGTGAGCCTACTATGATAGCCCTGAAGAAGGCCTGCAATATGGATAGAAACGTCGGCTTCCAAATAAACTGTCCTTTCAATATAAGATCATTTGTTTACCTCTATCCGGGCCGTTTTGTTTCTCATAAATATATAAGGTCAACTAACTTATATAAATTATTCAACACAATATTTTTACATTGACTATAGCTCTTCCATTGTTGGCAGATAATTTAGTCCCTATAATCATTCTAAAGTTCTGTGAACTCACTACAGAACTTATAATTAATTAATAAACCAGAAGAAACAACTGAAGTTTTTTGTATAAATAGTGACCGTGGAAACTTGAAAGAGTATTTATAATTAATTATTTAAATTTAATAAACATAGAATGAAATGAAAAAGTAAATACTAGCATTGTTTTCCCTTTTATTTATGCACAAAAAGGATTTCGTAGTTGTAGTTTGAAAATTTTTTAAATTGAGATTTCGAAAATCAATATATTTTGATCATACCTAAATATTCATAATAAGCAGAAGCCAGTAGTGAAGCAATAGCTACTGTTTGTACCATCTTACAAGAGTAATTATATGAAAATAAATAAGATTCAAAGTCCGTGCAAACCTGTCAACGTCAGTCAATGTTGTGTCTCTAAAGATCAGCCGAGGACTGTGAAGCAGTCTAATGGGATTAATGAAATAATTTTAAGTAAACCAACCGTGCAAATAATTCCCTTGTACTGCGTAGGAAAAAGCAATATTGAGACGTATATTTTGATGCATAAATTAATATTATATATTTATGATATTTTTAAAGTGGATTTAATTATCTATATCCACGCTTACAAGAGAACCCCGCTTCCAAGTGGTGGCTAGAGGTGATTAGGTTTACAAAATATCACAAATAAAATGTGTACCAAATGGTAATTATATAATCTCTCGATAAATATATATTATTATAAATTATCTATATAGTTGTCAAAAGTAATACTTTTATACTTTATATGTTATAAGATGATATACAGCATTACTCCGTCACGTGTTAAGAAAGGATAGAAGGATAGAAATCGTCCTTAAAACTTAACTCTCGGATTTTTTTTTTTTTACTATTTATTTTTTACTAATTACTTATTACAGATATTCAGCTATAATCTGTTATTAGTAATAAATTCTCATTTCATTGTACTTGATGTGCAACTAGCCTTTAGTTTGATTCAGGGCAACTTTCCCAGCCACTGAATTGTTCCTTAATAGACGTATTAGGGAGTCATTTGTGGTGTCTAAATCAGATTATTTGTCTCCAATTATAGGTTACTTACACACGTTCACAATCTAAGGCAATCGACAACGTTCTCAAAGGAAATTGTTTCACGTTTCGGTTTGTAACATTAAAATACAACAATGTGCGACTGGTATCTTAATTAGCAAATACTTAATGTGCGATTTTATGATTGAATTAACTCAGGAGTTGAGGGTACGGGGTCATTTGTGTTTTTAAATTTCCTTGATAAAATAAAACAGACTTCTTTGAACGTGCAAATATTTCATCAGGAGAAAGAACTTAAGCATCTGAGTGAAATTCCATAAGAGCTGTTTTGTAATAAAATTGTCATTTCAAAATACCATTGAAAATGATACCTGTTTTAGGAAATATATGTATTATAAATATTTAAATGGAGCGACCTGTGATCTAGTGGTTAGCGTAGCAAATAAGCTTAACTACTAAGCCCAAGATAGCGGGTTTGTAGCTAAAAGGGAGTAAAAAATCCTTAGTTAGGAAGGGACGTTAGACGTGGTCCCGAGCCTGTACGATGTCAGGTACTCGTTAAAAATCCCTATCCTAATTAAACCTGGATAGGCAAAATTTATAGCTCCCAATATCCGATTAGCCATAGCACCAAAAAGTGACGTTAAATGAACAAACAACAGATGATTAAATGATAATTTTTAAAAATAATAAAAATTGTATCTAGAGAAAAATATTTAATTACTAACAACATTGCTTTTATATTTTTGTCTCTCTAAATTCTCATTCGGGGTTGCCTGTTAGTAACAAAATTAATGTTGTCAGTGCTAATAAATCGCCAGAATTTAATGATATATATTGATTTATGTTGTTATTGAATTACCAATTCTCTTTAATTGCTTAATATCTTGTCATGATTCATACTGTTTATTTACTTATTATTATATATGTTTTTATTATTGTTTCTGTCATTTTTTATACGATTTATCATGTTGCCTTCTGACCAGATATGTACCATGATTCTTTTTCTGTTCATGTTTGTTATTCTAAGGAGACTTAATCCCAGAATAATGTTACTTTTCTATTTTTATTTGTAATTATTATTTTTTATGTTGTCCATTTTAACATTTCTTCCTATCGATTTTACCAATGATTCTAAAACAAAACTTTCTTGACATAAGAAGACAACAGGGAAGAACGAGGTAAAACTTTTTCCTAAACGTTCAATAATCAGTATCATTATTTTTATTAAACTCTATAAGGATGGCTGGCCCTGTCGATCCGATAACGAAGCGGATGTTTGTGGAGATTAGAGCCCAATGTTATTCGCCGGACACTGTTCTGATGGACTAGCCCTTCCGAATTAATAGACATACTTTTTAGCCGTTTTGAACCATTCGATCTCGTGTATCTCCTGTTTTGACCACTCGATAGTGTTCTTCATCGAAAAATATATAAGATACATATTTATATAAGAAACTACTGTTAACAAATTTTGAGAAAAAAATCGAGTTACCCCGTTTTATCTCCTGAAATCTTCTTAAAAATATTTTTATAAGTTCGAAAATCTGTGGTTATTTTATGTGGTTGATCGTTAAACCATACATTTGGCCGTTAGTGTTGACCTGATTTTTTAAGAAATCAGGAAAAATAAGGTCATTTTATAAATTACCGAAAATAACTGAACGATTGGCTTGGTCCTTATGCTAATTTCGTAATGATGTTTGTAAAATATTTATAATATCTTAATTAAACATACAGATTCATCGGTTAGCCTTTTGGATATGGAAATTAATTAGTGTTCTCATACATCGGCGAATGTCGCAACTATCCGATACCTCGCCGACAGACAAAGATCAGTTACAACAGACGCATGGTGGGGAGCTATATAAGCTCCTGGTTTCATTGTAGCAGCACAATCCAACATGTTCTTCAGAAGTGTTATCATCTTTGCACTCCTCGGCCTGGCCGTAGGTTCCCCTCGCAGTAGAAGATCGGCCATCGTGCCCTACCACGGCCCTCCGGCACCGCTCAACCACGACGGCACCGTAGCCCTTACTCCCGAAGTACACCACGCCAGGGCGGCACACCACGCTGCCTTCGCTACCGAGTTCCAGCGGCTCCATGAAGCGGACGCTCTCGCCGCGGCACATCCTGACCTCACATCTCCTCCGGATCATGGCTGGAAGCAGGAAGTCTATGCCTCAGGGTATCCAGGACAAGGGTCTTATTCCGCAGGTCACTACAGCCAAGGACCTGCTTATTCTTCGGCAAATTACAACCAGTTGCCATCCCATTCCTCAGGACACTACAGCCAGGGAGCTTCCTACTCCTCAGGGCTCTATAGCCATGGTTCGTCCTACAGCCACAACCCGGAGGCTCACATCCCCGCCCCTCTCAACCCCGACGGAACCGTAGCCCAGACATCTGCTTACAGAGCCATCGCTTCCCACCACGACGCAGAATACGCTAAGGCCATCCACAGGCTGAAACACGAGAACAATCACTTCCAGCATCAGGCTGCTCACAGTTACCATTACTAAAAGAACTTTATCCATAATGAGGCTGTAACTTATTGATTTTGTAATATATCTCTTGAAATCAACACGTGTCTTTATCTATTTTTACCGTCAGACTGTTTCTTTCGTATTTACCTATTTTATCGAATGGATCATGCCATTTCAACTCTCTTTTTTGTATTCAGCCTTGATATTCGCCCAGTTCTCCCTCATTAGTCACCGGTGGTGCTCTCTTCTTCCCTTGGTTCATTTCTTTCCTGTATTCAGCTTTGGCTTTCCCAGAAAAATCAGTTGTTTTCGAAAATATCCTCACAAGTAATCTTGTTCTCCTGTAATGGTTTGTCTATCTCTTCGGACCATATATATAAATTTTCTTTACTATTGATACATATAGCATTCTTAGATCATGCCCCATCTATTCCATTAGGTGGGATTTTATAAACCTCACAATATCTGTATTGTTGTTTAAGAAGTAGAGCTCATTAATTGTCATTATCCTCTATCTTTGAATCACTTTATCGAACAAGGAGGCTAACATTTTTCTAAGTATATCTTCCACCAACTACCTATCACCAGCAACTTTCAGGCTCATGACACCAGCTCTGATTACAATTTTATGATTACCGGATGGCATAAGATTCAGTTTGATCCAGTAGTTTTAAACAATGAAATCAATTGATTTTGTTGATGAAACAAAGTTTGTAATTGTTCTACAATAGAACTCCTCACTAAACTGTTATTAGCACAACGCTGATCAATTTCTTCTGGTATATTGCTAATTTATTCCATTTGCAGGGATTTATACTATCCACCTGTCACCGGCAACAGGGAACCTGCTTTATGATATATTTGCCCTTGTATCAGCAAATTAAACATATAAGCTTTATTCTTACACAAAAACTGATATTATTTTATTATATGATAGAGACTGGACCCTAATAAACTTTTACTAACAACTAACGCGCCTTTGTTTTGCTTTGATTGACGTCAAATGTTTGACAGCTGGGAACGGAGTGGTTTGTATAAGAATAGAAAATTGTTGTTTTTATTATTTTCCTCGTGATTCCAAGGATTTCTGGGACTTGACTATTAAGTTTAAGCAAAAAAATTACTTCCGAATTGGAAATATTCACCCACTAAAATGGAAAGACCATTTTAAAAAACTGTGTAACATTCAGCTTTGCACTGAACTTTATTCATATGCGGCTCCTTAGGCAAAGGATGGGTATTTAGATAATCAATTCAATTATGATGAAGTGGTCACAGCCATAAATAAGTTAAAAGACAATAAAGCACCTGCTCTTGACCGAATCCTAAGTGAATTTTATAAAAATTCTTCTGAATGCTTAACGAAAGCTCTACTTCAGCAGTTCAATTTCTGTTTTGATGAAGGTAAAGTTCCAGAGAGTTTCGGAAAATCAATCATCTTCCCTCTCCAATAAAAAAAGTGAGTTGGGCTAAGTGACGAATTACTGGGGTATTTCTTTTTTAGATGCCATTTCGAAGATATATTCTGGGATGCTAGCAGTAAGACTTACAAACTGGTTGGAAGAAAGAAATGTATTGATAGAAGGCCAAGCCGGTTTCAGAAAGGTTCGCTCAGTTGTTGACAATTTGTTTATTTTAAGCAATTTAATAGAGTACATGTGGCATTTAGGGAAGAATAAAATCTATGGGTTTTTTTTTGTCGACTTCAAGGCAGCGTTTGACTCTGTGGACAGGAATGCGTTAATTTACAAAATGAACGAAATGGGTTTGTCGACTAAGTTCATAACGCTATAAAAAGTCTTTACAAAAGATGGAGTTACGGAATCATTCAAGACGGATGGGGGTTAAGCAGGGTTGTGTACTGAGTCCATACCTGTTTACTCTTTTCATAAACGGTTTAGCGGAGAATCTCGGGGGAGGAGTCATAATGCGGCATAAGAAAGTGAACATGTTGGCTTATGCTGTCGATATTGTCGTAATATCAGATAATCCGGTTGGTTTGCAGTACATGATAGGCAAATTAGAAATCTATTGTAAAACATGGAATTTGTTTGTAAATCTGGACAAATAAAAAATTATAGTATTTAAGAAGAATAATAGAGGCAAAATGTTCACGAAAAAAGAGAAATGGTTCCTAAATAATTAGCAAATTGAATGTGTGAAATCATACAAATATCTTATGATGTGTAATAACTTAAAAATGAAATATGACACTAAAGAAAAAGTAAGTAAGGCAAAAGTAGGGATTAATATGATGTGGAGAGAACTGCTCAATAATCCACAAGTGCCATTAGAGTCAAAATTTAAAGTATTCGAGTCAACAATCAAAAGTGTCATAACCTATGGATGTCAAGTTTGGGGCCACAAATACTATGAGGAAATAGAAAAAGTTGAAAGATATTTCATTTAAAAAAAATTTAAATTACCGGTTAATACCTCAAATTACTTTGTGTACCTAGTAATGAATAGAAAATTAGTACACATGTACACACTAAAAATGCAATTCAATTTAATTTTAAAAATATTAGATTATAAAGAAAATAGGATATGTACAGTTATAGGAAGAGAAATAATAAAACAAAACATATCATGGTTTAAAGAGTGGGGGGGGAATTGCAAAAAAAAAAAAAATTATAGATTAGATTTAACTTTAGACTCCGTGGGTACTTGGGAGGGAGAAATGTCCAAAATGTTAGAGCTGTACAAATATTATTTTAACCAAGTTTGCCATGCAAAAGCTGCAGAGGGCACACACCACGGCCTCTATAGCTCATTAAATAAAACAATAGATTACCTTAGACATTTTAAAGTAAAAAAAAAATTAGTGTAGTTATGAAATGCAGAGGGGAACTTCTGAATCTAAATTACAAACCATTTGAAATTGATTCGCAAAATATACAGCTATGCTCACTGTGTAATTTGAAGAAACTGAAAACAGTTTTCACTTCCTGGCAGTGCGTCCCGTCTTAAAATTGTATAGAAAAAAAGTCTTAAAACATGAGCTGATCTCAAAACAAAAACTAATAGATATTCTGAATTAAGAGAATTTATAAGGTTTATATAATTTTGTAAGTAACGCAGGTCGTTATAGAAAATTTTTAATTATTAATGTTAAAAAGAAATTTAATTTATTTTTTAGTTTTGTTGTTATTTAGTAGTTCAATCAAACTCCAGGCAGACGGTATAAAGTACCATGCTGAGGTAGCTAATGTTGTAAATAAAATTAAAAAGAAACAACTGTCAATAATTTAATAATAAAGAGCATTTTATATCTATCTTATTTCCCTCCTCATTTTTACGGGTTTTCTCTCCATAAGAACCTTATTTCCTTCTTTAAAAAAATATGAAATAAAAAAAAAATTAGCCGAATTGGTCGAGACATTCTCGAGTTTTGCGGTTAGCAAGGAAATGGCGACTCATTTTTATTATATAGATAGATGATAGATAAGATTCCAGTTATTTATTATATGATAGAGACCGAACTTGGAATCTTTTAGACCTACAGAGCTGCAGTTGGGCTCAAATTGTAGCAAATTCGATCTACTTTAAAAATGGTTACCTATGTTTAGCCTGTAAAACGCACCAATTAGGAGATACAGGCCAAAAACAGAAATAAATCCGAAAATTTCAAGGTTTTCCGGCCACCGAAGGTTTCGCTCGTCATTTTTACGGGTTTTCCCTCCGCAAGAACCTTCTTTGCGCCCTAAAAAATTTAATAACCTACATTGCTCCTTTCCATACAATTCAAAAAATATTAATACGTTACTTATACTTTTATATAATTCGTTAATATCACTTCTCTTATAACTCATTCGTAATTTGATTTCAATAAAGCCTAGAGGTTACAATGAATTATCTCTCTAAGTTTGATATATCGATACATTTTGTTTACTTTATTGTTTCTTTTGTTTCATCACTATTTTTACTGTTTCCCTTCGTTCTATGATTGTTCTACAACTATAATATTATAAAATTTCTATAATTGTTTCGGTATCTTTATGTGATTCTTTAATCTTAATCCATCCTTCCTCATATTATTTTTAAAATAGTACTATATTATTTTAATAGATAAGATTAATTCCTTATATTTAATATTTCATTAGTTGTTCAATGCTTTAATATTTTTTTTTGATATCTCCAATATCCGAAGCATTATTTTGAAGAGATAATATTTATTTATTAATATTACTCACAACTTGTCATTTATTAATTAGTCATTGACCTTGTATTATTTATTGATTGATTCTTTGTGAAGATTTTATTTTATTTAATACTAGCTTTTACCCGCGACTTCACTCGCATGGAATTTGGTCTGCCACATAAATTCGTGACAGATCATTTTAAATGAATAATTTAATTCTTTTAACTATAAGTTACTAGTACATACGAAATTCTAGATGTCTACCTTAAAAACTGACGGATTCCATACAATATTACACCCCTATTATATTAAGGGGAAACCCTTGGGGATGGATATTAATTATTAATTAAACTTCGCCTATGTGGTGTGTTGATAAAAAGTAGCCTATGTCCTTCCCCAGGCTTGAGATTATCCATATCAAATTTCAGCACAAACGGATCAGCACACCCGTGAAACATACATTGACACTGATTAACAAACTGGACGGACAGAAGTTACTTTCGTTTACTGTTAATCGTGTCAGTAAAGGATTATTTTGTAATGTTATTGAAAAGGATTACTTGGTATAACGGTTTCACTTGTCGTACGGCAGCAGCGAGAAATAAAAACTAAAAATATAAGAATGATGTACATGTGTAGGTAATTTATCGGTGTATTTTTAGTTTTGGCGGTCCTAATTACCTACTGCAATATTGCAATATACTCCTGTAAACTATGTTACTTGATTTGTTTCGTTTAGCGAATAGGAAAGAGTGACCAAGCAACTCAGAGGGCAGAATTTTATCCGACTTACTTGATATTTATCGTTATATTTTGGCCAAATTACACAAAACATTATAAACTGTTGCTTATGTGTTATTCTGATGTATAACCTATGTAAATGTTAAGTTTCATCCAAATCCGTTCAATAGTTTTTGCGTGAAAGAGTAACAAACATCCTCACCCACTTTCAAATTTAGATTACTAGAAGGATTAGAGATTTTTGGATTGATATATGTTTTTATTAAACAATTAAAATTAGTTTAATAAAACGTATGTTTATTATTTATTTTAAATTAAATCAATAATATTAATCATCCCCTATTTCGACCCCTTACAACCCTTTTTTCGCATTAAAAAGTAGCCTATGTCCTTTCTACGGCTATAGACTAACTCCGTTATAAATTTCATTCAAATCGGTTCAGTAGTTAAAGCGTGAAGGTATACAGACAGACAGAGTTTCTTTCGAATTTATAATATTAGTATAGATTTGAAAAAGGTTAATTAGACATACAGATTCATAGCTAAGCCACAAGGATATGGAAAGTAATTAGTGTTCTCATACATCGAGTAAATGTCGTAACTATCCGATACCTTGCGGACACACAAAGATCAGTTGCTACATTGAAATATGGTGGGGAGCTGCATATATAAGCTCATAGTCGTTTCGTATCACCAAAAACCAACATGTTCTCCAGAAGTGTTATCATCCTTACACTCCTCGGCCTGGCCGTAGGTTACCCTCGCAGTAGAAGATCGGCCGTCGTACCCTACCACGGCCCTCCGGCTCCGCTCAACCACGACGGCACCGTAGCCCTCACTCCCGAAGTACACCACGCCAGGGCGGCACACCACGCTGCCTTCGCTACCGAGTTCCAGCGGCTTCACGAAGCGGACGCCCTTGCCGCGGCACATCCTGACCTCACCTCTCCTCCGGATCACGGCTGGAAGCAGGAAGTCTACGCCTCAGGGTACCCAGGACAAGGATCTTATTCCGCAGGACACTACAGCCAAGGACCTGCCTATTCTTCGGCAAATTACAACCAGTTGCCATCCTACTCTTCAGGATATAACCATGGGGCTTCGTACTCATCAGGACACTACAGCCAGGGACCTTCCTACAGCCACAACCCGGAGGCTCACATCCCCGCGCCCCTCAACCCCGACGGAACCGTAGCCCAGACATCCGCTTACAGAGCCATCGCTTCCCATCACGACGCAGAATACGCTAAGGCCATCCACAGGCTGAAACACGAGAACGCTCACTTCCAACATCAGGCTGCTCACAGCTACCATTACTAACAGGACTTTATCCTTTAATGAGCCTATAACTTATTGATTTTGTAATATATCTTTTGAAATCAACACATGTCTTTATCTGATTTTACAGTTATACCGATTTGTTATTTTCGTTTTTTGGTGATAATGACCGTCCATCCGCGATGATGATTTATTGTTTTTCATTCCAGCTATTTATGTTCAATTTATCACTCTGGACTTCTGCTTGGCTGTCTATCTTTTCGCCTCTTTCCTCTTCTGTACACATTACACGATACCTTATGTATCTTATGATCATATTCCTTGGTTAAGCATATTATGTACAAGATCGTGGGTGGGGATGCCTACTGGTGATCTTAGGATTTTTTAAAGGGAGTAAAAAATCCTTGGTTACGCCGACCTTCAGAGGAAACGTAAAATGAAACTTTGATCTTTGCGTGAGTCCCTGAAGAGCCGCGATCCTATAAGGCAGGAGTCGGCTACCGGCGGCCCCTGGACCATCTCGGTGCGGCCCGCAAGAAAAAAAATACCGTATGAATCCACTAAGAAATGTTTGAATATCTTAGTCTCTCAGCTAGTATTTGCACCCGACGCACCGAAGACTTGGATGCTAATTTGTATGGACAACTCAGAGATAAGTATTTTGACTGCTTCTCTTTAGCGATGGATGAAAGTACTGACGTGTTGGATACAGCACAGTTACTCATATTTGTTCGCGGCATTGACGACCACTTTACTGTATAAGAACTTGTGAAAGTGTGGAGTTTGAAAGGCACAACTACGGGAGAAGTTTAATTTCACCATTTGTAACAAGTATGGATTCATTGCAATTAAGGTGGGAAAAGTTGACTAGTGCACTTCTGATGGATGCAAGAACATGAGCGGTCAAAACAAAGGTGTTGTTGGGAGAATCATCAGCAAAGTGAAAGAATCTGGATCTACTGAGCCACTGATTTTTCAATGTATTGTCCATGAAGAGGCATTGTGCTCCAATGTTATATCCTGGAAAGAAATAATGGATACTGTAACATCCATTGTCAATTTTATAAGAAGAAATGGGCTCACACACTGTCAGTTCTATAAGTTTTTGGAAGATCTGGAAGCTGATCATGGGTTGACTACTTCGAAGTGAGGTGGCTCAATTGAGGTGCTTTGGAAACGAATTTTTAATTTGAGGAAAGAAATTAGCATTTTTATGGAAACGCTAGATTTTCAAAGTAATATCACAATTAAAACGGCATTTAAGGAAACCACTGACTTGACTAAGTTCTACGGAGGTTTGAGTTCTGAAAACTTCAAAGAGTTGAAAAAGTTTGCTCAGCAGATAATCACTATGTTTGGTAGTACGTATTTGTGTGAGCCTACTTTTTCAATTCTCAACTACCGCAAAAATAAGAAATGTTCGCGGTTAACAGATGAACATTTAGACGCGATACTGCGCTTATCAACGACTAAAATGAAATCAGACGTTAAAAAACTTGCAAGTCAAATGCAGCCACAAACATCTCACTAGTTCTTACTTTTATGTTCGTACAGTAATTCAATTTAAATATACATGATTATATGAATATATTTATGATTAAAAATGTAGATATGCGTTTTATTTCAAATATTAAAATTGCATGTCCGTACAAATAAAAACATGCGGCCCGCACTGATACTATTGCAACATTTGTGGCCCTCCTGTCGAAGAAAGGTTGCCGACCCCTGTTTTAAAGGGAGTAAAAAATCCTTAGTCGCGTCGTCCTTCGGAAGGGAATTAAACGGGGGTCGAGCCTGTACGATGTCAGACTCGTTAAAAATCCCTATCCTCATTAAACCTGGATAGGCAAAATTTAGAGCTGCCTCTGTAGCATCGTCCGATTAGCCTTTCTGCATAAAGTGACATTCTTCAATCATTTCTTGCAGGTAGATTTTTCTCAGTCCGGCAGGGCTCTGAGTTATCTTCAATACGACCGATCTTAGCCTGTGTGCCTCAGGGATCAATACTTGCACCGCTATTGTACATAACATATACACATGATATTCGACAAAGTCCTGACATACTGATAGCAACCTACGCTGGCGAAACTGCCATAATCACCAAACATCAAGACGCGACACATGCCTCACTAAACTTACAACATAACTTACAAAAGTTGAATGAGAGGTGCCAACTATGGAAAATGAGACTGAACCACGAAAAGTCACAACACATCACTTTTACTCTTCGAAGTGAAACATGCCCTCCCATTTACCTTAACAACTCACCCATCCCGCAGACAGATAAAGTACAATACCTTGGACTAACATTCGATAGGAGATTGACATGTGGTCCTCATATCAAGAAAAAACGCCAATCACTGAGTCTTAAACTGAACTAAATGTATTCTCTATTAAGAAAAAACTCCAAATTAGAAACAAGACAAAAATTAAACACGTACACTTACTTACTAAAACCAGTTTGGACATATGCATTACAAATTAATGGCACCGCTAAACAGACTCACAGAAAACGACTACAAACCTTCCAATGAAAAGTACTCAGACTAGTCACAAAAGCAGCCTGGTATATCAATAACAAAACTCTACAGACTGACTTAAAAATACCAACGGTTGACGAACACATACGAACATACTACAAACGCTTTCAAGAAAAACTACACGGACACCCAAAGCCATTGATTGAACAAATGGCCACGACTTGACTACGACTTGACACGACTTCTTTTTAGCCTACTCCTAGAACACTAGGAGGAGGCTAAAAAGAATGTGGATGAGGGATCTGTTACCATAGGAAATTGAATCAAGCCAAGGGAGAGCTACCGCTGGCTACTGTTCTTCTTCATGCCTTAAAATAAAATACAATGGCATGAGACATTGTATTTTATTTTAATGTCAGTCAATCTGCTGATTGTCATTGTTTTATTTGACAGGTGGGGATATAAATATAAAGAAAAAAATAATAAAAATTGTATCCAGAGAAAAATATTTAATTACTAACAGCATTGCTTTTAGATTTGTGTCTCTCTAAATTCTCATTCGACGTGGCCTGTTAGTAACTTAATATTATGAATTATATAGATATATAGAAAATTAATATTGTCAGTGCTAATAAATCGCCAGCATTTAATGATATATATATTGATTTATGTTGTTATTGAATTACCAATTCTCTTTAATTGCTTAATATCTTGTCATGATTCATACTGTTAATTTAGTTATTTTATTTGTTTTTATTATTGTTTCTGTCACATTTTATACGATTTATCATGTTGCCTTCTGACCAGATATATATCATGTTTCGTTTTCCTTTCATGTTTGTTATTTCAAGGGGACTTAGTCCCAGAAAAATCTTACTTTTCTATTTCTATTTGTAATTATTATTTTTATGTGGGCCATTTTGACATATCTACTGCTCCATTTTTCAACATTTCTTCCAATGAATTTTACCAATGATCCTAAAACAAAACTTTCTTGACATAAGAAGACAACAGGGAAGAACGAGGTAAAACTTTTTCCTAAACGTTCAATAATCAGTATCATTATTTTTATTAAAATCTATACGGATGGCTGGTCCTGGAGATCCGATAATGAAGCGGATGTTTGTGGAGATTAAAGGCCAATGTTATTCGCTGGACTCCGTTCTGATGGACTAGCCCTTCCGAATTAATAGACATACTTTTTAGCCGTTTTGAACCATTCGATCTCTTGTATCTACTGTTTTGACTACTCCATCGGGTTCTTCATCGAAAAATATATGAGATATATATTTATATAAGAAACTACTGTTCACAAATTTTCAGAAAAAAATCGAGTTACCCCGTTTTATCCCCTGAAGTCTTCTTAAATATATTTTAAAAAGTTCGGAAATAACCACAGACTTTGATGTATTAAATGGTTTATTTTTGACAATGAAAATAATTTAAAAATGAAATATTGAGGGCAAAGTTTAAGATCGTTAAACTTCCATTAAACATCCGTTAAACATCCACTTGGCCGTTAGTGTTAACCTGATTTTTAAAAAATCAGATTAAATAAGGTAACTAATATCTTGGTTAGAAATTTCAAATAAAAATTCTTTAGTATACATCATTTTATAAATGATCGAAGATAACTGAACGATTGGCTTGGCCCTAATGCAAATTTCGTGATCATGTTTGTAAAATATTTATAATATCTTAATTAAACATACAGATTCATCGGTTAGCCACTTGGATATGGAAATTAATTAGTGTTCTCATACATCGGGCGAATGTCGCAACTCTCCGATACCTCGCCGACAGACAAAGATCAGTTACAACAGACGCATGGTGGGGAGCTATATAAGCTCCTGGTTTCATTGTAGGAGCACAATCCAACATGTTCTTCAGAAGTGTTGTCATCTTTACACTCCTCGGCCTGGCCGTAGGTTCCCCTCGCAGTAGAAGATCGGCCATAGTGCCCTACCACGGCCCTCCGGCACCGCTCAACCAAGACGGCACCGTAGCCCTTACTCCCGAAGTACACCACGCCAGGGCGGCACACCACGCTGCCTTCGCTACGGAGTTCCAGCGGCTCCACGAAGCGGACGCTCTCGCCGCGGCACATCCTGACCTCACATCTCCTCCGGATCACGGCTGGAAGCAGGAAGTCTACGCCTCAGGGTACCCGGGACAAGGATCTTATTCCGCAGGTCACTACAGCCAAGGACCTGCTTATTCTTCGGCAAACTACAACCAGTTGCCATCCTACTCCACAGGACACTATAACCAAGGACCTTCCTACTACTCAGGAGTCTATAGCCATGGTTCGTCCTACAGCCACAACCCGGAGGCTCACATCCCCGCCCCCCTCAACCCCGATGGAACCGTAGCTCAGACATCCGCTTACAGAGCCATCGCTTCCCATCTCGACGCAGAGTACGCTAAGGCCATCCACAGGCTGAAACACGAGAACAATCACTTCCAGCATCAGGCTGTTCACAGCTACCATTACTAAAAGAACTTTATCCATAATGAGGCTGTAACTTATTGATTTTGTAATATATCTCTTGAAATCAACACGTGTCTTTATCTTTTTTTACCGTCAGACTGTTTTTTTTCTTTCGTATTTACCTATTTTATCGAATGGACCATGTCATTTCAACTCTCTTTCATGTATTCAGCCTTGACATTCGCCCAGTTCTCCCTCATTCCTCACCGGCGGTGCTCCCTTCTTTCCTTTGTCCATTTCTTTCCTGTGTTCAGCTTTGACTTTCCCAGAAAATGCAGTTATTTTCGAAAATATTCTCGCAAGTAATCTCGTTCTCCTGTAATGGTTTTTCTACCTCTTCTAACCATAGATATAAATTTTCTTTACAATAGATATAAATCCGTTCGTCAATCTTATGGGTTTCAATCTTAGCAAGTGATCATAAAATAAAACTCTCCTTTTTCTCATAACATTCAATCTTTTTGGAGCATGAGTGAACAGCTCAGTGTTTTAGTGTCGTCTTTAATTGGTGCATGAATTTTCCTGAAGATCTTTCTTTCTTCGATCTCTGATTTTTCTTTCAGTCCTTTCTTATTCATACTTAAGCATTCCGCATTATACAGAATCTCCGGTCGTATAATAGTGGAATAATGCCTGAGTTTTGCATTCAAGAGCACTGACTTTTTGTTGCAAATATCTTTGGTTACTTGGTACACCATTCCCATTTTATTTAAGAGGGAATTAAGGGCTTCTTGCACATCAACATTGGGCTCAACACATACCCATTCACCAAAATATTTAAACTTTTCTGCCCATTTGATTTTCCCCTGGTTCACTGTTAGATACTTTGGCGCAGACTTGTTGATAGTAATTAAGAATGTTTTAGATCTGGAGACCTGATTTTCTTGTAACGCACTGCAACTGATTACTTTGTATCAATCATCTTTCTGATGTCTATCTAACTGACGGATTCCATACAATCTTTGAACCCCTATTATATTAAGGGGGAAACCCTTGGGGTGGAATTGTCCAAATTCCTGTCTCAGTGTTCATTTAAGCTATACAAAGAGCTTATCTGCGAATATCAAGATGCTATGTTCAGTGGTTTCTGCTGGGCGTTGACCGATGGGTGTGTTAGTCAATCATCAATAGGCCAACTTTCCTTGGAGGTGGGGGGTGTTTGTCTTTTCTCATTGGCTGGAAATTTCATGGTATCTGTTACTGCTATTTTTGTTTCTAAAATCAGTTTAGTTTAATTTAACCCTCCCTGTATTTCTATTTTCATTATGAAGCTGTGACTTTTCAATTCATGGAAATTCCTTATTGAATTTGATATAATGCTAACATTCACAAACCAGCCTACTTACTGCCTAGCTTTTCAGCCCGAGGCTGTACTTAGCCTTTTCCTGCCAGTTTGTTACTTCCAGCCGTTTGAGGTCACCCTCTTCATCATCCATCCATCTTCTCATGGGTCTTCATCTTCTTCGGCTCCAATAAATTTTGCTTTTTTGGGGAGTATTTTATCAGCTAGCATTCTTAGACGATGCCCCAAACATTCTATTCGGTGGGATTTTATAAACCTCACAATATCTGTATTGTTGTTTAAGAAGTAGAGCTCATTATTTGTCATTAACCTCTATCTTTGAATCACTTCATCGAACAAGGAGGCTAATATTTTTCGAAGTATATGTACCACCAACTACCTATCACCAGCAACTTTCAGGCCCATCTCAATCTTCGAGACGCTATCCCGTGAATAATATTAACCGGGAGGATGCTTCCTAATTCCTAAATTCTCCAGGGGTCTAATCCTTTTTTGCACTGAATATTTTAAGCAACATCTTATTTTCGAATAAATTAAGACGTTGTTCGTCCTTTATAGTTAGCGGTAACGTTTCACATCTGTAATCAAGAGTTGGAAGAATGATGGTTTTATAAATTCTGATTTATATTTAGGGACAATAGTTGTTGCAAAGATATATTTAAATCTAAACAAATTATTTTTGAATTTAGTACTGGACAGATTAATATCAATAAATATATATTTTATATATCTTTAAATCCATAGTCAAAGAACCGGAAGTGATAGCTTACTTAAATCTTTTAAATACAATTAATGCTCCTCTGCATTGTAAGGGCGGGACAGAATTCTTGTTAAAAATTACACATTTATATGCTTTATCTTTAATTATTTGTTAAACTTTTTTCTCTGTAAAATTTTATGAGCACCGATTTCTGACATAAATTTTTAATTTTTGTGTTCTATTACATTTAATATAAATAATGTTTTCATGGACATACACAAACAGAAAATTAATAGCGTGTACTTTAAAAGCAGTAGAGAATTGTTTTTTGAGATGGTATGATCGTGTTTTTGAAGGCGAATTAATTGACGTTTTAAATGTAAGAGCCCAGTTTTTTTTTAAAAGTTCTTCTGAAAAAAATATGGTTATTTGAGCCTTTTGTGACGAGTTTCTTTTTTTTTTGTCACTAAATTCGTCCGTCAGATGTTTCTACCTATCTGGACTCACTTTACTGTGGACTGTCATTCCCTTCGGATATATATCAGTGGTTTATATGGCTAAGTAATTCCCAAATTTTACTATTTGTTTCTTATCGTATCTTTGCGGCTCAGCGGTAAGCATCCTATTAAAATTTGTAAATTAAATTGTATATATTCTTTGTTTTATAAAAAATTATTTATCAATGATTTTTTTAGTTGGTGTTACGTTGGTGTTATGTTATATTATGGTTATGTCGTTGGTGTTACCGTTTGATGTAAAGAATATGAATACAACATTTTTTTTGGAATTATTTTTTTTTGATCAATTTGGATCTTTGACCAAAAACCCCACAACCTGGTCACACTTTTAAAATCCATTCTAGGAGTAGAACGCTGAGTTGTTTAACTGAAGATTACGGGCTCGCATCCTGCTGTGAGAGATAAATTATTTAGTCTATTAACGGCCCCTCATAGGATCCTGCGGGACTAGCGCAAGCACCCGGCTCTTACAACTTCAATTGTGTGGGGGAGAAACTCGGTGGTTGAGCTTGATCTTGGTAGGACAAATCACCGCCATGAACAACCGTTGTTAAAAAAAAAAAAAGAAGTACTCTACCATGCACTCAGCACAAGACCCATTATACGATTTAATAATAAACATTCTTTGTTTTCGAGGCGGGTTAGCTCGCAGTTTAAGAACCATAATTAAATTTCTCTAGAATGACTTAGGACTTCAGGAGCAAAAGAAATTAATTCCGAAGTTTCAAAAATTTACTTTTCCCCATTTATCGCTAGTTTATTCAAGAAATGTCTAAGAGAACTCTTTTCGTCCTTATACCTCTTAGCTTTAATCCGGTTCTACACCTGAAGTTTCGGGAGCCTTAAGCATTGGTAGACTCTGTTTGTATTATAATTTATTGATAAAGCAAACGTGTCGACACGAAAATGTCGTGGGCAAAGTTTGTGTGCTTGCTCACGCGTTTCTTACTCGCAAAATCTACATATTTTCGCTGAAAAAACAAACAAGTAACATAGTTCACTTCTACGAGTGAACCCGTAATATTAAGTAATCCGTGAAACACACGGCTGTGCTGATCCGTCTGTGATGAAATTTGATACGGATAATCTCAAGCCTGGAAGGACATAGGCTACTTTTTATCAACACACCACACAGGCGAAGTTTATATTAAATTGTAACCTAATTGACTAACACACCCAGCGGTCAACGCACAGCAGAAACCACTGAACTAAGCATCTTGATATTCGCATATTAGATCTTTGTATAGCTTAAATGAGCACTAAGAAAGGAATTTGGACAATTCCACCCCCCAAGGGTTCCCCCCTTAATATAATAGGGGTTCAAAGATTGTATGGAATCCGCCAGTTAGATAGACATCTGAAATTTTGGAAAAAAATTGAATTATTTATTGAAAATGATCGGTCACGAAACTTTATGTGGTAGACCAAATTCCACGTGAGCGGAGCCGTATTATATAATTTCTTGATTTCACTTCTCTTATTAGCCAAGTGCAGAAGCCTTTGAAAATTGTAAAAAGTAAAAAAAATAATAGTAGAATGAATCCCATTGGAAAAGGGAGAGAATATAACAAAAATAAAAGGACAAATAATTGACGGGCGATCTGAGGTCGGGAAGTTCCGACTATGTTACTTGATTTATTTCGTTCAGCGAATAAGAAACAGTGAGCAAGCTACTTAGAGGGCAGAATTTTATCCGACTTACTTGATATCTATTATGACCAAATTACACAAAATCATTATAAATTGTAGCCTATGTGTTATTCTGATGTATAACCTATATTACTGTAAAGATTCATCCAAATCCGTTCTTTTTTTTCTTTTTTTTTTGCGTGAATCAGTAATAAACATACTCCATCCTCACAAACATTCACATTTATAATATTAGTAGGATTAGAGATTTTTGGATTGATGTATAGGATTGATATATGTTTTTATTAAACAATTAAAATTAGTTGAATAAAACATATGTTTATTATTTATTTCAAATTAAATCAATAATATTAATCATCCCCTATTTCTACCCCTTACAACCTTATTAAAAAGTAGCCTATGTCCTTTCTTAGGCTATAGACAATCTCTGTACTAAATTTCATTCAAATCGGTTTAGTAGTTAAAGCGTGAAATCATACAGACAGACATAGTTTCTTTCGAATTTATAATATTAGTATAGATTTACAGAAGGTTAATTAGACATACATATTCATCGCTAAGCCACAAGGATATGGAAAGTAATTAGTGTTCTCATACATCGAGTAAATGTGGTAACTCTCCGATACCTCGCGGACAGACAAAGATCAATTGCTACATTGAAATATGGTGGGGAACTGCATATATAAGCTCATAGTCGTTTTGTATCACCACAAACCAACATGTTCTCGAGAAGTGTTATCATGTTTGCACTCCTCGGCCTGGCCGTAGGTTCCCCTCGCAGTAGAAGATCGCCCGTCGTACCCTACCACGGCCCTCCGGCACCGCTCAACCACGACGGCACCGTAGCCCTCACTCCCGAAGTACACCACGCCAGGGCGGCACACCACGCTGCCTTCGCTACCGAGTTCCAGCGACTCCACGAAGCGGACGCTCTTGCCGCGGCACATCCTGACCTCACATCTCCTCCGGATCACGGCTGGAAGCAGGAAGTCTACGCCTCAGGGTACCCAGGACAAGGATCTTATTCCGCAGGACACTATAGCCAAGGACCTGCCTATTCTTCGGCAAACTACAACCAGTTGCCATCCTACTCTTCAGGACGCTATAACCATGGAGCTTCGTACTCCTCAGGACACTACAGCCAGGGACCTTCCTACAGCCACAACCCGGAGGCTCACATCCCCGCCCCCCTCAACCCTGACGGAACCGTAGCTCAGACATCCGCTTACAGAGCCATCGCTTCCCATCACGACGCAGAATACGCTAAGGCCATCCACAGGCTGAAACACGAGAACGCTCACTTCCAACATCAGGCTGCTCACAGCTACCATTACTAACAGAACATTATCCTTCAATCAGCTTGTAACTTATTGATTTTGTAATATATCTCTTAAAATCAACACATGTCTTTATCTGATTTTACAGTTATACCAATTTGTTATTTTACGGTGTTTTTTTTTGTGATAATGACCGTCCATAGCGCGATGATGATATGATCTGAGTTGTTTTTTTTCATTCCAGCTAAATATGTTGCAGTATTATGTTCAATTTATCACTCTGGAGTTTTTCTTCTTGGATGTCTATCTTTTTGCCTCTTTCCTCTTCCGTTACACTTTTGTATCTTATGATCATATTCGCCCTGAGTTGAAGAATGCGCTTGTATATCTTCCTGTGTATATTGTTGGTGTAATTTTAATGTAGTTACTTTTAATGTTCGTTGGCATCGCTGATAATTGAAACTTTGTGGTTATTCGAATGTTCCTCTTACATTAACTTATGTCTTGTATATGATCGATTCTTAATTATTTATTTCAGAAGACTCAGGGGTCACCTGCATTATAGTGGTTAACATATTATATCCAAAATCGTGGGTGGGCATCACGGCTGGTGGTCTAGGGTTTTTTAAAGGGAGTAAAAAAATCCTTGGTTACGCCGACCTTCAGAACAAACGGAAAATGAACCTTCGGTCTATGCGTGAGTTCCTGAAGACCCGCGAACCAATTCGGTGTCGGATACTTGTTAAAGATCCCTATCCTAGTTATCGGGTGTAATTAAAATTTAGGACTCGTACAGTTATATCATTCGATTAGAGATAGCAGCTTAAAGTCACGTTAAATAAATCAATGAATAACAAACAATGATAGCACAATCTAAGCAATTCGTACTACACTAGTACGTTTACCTTCCATTTAGTTCAATATAAATTGAAATGTCTTAGTAAATATATTTACTAAAACTGAATCCGTTTAACTGTAAAGATTTTTCAAGTGATCTTACCGACTAATTTGTATGACCGGAGCCTTAATTATCTCATCTAATGTTTTTGATAGCAGTGAGAGGTCAAATGCTGAAAAAATATTCATTAGTTCTTCAGATTTTTTGGCTTTATTTTTTTTTTTTACTCTAAGGGTACTATTATTTAAGTGATAGCGTCGCAATGATTAAGATGGGCTTGTAAAGTTGTTGTACTAATTAACGAACGATTCCTTAAAAGTTAATGTGTTCTGCCGATTGGGAAGCGTCTCAGGGATAGACCGAGGCGTAGGTGGAAAGATTTCGTTTAGAGTTATCTAATGAAGCATTTGGGTTTGGGTAGTGGTCCGTGGACTGAGGTTTGCAAGGAGAGAATCGTGGGATTGGCATCGAGCCTTCGGGTTCGCTAAGCCTTTTTATTTATTTATTCACATTAAACCATTGGTATGTATCGAATGAACCCTTAGTGTTAGAGTTGAGAAGTACGTGAACGAGAATACGTATAGAAATATAAGTAACAATATGGTATGAGCATGGATATAGAATAAAATATGATTAAATAGTGATGTTAAATGCTAATGAAATTTTAAATAATAATAACATATGATGGATCCCAAAAAGCTAATATGAGAAAAAAGGTGTGCAAAATGGAGAAGGAAAGGGGTGATGAGAAGATATGAGTATTAAAAATGTAATTACCTATAGGAAGCTGTAGCAAGAGTAGAAGCGGTCTAACTGAAGGTGTTGCCAGCGATATCTGACGTCCAAAAATATGACTAATTTTTATTTTTGAGATATATTTTTTAATTGTATAATAATAGTAATTTTTTATTGACTATTTTTTAGAAATATTGACTATTTTATTATATTTAAATGTGTATCATGACTATTTTATAGAGGGCCACGAAAATTAATGACTAAATTAATGGGAAAAGGTAGGGTGATAAAACAGTAGGATTTTATGTCAAGAGGTCAAGATAAGTATTATAGAATAGAGAATATAGTAGTAACAGAATGAAAATGGGAAGGAATAACAAGGTAAACTAATTTAAGGTTTATTTAGTAAGTTGAAAATTTGTGAGTAGAAAGAGGATAAGTTGTTTGAATCGATCTTGAGGTTAACAGTGGAGGAATCTAAATTTATGTGGATAGTTTCAGAGAGTATGCGTTTATCGTGGTTGGGAACAGAAGCTAGGAAGGATGTATTTTCAAAGTCCAAATTGTGGTTAAGGGATAAGGCGTGTTCGGAGAGTTTTGACGCGGTAAGGTTATGGGAGGAAATGGAGTATTTGTGTTGGTAAATACGGTTTTTAAGGAAGTTCTTAGTTTCGCCGATGTAGGAGGAGTTGCAATTAGGAGTAGAGCAGGGGATGCGGTAGACGACATGGGAGCGTTGTTTAAGGGGAATGGGATCTTTTACTTTTACTATAGTTCTTTCTCAGTAGAGTTGAGAAGTACGTGAACGAACTAGTTCATTGAACTAGATCCGGAAAATCAACTATAAAGAGCGCTCTCTTTAGGGGAACTGTAGTTCTTTTTAGTTCACAACACTCACCAGCTAGCACACTCGGACAGAGGACCGAGGCGTCGGCGTACGAACTCTTTAACCAAGTGAACTAGTTGAAACTTTCTAGTTCATTTTACCTCTCAGTTTCTCCCCCTTTTTCCATAGTTCAATTCCTCTCTTAGTTAAGTGCATTTCTAGTTCTTTTGAAAAAAGAACTATGTAGCTCATTTGAAATAGTTCAATAGAATGAACTATCTCAAAAGGAACGATTCAGTAAAAGGGACTAATTTGACCACCTCTACTTAGTATGGATTCAATTGAAATTCATATAATAAGAAATTTATTTTCTTTATGAGATATTTCTTTTTTTATAAGATATTTCTTATATACTGGACTAATCTTCTTGATCTATATAATTTAATAATGAAGAAAAAAACAAATAACAGTCAAAAATTGTTATTAAAAATTAACAAATGATTAAAAAAAACGTTTCGACAGTTACTTGTCATTTTCAATTTAAGCAATTCCTCATACAACTTCCTTTAAAATTTACAAGTCCAAATTCTTACTGTAAAATCAATAAAAATACACTAAAATAAACTAATATATAACTTGTCAAAAATAACTAATAATAATAAGGATAGATAGCTTGAGGTCAAACAATTTAAAAGTCAAAAATTTAAAATATATATAAATCCTGGAACTTAACTTTCTTCCATGGTCAAATATAAGAGGTATCACATTAAAAACCAAACTTTGATCTCTGCAATACTAGATCAAATTAAAATAATTTATGAATATAAATATATTAACAAATGTACTCCAAAAAAGCAAAAATAAATTATAACAGACAATTATGGTATTTATTTAAATTTTACCATTTAAATAATTAATAAAAAACATGTCATTTTATTTTGAGTATTAATTGGAAAATTTTATTTATCATCTAATCTATTAGTAGGTTATGGGTCAGGTTATTTTGGTCCATCTGCCTTGTTTCTGAGGCTTAACCTTCTATGCTTTATTTCCTTTTCAATTCCCAAATTATGGAGGAATACAATTTGCTTTCTTTCTATCATTTACTGGATTTTCCAAATTATCATTTATAAATAGGGCTTCCAAATATTTAGGTATTATTTTCCAAGGTATTATTTTCTTTATGCAAAATTTTAGGATTACTGAAATTGAAAGTATGTGACTCTTTTTTACAGAGTGTGGATAATGCTGTGTTAGTTTTTGCTTTTGGTTTAAGATTGCTTTGATGGTGATAAATTCGGTTTTTGAGGTGTGTACTTGTATGTCCTATGTATAACCTGTCACAATCATTCCAAGTGAGTTCATATATCAAATGTTGGTTTTCTAAGATTGGTATCCTATCTTTTTGGTTTTTTATTATGTTTTTAATAGGATTTCTGTTTTTATATGCTATCTTCATTTCTGGTATATCATAATTTTTTAGTGTTGGTCCGATTTTTTCTGACAGGCCCCTCATATAGGTTACACTACCATATTTAGTATTATTCTTTTTTTTTTTTTTTTAAATTATTTTATTGAATTGTACAACTGTAATATATACATCTAGTACAAATGCTGTATGAATAAATAAATACATGAAAGGACATGTAGAGGCACTACCCATTGGCAGCACTCTAATTACATTTCTATTATAGAAGGTCCCGAGGCCATCTTCTCTTCAGACGCCTAGGATTGTCCGGGATGGAATTGGATGCAAGGATGGAAACTAGTGGGTTTGGATGGGCCTGGAGCTTATTATGGAATGATAGGTATCTGGAATGGGCTAAATCGGTAACATATGAAAGGTTAAGGTCATTATGGATGGTTTTATTTGTGACAAAATAAAGAGCGTTTAGGATTTTGCGAAGGATTTGGATTGCAAGGATTGGATACGAGAGGAATTTGATGGTTTGGTGGAGACCCATAGTTCAATTCCGTAAGTCCATATAGGTCTTATAACAGTCACATAAATAAGCTTTTTGTAATTGATCTGAAGCTGTGAGCGTTTGTCTAGTATGTGTTGAAGTAGTCGGAAGCGTCTAGCTGTTTCTTGTCTTTTCAGTCTTGTGTGAATTATTCTTTTCAAATTCAATATTCGGTACTTCCGCTATATTATGAATTTTGATTTTAACAATTTGTGAATCTGTATTTTCTGTTTCTTTTATAAAAAAACTTGTTATTTTTTATTGTGAAACTTTGCTTTTTTTTGGGTTATAATGGTAGTGTATTTTCAAATCAACAATGGGTTCTTCAGTATTTAAAACACTATCTATATTTATAGGTAATTGATTTTCATTCCTATTTTTAATTAAATTGTTTTGTTTATGCCATAAATCATTTATCAGTTTCATCGGAAAGGCATTATTAAGTAGGATCCTGAAAATTTTGTTTTTTGTTTCTTTTAAATATTTTATGTCTGTTTATTTAATTGATCTACTTATTAGATCCATAGCAATATTTTTTATTTGATGCCTAAGATGATTAGAATAATAATTTAATAATCCATTTGAGGTAATTTCTTTTTTATACCATTTTGTTATGAGGTTATTATTTTTAGGGTTTCATTATTATAATAACTTACATTTGGATAATAGAGTAAGAAACTTAACTTCTAGAGTAATACCAAATAATATTATTAATTTATTAAGCTTAGGGGAAAATTTTAAATATGAACCAAAAAATAAAAAAATTAACATATATCAGATGATATCTGAAGTAGAATCAATAATTACATTTATAGAAACTCCTGATACCCATAAAAACGGTTTACGAAACACTATTTGTAAAAACATTTTGTTTTATCTGTTTTAATGATGTCTAGATCTTCATTATTTTTAAAGAAAATTTTTGTAGTTAAGAGACCTTAATTTATAAGTTTTGTAAATAAGTTTATTGTATTATTAGGTTTATTTTTTTCTATATTTAAAAAATTTTAAATGTTTTTACAAATAGTGTTTCGTAAACCGTTTTTATGGGCATCAGGAGTTTCTATATATGTAATTATTGATTCTACTTCAGATATCATCTGATATATGTTAATTGAATTTTGAATTTATTTGTTACAGCCGAGTTCTTTCGACACTCAAAAGAAAATTAAGATTCGTCATTATTTAATGCATCAATGTTCACATGCATAGATAAGAGATTACTTATGCATTATGCACGCTTAGATGCATTGATACGCAAGAAGCCGTAACATATACAGGAAACTATAGCAATATTCACGAACAGAGTACCGATGTGTTGAAGTAGATTTGTTGTAATATAAATAAATAGTAACAAAAAACAAGAATGAAATATTAAATAACTTATTTTAAAACACATCTGGTATAATAATGGTTACTGAAAATTTAAGGATGAGAAATAAAGATAAATTAAAATTTACATGTAGGGAGATAAAATTATTAAAAACGAACTACAGGAATCAGTGGGATGTTATTAAGCGACACAGGAGGACAGGAGGACAGGAGGACAGGAGGACAGGAAGTCCTTGGTTTATGACCGAGGGTGAAGGTGATTTGACGGGGTTTGTGGGAATTTATTTTAATCCTCCAGTTTTGACACCAATTTTATGAGCAATTTAAGCCACACAAAAAAATCTACTACTTTATATAATTTACTTCAAGGATAACAGAAAAATTATCATAAATATTATTTCTATTTATTTATCTAAGTATTTAAATGAGGGGAGATGATTATTATTCGTATTATTAGCGTTGGAACGATAAAGAGTTTAGCAAAAATAATGAGCAATTTATCAAGAAAATCGGTCTGTAATATAATTAATTTTAATGTTAACTGGTATGTCTATTATCAGTCAACACTGTTCCAGTTATAGCATCCCCTACTCTTCAATCCCACATCACTGACCAAGAAAATTGGTGTCAAAACTGGAGGATTAAAATAAATTCCCACAAATCTCATCAAATCACCTTAACCAGCGAATTCCTGCCCCCCTGTGTCAATTAATAACATCCCTCTAAGTCCTGCAGAACATATCCGGTACTTAGGACTACACCTTGACAAACGCTTAACTTGGAATCCTCATAACTGTAAATGTCATCGCCGTTTCAGGCTAATTCAACATTTACTAGATAAACGCTGTAAGTTCCCAATTAATTACAAGAGACTCATATACACGACAATCTTTAGACCCATCTGGACTTAAGGAATAAACCTTTGGGGCTCCACTAAGCCATCGAATTCCTCTCGCATCCAATCTTTACAATCCAAAATCCTTCGGAAAATCCTCAGTGCTCCTTACTTTGTTACGAACAAAGTAATCCATAATGACCTTAACGTCCCGTTTATTGCAGATTTGGCCCGAATCCGAAATCAATCTTTTCATGACAAACTTCATTTCCACCCAAACCCACTAGTTTCAAACCTCGCATCCTCTTCAATTCCTGATAATCCTCCGAGGCGTCTGAAAAGAAGATGGCCTCGTGACCTTCTAAGCTGAACTTTTTATTTGAGTACTACCACTGGGTAGCTTCTCTGCTTGTCTTTTCATGTCAATGTATTCATTCATAATATTTACTTGATGTATTCTGTATACAGTTGTAAATTTCAATAAATATATTTAAAAAAAACAAAAACGGGCCATCAAAACCAATTATATATTCACTGATGGATGCACTGGATGTAATTTTTATTTTATCATAAGTTGTAATATTTTAAATCTCTCTGACAGTTTACTTTTTCAATGATTCTTAAACAATTGCTTTAGATTTTTGAAATATACGAAAAAACATTTCACTAATTAACATTATGTTAAAGCTTTATTCAGAACAATTCATAGGAATATAGCTGCTATTAAATTCAAAAGTTTATTTTAAATGGAATATTCAAAGATAGCTGAAGAACTAATTTGTTCCTAAGTGTGAAAGTAATTTTAGTTTACTCATCAAAGTCCTTAATTAGAGTATTTCGTATTAGTCAATTTCTAAATTATCGAATAAAAAGCTATTCACTCATGAAAAGTAAGTGTCGCGTAGTAAAAATACCTCAGTTCCACTCAACAACATTTGTTGAATGCTTTCGATTAATTCTCAATATGCGAAATAAATATTTTAATATAATATAAAATTTTATTTTAATTATTTCTTATATAAGGATTATATGATAACGATGTAAATAGAGCATTTTGCTCTCAGTAAAATCTTTTGTACAAAAATTTATTCTGTAGAAATTCAGTACAGCCATACCTGACATCAGATTTACCTGTAGAGAGATTAACACTCCTAAGCCAAATAAGAGTTTCCAAACAAATAGTTGTTTACTAAAATAAAAATACCCACATAATTAATACTGAAGACAATTGCCCTCTATGCTTAAATGATTCACATGAAGATCTAAACCTGTCCATTTTATACAGAACCCAGAAATAAATATATTAGTTCATAAGAGCACAATATTTATAGATCACTGAATCCTAAACAAAACAATGATATTATTAATCTCTGTAACTTCCTATATAAAGCTTTAAGTATTAGAATAGCTCTGACCCATTGATACATATATGTTTTTTAATCAACAAAATAATACCTTTGAATTATATAAGTTTTATTTCAAGAATTTTCCATATTTTGCTTTAGTGTCGACTCACGGCCATATTTTTGATTTTACCTTCAATACAATGTTTAGTATTATAATTATCTACATAAATAAATAAAATAAAATAAAAGCTAGATATAATGGGATGCTAATATTCTTCTGTGATTTTAATTATTTCTTTTATCTGAAATCTTACATTGATCAAGTAAGCCACTAAGACGTAGAAAGTAATTAGTGTTCTCCTACATTGGATAAATGTCGCAACTCTTCAATACCTCGTTTCAGAATGAGATTAGTTACTTCACTAAAGTGTGGTGGGGAGCTGCATATATAAGCTGATGGTTACATTGTAGAACCACAAACCGACATGTCCTTCACAAGTGTTATCATCTTTACACTCCTCGGCCTGGCTGTAGGTTACCCTCGCAGCAGAAGATCGGCAGTCGTACCCTACCACGGCCCTCCGGCTCCGCTCAACCACGACGGGACCGTGGCCCTCACTCCCGAAGTCCACCACGCCAGGGCGGCACACCACGCTGCCTTCGCTGCGGAGTTCCAACGGCTCCACGAAGCGGACGCTCTTGCCGCGGCACATCCTGACCTCACCTCTCCTCAGGATCACGGCTGGAAGCAGGAAGTCTACGCCTCAGGGTACCCGGGACAAGGATCTTATTCCACAGGACACGACAGCCGAGGACCTGCCTATTCTTTGGCACACTACAACCAGTTGCCATCTTACTCCTCAGGACACTATAACCAAGGTCCTTCATACTCCTTAGGACACTACAGCCAGGGGTCGTCCTACAGCTACAACCCAGAGGCTCATATCCCCGCCCCCCTCAACCCCGATGGAACCGTAGCCCAGACATCCGCTTACAGAGCCATCGCTTCCCATCACGACGCAGAGTACGCTAAGGCCATCCACAGGCTGAAACACGAGAACGCTCACTTCCAACATCAGGCTGCTCACAGTTATCATTACTAAAAGAACTTTATCCTTCAATGATCCTGTAACTTATTGATTTTGTAATATATCTTTTGAAATCAACACATGTCTTTATTTAGGTTTTCCATTATTATGCCTTGTTTCTTGGTATTAAAAATTGAACATTACTTTAGTAACTTTAAATTTGAATAATCAATCTTCTTCTTCACACGCTACAACACGTTTAATATCATTAAATCAACCAAGTCATCTCTCAGTATTGCAGGTAATTTCCCGGTCTAACACCTAAGACGGTCTAGCAATCTTTTAACACACCATAAGTCCACCTCAATCCTTCCGAATATGCTTTTTGTGTAATCTTCTCTTTCAAAAGATTCTTTGGGAATTCGTAGCTTTTCATTTTGACGAAATGACATGTCCAGAGAAATCCACTCTACCTTAATACACCTGACAATATTTACTTTCTTATGGTTAATTGCTACATCTGCATTAGTTCATCAGATTTCATTATTGAAAAAGCGATACCAAAATATTGATATTCGTCTCGCGAATCTAACATCAGTTAATAATAAGCTCACAGGGTAATTGTGGGTTGTAGTGCTGAAGACGGAACATTATTCTATTATGAAATGAGAGATATTGACTTTTAAATTTTTTAAACATTAAGGGCTTATTCAAAGTTTGATTTTTATTAATAAGCTTTCCAAATTAATATCTGATGTTGAAAGCACGTGACTTCCTTACTACGTTCGAAAACCCATAGCTCAAAAATTAATACTTAACCAAATTAAAATTTGATTCTAATTTTGCGTACGTCATCTAAAAAGAAAAACCTGTGCCACTACAACCCGTGAACGAGTATGGGGTTCAGTACATGGTAGAGGCTGTACTGTTTTATGGACTACGGTTATGTAGGGAGGTGATTAGTCCTAGGCCAAGCTCAACCGCTTTTTTCTATCTTATTTTGGCTACCCACATTATAGTGGCTGGGTGAGCAGCAGGAGGGTCCTAGATCCCATATGATGAATCTCCGGGCGCTAACAGACTAAATAAAAGTCTTGCCAGCAGCGGGATTTGAATCAGGATTTTCGGGATTGCAACTCAGTGCTCTTACCACTGAGCCACCCGCTCCCAGTGTTAGTGCTAAATTAATACTAAACCAAATTAAAATTTTATTTGAATTGAGTGTGCACAATCCATTAATTTTAAATAATCGCTTATTAGTTAGTGAAAAATTATAATAATCAGCTCTAAGAGTCTGAGATTTTTTTTTTAAATTTATTTATTGATATTTACAACTGTATATAAAAAAAGATACAACAAGTAAATGGGCTAAGCGATACATAACGACATATGAAAATGACAAGTAGAGAATCTACACAATGGTAGTACTCAAATCACAAGTTCAACTAAGAAGTCACGGGGCCATCTTCTTTTCAGACGCCTCGGAGGATTATCGGGAATTGAAGAGGAAGCTAGGTTTGAAACTAGAGGGTTTGAGTGGAAATGTAGTTTGTTATGAAAGGATAGATAGCGGGTTCGGGCCAAATCAGCAACAAATGGGACATTAAGGTCGTTATGGATGATTTAGTCTGAGATTTAAAAAAAACAAAAAAAAACGTATGATTCCATCGACAATTGAAAATGTATACTCAAGAAATTTGTAAATCTGGTGTTTAAGACCAGAGGATTCAGTGAAGTTAGAATCCGTGAAAATTGTTCGGAGAAGATCGAGATTCGTACAGGTTTGAAAGAAGGTAATTCGCGTTGATCTGTAGTATTTAATTTTATACTTGACTATGTTGTCAGAAGTGTGGCACGAACAGAAAAAGGTTCGAATGAATATGAATCAGGATAGAGAAATATCAGTACTCGGATTAGCTGACGATTCGGTTCCATTTGGTGACGCGGAAACTGTAGACTTAATACAATAGCATTAATCATGATATTTTTCATAATCCAATTTTTCGGTAATGTTGATGAATACACGTAAAGAAATATGGCTGGAAGTGAATTCACAGATAAGACACACAAACAAACAAAGAAACAGCGGTAATTTTGGTGCTATTGTTGTAGGGGGTAAGTGTGAGCATGTCGAGAATTTCAAATATACTTGAAACTTATGAGGAAATAATAGCACGATTAAAGTCGGAAATCCATGATATTTTTCATTCTCAACATTACTTAGCTCGAGCCTGTAATTAGAATTTGTAAAACTATCATCCTTACAACTGTTCATTATGGATATGAAAAGTGATTATTAACGTTGGATGAAATTCTAAAGGATCTCTAAACTAAGTTAATAAGTTGAATATTCGATCCGAAAAATGAGGAAGAAACTTTAGAGGAAATTGTACTACGCGGAATCGCAGAGTATGTTCCCGATTAACATAATTGAAGTGATAGCTTCGCGAACGTCATGGTGGGATGTAAAATTGTCGGGCTTAGTAACCTACAAATTAGGAAACAGTTATTGAGCGTTAATCCGATTGGTAAACCCCCAGTGGTCGAACGAAGCGTAGATGAGAGAATTGGGTTAAGAGTGACCTAGCGAATTTTGGTTGGTTAGGTTCGAATGATGTTTCGTAGAAGGAAGTTAGTAAGCAGCAATAGTTTGTAAGCTATTGATCATTATTATTTTCTGTGGCAATTTTGGTTGGGAAACTAAATAGATGAAATTAAATTAATATTAAAATAGTCCGACTGAGAAAACAGGAACAAAAATCACTTGATGCTCAATTTAATTTCATAATACAAAATTACATTTGTTTTAATTATGGCAGTATAATCTATGCATATTATAAAACAAAGTCCTGAGCCGCGTTTGTTCGCGGTAAACTCAATAACTATTGCACGGATTTTCATGCTGTTTAGATAGAATGATTCACCAGGAAGGTTTAGGAATATAATTTGTCGAGGTTTTGTGTAAATGGGAATATCGATTGGTTTCACCGAAGACGCTGCTTGCCTAGTCCCGTGCAATTACCTAACATGCAAAATAATAATTTCGTATATAAAGAAATATTTGGTTTAGTTTTTTATTTTTATAATTTCTATATAATAAAGTACATTAGCTGAGATGGGAAGATAGACTCCCAAAGAAGCCTTACCAATGATATTCGCTTGGTACTTAGTAGCCGGTACGTGATAAAAAAAAAAAAGAAAATTACATTACACAGACACATTATGTAGGAATAATATCACCAGAGCAAATCAGGAGTGGGTCGCTGGTATTAAATATAACCAATGAAAACGGGACAAACGGAAGTTAAAAGCTGACCCAGGAAAATTAATGTTAACAATTTGTCATACGTCGTATTCCGGAATATTGGACTTGGGGAGCATTAAATTATACAAAGGAGAAAAAAAATTAACGTTTTTTTTACAAGAGATATATTATAAAACCAATAAGTTACAGGCTGATTGAGTAATAACGTTCATAAACTTCTGTTAGTAATGATAACTGTCAGCAGCCTGATGTTGGAAGTGAGCGTTCTCGTGTTTCAGTCTGTGGATGGCCTTAGCGTACTCTGCGCCGTGATGGGAAGCGATGGCTCTGTATGCGGATGTCTGGGCTACGGTTCCGTCGGGGTTGAGGGGGGCCGGGATGTGAGCCTCCGGGTTGTGGCTGTAGGACGATCCCAGGTTGTAGTGTCCTGAAGAGTACGAAGGTCCTTGGTTATAGTGTCCTGAGGAGTAAGATGGCAACTGGCTGTAGTGTGCCGAAGAATAGGCAGGTCCTTGGCTGTAGTGTGCGGAATGCCCTGCGGAATAAGATCCCTGTCCTGGGTATCCTGAGGCATAGACTTCCTGCTTCCAGCCATGATCCGGAGGAGAGGTGAGGTCAGGATGTGCCGCTGCAAGGGCGTCCGCTTCGTGAAGCCGCTGGAACTCCGTAGCGAAGGCAGCGTGGTGCGCCGCCCTTGCGTGGTGTACCTCGGGAGTGAGGGCTACGGTGCCGTCGTGGTTGAGCGGAGCCTGAGGGCCTTGGTAGGGCACGACAGCCGATCTCCTGCCGCGAGGGGAACCTAGGGCCAGGCCGAGGAGTGCAAAGATGATAACACTTCTGGAGAACATGTTGGTTTGTTGCTGCTACCATAGAGGCATGAGCTTATATATGCAGCTCCCCACCATACGTCTGTTGTAACTGATCATAATCTGTCCGCGAGGTATCGGATAGTTGCGACATTTACGCGATGTATGAGAACACTAATTACTTTCCATATCCCAGTGGCTTACCGATGAATCTGTATGTCTAATTAACTCATATTAACAAACATTAAATAAAATATCATCTTCACTGACAACTATTATTCAACAATTCATACAAGATCAATAACTAATTAATAAATGAAAGGAGTGGATAATATTAATAAATAAATATTAATTCTTCAAAATAAGGCAGTAATTTGTTGAATATGTTTTGCCCCTATGGGTGAATCAGCTTTTGATACAAAACTGCTAAGATGTTTCAATTATTAAAAAAAAAAATCACTCCAAATATCAAAAAATAGAGCGAAAAACTTGATTTCTCAATAACTTTATTTTTTAATTTTATAAATTAAGATCTAATTTTAAATTTTATTGTTTCTAGTACAAATCAATATAAATATAAACAAAATCAATAAGGAGGAACAAATTAAGTCAGATAAAGAATCAATTTAAAAGATATGTTGGGATAAATCAGTTCAAAAGTACCTCTTTTTCGAATAAAATAATTTCTATTAACTTGTGATTTGATGAAATAGAGTATAAACATATTTTATTTTAAACTATATATATATATATATATATATATATATATATATATATATATATATATATATATATATATAGTTCCTCACACTGCTCAGCGGTAGAAGAGGAACAGAGTATGATGATGATGATATATTTAGTATTAATAGTTTATACATAAAGGTAAAAACTTAATAAAATAAAAATAGTTATCAAATATACCTGTAAATATTTAGCTTATTCAGGTATCTCTAGGGCAGAAAATAAAACAATAACAAAGGATATTAATAAAGCATATTATGGATAATAGTTAAAATGATGAATTTTTTTTTTAATTTATTTATTTATTGATATTTACAACTGTATTACAATAATACATCAAGTATATAGGCTATGTGATACATAATGACATGAGTTAATGGCAAGTAGAGAAACTACCCACTGATAGTACTCAAATCACAAGTTCAACTAAGAAGTCACGGGGCCATCTTCTTTTCAGACGCCTCGGAGGATTATCCTACCGGATAGGCTTCCACGCACACATTTTTCAGAAATTAATTATCTCCTTTTCGCTAAGCTTCTGCAGTTGAACTACCTTCTTGTATTCATTCTTGTCTTACTGGTAATTGTCGCTTTCTTAAAAGTACGTATAGTAATGTCGGAAAAAAGACAAAGGAAGAGTTTAGATCTCGCTACTAATTTTGAAATTGTAAAACATTTATGAAAAGGCGAAAGTGCTTCAATCGTAGCAAAAATGTATGATATCCTCGGACGACAGTTTATGATATAAAACGTGACGGGGACTAAATAGAAATTTTTTTTGCGGAAATGGAAGTGTGTGATGAAGATGCGACTAAAAAGAAGACTATGAAAGTTGCCACAAACAGTATGTTGTGAGGGGATGTTTGAGTAGTGTAAATCCAAGTTTCCAACCGAAAAAACGGATGGGAAAACTTTTGGTGCCCGAAAAACCTTGGGGAGACTGGGTGCCCCTCCCCCCCCCGCATAGTAGTACCATTTTTTTTTGTGTAGGTAATTTACAAGTAAATATTTATACTTTAGAATAAAGAAGCTGTTTTAGATCGATTCGTGGCGTACAAGGTCACTTCCTTAAAACACCTGCTTTCCCCGATTTTTTTTTTTTTTAATTATCAAGGGAATAACACCTATAGGCTTTGTTATGTGTTTAAATTAAAGCTAATTAAATCTATTACAATTTCTTTACTTATGGCTTTGATTGTAGAATCACTCCATCGGCCGGCGTTCCTCACGGAAGTTGGTCATACCTTAAAATTTTAACTTTTTGGAAAAATAGAACAATTTTCAAGGGAGCGTAACTCAGAATCTACTAAATCAACAGAGCTGCAGTTGTGTTCAAATTGTAGAAAATTTAATCTGCTTTAAAAATATTTGCCACCCAGTCTCTCCAAGGCTTTTCGGTCACCAAAACTTTTCCCATCCGGTTTTTCAGTTGAAAACTTGGATTTACACTACTCAGACATGCCCTTACACATATCAAAAATTCAACTCTCTCCGATTTTCGGCGACCCTCAAACACCTGGCCGCTGGCCTATATTTGGACTATTTGGAAAAAATCATCATGGGGATAAATCAGAATCTATTAGACCTACAGGCCTCGGTCTGTGCTTAAATTAAAGCTAAGTAAATTTACTACAGCTTCATTCTGCATGACTTTCATCGTAGGTTCACTCCTTCGGCCGGCGTTCCTTAGAAAAGTTGGCCAAAACATAAAATTTGAATTTTTTGGAAAAAATTACCAATTTTCAAAGGAACGAAGCTCAGAATCTATTAGAGGTACAGAGCTGCGGTTGGGCTCTGTGTTTTATCAAAAACGCAAAAATCAGGAGATATAGGCCAACAACTGAAATAACTCCGAAAATTATGAGGTTTTTCGGCTCCCAAAAGTTCTCCCATCCGTTTTTTCGGTTGAAAACTTGGATTTACGCTACTCAGACATGCCCTTACAACATATCAAAAATTGAACTCTCTTCAATTGATTCCTTTTTTTGGTACCTGGCCGCTGGCCTATTAAACTAAGACTTATTTAAAGTCTCTTTTGAGTTTTTACCTTTATGTATAAATATTATAACTTTATATATCTAGTTTAAAATAAAATATGTTTATGCTCTATTTCATCAAATCACTAGTAAATACAAATTACTTTAGGCGAAATAATTATAACGCTGTACTTTTGAACTGATTACCATCAATATATCTTTTAATGGATTGAATTGGGCAGGGGGTGCATTCAATGATAACACAAAATAGGTGAAAATTAACGTTTAATTGTGCCACTCTGTTGATAGTTCGCATCCTTAGTATTACAAGGTTGTATGATACTCATATATGAAAATGAGAAAAACTATATCAAAGATTCTGAGTATATATTTATTTTTGATAGGATGTAAATAGTTGGGAGTGCAGTCAAGAAAACACAGCAAATAAGTGAAACTTATTTAATTTTTTATGTGCCGACGTTTCGGCCTACTGTGTAGGTCATCTTCAGGGCTATGAGAAAACAGACAAAAAAAGAATAGACTGTAAAAATACATAAGATAGAGGTACAGAAAACATAACAAAATATAGAGATATAGAAAAATTGAGCGAAAAAAGTGAAGGATATATAATGAAAGGATATATGAATAATGATGATTACATAGTAGATGTATAGAAAGGTGATAATGCAAAACAAAATACAACGAGAGAAATGAAGTTAAACAGAAAAAATAAAATGAAAAAGATATAAATATAATGAGTATGGAAATTTATTTTTGGTTTTTTGATGATACCCGGTCGCGATTTTTTGACGTTTTGAAGATCTATGTATAGTTTTCGACCCACAGAATCATATGGTATCAAAATCTCTGATTTTCCAATTTTGTAACATACAACCTTGTAATACTGAGGTAGGGAGTTGTTGGTTTGACGAGTCACCGCAGACTATGCACCATTCGGTTGCCCTGAAGATGGACTACATCGTAGGCCGAAACACGGACATAATTAAAAAAGTTTCACTTATTTTGTGTTGTCTTTGACTGCACCCCCTGACCAATTCTATCCATCATTATAATTATCCAGTCAACTATTTTCCACTCAAATATTTGTGTTTGACTCACTTACATGTGCACCCTTATGGTGATTTTGTTTATATTTATGTTGATTTTTACTTGAAACGATAAAATTTGGACTTAGAACTTAAATTCATGCAAAGTTACGAAAATCTTCACTATTTAACGGTTGTACAGGCAAATTCCTGCCCTCAGAAGAGGTTGCAATTTTGATTTAAGAGGAATCAGAAGACAGGGAATGTCACGAAAATGTTTCATATTTAAAAATAATTGAAAAGCTTCGATAAGATGGATCATGTTTTAGAAGGGAATAAGGTAATTTTGGCACTACCATCTAATAAATGTGTAAATAAATGGCTACTGCGCAGCCGTTACATTAAAGAGGACTCAATCAGGTGGATGCAAGCACATGTTCTTAAACCATTCTAAGCGAAAAATAAAATCGGTCCACCATTTCAATGGCTAAGGGATGTAAGGGATTGAACTTGAGCGGGCCATACAAATAAGTTTATAAATATAAGTTTTGCTCATTAAACCAACAATAGAAATATTACGATTACCAATTTATATCTTTTACGCATACAAGACGAGTAAGGCACAAAGAAGGTTCTTATGGAGAGAAAATATGTAAAAATTATGAGGGAAATAATAAAAACAACACTTTTCTTTTCCCAAACAAACCACTCTGTTCCTAGCTGTCAAACATTTGACGTCAATCAAAACAAAACAAAGGCGCGTTAATTGTTAGTTAAAGTTTATTGTAGTTCGCGTGTCACTATTTATATAAATAAAAATGAATCACTAAATATGTTGCTAAGCCCAAAACTCGAGAACGGCTCGACCAATTCGGTAATTTTTTCCCCTTATTTTTGTGAAGGTACTTAGGAGGTTCTTAAGGAGAGAAGGCCAGATTTCCGATGTATAAGTTAAAACAGGCCTGATGATTGTTTAGTACTGCATGACATTGGTTCTTCTTGATAATTGTAATGGCTAGATTTTATTATAATGTATAGATTTTTAATAATATTCTCGTAGGTCGAAAATAATTTATAATGCGCGGATAACTCAGCATGTAGAAAGCTGTGTTGCTGGAATGAAGGTCCTGGGTTCAAATCTCGCTGTAACAGATAATTATAGAAAGAAAGAAAGAAAATAAATTTTATTCTGGGACATTTAGTCCCCTAAGAATAATTACAATGTACAATAAAGAGACATTTGTCTGGCATTTAAAGACAGTCAGGAATTAATTCTGTAACATGGTTATAAATCCTAAAATTAATACACCTGGTGAACATTTAAAATACGTATATAAGAGTATGCTAAAATATATAATATACAAGAATCTGTATAAAAAGGAAGAATAAATGAAAAAATAGTTGAATGAAGCTCAAAGCTCTGAGTTGCGAAAATCTTAATCTTGCATATATTCGGGAGATTGATTGCTGAGGAGATGGACAAATAAATGGTGTTTAAATGAGGTTAAGGATGAGGATTTGCGTATGGAAATAGGTAGGGAATTCCAAAACAAGGTAGCACGCATGACAAAGGATTTTTTAAAGGAGGCAGTTCTGTGAGAAGGAATGAATAGGTTTATGGGCTGGGATCTCGTATTAAACGAATGGACCGAGGAACAAGGAGTAAACAAATCAAGAAGGTAAGAAGGTTTTTTAGTTGTAAAAGTTCGGAAAAGGTGTACACCTAGGAAATATTGCCGCCGGAAAACTGGATAGAGCCACTTCAATTCGGCATACCAACTGGAGACGTGGGAGCGCCTGGAAACTCCAAAGATGAATCTAATGAAACAATTCATTAGTCTTCTCAATCTGATCTCAAGCCCGCCAGACAGTCCACCGTATACAAGGCAGCCATAATCGAAGTGAGGAAAAATGAGAGAGGAGACAAGGAGCTGGCGGATTTTAAGGGGCATAGAATCGCGGAATCTCAGGAACTGTTTGAGGGTAGCAATGGATTTTCGGATAATTTGGGAAATATGATTATTCCAGGACAGGTATTGATCAAAGATTACCCCAAGGTTTCTAACGGAAGTGTGGAAACGAATAGGTAGCCCATTGAGATAGAGTAGGGGATAATAAGGAACGGAATTAATAAGATGCTTGGAACCGATTAGAATGGCTTTCGTCTTCTCGACGTTCAATCTCAGATCATTGTTCGCAGCCCAGGCGTTAATACTGTCAATATCTTCTTGCAACCTTCGGATCGCCTCTAGCATCTCGGTAGGATGGAAGGAAAGGTAGATTTGGAGGTCGTCAGCATATAAGTGGTATTGTGAATGATGGATGGAATCAGGAAGGTCGTTAATATAGATGGAGAAAAGAGTTGGAGAGAGCGAAGATCCCTGAGGAACACCGCGAGTAAGTGAGAGGGAAGAGGAAGGAGTTTTATTGGGAATGATAACTGTTTGGGATCTGTGATACAAGAAGGAATGGAACCACTTAAGAACGCTATTTGATATAGAAAGATTTTGGAGTTTGGAAAGGAGGATTTCGTGATTAACCGAATCAAAGGCTTTTGAAAAATCAAAGAGAACTAGGATCGAGATTTTCTGTTTGTCTATGGAGAATTGAAGGTCTTGGGTAATTTTCAGCAAAGCGGATTGAGTAGAGAACTGGGATCGGAAACCTGACTGAAGAGGATTGAGGAGAGCTTTTTGCTCAAGGAAGGAATTAAGCTGTGAATGGACTAGTCTTTCAAGGGGTTTTGAGAGGTTAGAAAGAATGGAGATGGGTCTGAAATCGGAAACTTTGGAAGGAACAGGAACTTTATTCAACGGACGGACTATGACTTTTTTCCAAGCTGATGGGAATATGGAATTTTGTAAGGAAAAATTGTAAATATGCAATAGGGCAGGAAATTATACAATCTGTTAACAGCCTTAGATGGTTCCTCTGGGATCTGGAGAACTTCCTGCGGGACGCTAATCCTCGGTAAAGTGGGTACATTTACTAGCGGGAGAAAACCAGCAGTTGACTATATCATCACGACCAATTCAACTCCCCAATCCAAATCATCAATTAGCTACAGAACAGTAACTACGTTGTACTGGGCCCAGTAACCCTTTTTGGATTTTAATGGTACAGAATTATTTTTTAAAATAATTCATCATCATTCATAGAGTGATATATGGTATTTTTATTCATTAAAAAGTATTATTAACACCGAAATGTTTAGTGAATAAGAATAAGAATTATAATCCAAAAAAGTAAATAACCGAACAGTGACAAGTTTTAGAAAAATTTCTTAAATTCTTCATAATTAAAAATGTATAGAATTGAAAATAATTTAGGATGGAAGTATAACAGGAAAAACATATCAAAATTCAATTTTAAATATTTATATTTATACTTAATTTCTTTTTAGTTGGTTATTTACAAAATAATATTATAATGAGAGTCCATTTCCATTTCCAAGGTAGTCGAATCAGTAGGAATAACCTTCAGCAGCCTGGTTTCGTGAGTGTGGATCCATCTTGTGTTGGTTGACGTTGAGGAGAACCTTATCGTATTCTGCGCTATGGGAGGACGCAATAGCCTTGTACGCAGCAGTTTGAGCGACTGTTCCATCCGGATTCAGCGGAGCCGGCATTTGAGCCTCTGGGTTTTTGGAGTGGACTAACGGATGTGCGACTCCTTGATCGGATTGCGATCCTTGCATGTAGTGTACCTCAGGATGTTCCTGGGGCGAAGTCATGTCTGGGTGCGCCATTGCCAGACTTTGGGTTTCCATAAGTTTCATGAGTTCCGCACCCAAAGCCGCCTCGTGGGCTGCCTTGGCCATTTGGACCTCTGGAGTCAGTGCAACAGTCCCGTCTTTGTTAAGAGGCGCAGCCATATAAGTCTTCAGGTTGTGGGTATGTCCTGAAGTGGAGTGTTGACCTCTCGATGGGCCTTGAACGTGGTATCCTGAAGCGGCAGAATGTCTACCTGCGTCGTATCCTTTACCTTGGTCAAACATTTGTGAAGTGTATTCCTTGTGGTCGTGAGGAGAAGTTAGATCGGGGTATGCCGCAGCAAGTTTCTTCGCTCCCTCGAGGCGCATAAGCTCCGCGGCGAAAGCTGCGTCGTGTGCTGCTTTGGCTTGTTGAACTTCTGGAGTCAGTGCGACAGTCCCGTCATTGTTAAGAGGAGCTGGCATATAATTCTTCGGGTTGTGGACACGTCCTGAAGTGGGTTGTCCCGATGTGGTGAAATAACCAACTGCGTTGTATCCTTTACCCTGGTTGTAATGTTGTGAAGTATAGTCTTGGTGGACATCCCAACCGTGGTTAGGAGGAGAAGTCAGGTCCGGATGTATAGCCGCAAGTCTCTTAGCTTCCTCGAGGCGCATAAGTTCTGCGGCGATAGCTGCATCATGTGCTGCTTTTGCCTGTTGGACTTCTGGGGTCAGAGAGACTGTACCATCTTTATTGAGAGGAGCAGGCATATAAGTCTTCATGTTGAGGACATGTCCTGAAGTTGAGTATTGGCCTTTGTCATACGATGGGCCTTGATTGTAATATTCTGAAGAAGCGGGATATTTACCTGCGTTGTATCCTTTGCCTTGGCTATGGGTTTGGAAAGTGTAATCATTCCAACTGTGGTCAGGAGGAGATGTCAGATCAGGATGTGCAGCCGCAAGTCTCTTCGCTTCCTCGAAGCGCTTAAATTCCGCGGCAACAGCTGCGTCGTGTGCTGCTTTGGCCTGTTGTACTTCCGGTGTCAGAGCGACAGTTCCGTCTTTGTTAAGCGGCGCGTGTGGTCCTTGATAGTGTGCCGACCCTCTGCTATGCGATACATATCCTGAGGACTGCCCAATCGCAAAGGCTGCCGAAAGACCAAGTAAGGCCAAGAACATTACACTCCTGAGGAACATGTTGGTTAATGATAATGAACTGTAACCAATGGTACTTTATATACAGATCCCCTCCTGCGTGAAATGATGCAATTGATGGTGATTAATCGGAAGAGCTATCTTCATATTGCGTTATGATAGTACCATCAGTGTCCAACGAACCGTACTATGTGTTCATTAAGTATTTTGGCGTTAAATAATTGTAGATATTATTTTTTTTATTATTTAAAAACTTAAAATTATTAAATATATTTATTTAAATTTACCACTGTCTACTGCATACATCAAGAAAATATAATTAAAGATAAATCATGTCCCGAGATAAAGGCAAGTAGAGAAACTATGCAGTGGTAGAACTCAAACTTTAAAACTTAAGTTAAAAACTATCAATAAGCAGGTATAGCTAACACTGTAAATAGACTTGAAGTAATTCATTCAATACGAAAATGATAAGACTAGAAGAGGATAGTATCAGACGGAATTGTTGTAATTCTGTAAGAGTTGTAAAAAAAAACAAAAAAAAACTATTCCACTACAACCCGTAAACGGGTCTGGGGTTCAGTACATGGTAGAGACTGTACTGTTTCATGGACAACGGTTCTGCAAGGAGGTGACTTGTACTAGGTAACGCTCAACCGCCAGATTTCCCCCCCCCTCATTTTGGGTACCCTATTTTTATAATATTGTATAGAGGCTGGCTGAGCCCCGGTAAGGTCCTAGATCCTATATGATCCATCTCCCGCTGCAAACAGATTAAATAAAAATCATGGCCTGCAGGAAATTTGAACCCGGATTTCCGGCATGGCAACTCAGTGCTCTACCACTGAACTTCGTCATGAAGAGATTGATATCGAATTTGGGCCAAATCAGCAACAAACGGGACATTAAGGTCATTATGGATTACTTTGTTCGTAACAAAGTAAGGAGCATTGAGGATTTTACCAAGGATTTTGGATTGTAAGGATTGAATACAAGAGGAATTCGATGGCTTAGTGGAGCCACAAAACTCAATTCCGAAAGTCCAGATGGGTCTAATGATTGTCATGTATATGAGTATTGTATAATTAATTGAGAGCTTGGAGCGTTTGTCTAGTAAATGTTGAAGTAGCCTGAAACGGCGTGCTGTTTCTTGTCGTTTCAGTCAAGTGTGAGGATTCCAAGTTAATCTTTTGTCAAGGTGTAGTCCTAAGTACCGGACCTGTTCTACAGGAATCAATGGGATGTTATTAAACGTTACGGGAGGACAGGAACTCGTTGGTGGCTGAAAAAATAAATTTCAATTCTTTATTGTCGTATTTTAACTTGCACCTACGTACTAATGCCTCTTTGAAAACAAAGTTCGTAATCACTTTTCGTCTAAATAGTATTCAATTTGTGTTTGATTTAAATTTAAGTTTTTAATTCTGTATCTGGATTAGAGGTTTTTTTAACTGTTCAGAATTTAAGTTGAACTTTTTCCTTTTTAAACAACTCTGTCTTTCTTTTTTCTTCTGTCGTTATTTTTTATGCAAAATGTGTTCCTCATGAGATTAGAAATTTTTACGACCAATTTTTATTATTCCGCCTTACATTTAAAATAAAATATTACACGGTGATCATTAAAACCGATATTATATAATAGAGAGAAATAAAACGCTTGTTTGAATGCAATTGGAAACCTCCAAAAAAACGAAATCTAAAGTCTATACGATATTGGAAAAAAAAAAACAAATCTCTCATTACATAAAGATTCTGTGTGTATGTGTGAGAGAGAGAAAGGTTATGAGAAACCACAAAAGTTATTGTAAACAATGTTTGGACCAACTACACTGTTGAGGTCATAAGGTGATGGTTCAAGAACACCCAAAACAGTCGATAAATCTACAGGCCCGGTGAATAAGTGGTTAAGTCGAATTTTCTCCAAAATGAGTACTTAAGTAAGCGGAATCGAGTTATTTTCGTAGTGATTAAGGAGATAAGTAAGCCATTGGCTTGAAAAGGAGTTATTGCTTATATTACAACTCCATTTCAAGCCAAAAACTACAATAATGGTACGACTCCGTTTATCTGAAAGCAGTTAACTCTCTCTGGAAAAAATCCGACTTAACCACTTATCCACTGGGGCTGTAGAAATAATTTATGATTGGATGCGAACAAATGATACAATACTAGCAATTTATACAGTTGTTATTTTCAATGCGGTTTTTAAATTTAAATTTTCTTCCTCCGTCGTAAACCTGCGACTTCCTGCCCCCCTGTATCGTTTAACAACATCCCTATAAGTCCTGTAGAACAGATCCGGTACTTAGGACTACACCTTGACAAACGCTTAACTTGGAATCCTCATACTAGACTGAAACGACAAGAAACAGCTCGCCGTTTCAGGCTACTTCAGCATTTACTAGATAAACGTTTTAAGCTCCCAATTAACTACAAGAGACTCATTTACATGACAATCATTAGACCCATCTGGACTTACGGAATAGAGCTTTGGGGCTCCACTAAGCCATCGAATTCCTCTCGAATCCAATCCCTACAATCCAAAATCCTTCGTAAAATCCTCAACGCTCCTTATTTTGTTAAGAATAAAGTCATCCATAACGACCTTAATGTCCCATTTGTTGCTGATTTAGCCCGAACCCGGTATATATCCTTTCATAACAAACTTGATTCCCACTCAAACCCTCTAGTTTCAAACCTAGCTTCCTCTTCGATTCCCGATAATCCTCCGAGGCGTCTGAAAAGAAGATGGCCTCGTGACCTTCTAAACTGAACTTTTTAATTTGAGTACTACCACTGGGTAGTTTCTCTACTTGTCTTCTCATGTCAATGTATTCACTCATTATATTTACTAGATGTATTTTGTATACAGTTGTAAATTTCAATAAAAAAAAAAAAAAAAATTTCTTCAGATCATCTCAGGTTTCTCAATTACATCTAATAATAATATATATTTAAATAATATCTAGTAATAATGTCTTCATAAAATTAATGTGAAAGAATGGTTTATAAAATCGCATACAGATTAGATTTATCAGCTCCTGATTGTTGATACCTTTCACATACCAAAGACGTTTCTCAACTAAATGATTACTATCCAGCCATTACAAAACAGCCGAAATACGTCGACCTTACCGATCTATGTTCTTGAAATATTTGTCTATGACGACTAAGTGTATAAATAAATATACTAGAAAAACATTTTGAAAAAAAAAAAAATGTTTCGAAATTATTGTTTATTTTAGGTGAGCGTACATGTTAATTATTCTCTATTTACTATTTGTAGGAATTAGTTTGAATGTTTTATTCGACGGTAATATCTATGAGGTAAGGATAAAGTTGATAATTTTCCGAAAAGGAATTACGCGACTGGTTTAATAAAAAACTTTTAAAAATATATTTTTGATTTAGTTAACTGATCTTTATGTACTTCTTTGCGCTGATTTCAAAAATGACATTGCTTTTTTTCTATAACGTAAGGATTGCCTACAAAATAAAGTTGAAGTTTTTGGAAAAAGTACAAAAAAACGGAAAATTTAGAATTTGTTTTCATTATTTTAGCATGAAGCAAAGGCAAAAAAAAAACAATGATACCTAGCTAAAATGAGCAAAAAAGTGATGCACATGTGATGTAAAGTTATTATAAATCTTTGTAAAAACGTTTTATTTTTCCTGTATGCGAGGAGATAGTTGACTGGAAGATCTGAGTAAGGAAGGAAATAGTTGAGGGTGCAGTCATATTTTGTGCCGACGTTTCGACCCACTTTGTGGATCATCATCAGGGCTGGACTATCATGGAAGTTGAGGCTAGACTAGCATAGCATAGCATGTTTTATTTTTCCATCAAAGATTCTTTTGGTACTTTTTCGGTTGTGTTCTTGTGAATTTTCCCTTTTTAACTTCCAACAGTAATCTGCCATCATGTTGATATTCCATCGACCTTGGTATCTGCGCTCCACTTCTTTTATATCTTGATGGAAACGTCCTCCTAATTCCTCACTCACAGCCCCAAGATTTTCTGGAAAGTGGTCCAGATGTGAGTGAAGGAAATGAACTTTGACACACATGTTGCAGCCCAACATTTTGTACTTTTTTATGAATTCGGCAACCAAAGTTTTGTAGTTGTAAAGAAAGCCTGTTACAACAAGTTTAAATTAATTCCAAGCATTTTTTCTTCCATTTCCATTTCATATTATAATCATAACTACGTGAAGCCGTCTTTATTTATTCTGGGACAATTCCCTTTAGAATAACAATACAGGTGTTGTAAGCAATTATGCCTTAGAGTGTAAAATAATTACATTTAATTAATTACTACAAATATTAAGTAAGTGGGAAATAATAAAAAATAATGAACAAACAAAAAAAATGCGAATTACCTCCAATAACAACATTTGTTTTAAATTTAATTTATTGATATTTAGATCTATAATATTATTATAACAAGTAAATCTGCTACTATGTACAATATGATATGAAAAACACTTGTGGAGAAACTACCCATCGGTAGCACTCCAATAACAATATTTCAAAAACAGTTTTATTGTATTCAATAGTTATTACCTGATCATCATTAATTAATATTTATTTTTAGTTAACTATTGGATAGTTTTTATTTATTTATATTACAGTGGCAAATAGATGCGTAACTTGTCCCCACCGGTACCATTCTAAAAGTGTGAAGTTCTCATTGTATTACAAAAAAATTGAAAAAAATTTCTGAACTGTACCCAACTGAAATAAAGAGTTGTTGCTTGAAACTAAGCTCTTTGGAAGAATATATGTTTGTATTAATGTATAATTTAAAACACAATTATAAATGTAAATTTAGGTCATTAGCACATACTTCCCTCAGGAAGTTTTTCCAGTCAGTAATTGTACTATTGGACATATTTGATTCACGTTTGCAGAATTTTGTAGAAGTGTATTCATGCCAAGCCTGCATTGGGACCTGTGTTCTTCGAGCTTCCCACTCAATTGACTTCTGGAAACATTTTACACAATTGAAAACGAAAGCATCATTCCTCATGGACCAGTCGTTATTCGTTTCCACACAGTTTCCAGTAACTAGCCATAACATTCTTGCGTTGGGCATAAGTAAAGGTTCTATTGAACCCCTAACCATGCAACATGGTGCTTAAGCGTGGGCTCGGCCAAATCACTATTTATGGTGGTGCAGGTTATTTTCCCAGCTACGCTTCTTGAAGTTTTTCTTTGCCGCGATCTCTGGTGGCAGTAGTATGAAGTAGATAGCTAATACTGATTCAAGGACATCCTTGAACATCTTTAACCCTCCACGGCGCGCATGGATGGCATTTGGACCGCCTCAGAAAAATTTGAAGTTCTGGCGGTCAAAACAGTCGGCATGTCGATGAGCCATGTATTCCTAGTTAGGTAAAGGTAAGTTAGGACTTTTCCACGATACTTTTCTGTTTTCCTTGCATTGTAGTCAATTATGCATATCAAATATGCATAGTGACGATGGAATTGACAAAACAACTCGTAAACCTGACAAAATCCATGACTATAACCATGGCTGTAACCATGGCTGTAAAAGGAGGTGTGGATACAGTGGACCAAATGTGTTCTACTCATTCCGTGTCTAGAACCACGAGTTGGCTCCTTGCAATATTTTATATATCTCCCAGGAATCAACTCCTACAGAATATACCAGGCAAACAAGAGTGAAGAGAAATGTTTCACAGGTTTTTTGGACAGGGTTATCCAAAAATTTGTTGAGGGATCATTTGAAAGAAAGAGCCAAATTGAAAAATCATTCCAAGGAGAAACGCGAGTTTTTGGAAGTTTATCGAAACAAGCCACCTGTCCAAGCCCCTCAAGTTGCTCTCCCCAAGAAATTTCGCTTTATATGTGGAACGAAGAAAAACAGCAGAACACAAACTACCTGTGCCACATGCAGGAAGTACGTACGCAAGATACACATCACGAAGAAAGTGAGGTGCCAACGATGTGATGAATCTACCGACTGTGATGAAGAAAACTAAAAACGGGAAAAAATTGCTGTGATCCATGTGACAAAATTTGATCTATCTTTATAAATTATAAGTTTGAAAAATCTATTTTTTGTAACTTACAAGACTAAAAAATCATATATTTTTCTCATTCCATGTGAAATTGTGAAGTGATACGATTATTTCGATTTTTTATAATTTTGAGTTTTTATTACAAGTCTCGAAACAGATTCTATATTTTCTCAAAGTGATACTAATTATGTTCTCTTTTCTATTGTACTTTCTAATAGTCTTGGAAGTTATTTTTTTCTTTTCCAATTATTTATTATTTTCTACATAGCGTTGAAAAGTCTTAAAAAAATTATTGTCTCAATTTATTGGAAATTTTGATAAAAACGTGTTCGTTGAATATTATCGTCTCCCAGACAGAAAACTGAATAAAATGGGGAAGCAAACAGCACAGAACCGCGGCCGGTCTAAATGCCGCCATGCGCGCACTTACGTTATGGAAAGGGCCGCGCTCGGCGGAATCAATATCAGATCCATGACAACCGATCGAAAAGGAACGTAGGAATGGCGCCCATTTATTTCCTATAAAAACATAGCACAAATCAATGCCACCTTTTCAAAACAACCATTTCCCCACATTCGTCAGTTCAAACGATGCCTTCTTAGCGAACATGATATTACAGTGAAAGCTCGAATAATATGATAACAACGACAGCTTGTCAACCTACGATCGGTAAGGTGGACCTGCTTCTCAACGAGGTATTTCAAACAACTAGATTGATCGGGGCACTCCCGATTGACTCCGAATACTCTGGCATTTCTAATTTGAACCTAGCGAAAGGTATTGTTCTGTACCTTGGTATATCCACGTTTGCAATCATATCATGTTATAAGAATATTTTTGAAGGTCATTTTCATTGGGCTATTATAACCATAAACGTGGTTTATTACTGGGCACCCGTGATATTTTATTGCACGAATTTAGTGTGGTTTCTGAAGAAAAGAAAGTTACTGAAGGAACTCTACTGCGAATTGAAGGATATCGAGTACCAATTGTGGAAGAACGGAGTGATTTGGTTTCACAAACCCAGTTGGTGTACCAAATATCTCTGCTTGACAGTTTTTATTGTTAACAAAACATCTTGGATGATTATATTAAAAAGGGGTGGAATAAAATATGTATTGAACGATGCAGGCTACCTTACCATCATCGCCGTAATGAGCCAATACACGATCTTAGTACAGGTCTTGAGGTCCATCCTCAGAGGTACAAGATCCATCGAAGATACTAAAACTGTTGTAAAGTTGATTGAAAAAGTATTAGCTCTTTGTCAAAAAGTCAACTATCTGTACGAACCTCAGCTACTTCTGTATATCATCTACCTGTTCGTCCTGGCTCTCTTCAATGCTTATGTGATCTTTCTAACAAAACATGATTTCATGTTCTCTTCTACAATGTGGGTGACTATCATTCTTTACCCACTGATTCAGATAATAATCACTGTTGGGTATTTTACTTGGGAGGTAGGTACAATTTTTTTTTTTCAAATGTGTATGAATATTAATTATTTCTTGAATATTAGTATAATGATTTCTGTTGAGGGAAAGTATAGCAACACCAGCTGTTTTTTTTATGTTTACGTCTCCTTGTAAATTAGGGGGTTATAACTCATGGACCATAACTGATCGGTTAACAGCTGGGAGATGATCTTCCTTTGTTTTTAATGTAATCTGAAGTATATAGATAATTAGCGGGCCCACATTTAATGTTTGCATTAAAATATACGCAAGTAGATGGAGTGGGACAGGCTTTTGTATATTTGTATTTATTTCAATTTTTGTTTTGTTACTTTGCCTTGCTGAGGTTAATTTACTAACCCATTGCTTGTAGAATATTTTAACTTATACAGATAGTGGACTTATTAAATGTCATTAATTGTTGTTGTTTGTTCATTTAATGTCACTTTATGCTTAATGCCCTGGCTGATCAGACGATGCTACATTGAAAGTTCTAAATTTTGCCTATCCAGGTTTAATTCTGATAGGAATTTTTAACGAGTACCTGACATCGTACAGGCTCGCGACGCTCGTTTAACATTCCTTTCGAAGGAAAGTTTAACCAAGGATATTTTACTCCCCTTAAAAAATCCTAGTGCCACCTGCCGGGCTACGAACCCACGATCTTGGACTTTGTAGTAGTTTGTTAAGCTAACCACTAGACTACAGGTCGCCCCAATTATTAACTGTTTACAAAGTATTTTATAATTTATTTGAATATTGTTTTGATGTATGCATTTGTTTAATTTAATTTAATTATAAATTTAGTTAAATGATCTTCAGTTGTTTTTCTTTGCTTATATCATCTTTTTCTTCATTTTTGTGACGCTTGAAGTTCTTTTGGAAAGTAATGTGGGAAAAAACCTGTCGGTTGAGCATGGTATCCGATAAATCATTTAGCTACACAATCGTTTCCCTAGGAACATCACAGCCTATAATATGTATTGAGCCCAATAAACTTCATGCTTCATGCACACTGTTTTTCTTTTTTCTAGAATATTAAAAGGTATGTTCTGTCACGCAAAAAAAAAAATATCATGCTGTATAAGACCCTGATTAGGCCAGTCCTAACCTACGCCTATGAAATTTGGACTTTATCTTAGATCAAGGAAAAAGGTAAGCTGTTTTTGAAAGAATGTTGCTTCGCAGACGATTAATTTTAATCGCCAATGGAGAAGACGGCCCAACCGAGAAGTTTGAGAGATGTTTGGGGAGTCCGACATCTTTACTTGGATGAAAATATATAGATTATGGTGGGCTGGCCATGTGACCAGAATGAGTGAGGAGGATCCCGCGAAGAAGCTACTGGAGGGAAAGTTGGCCGTGACAGAGGAAGAGGAAGACCAAGGCTCCGATGGGCAGATGGAGTGGCACAGGATGCCAGACTCAACTTAAACCCCCGTACCTGGGGGGGCAGCTACTTTAGATAGAGGCGGCGAATGATCTTTGAGGAGGGTAAGACCAACAGAGGGTTGTAAGGCTGTATTGTGTTGTATTGTAAAAGGTATATACGATTTATAGGTATTATACGTGCTATGTATCAAACCGGGAGGCATTTTAAAAACAGAGCAAAAAAATGGGCATTTCAAGAAGTAGGTCGAGCAGGTAAGAAGAGTTTGCCCACATGATCAGGGTAGATGAAGAAAGAACAAAAGGGAGGGGGAAGAGGTCTCCATTTTTAGAAAGGCACTCTCTGAACAGATCCCGAAGAGGAAGGAGCGAGGAGAACCCGGGAGACGGAGCCGGCAAATGATGCGGGCGGAGGAGTATCTGAAGACAGTGAGACCCGGAGAAGACACGCCTCGCCAAGAAGAACTCTAGATGTACCCCTGGTTCGCAGATAATTCGTAATTATATTTATTTTATGGCAATCCTCTATACATCACATAATCATTAAGTGTAATACTCAATGTATAAACCGAATCATTATGAATCCTGTTTTAAAATCGTATTAATAAAGTATATCAATTTTCAGTTCTTTGGTGCTTACTTAACCCTGATGCACTAATTTAACTAAATAACTAGATTTTGCGCACGGCTTTGCTCGCGTGGAATTTGGTCTGCCACATAAAGTTTTGTGACAAATCATTTTAAATAAATAATTTAATCTTTTTAAACTTTAAGTTACTCGTACACCCAATATTTCAGATGTCTAACTTCAAACCTGACGGATTCCATACAATTTCTTTGAAACCTCTAATATAATAAGGGGGAAACCCTTGGGCGTGGAATTGTTCAAATTCCTTTCTCACTGTTCATTTAAGCTATACAAAGTACCTACCTGTGAATATCAAGATGCTAAGTTCAGTGGTTTCTGCTGTGCGTTGACCGCTGGGTGTGTTAGTGAATTAGGTTACAGTTTTATATAAACTTCGCTAGTGTGGTGTGTTGATAAAAAGTAGCCTACATCTTTCCCCAGGCTTGAGATTATCCATATTAAAATTCATAACAAACGGATCAGCACAGCCGTGAAACATACATTGACGCTGATCAACAAACGGGACGGACAGAAGTTACTTTCGTTTACTGTTGTTTTTGTCAGTAAAGGATTGGTATGTAATGTTATTGAAAACAATTACTTGGTATAACGGTTTCACATGTCGTACGGCAGCAGCGAGAAATCAAAACTGAAAATATTAGAATAATGTACGTATGTAGGTAATTTATCGATACGTTTTTAGTTTTGGCGGTCCTACTTACCTACTGCAATATACACCTGTAAACTTTTTTCTTTTTTTTTTCACATCCTCTAAGATTTTATTTAAAATATATGTACAATTTACAATATATATGCCTACAAATGCTTCTATGTAAACAAAAGCTCTGTGTTACCTATCAGTATTTTAAGGCGTTACATCGGGCTGAGTCCGCTGAAGGCGGTTTTTACTCGAACCAGCACGAAGCCGCTGACATTATACAATACAAAACGGTGAGAGACCGTTTAGCGGGAACCTGTCAACTGTGTCACTTGATTTGTTTCGTTTAGCGGAAATATGTAGATTTTGGGAGTAAGAAACACGTAAGCAGGCTACTCAGGGGGCAGAATTTTATACGGCTTACTTGATATTAATCGTTATATTATGACCAAATTACACAAAATTAGTTTCAAATGTTTCATCCAAATACGGTCAGTAGTTTTTGCGTGAAAGAGTAACAATCATACAAACGTTCGCATTGATAATATGAGTAGGATATACTGATGGTATAATTGATTGGTAAAATGGTAAACACAAGGCAGACCTCTGGAAAATAATCTAATTAAGTCTAAAGTTAGATTAATAAATTGACTAATTATCTTAAATGATTGCTCTAACATCCCAAATATTAGAATACTTAAAATGTATTTAGGCATGTAAAAAAAAAAAAAAAGCATACGATATGAATGAGAATAAATAGGCTTCAATGCTAATTACCTAAGAAATACACACTCAGAGGGTATAAAGTTTTCTTTAAAAACATGACCAAAATCGATATTCGACCTCCAGGAGTTATAACGCCAATACAACCAGTTTAATAGAAGACGCTTAACTTAGAAGCATCATATCCATCATTATGGAAATACCGTACCTCCCGACCATCGGTAAGGTAGAACTGGTCCTCAATGACATCATGAAACTTCCCAGATTAACCGGGGCGTTCCCGATCGATTATCAATTCTCAGGTATCGATAGAGCGTACCTTATCAAAGCCACACTTTTCTACCTTTCAATTACAATCTACGCGATCATATCTACTTATCTGAATAATCTAAACGAATATGAACTGTTGTCAGTGAAATTATGGAAAATAATTTATCAAATATCTCCTCTCATCTATTACTGGCTTCATTTGACGTGGATGATAAGGAAGAGGACACTCCTGAAGGAATTTTACCAGGAACTCAAAAATATCGAGTACCAATTGTGGAAGAACGGTATCCTTTGGTTTTACAGTCATAGTTGGTACAGCAAATATTTATTTTTGGCATTGTTATTCATCACAGATATGATCGCGATTGTTATTAAGAAAGATATTAAATTTCTAAGAGATTTTTGGTGCATCTTGCTAATGTACTATGTTATATCCATAATCGTGACTCATTACGTGGCACTGATGAGCGCCTTGCGATCTATCCAAAGAGATATAAGAACTATAGAAGACAATAAAACTGTAGTCAAGTTGAGCAATGAACTATTTGCTCTTTGTCATAAGGCCAATTCGATTTACGAACCGCAGATACTCGCCTACATCTTCATAATATTTTTCGTTTATTTATTTTTCTGTTATGCTACAATCCTTCGAAGTCAAAGATTCTCGTTACTTAATTTAATATGGATGGTGTCCTTCGAGGCCCCTCTCGTTCAGATTTGTTCTATTTCAGGAGAGATTTCTCAAGAGGTCTGTATTAATTTCAAATATCCTACATTTTTCTTATTTTTAGCACTTAAATAATAATAGTCATAACCAACTAGCTGGTTTTTTAGACCAAAAGGGTCATATTCTCGAGGGCAATCTTTCTTGAATTTTTAAGAGATAAAGAAGTGCTTTACTGCCCAAGCTATGATCTCAGGGGAAAAGTCAGATCCTTTGATCTGAATATATTTAAATACTAAAATGGGATGCCACTCTGAGACTGTTATACTTAATATATAGTAATTTTATATCATTAATAAATAAGAGAATAATAAAATATCATATCCTTCTCTTATCCAAAGGTTAACGTGGTTGTCTGACCAGGAGTTGTTTATTAAATAAGAATAATTATTGTATAACATTATACTTATTGGTGATGATCATGGTTACAAAGATTTTAGAAATTTATAAACTACTTACAAAAAAAGGGGGGCGCTATATGTGACATGCTGATTCTCGAACATCGAACAGCTCCTCGCATCTTGAGTTCACCGCGTCTTCCGAACTACTCTCCTTATCTCTAAGCGTAGAGGTAATAAAATCTAAGGGTCATTTACACTACCTGCCCTAGGCTCCTTGCCATATTTACTTAGGTACTTCTAACGTCTTAGATAGTCACATGTAGCAGAAGATATAACAAAAGATAGAAAAAATCGATCACTGCATTTCTTGAAGGGTATTTGGGTCAGTACATGATAGAGCTAGTAAAGGTTATTTGTAAAAGATCACGCTCAATCTAAAAGTCCCTCCCAATTATAGGTACCCACTTTATGTAGGCTAGGTGAGCCCCAAAAGGTCTGCTGATTTCCATCTAAGGCAGTGGTTCCCAACCTAGTGGATGTGAAGACAAGTCAGGGAAGGGCGGGAGTGACACCAGTTGAAAAAATAAATCTCACTTAATTTCAGTTATTATACTATAACCAGTTCTTCGCTTCGTGCACACGGCTTTCCGTGTGGAAGTCGAAAGCTTCCCACTCAACTGACTTCTAATTGTCCATCCAAAAACTGGAAGCATCATTCCTCCTGGACCAGTAGTTATTCGTATCAGTACTTAGATTTATTTCGTTATTTTTAAAACACCGTTTCCAGTAACTATCCATAATATTCTTGCGTTGGGCATAAGTAAACGTTCTATTGAGCCCCTAAACCATGCAACATTGTGCTTAAGCATGGGCTCGGCCAAATCACCTCTCTTTGCTCAACCATTGGGTTATTAACAATATAGTCTATATAATATGCTGAACCCAATAACAATACGTGGGTTATAGTGATAATGGTTATGTTCCCAACTACGGTCACGTTCCTTAGCTTGAAATTTTTCTTCAGCGCGACCTCTGGTGGTAACAGTATAAAGTAGATAGCTAATACTGATTCAAGGGTATCCTTGAAGATCCTTAATCAATATCAGATCCATGGCAACCGATCGCAAAGGAACGTAGGAATGGCTCCCATTTATTTCCTATAAAAACAAAGCACAAATCGATGCCACCTTTTCAAAACAATCATTCTTCCACTTTCTTCAGTTCAAACGAAGACTTCTTAGGGTGAATAATATTGCCGTGAAAGTTCCAGTAAAATGATAACGACACCTTGCCAACCTACGATCGGTAAGGTGGATCTGCTTATCAACGAGGTATTTCAAATAACTAGATTGATCGGGGCATTCCCGATTGATTCCGAATATTCTGGCATTTCTATTTTGAACCTAGCAAAAGGTATTACTCTGTACCTTGGCATAACCGCCATTGCATTCATATCATGTTATAAAGATATTTTTAACGACCATTTTAATTTGGCTGTTAAAACCGTAAACGTGCTTTATTACTGCCCACCCGTGATATTTTATTGGACGAATTTAGTGTGGTTTCTGAAGAAAAGAAAGTTACTGAAGGAACTCTACAGCGAGTTGAAGGATATCGAGTACCAATTGTGGAAGAACGGAGTGATTTGGTTTCACAAACTAAGTTGGTGTACCAAATATCTCTGCTTGACAGTTTTTATCGTTAACACTGCATCTTGGAGTATTATAATTTATGGAATAGAATATGTATCGAGCGAGGCAGGTTACTGTACCATCATCGCCGTAATAAGCCAGTACACGATCTTGGTGGAGGTCTTGCGATCTATCCTAAGAGAAACAAGATCCATCGAAGATACTAAAACTGTTGTAAAGTTGATTGAAAAAGTATTAGCTCTTTGTCAAAAAGTCAACTATCTGTACGAAACTCAACTGCTCCTGTATATCACCTCCATATTTGTCCTCAATCTCTTCACTGCTTATGCGATCTTTCTACAAATATATGAGCGCACATTATTTCCTGCAATGTGGATGACTTCCGTTATTTACCCGCTGGTTCAGACAATAATCAGTGTAGGGTACTTTACTTGGGAGGTAAGTTTAATTTTGTTTTAAAATGTGTAAAATAAAAATTGTTTCTGAAATATTAGTATAATTATCTCACGCATATATTCCAGTTCAGACGTTCGTATCGGAGCATTCTCTCAGAAGGTTATAAAATATTTGTAGTGCATCATCATTTTCTTCTTTATCTTCATTTGTTTGACACTTAGCGTAGAGGAATCTCAATCCAACAGAAAAGACTCAATCCTCTTCTTGCTTCTATTCTTTTAATCCAATATTTTTGGACGAACTTAGGCCTTTCTACCTTGCGGGCAGGTATTTATTACCAACGTAGGCTCCCATTACCCGTCCATGCGACAGACATTTCGCATTACTATTCTTTATTGTTTATTCATTAATGTCACTTAATGTAGCTATGGCTAATCGAACGATGAAACAGTGGGAGACATAAATTTTGCCTTTCCAGGTATAGTTAAGGATCTTTAACATGCACATGACACAACACTGAGTCGTGACCCTATTTTGCATCCAATCGGGCAACTTTCCAAAAAGATTAAAGAACATAATGTAATTCTAGAATTTTAAGAGAGCGGGGTATCTCACTGTGTAGAGGGCTACTTTGCTGGGAAGACCTCGAGTTCGAATCCGGCTAGGACAGATAAATTATTTAATTTATTAATAGCCACGTAAGGATTCTGTAGGAATTACAGAATCTCCTTGGGCTTTCACAGCTTCTATGGTTACCTTTAATTGTGAAAAAATCTGTCGGTTGAGCATGATATCCGATAAATGATTTACCTACACAATCGTTGCGCTAGGAACATCACAGGCTATAAAATGTATTGAGCCCAATAAACTGCATGCGTTGTAGTTTCACAAGGTTTTTTTTTCTAGAATATTAAAAGGTATGTTCTGTAACGCAAAAAAAATAAAAATAATGCGGTATGAGACCACACGGCTTTCCAAGTGGAAGTCGTAGGCTTCCCACTCAACTGACTTCTAATTGTCCATCCAAAAACTGGAAGCATCGTTCCTCATGGACCAGTCGTTATTCGTATCTGTAATTAGATTTATATCATTATTTTTAAAACACCATTTGCACAAACCAGTCATTACATTCTTGCAAAGGTAAAGGTTCTATTGAGCCCCTAAACCATGCAACATTGTGCTTAAGCATGGGCTCGGCCAAATCACCTATCTTAGCTCGGATATATTGGCCAAATAACCATTGGGTTACAAACAGTATAATCTATATCATAAGCTGAACACAATACATTACGTTCTAGTGATACAGGTTATATTCCCAACTACGGTCACGTTCCTTAGCTTGAAAGTTTTCTTCAGCGCGACCTCTGGTGGTAACAGTATAAAGTAGATAGCTAATACTGATTCAAGGGCACCCTTGAACATCCTTAATCAATATCAGATCCATGGCAACCGATCGAAAAGGAACGTAGGAAAGGCGTCCCATTCATTTCCTATAAAAACATGGGACAAATCGATGCCCCCTTTTCAAAACAATCATTCTTCCACTTTCTTCAGTTCAAACGAAGACTTCTTAGGGTGAATAATATTGCAGTGAAAGCTCCAATAATATGATAACAACGACACCTTGCCAACCTACGATAGGTAAGGTGGATCTGCTTATCAACGAGGTCTTTCAAATAACTAGATTGATCGGGGCATTCCCGATTGACTCCGAATATTCTGGCATTTCTAATTTGAACCTAGCGAAAGGTATTATTCTGTACCTTGGTCTAACCACCATTGCAATCACATCTTGTTATAAGAATATTTTTAAAGATTATTTTCATTTGGCAGTTAAAACCATAAACGTGCTTTATTACTGCCCACCCGTAATATTTTATTGGACGAATTTAGTGTGGTTTCTGAAGAAAAGAAAGTTACTTAAGGAACTCTACTGCGAGTTGAAGGACATCGAGTACCAATTGTGGAAGAACGGAGTTATTTGGTTTTACAAACCCAGTTGGTGTACCAAATATCTCTGCTTGACAGTTTTTATTGTTAACACTACATCTTGGATGATTAAATTTAAAGAGTATAGAATAGAATATGTATCGAGCGATGCAAGTTACTGTACCATCATCGCCGTTATTAGCCAGTACACGATACTGGTGGAGGTCTTGCGGTCCATCCTCAGAGGTACAAGATCTATCGAAGATAATGAAACTGTTGTAAAGTTGATTGAAAAAGTATTAGCTCTTTGTCAAAAAGTCAACAATCTTTACGAAACGCAGCTGCTCCTGTATATCATCTCCGTATTTGTCCTCGATCTCTGCACTGCTTATGCGGCCATTCTACAAATATATGAGTTCACATTATTTTCTGTACTGTGGATGACTTCCCTTATTTACCCGCTGGTTCAGACAATAATCAGTGTTGGGTACTTTACTTGGGAGGTAGGTTCTAATTTTGTTTTGAAATGTGTATAAATAAAAACTGTTTCTGAAATATTATTACAATTATCTCATTCATATATTTTGGTTCAGACGCTCGTATTTGAGAATTTTCTGAGGACGTTATAAAATATTCTTTAGTGCATCATTTTTTTTCTCTTTATTTTCATCTTTTGGACACTTAGCGTAGAGGAGCCTCAATCCAACAGAGCTATTCTTCCCGGTATCGACACATCTCATTTTCACTTGAGTCACCGTCTTTCCTCTTCTTGTTCCTATTCTTTTAATCCAATCTTTATATAATATTTTCGGACGAACTTAGGCCCTTTCTGCCTTGCGGGCAGGTATTTATTACCAACGTAGGCTCCCATTAGACGTCCATGCGACAGACATTTCGCAACAATATTCTTAATTGTTTATTCATTAAAGCCACTTTATGCTGCTATGGCTAATCGGACAATGTTACAGTTGGAGTCCTAAATAATTCAGGTTTTCAAATTTCAACCAAACACTTATAAAGCATTTATATTAATACATAAGCTCAACATGTTATATGTTTTTTCTTTGTTATAACACCAGAAAAAAATAATTATGCTTGGTATACATTTTATTATCTTTTGCATTAAGGAGATAAAAAAATAAATAAAATTTACCATTTAATATATGTAATAGGATGTAAATAGTTGGGGGTGCAGTCAAGAAAACACAGCAAATACGTGAAACTAATTGTATTTTATATGTGCCGACGTTTCGACCTACTGTGTAGGTCATCTTCAGGGCTATGAGAAAACAGATAAAAACAGAATCTGTTTAGATAGATCTGAAGATGACCTACACAGTAGGTCGAAACGTCGGCACATATAAAATACAATTAGTTTCACGTATTTGCTGTGTTTTCTTGACTGCACCCCCAACTATTTACATCCAATTATAGTATCTACCAGTCAACGAATTTCTTTCCTACTTTAATATATGTGTTTGTAATTTTTAGTTTTTATTATAAACAGCTGTTTTCACTTAACTTAACCAGCTGTTGTCCTGTAACCATCCTCTTGCTTCAGTAATTGTACCTTAGAGGGTTTTTTTCTTTCTGTATTTTGAGTTTGGAAAACCTGTATTGGGTAAAACAGGTTTTTCTCTTTTCTGTTTTTAAATATGTTTTTATTTTTGAATTTTTACACTCAATATTACTGCTACAACTACTCAGGTCTGGATGACAATGGCCTGAGTAATCCCCCTCCTTTAGCTTCTGGCCTGCACCTCATTCATCTAGTTGCTAACTAAATATTAATAAAAATCTATTGTTGGTAATTAATGGCTGCCGCTTCGAGTTGGATCACCACAAGTTTTAACTTTTTATTTGTTTCCCTTTTAATATTTTCCAAAAATACAAGATATTATGAGCTTTAGCATGGAGAGAGCATGTAAAAATGGTAGTTGAAACTTTTATTTCTTGATTATCGAAACCTACTCATTACCCATAATTACATTATCTTTTCTATATAAAAGCTTACAATAACTGGAATTTTTGGAAAATATTAAAAATGAAATGAATTAACGAACTCCTAGAGCTACAGTTGGTTATTGGAACCTGATTTCTGCGTTGCTCCAATAGTTTATCTATGCACATGACATAATGGTGATTGCAGATGGGCCTGAACAAGTAGATGTCGATGAGTGGTCTGAAGAATTGAAAAGAAAAGGATTGTGCATAAACCCCAGTAAGAGCAAAACCATGCATATTGGAAGGAGAGACCAACAGCTTACAATTAACTGCCTTGGACAGAACCTTGAAGTGGTAGATAATTTCGATTATCTAGGTACTGTCACAAGTAGGGATGGACGAATGGACTAAGAGATCTTGAACTGAATAAGAAAAGCGAATGGAGTGTTCTTTCAAATATCTTCAACATTGGTAGGCAAGCGAGATGTAAGTAAGAGGCCAAGCTATGCCTGTTCAAATCTGTATGCTTGCCTGTTCTTCTATAAGGGTCAGAAAAAGCTGGACAATGCTTAAGAAACATGCAAGCCAAGTTACCGCAGCAGAAATGAGGTTCCTAAGGAAAGTCACAGGAAAAACCAGACGGGATTATGTAAGAAATAACAGCATCGGTGTGAGATCTGTTACTGAAGTCCTAGAGGAACGCCAGCTGAAATGGTATGGCCATGTTTGTAGGATGGGAGATGACCGTATGGCTCGCTGGCTGATGGAAGCAAGGCCATTAGGTGGCCCAAGACTTACCTGTAGTGAATATATAGAGGGGCTAGGAAAGGAACACGGCTGCCCGATGGATCAATTCCGAAGAATGGGTCTGGACCGAGAAACTTATAAAAGATGGACTGAGGCTACTCCATGCCTAACACCACTACGGAGATAGATAAAGAAAAAAGAAAAACGAGTAAACAGTTAAAACTTGTAACCGAACTCGAAGTGACAACCTGCGGAACAAATACCATATTTTTTATATCATTGCAATGTATTTCTTTTTACTTGTTTTATAATGAATATTTTTTATGCTTGATAGGTACAGAAAACAAACAAGATGCTATACCGAAGATTATTAAGTAATTTAGATGATGTAAGTAACATTGAAGAATAATATACCTAATTTTATAATATAATGTAGCTCATATGATGTACTAAATAACTCTGTATGTTTTTTATATTTTTCACTTTAGGAAATATTACAATTCCACTTAGTGGCGAAAAGAGATATTGTGTTTACTGCTGCTGGGTTTTTCAATCTTGAGAACACACTGATTTGTGCGGTATGGGCATTTTCTCAAATAAAAATCATATCAGGTTGTAGTGTTAAATGTACACACAAGGCAAAAATAAAACTTAAATATTAAATATATACCCAATAATACAATCCATTTAACAATATAAATTAATCAATTTAAAAGATAACTTTTGTATGTTTCAGATGTTTATGGCAGGAATCAACTACTTGGTGTTTTTTATTAATTACATGTAAGAAACATGATATGTAATATCATTTTTAATTATAATAATAATTGTAGAATATCAATTTCTACTTTGTTCATTTATAACAATATTTTTTCAATCATATCATATATAATGCATCTCAATGCCAAGAATTGCTCAATTGAAAAAAATGTGGCATTTTTCTCTGAGTAGAATACATAAAAAAAAAAATCAACTTCAGTTAAGGACCTATCTATTGCTCTCTCACAAATCAAATTTTTATCAAAGTTTATTGTAAAATATAATAACTTGTTTTCTCATAATATACAGTATTTTTAATTAATATATAATATTAATTCAATAAATATTATATTAATATAAATGTTATTGAAAAATATTATTTTTCCTATTAAGACCGTGGAAAAATTCCAACGAAAAGACCTTAAGTCTCCAAAACTAAAAACAGAAATTGAAAAATCTGTCCAATATTTCGCCTAATCAGGCATCCTCAGGGCAGAAAGAGAATAACAGCAAAGCAAAAACATGAATAATGCACTCAAGAAACATCCCACCACCTCCAAAGGATCAAATGCAACTACTGAAACATAAGGAAGGTTACTAGACCCCAGCTAGATAAGGTTAGATAAAAAACAGCTGATCAATACTTCATAAATTAAAAATTCAATATACACTCACCAAACTTCAAAAAGCACTACAGGAAAATAAAATAAATAATAGTAATAAACAATACAAAAAAACAAGACAAATGACCATATGAAAAAATGACAGTAAAAGTGCAAGAAAAAAAGAACATTACCAAGAAACCAGTGGACTTATGGCTATCACACAAAATATATTAATATTGAACGGGAAAGGTAAAAAGAGACCTTACATAAATGTTAAGACCCTGGAAAAATTCCAACTAAAAGAAAGCTCTTAAATCTTCAAAACTAAAAACAGATATTGAAAAATCTATTTTCTATTTTTACCTTTCCCTATTCAATAATAATTATTTTTCCTATTGAACAATTTTTGATAAATAATTTACTAGATTTTTATACATAACGAAAACTGACATTTTTCTATTATACTTATCCAGAACAATAAAAACAAAACCTGTACCACTACAACCCATGAGGGGTCTTTGGCCAAGTAAATGGTTGAGACTGTACTATTTCTAGGACAACGATTGTGCAATGAGATAATTTGTCCAAGATCATGCTCAACCATCAGGCATCTCCAATTGGGGGTACTCACTTTATATAGGCTAGATGAGCCCTTTGAGCTCAGTGCTCTCCATTATTTACTCTACTTACTCCACTCCGACTTTAAAAAACAAATTTTAATTTTAACTTCTGTTTCCTGCCATGTTATAATTTTGTTTGTAATTCAAATACTGATTTGAAGGATTGTACCAATTTATTTTATCAACTGTCATAAAATATATGAGAGGCTGAGATATCTATTATCACATTTTAAATTTTGTTTATATTTTTTTCTTCTATGGAATTTGTAATCAATAACGAAAATTTGCAATTCAATAAAAAAAGAACTGTATTATATAAGAGTTAATTGGACTTAGGTATCAGAATGAAGAATCTACAGAATCAAGACCAAGTCATCTAGACCTATTGAGCCAGGGAGTAGTTGTAGCAGTAATATTGAGTGGAAAAATTCAAAAATAAAAAGATAATTAAAAACAGAAAAGAGAAAAACCTGTTTTCGCCAACACAGGTTTTGCAAACTCAAAATGCAGAAGAAACAAAAACACCAAGCCACTATTACTGAAGCTAAAGGAAGGTTACAGGACAAGTTGTCCTGTAAAGCACTAAAATGGCATACTTTTTTTTAGGAAGGGATCCACATTACATTTTTACTGACACAGTATTTTTTTGTTGCATATTTTGGTAAGCGCATAAGTCATAGTGTAAAGCTGATGAGAAGAATGGTCCAGTTCTTGTATACGTACATGTAAAAAGAGCACAAAAACTCAGCTATGAATATTATTTAAACCTAACTGACTAACTTTCCATTAAATCCGGCAGAAATTAGAAATTCCTAAACCATACTAATATTACCCTTTTCTAAACATAATATAATTTTATAACAATACAAAAAAAAATCAGAGCAGCACCTTAGTAATAATTAATAATTATAGTGGTTATAGTTTATTAACTTAATTTTAAACAAGATAAATGATTCAATAAATATATTTACATTGAGAAGTACAGTTAATGATTCAGATATAGACGAATGCCATAAAAAACATTACAGGAATTTAATTACACTTATTTATGATACTGGGGTATATCTAGAGTTCTTCTTGGTGAGGTTTCTCTTCCGTTTTTGCTGTCTACGGATCCTCTGTCTTCCGCGCTTCTAGCTCCTACTTCCTCAGGATCTTCTCAGAGAGTACCTTTTCTCAGTCGCGTCTTCGACCCACCTCCTTTTCTTATGTTCTCAGTCACCTTGACCATAAGGGGACACCTGAGTGACCTACTTCTCGCAAACCAATATTGCTCTTTGTGCAAAAACCGATCACTTTCATGATTTCCGCCCGGCATTTCTTTCATTATGCTGACGGTACAATACATAGCATTATATTTAACGTTTTGAAGAGAAAAGATACTGAGCCAGTTATAAACTAAACCACTGAACTACGAGGGGTCGTATCCAAGTCAGACAAATACGTTCTCTTCACCGATCCCCGTGTTCTCGCAATTTTTGCGATGTGTATATCCTACATACATATATATATATATATATATAATTCCATTCCGATAAACATTTTTTATATAAACTGAATTGATATTGATTACTTTCAATCAGCACTAACTTGGTTTAGCTTGTCTAGGGTGTTTACGGGTTTAAATGGGCAGATTTTAATTATCTATATTCACTGATAAGACCTGGAATAAATTAATTAAGTTAAATTGAAAATCTTACCTTGAGTGGATTAGTTACTTTTATTAACTATTAATAAACCTTTTACCATTTATTTGAATTTAAATATGGATCAACATCAGGAAATCAATAGTTAAGGCGAAATACATTTTGGTAACATTGATTTATTATTAACCCCAATTGAAAGCAATAAATAAACAAATTGTTTTCAATTTAAAACCAATATACTGAACAAACTAATCTCAATAGAAAAACAATATAATGTACAAATAAAAGAAATTGATCGAGAAAATTCACATGTATCAAATGTTAAATATATTTACTATCAAATCTTATAATCAAGATATAACCAACTAACATATTATATTTATATAGCGCTTTTGAATTTATTTAATTTAATTTTAATGAGCTCTAAAAAATTATATTTGTCAACGTTATTCTGAAGAATGTTGAAATCTAGTACTTGCATTTAATAGAAGAGGTGATCCTTTCGCTGTAATGTTCCTATGAAGATTGCTCTGCGGGTAGAAAGATGTATGTTCCTGACAGGAGCTTCCTGTATGAAGGCTTCAGATGAGAGAGATGGTCAATCTTGTTAGAAGGTTTGAGATCTAGTGCCTTGTTTTTTATTTGGAAGGGATAGGTGAGAATGCCGACCTCTTGTGGCATTTGCCTGAACTCTCCAATGATGTTAGAGTTCATCATTGAATTCTCCTGATTCTCCAGGAACAATTATATCCTCCCGTCTTTGTTTCCAGGTTTATTATATTAATTAAGGAATGACTCTATATTCATATTAGATAAATGATTCGTTCATTAGACGATGGTTGCGTCTTGTATCAATATATATACATATATACATAGAGAACGGATTTGTCTGGCTTGAATACGACCCCTCGTAGCTCAGTGGTTTAGAGCACTGCACCGGAGATCCAGAAGACCTGGGTTCAATTCCCGGCCATGGCAAATCTTTTCTCATCAAAACAAAAAAATATTTAAAAATAATCACCATCGAAATAACAATTAATAAAAATGTATATTTAACGTTTGGTAATATTGGTAGTAACTTTATCTTCACATGAAACTTTTCAGTGACACAAACAAACATGAACTACCAAAACCATGAAGGTTCAGCACGTGGTACAGATTTTCCTGTTTCTAAGCCAATAGTTGTGCAGATGCTTGGTTCTAGGCTCCAAATTAATTACAAAAGGCTCATAAACATGAGTCTATCACAAGATCTATTTTGACTTACAAAGTAGAGATTCGGGGCTTATTTTTAAAAGTGTATCGGTTTCGTGAATTTCTGTGATCTTTGTGTCAAACATATTGCTTTTTCAATTTTTGCCTTATTTTGTCGGACGGAATAATATGAAACTGATTATTATCAATATTGAATTGTTACAGCTGTTGAACTAATTAGCGACTTTTGTATTTTTCATCCAATTCGTTAGTTTTATTTTCTATCAAAATATATACTAATCGATAACCTTCAATTCACTTAGTAACACCATAGTCGATTAGTTTCACCAAGGACCTCTAAGCGTGAAGTATCTTAAGTAACATGATACAAGTAGGACCCTGTCATCCGGATATCGGTAAAGTAGAAAAGGTTCTTAATAATGTCTACAGATTTTCCAGAATGATCGGAACGTTTCCGATCGATAACGAATATTCAGGTGTTTCTAAATTGAACGTAGTCAAAAGTATTTTTATCCACGTCATTACGACTGTCGTTGGAATAAGTCAACTATATATGATAATTTACTCAGACGTACCATTGAGGAGGATATTTCTAAAGTTGTTTGAAATCACTACTACAACTGTTAATTGGATTCATATAGCATGGATCATAAAAAACAGAAAGCTCTTGAAAGAAATGTACGACGAGCTAAAGGATGTCGAATACCAATTATGGAAGAAAGGTATCAGTTGGTACTACAAGACAAGTCTCATCTCCGAATATCTTAGTTCAGGAGCATTGTGCTTCAGTGGTTTTTTGTGGGACATATACTTTAAATTTGAAATTATAAAATATATATTGCATTACGTTAACGGTATTACTCTTATGAGTATAGTACTTCAATATGCTACTTTGGTACAGCTCACGTCGTCCATATTAAACGAAATAAGGAGTTTGGAAGATAATCAAGAAGTAATCGAGTTGGGTGATAAAATTTTAATTCTTTGTGAAAAAGTCAATAAAATCTACGAACCACAAGTCTTGTTATACATCGTATACGTGTACGTCTACATTCTTTTCTCTCTTTATGATTTCACAACTAGAGATGATGTCCCGCTAGCGCCCAGTGCAATATGGTTGATATCGTTCCTGATACCACTCGTTCAGACAGTAATGTATGTTGAAGGAGTTTCTAATGAGGTACTGGTGCTGACTAGATTATATTAATATTTAGTACTAATAAATTAATTACTATTAGTTGACATTATGTATTTATGAGGAAGAAAATTGTCCTGGTAGAGATAAAGAAAATTCTCTTATATGAGGAGAACTTTTATTGGTAAGCCAAAGTTTCGACCCACATTGCAGGTCTCAGGACTAAATATAGATACAAAAATAACATGCCAAAGAATAACAATATATGTAGTGTGCGCTTCGATTTGTCTTCGACTCCCCGAGGAGGTCTCATGTGTCCCGCCTTTACGTTGAGTTAAAGTAGCTCTTCCCTTTTATCCGTAGACTCTATTTCCTAGGTTCTTACTTATATCAAACCATCAACTGACAACATCCGTCTTATATCTATAGTCTCCTACAATTCAAATCCTCTGTCCAATCCCAGGCCACAAGGTCTCGCCATTCCGATCTTTATACCGTTCCGATAGATCCAAAACTTTTGAGCGTTCTTTTCTCACCCGTTCGATCTCTCTTGAAACTCACTCCCACTCGATATCCGCCATGCGTCATCTTTAACCTCATTTAAATCCAAACTTTTCCTACATCTTCTAAATCTCCAAACAGATGCTCTATAATCAATAAATAATTTACAGATATATACAACTTAATCGATTGATGAATTACTGTAAATATTCCTCACTTATAATGATATAATTTTTTGTATCATTAGATGCTGTTATTTATTTTTCTATAAGCTTATTTCTTTCAATTGTAAATCTGTCTGTTTCTTTATTTGATTGTTGTATTACATTTTCTAATTCTCAACCAAAACATACCTGTTAGTTATTTACTTTCAAGATATTATGTAAATATTGTTTTATTCTAATAATGTAGGCCTTTGGCCAGATATATATTTATTTCATTTTGTGCTTTTCTGTTATTCTTCAGGGACTTGGTCCCAGAATAAAATTATTTATCTATTCTATTCTATTATATTCAATAATTGAATAATGTATTATGTAGTAAAACAATCATTCTTCCATCTCTTCTCTACGGATGTAAAACTTGGCCGCTAACGCTTAAGGATGAACAACGTCATCAGGTATTCGAAAATAAGGTGTAACGTAGAATATTCGGTCCAAAAAAGGATGAGACCACTGGGAATATAGGAGATTACATGACGCGGTATTGCGAAGCTTGCATCCGGTAAATATTATTCAGGTGATAGCGTCGCGAAGATTAAGACGCACATGCAAAGTTGCTGGGCTTAGTTACGAACGAATTCCTAAGATGTTAATTGGCGATGTACTGGGAAGCGTCTGAGGGGTAGACCGAGGCGTAGGTGGGAGGATTGCGTTAAGAGTGATCTGGCGGGTTTGGGTTTGGGAAGTGGTTCGTGGAGAGAGGTTTGTAAGCAGAGATTAGGGGGGGGGTATCGGCATCGAGCCTTTTGGTTAGCTATACTCTTAACCATCTAATAGTTTTTAGTGATTATGAATATCTCATTTTTATAGGTAAAGAAAATGAACAAGATGTTATACAGAAGGCTACTGCATAACTTAGATGACGTAAGCAATCTTACAGAATACAATAATTAAGATTGGAATAGAAGTACGATTTTACCTATCCAACTTTTAAAAAAAAAATTTTTATTTTATTTTAGGAAATATTGCAATTTCATTTAGTGGCTAAAAGAGACATCGTTTTTACAGCAGGTGGATTTTTTATTCTTAAGGATACTCTTATTTGGACAGTAAGTAACTATTTTTTGTTATAAAATTGTTTATAAATAGTATTTATTGTTTAAGGATTAAGAGTGGAAATTTCAGTACTTAGTTTCTGATAAGTTTAGTATTATTGTTTGCAATTTTGAGAATTTGAAAAAGAACTTAAACTCATGAATCCTTAACCATTATCTTAAAAAAAATGGTTTTCGGAGGTTTTTCTTGCTATTAAATCTAAAAATACATTTTTTATAAATAATTTATTTGTTTCAGATGATTGTTACAGTAATAAACTATTTACTATTTTTTCAACAGTACATGTAAGAAACACAGAATAAAAAAAAAAAAGGAAAATTATAATAATGATGTATTTTTCTATTTATTTATTTTATTTGATTATTTTGATGAAATCCACTGAGATATTTCAGTCTCCGTCATTCTCCCTTATTTCTTCTCCTTTTTCATTCTATCATTCTCTCATTTTACATTTTTTCAGAACAATTTGAATTTGTTTTCAATTGGCTTACTTTTAGTATGTAAAGTATTTCAAATAAAAAGTTGTATGAAGTAGTAAATAAAATGGGAAATGGGAAAAGAAATATTAAACTGAATACAACCTCATTTAATATTTTAATATAAACAATAGACGTTTCATTATTGCACAAAATATTATATTTTATTTTTTATTAATTGTTATAATTTGTTTAATATTTTTATTTGAAAAGAAAAGATATGTCCAGGGCCGGGACTCGAACCCGGGTAGGCGAACGTGGGCGATCCGGGTTCGAGTCCCGGCCCTGGACATATTTCAAATAAAAATATAAAAAATATATACGTTTATGGAAATGCGTAACATATATTCGGTGTCTATGAAAATTAAAAATAAACAAAGCATTCCATTATATAATTGAATATATAATTTCAAAATAATTAAATTACGTCGTAAACCAATGACTTCCTGCCCTTCAGTATCCTTCAATAATATCCCACTTATGCCTGTAGAACAGATCCGATACTTAGGGTTGCATCTTGACAAACGATTAACCTGGAATCCTCATACGAGACTGAAAAGACAAGAAACCGCTCGACGTTTCAGGCTACTTCAACACTTACTAGAAGAACGCTCTAAGCTCCCAATTAGTTACAAAAGACTCATCTACATGACCATCATACGACCTATTTGGACCTACGGAGTAGAGCTTTGGGGCTCCACTAAGCCATTGAATTCCTATTGTATCCAATCCCTGCAATCCAAAATCCTTCGTAAAATCCTCAACGCTCCTTATTTTGTTAAGAATAAAGTCATCCATAACGACCTTAATGTCCCATTTGTTGCTGATTTGTCCCGAACCCGGTATCTATCCTTTCATAACAAACTTCATTCCCACTCAAACCCTCTAGTTTCAAACCTAGCTTCCTCTTCAATTCCCGATAATCCTCCGAGGCGTCTGAAAAGAAGATGGCCCCGTGACCATCTTAGTTGAACTAGTGATTTGAGTACTACCAGTGGGTAGTTTCTCTACTTGTCATTATGTATCGCTTAGCCCATTTACTTGATGTATTATTGTAATATAGTTGTAAATATAAATAAAAATTAAAAAAAAAATTAATTAAGTGAGTCAGTAGTAATAAATGATTGATAAAACTTATTGTGTAATAGGGTAAAATAGTTGAATGGACGATCTACTGGAGGATGGAATTAGTTGGGGGGGGGGGGGAGTGCAGTCATAAATTAACACCAAATAAGTTTTCACTTTTTTGCTGTTAATTTATGACTGCACCCCCCAACTAATTCCATCCTCCATTATTGTATAATAGTTCCTAACTTTATTTGGTTGTTATTCAGGACTTTTCTTACTAAAAGTGTAGGAATCATTACAAAATTATTTACAACATATATTACACAAAAATAATAACAGAAATAGAAAGAATAATTTGACAATAGGAAAATAGATGAAACCTAAAAAAAATTTCCCGTTCACGGAATCTAAGAGCAAAAGCGAATTAAAAGACAGAAAAATTTATCATTTCTTTTTCTTTAAGGTGTTCTATATATAGTTGGAAACTCGTGTGAACATCAACAATCTATACCCACTCTTGATAATTTACATAAAGAAACGATTTTTTTTATAAATTATTTTAGTCTAAGAGAGGTTTGAAGTTCAACTTATAAGACCATCTTATAAAATAATATCAAGAATTGAGAAAGCAAAAGCAACAGTTATCTTTGAAGAATTTTACTAGTGATGACTTAACTATGCCATTAAAACTAGACATGGGCCGGATTTTTAACGAAGTACATCCGCGGATACGGATATTTGGTGTCAAGATCCGCGGATACAGATACGGATACGGATCTTAACTTTTTTTCTCAATCGATGTCGGTCCGCGTGACCTTGATAGTTGTCCCCACTTGACGCTTTGTGTGACAGACAGGAGAGTATATGTTTCGAGTTTTCGACTTGCGTTGGGCGGCATAGATAACGTTTGTGTTTAGTAGTGAGTTATAAAAAGGTTTTTCTTTAAACCTTGAAAGGATTGCCTGAGTCAAATGTTAAATGTCTATAGTTTTTCACAGCTACCTAATAACCTTTATTCAGGTTTATGTTAAATTTACTGAAAACCACTTAAGTACGCGTTAGTAACACTATAAACAATAACTTTTGTTCTGGACAAACATCGAAAAAATTGCGTTTTTCCATACAAACTAGGATCAGCTGATATGTCATTTGAATGGAAGACTGATTTTTTTTTGTCATTCGACGTTGGCCAGAACAAAAGTTGCTGTTTATAGGGTAACTAACACGTACCTAAGAGTTTTGCAGTGAATATAAAATACCCATCTATAAAATTTCATCTATGTATTGAAAATAAATAAGGTATTATGTATTTATTTAAATAAATAAATAATACCCTTCCTTTCCTTACGGCAACACGGGTTTTGACAATATTAATTATCATACTATAACTGTATTGTCTATAAACTTTTCACTCCAACTTTCTATGTCTCCTACTGGCCATTTCCTTCTCTTTTCTCCTTCTATGATTGAAGAGTGTTATTCCCAATCCCGCTTTCCACTCTTACACAAACTCTTTGAAGTACGGTTAATTGTCTCGGGTCATTAACTGAGGGTATCAATTGAAATTTAATAAGATAAAAGATCCGCCAAAAAAAGTCACGGATACGGATACGGATACGGATCTTTCTTTTTCCTCGGATATTCACGGATATGGATACGGAAAAAGATCAAGAAATTCCATATACCATCAGAAATGACAAATATTGCCTACTGCAGCTGATAATGCAGGGAAAGATTGATAGTAGGTGGGGACCAGGAAGAAGGAGCCACTCCTGGCTTCAGCGTTTAAGGTAACGGTTCGGTCTCACAATTGTTCAGAAGTGCGACGAACAAAATTTAGATCACCATGTTAATAGCCAACATCCGAAACGGAAAAGGTACAGGAAGATAAGGCTAATGAACAGTAAGAAGAAAAAGGTTTACATTGATATATAAGTGTAAAACTAAAAATAATTCAATACATTAGTGGAAAAATTCCAACTAAAAACCTCAAGTCTCTAAACTAAAACAGGAAATTAAAAATACCTGTCCAATATTTCGCCTATTCAGGCATCTTCAGGGCAGAAAGATAATAATAGCAAACTAAAAGATGAATAATGCACCCATAAAAAAAAAGAACAAACATCCCACCTCCTCCAAGGCTCAAATGCAACTACTGAAACATAGGGAAGGTTACTAGATTCCCAGCTGGGTAAGGTTAGATAAAAACAGCTGATAAATACACCAGAATTTGAAACATCGATATACATTCACCAAACCCCAAAAAACCCAACAGGAAAACCAAATAAAATAAATAATAGTAACTAACAACACAAGAGCAGAAGGCAGAAGACAAGAAACTATATGAAAAAATGAAAGTAAAAGTGCAAGCAAAAAAGAGAATTTATAAAAAACCAGTGGACCCATGGTTATTCCACAAAAATTATATATTGAAAAGGGTACGGTCAACAGAGACATCAAATAAATTTTAATACCTGTCCTAAAAATACTTGAACAGGTATTTTTAATTTCCTGTTTTAGTTTTTTAATTTTAATACCTGTCCTAAAAATACTTGGACAGGTATTTTTTAATTTCCTGTTTTAGTTTAGAGACTTGAGGTTTTTAGTTGGAATTTTTCCACTAATGTATTAACATTTATTTGATGTCTCTATTGACCGCACCCTTTTCAATAAAAATAATTCATTTATAAAAAAAAAAATGATTCCAAAGGGCTCGGGTTTTAGCGCTGTATCCGAGTTCAAGTATCTGGGAAGTGTGGTTACTGTTGGCAACAAAGTAGAGAGCGAAATAGAAATCAGCACTTACTGCAAAGAGTGTTACAGTTAAAATCGCTCTCTAAAAGAATTCCAATATAAATGTATAAAACCATTGTAAGTCCGGTAGTTATGTGAGAGATGGCTCCTGACCGAAAAATCAGAGCTTATGGTATACTCGTGGGAAAAAAAAATATTGAGAAGTATGAGGGGCGGAGTAGCCGAAAATGAGGTGTGGAGAAGAAGGAGCTATACGCAGGTCCTGAAATGGTGGCACTGATAAAGAGAGCCAGAATTAGATTGATGGGACATGTAGAAAGAATGCCAGGACACAGAATACCAATGAGAATGCTCTATGGAAAACCGTACGGCAAGCGAAATAGAGGATGTCCTCGGATCAGAAGGGTGGACGATGTGTAAGAGGACTTAAAGATCCTGGGTATACAAGAATGGAGGAGAATAACTCAAATCGCGAAAGTTGGTTGGCTGTAGTGGAGGAGGGCAGGTTGGCTGTAGTGGAGGAGGGCAGGTTGGCTGTAGTGGAGGAGGGCAGGGGACTTGCTGGACAGTAGAGCCAGAATAATAACAATAGTTGTTGATATAAATTTATTAAGATCTGTATGATTCGATCATGATGTGACCAAAAAAGGAAGTGCTCAGCTAGTTGCTAGAACGACTATTAATAAAAAAATTAAGAATTTCTAACCATGTTTGAGTTAAGCGAGAGACTTACGAACGTACATAAAGATGTAACGTGGAAAACGAGACATATCTCTTTAAATCTAAAAATTTAATTCTTTTGCTGCAAAAAAAAAGCAACAGAAAAACGTGATGCAGAGCAGCCCTTTATGGCGTTCGACTTGAAACATAAACTTCACATTCTATTATAACCGATTTCAGACCGTGGTTCGGAAGATAGTGAGCCCTGTCACTACTCTAAGTGATGCCATTGTATAAACTGGCAAAAAAGAATATAAAATATGATGGATCATTTATGTCAAAGATGTTTCCTGTCAAAACATACGATTATTCGTATACATAAACAATATCTTTCAATATAAACGGATAGATATTATTATAGTGTTCCATTATATTATTGGACCATAAATAAATAAACATGCTGAGTCATTGATATCAATTTCTGGTTCACGTTGCTCATATCTAAACAATAAATATCAAGTATGGAATCGATCCGAGATGTCGCAATTAACCCTCATTCGCTCAGTTCTTTCTTCTTCTTCTTTCGTGGCTCTCCAGCCCAACAATGAGCCTTGGCCTCCTTGATACGCTTCCGCCAGTCCTGCCAGTCCAGTGCAGCGGCCTCTCAGTTCCGGATGTTCAATAGGCTCCTGGAGTCCTCACTGACCCCACCCATCGCAGCTTGGGTCGCCGTACTCTTCTTATGCCCTGTATCTTTTCTTCAATTATTCTTCCGGGGCCTTCTAAGTTCAGTTCTATAAAAGAACTTAGAATATAAAGCCATGTTGAAACCCTGTCTTCCGACCATCGGCAAGACCGAATCGGTGCTCGATGACGTCTTCTCGCTCTCAAGAACCATCGGGACGTTCCCGATCAACACGGATTATTCTGGCATCTCCAAATATAATTTCGCAAAAGGATTAATCTTGTACATCATTGGGAGCGTAGTAACATCAGTGATAGCCTTTACCTTGTCGAATGCTGGATTACTCTACACAGAAAAAGCTCGTTTAATCTTTCAAGACCTACACCTTATACTGTTCCATCTGATTAATTTAGTCTGCATGGTCAGGAACAGAAGTCTAATGAAGGAAGTGCGCGATGAAATCAAGGATATCGAATACCATATGTGGAAGTGTGGTATAGATTGGTATTACATGCCAAATTGGTCTCTTAAATACTTAAATTTTAGCATGATGGTATTTGTAGACATTTTAATGGAGGTTGTGAGAAAATTCAAGTTTATGGAATATCGCATAGCGGTTCATATAACTTATCCGCCTCTTTTCAGCGTAACAAGTCAATATTTGGCATTGCTGCATGTCTGCCTTTCCTTACTGAAGAAGACGAGGACCATCGAAGAATCTGGAATGGTGGTCAAGTTGACAGAACGACTTTTAGAACTGTGTCGTAAGATCACAACTCTTTATGAACCACAACTCCTGACGTACCTGTTAAATACGTTTTTTGTAGTCTTTATAGTGATTTATATTAAAATAATCCAAGGTGCTGAAACTCACATAGGAACAGTTCTTTGGTTTCTGAACGTCACATCTCCTCTTCTACTGATGACGCTGTATTCAGGACGCATTAATCGGGAGGTACTTACACAACATAAATAAGCTTAAAGCACTGAAAATAGGTGTATGTAACTTGACTTCATTTTAAAAGGATGTAAACTGGACTGAATTTATCTACCTTGGCCTCCTTGATACGCTTCCGCCAGTCCTGCCTGCCCAGTGCAGCGGCATCTCAGTTCCGGATATTCAATAGGCTCCTGGAGTCCCCACTGACCCCATCCACCCATCGCAGCTTGGGTCGCCGTACTCTTCTTATGCCCTGTATCTTTTCTTCAATTATTCTTCTGGAGCCTTCTAAGTTCAGTTCTATGATAGAACTTAAAATATAAAAACCATGTTGAAACCCTGTCTTTCGACCACCGGCAAGACCGAATCGGTGCTAATACAACCAACGGTGTTAGTACAACCAAACATGGTTGTACAAACAAATAAAAGGACCATGGAGGGTAATTGACCTCCAACCAAAAATTAAAAAAAATTACAATAAATAATAAAAAGATATTTGTGACTTGCAACTCTTTTCAAGTTGATGATAAAGAGGAAATGATGCAGAAAGTTGTTTGGTTGATTGAAAATAACATGTAATTGTCGAAACGTTTTATATAATAAAATCATATATCATAAATTACTGAAGAAAGTTTTTTTTTGTGAGAAGGAATTACTTGAATTCAATGTGATCGCAAAAAATGTTTCCTATATTTCAACTTAAATATTTCTTTTGACCATTTCTGAATCCTTGACATCTGTAAATATAGTATGATCGTATCCTGCAAAGCTCAAATATGATAGAAATTTGAAGTTTTTTTTATTTAGTTTTCCGGAGCTCTAGATTTAGAGTTCAAAATTGGCCATGAGAGGACACCACATAGATTTCTATTATGCCTATAAAAGTTTTTTTGGTTCTGGAACCAAATAAAAATCTGAATGCATATCATATAATTAAATTATCAGTTATTTCAAAAAAAATATTGACAATTGAGATGAAAACATATAAGGGAAGCCAGCACCCAGGGGTATACCTTTATTAGTTGTTTATTATTCAAATTTTGCTTTAATTTTTAACAGAATTAAGTAAAATGGCTAAAATAATATTTAATATTGAATATAAATTAGTCATTTTGTTGGTTTAGAGGTAATGGTTGGCTCTCAGTAAAAAATGGTGGGTATTGTGTAGTTTTAAGGAAAGATGCTGCCATTTTTCATAATTCAGTTTTATTTTTTATGTTTTAATCCTTTTTATTTTTCATTATATGCTTTAAAACCTGTACAACTATAACCCATGAAGGGTCTTGAGTGCATTAGATGGTTCTCATATCATTTTAATTCTGTTTCTTGGACAATGGTTATGCGGGTAAGTTATTGTACGAGATCACGCTCAACAGCCAGGTTTTTCTCTACCCACTTTATAGAGGCTGAATGAGACCCAGGAGGGTTCGCAGGTTCTACAAGGTTCCATCCATTGATGTTACCACATTAAATAGTTTATCTGCCTCAACCAGAATTGAACCCAGATCTTTAACATAATAACTCAGCACTCTACACAATAAATGTTTTTTATTATTTAAATTAAAATAGTCCTTTAAAACAAATATGGTTGCCCATTTAAGATAATTTTTTTAAATTTATGTTTATTTATCTACAGGCATTCAATTGCTTGTACTAGATCGATGTGGATAAAAATATAAATAGAACGATAAATTTATGCTTTTGTATAATTTAAATTTATGTTTTAATAGGTAAAGAAGATAAACAAGATGTTGTATAGAAGATTACTGCATAATTTAGATGATGTAAGCATATATTTGCCTGAGAGCAAACTAAGAATATCCATTATAATGTTTCTAATTGTTGCTATAGTAACAATGATTTAATTTTCAGGAATTGTTGTACTTTCATTTAATGGCTAAAAGAGATCTAGTTTTTACAGTTTACGGATTAATCAACTTGGAGAATACAATCATCTTTTCTGTAAGTTTTTTTCAGTAATTTATAATAACATTATAATTAATTATGACTTTGTCTGATATATCAAGGTGACATATTAGAACCATAGTATTTTTATATGTTGAATAATATTAGTTGACCTTGTATATATGAGGAAGAAAATGGACCAGGATGTCTAGAAAATTGTCTCTTATAAAGGGAGAAGTGTTTATTGGTAAGTCAATATTTCGACCCACATTGCAGGTCTTCTTCAGGGATAGTGTTCTTATGGCAGAACGGTTGGCACAAGTCTTAGTCAATCATACTAGCCGTGAAGAAGACCTGGAATGTGGGTCGAAACATTGACTTACCAATAAACACTTCTCCCTATATAAGGGAATTTTCATGACCTCCATCCAAAGCATTTTCTTCCTCTTAGTGTTTTTATAATTAATATTATGTACAATGCCAATAGTAATTTTCTAAAACAATAATTATTGTTTCAGATGTTAGTAAAAGGAACTGATTATTTGATTTTTTTAATTAATTATATGTAATTAAAAAAAACAGGAAGAAGAAAATTAAATTACAGCCATTATAATAAAACATATATTATAAAACTCTGCATCAAACCTTATTTAGTTCCTTAAAGAAATCATAACTGTTTAGTAATGCGGGTAATGTATAAACTGTTTCTTTACAGTACCTAATTTACTACATAATATCTGATTTATATATTAAATAAATAAACATGTACATATAAATATATGGAATAGTCAATATAACCAAACTTTGGACAAACTGAACCATTGAGGACAAAATGTAGTAGTTTCAGACAATCCAAAACAGTTGATAAATAATATAAATTTGTAACTGAATGTATTATATTATATTTGCAGTTTATGTATTATCAGTGTAAATTATTTTTATTACAGTGTTAAAAATTTAAATTTGCTTCAGATCATTTCAGATTTGTCAAATAGATCAACTATATGAAAATGTTATCCATTAATAAATCCGCTTAAAAGTCTTCATAAAATTAATCTGATAAATTTTTTGTTGTAATAAAACATTAACATAATTACTAGAATGCAGTTTAAAAGATTTTAATCGCATAACAATACGATTATGTCTCTAAAATACCTGAAAATAATTAACTTATCAAAGATTCGAAAATATCAGGATATACAACAAAAAGTCCAAGAAAAAGTAGTCATAAGAAGATTTAAATTAGTAAATCTTATTCCACTTTTATTATTATTATTATTATATGTGGTTAAGGGAGCGGAGTGGTTAAGTGGTAGACCACTGAGTTGCAATGGCGGAAATCCTGGCTCAATTCCTGCTGATGGCTAGACTTTTATTTAGTCTGTTAACGGCCAGATATGGTTCATATGTGATCTCGGACCCTCCTGGTGCTCATCCAGGCTCTATAAAGTGGGTACCCAAAATAAGGAGGAAAAATCTGGTGGTTGAGCGTTTTCTAGAACTATTCACTTCCCTGCACTATCTTTCTATGAATCCCTGCACTATATATTCTCAAATTCTAAAAAGTTTTTTTAAAGTTATTTTTTCATTTATTGATATTTACAACTGTATTACAATAATACAACAAGTAAATAGGCTAAGTGATACATGATGACAAGTAAAGAAACTACCCACTGGTAGTACTCAAATCACAAGATCACTAGGGCATCTTCTTTTCAGATGCCTCAGAGGGTTATTGGGAATAGAGGAGGAAGCTAGATTTGAAACTAGAGTGTTTGAGTGGAAATGAAGTTTGTTATGGAAGGACAGATACCGGGTTCAGGCCAAATCAGCAACAAATGGGACATTAAGGTCATTATGGATGACTTTATTCTTAATAAAATAAGGAGCAATGAGGATTTTACGAATGATTTTGGATTGTATGGATTGGATACGAGAGGAATTCGATGGAGCTGTGTTTTAAAGTAGCCTGAAACGTCGAGCAGTTTCTTGTCTTTTCAGTGTTGTATGAGGATTCCAGGTTAATTGTTTGTCGAGATGCAACCCTAAGTATCGGATCTGTTCTACAGGCAACAATGGGATATTATTAATGGATACTGAAGGGCAGGTTTACGACGTAAGGTAAAAGTGATTTGATGCTATTTTTGAGAATTTATTTTAATTCTCCAGTTTTGACACCATTCTTCAAGATCAGTGATATGGGATTGGAGGCTTTGGGATACAATAATATGATATACGTGGTCAGGATAGTTACTTGGATAAGTTGGGATGTCAGCTGTATAAAGGATTGGGCCAAGGATACTACCTTGAGGAACACCAGCAGATTGCAAAAAGAGGGATGAATAGACATAACTATGGTTTACTTGGAACGTTCTATTTGTGGGATAGGATTGAAGAATGAGAAAGTATGTTGGCGGTAGGAATTTACAGAGTTTGCAGAGCAATCCTGGACAAAAGCCTGTTCCCATAAAAGGTTAAAATTAGTAAATAAAATAGCAAATTCTACTCTGATTATGTTATTGTTTTAGGTGGTTAGGATTGGTAGTAAATCAAGGTGGTTAGGGTTGGTAGTAAATTTAGTTGGTTAGGGTTGGTAGTAAATTTAGTTGGTCAGGGTTGGTAGTAAATTTAGATGGTTAGGGTTGTTTGTTCATTTAACGTCACTTTATGCTGCTGTGGCTAATCGGACGATGGTACAGTGGGAGCTCAAAATTTTGCCTACCCAGGTTTAATTAGGATAGGGTTTTTTAACGAGTACCTGAGACATCATACAGGCTCGGGACCCCCGTTTAACATTCCTTCCAAAGGATGGCGTAACTAAGGATTTTTTTCTTCCTTAAAAAGTCCTAGGGTTACCTGCCGGGCTACAAACCCGCGATCTTGGGCTTAGTAGTTTGTTACGCTAACCACTACACCACAGGTGACCGTGTGGTTAGGGTTGGTAGTAAATCTTGCTATGCACACATTATTATTTTATTATAAGGTGGTTGGGGTTAGAAAACTTTTTCATTGCAAATAGATTTTTTAGATCTTTAAAGAAACATAGATAATGCTCAATTAATAAATTAATGTATTCACTCCTATTTTATCAATGTTTTAGATAGAAAAAAAATGTAAAGTTTTTTCTTGACTCATGAACAGTGGATATTTTTTATTTACCAATTTTCTTTTTTCAATTTTTATTAGTGTTTAACATAATTTTCAAATGGGCATATGTTAAACAGGGTTCCTCCTTCAGGTTACTAACTTATTATAAACGACATGGTAAGGTCAAGATTCATTCCAAAATAATAAATTCTAAATCACCTATTCCGGAATTGAACCGGTCTTGATAAAAGATTCGAGGTTGCCAAGATTGACACTGTCCAGTGTCACCATGGCATTCCCAACTTTGAATCAATGCCTCTTCTAATATCTTTCATCACAATCTAATAAATGAATACAACTAAAATAAGTTTAGAAAATTTCTTCAATAATATAAACTCTCCATTCTCTTAGTTCACTGTAATTCATATTAAATGCATAATATTAATTAAATGAGAAATACGCCTAAAAACCATATGAAAAAAAAAATTATGTTCTGAACAAAATAATTTAATGTTACATCGATTTAACATTAATGACTTGGTACATTATAATTTATTTAGTGCGTAGTCTTACAAAAACATTATTTATTTTCATGATCGTTGAGTGAATGGTGATCTTAGTTTAACCATTTTACAGGATTAGGAAGAACTCTTAGGAAGAAATGGCTCTGTGACATCTCGCTTTATTGGGCCCTAAAAATCCACAATATTAAAATAATTTTGGTTTAAAATTAATATTAGACAATGAAGTAAAAGAAAAAAATATTATAACGATTTGTATTATATCAGTAAAATGACACATTCTATACAAATGTAAAGAAAACTAATTATATTCATTAATGAAAAACATAAAGTAACAAAAAAATAAACAATTTAAAAAGTAATAAAGTTACTTTCAAGTCACTTAATAATATAACTAAACAAAACAATCATAACTGATTATAAATGTTAGAGGGGAAATTCGTTGACTGGAACAACTAATGGAGGATGAAAATAGTTGGGGGGGGGGGGGGTTGCAGTCAAAAATGTACACAATAAATAAGTGGGAAATAAAACTAAAATGTCGGCACAAATAAAAAATAAGTTCCCACTTATTTATTGTGTATATTTTTGACTGCACCCCCCAACTATTTCCATCCTCCATAACTGATTATAGAACATCTGTTTCGGAAATTGAAAAGATATTGGAAAAGGATTGATTTAGGGAAGAAGCATGGCGGATTTTGGATGGAAATGAGTTCCAGATGGTGGTGGAGGAGGCAAGGAAGGAATGGTCAATGGTTTTTGTTCAGTAGGAATGTATGTAACTTTTGAAGATAATTTTTTTTAAATCTGAAATTGGAAGGAGGAGTATGGTGTGTTAAAAAAAATTGCAGATTTGTGATTAGACTATACTTTAAAAGGCTGTGAAAAGGTCAGAGAGTATTGAAAAAAAAAATCACAAAAATGGGTAACTCACTACTCCCGGGTTAAATTTGTGGTACTACTGAGAATATTATGTTAGGAAAGAAGTATAGGTTCTCCACACCAACCCAAACAGCCATAAACTGTGGATCTAGACTAATTCGCCACTGTCCTTGAATCTAAGTGTAGATTTATTAGAAAGACGCTGAGGAATCTTTAATCAATCCTCTAAGGAAATGACTATGGAGCTATACACAGCCTGGCGGAACCACTGTCAATGTCATTATATTGTACCTTATTTAATTATAACAACCTATTATGTAACACTGATTATACAAACATAAAAACCATTGATTCAGGGGTGATGCCATTTCTTGTGTGGGTAACAGTTGATGCAGCCATGGAAAGTGGCTTTAGAAGTTTCCTAACAACATTTGATTAAGGCAGAAGTGACATTAAAACACATAGCCATCTCTTAATTGAACTGATCCTCCAATACATTGGAAACATTTATTCAAGAAGAGTAAAGTTGACCTAATTTTTTATTGAATTATTGGGCGTTTTCTTTGCAAAAACTACACCGCTGTGAACAATATTTAACTGATAATAAATAAAGATACAAAATCCATTTGTATCAGCCTGGTCTCTAGATATTAGAAGAAGTTACAGAAAAAGATCTATCCACAGATCTAAATATATCCAAAGCATGTAAGTTTATCAATTAAACATAGAGAAATGCCCTTAATTATGAGACAGTATTGTATTACCAAGTTGAATTAAAAATAAGATTATATAATTATTTTAAGAATTTTAAAAACTAATAGAAATATTAAAAAGTAATACATAGGCTAAGAGCAAGAGCCAACCGAAGAATCGTCCATGAAGGACATCTTGGAGAGTATGGTCATCTGCATGTAGAGGATAGGGGAGAATATTGCCGCCGTCATAAAGCGTATCGCAAGGAATATGGCCACGAGCTGCAGTAGGAAAACAGATCCTTTGAAGATTATATCCGACTGCTTCCGGGTGGTCACGATGTCCAGGAGCCTGTCGAGGACAAAGTGGCAGACGTGGAGGAATATATTTACAGCCGGCAGCAGTGCAAGAAACATCGTGAAGACACCGTACATCGCATGACCTGCAAAGCGAAGTCATATAATATCAACAGCTGATTACTTATTGTAATCTATATCTTTAAAACTATATTAATCGAGTTAGTATGTTTGAACCCATTAATATGAGGAACAAAAAATTATATTTGAAAAATTCTTTCCATCATAGGCCATTTACCAGGAAGGCTTTTGGATTTATATCACCAACCAAGAGTATATCGTGAATATATGCAACACAAATACAGATCAGGAATCTCTAGCTTCAACAGCAGAGCAACCTTTAATTACATTAAAGAGTGGATATGATTATACAAAGAAATCTGGCTTTAGTCCTGTCAGTATGACCTCACAGGACCATTATAAACGGATTCACACATTCAAACTTCATAATTCTCAAACTAGATTACGTTATTTTATTGTATAATTATATATATTTTTAAAATTTTATATAGATGAAAACCTTATTACCAGCTTGCTGGACCATAATAGCCATAAGATTGACGAAGTTATTTTCCTCTGGTGTATAACCTCGCTTTTCTTGGAATAATTGTACTTGATCTCTGACAGACCTCAGAAGATAGACTGGACCAAGCTGTTCACAAACCTAACCATAATAATAATATCATTAACGTCAAATAATATAAGCATTGTTGTAAAAAAAAAAAAAAAAGTGCCTGCAGAATGCATTAGAAGATTTAAGATAAATGGCCCTAATAACTATACTTGCTGAATAAAGTAAAAATCAGAGGATCAAAAAAATGTAAAAATCTGAGCTCAGATTGCTTTCAGGTGATTGGTGAGAAAAGGTGCTTCCAGCAAATGCCTTAATTTGTCCCGTTAGTTACTATCCCCTATAAATTGGCCAAAGACTCGTAAAGGCTAACAAATGTTGTTTCGGGCTCCATGAACATTTAAGAAGCCGAGCTATTACCGTACTAAATGTAACTGTACTAAGTGTAACTTTGACGAACGCCGCTTTTCTATTTTTCGAAAGAAAAATACTGTGGCGCATATTTGGTGCCATGAAAGTAGGTGAGCTTTTGAGAAGGCAGACCAACAGAGAAATTTACCAGCTGTATGATGAAGTGGATATGATAAAGTTTATAAAGCTGGGAAGACTACGCTGGGTGGGCCATGTTGCCCAAATCCCAAAGAAGTTGTTGGACCTAGAGGCTCCATCAGAGGAAGAGGCAGATCACGGCTTAGGTGGGAGGATGCTGCCCCAGGGACTTCAATGACCTTCTGAAGACCCGCTATTGGCGAGCAACCGCACTGGACAGAGCTACATGGCTAATCATAGAGGAGGCCAAGGGCCACACAGGGCTGCAGCACCAGAGATGGAAGGAACCACAGTGATAGTTACAGTTTGTCAAACAGCGGTTAAGTGCTGAATAACTTTCTTTTAAATTTTACCAGTCATCGTTTAACTTTTCGAATGTACAGAACAACGTAGTGTTTGAAAGAGTTAACCCTACTGTAAGCTTAAGAATATAATTTCTATGAAAAACATTTATCCAATTAGTAGCATCAAATTTGTTATTGACCCCATGGGGCAACACTAATTAAATGAAACGGCGGGAAAAGTGATAGTCCTCACCAAGTTAGTTAAGTTCTACATAAATTATTACTTTTTCAGTGAACAGATGCCTGCTGTTGTGTCCTCGAACTATCCTTTAAAACATGGTATGTTTTTTATTCTCTGCCACATTGTTACATTAAAAATGTCCATTATACTTGATGCTAATCAATTTGTCATTTGTGGCTCTCTTACACCCAGCCTTACAAAAATTTAGGGTAGTATGACATTTATTTTTTTAATTGAAAAAAGCAATTGCCAAAAAAAGTCACGTTAGTTATCATAATAGGTGGAAGATGACATCAATATTTAGGACCCAAATAATTTCAATTACTTATAGATATTTTATATAATGTTTAATTTCCATTAATTTTAAGATTGAAAATCAATTATTTATAAGACATATTACAATATAAGCTCCAACAACAATATTAATAAGTGCAACGAAGAACTAAATCAGAGCAATGAGTGCTCATTTTTCCGTTTGCTAAAGAGTTGTACGAAATTCTGAATGTTTTTTCAGAAAAGGCCCTAACTGTAATTTAAATTCTTTTGGTACAACTTCTCCAGACCAACAGAAGGCGATAGTAACTATGATTTTAGATAATATCAAATAAAAGCTATGTTATTAATCCATTCTTAAGAGACCTAAGGTATCTGTTCTGCAGGTTGTCGCTTCAAATAGAGTCACTACAAGTTTAAACTTTTCATCTGGTTCCCTATCAATATTTTCCAAAAATATTATACTTTGGTAATCATTTCATCAATAAATAAAAGTTTCAACTAACATTTATTTCGAAGTGTAGATGATATATGTTTGTTGACATGTTCATTTCTAGATGAAATGATTACCGAAATCTACTCGGTACCCATAATTACATTACCTTTTGTATACTAAAGCTCATGATAAGTTATATTTTTGGAAAATATTTATAATATAATCAACTCGAAGCGATAACCTACAGAACAGATACTCAATATTCTACAATTCATAGATATAAAAGTTGCCTTACCCGTTGTCTATGAGCCATGACAGCAGATTTTTTATGTGAACTTTCAGTTTGAGTTGACTTGAAAAATAACTGATGTAGACCAGAAAAGAAAAATTTTACATAACTAATAACTCTGTAAAATAAAACCAAACCGAGTGGCTCTTCTAAAACATTTTGTTTTTCCTCTTCTATGCTTTCATCTCCATCATACATATCCTCTTCGCTATTTACTTTGTCCAATTTTAACATACTATTTTAAGACTACTCTGATTACATTACTTACTGCATGTTAAATTTGTTTGTAATTTTTTTTTAATGATAGATATATTAATGTGATTCAGGTTATTGTTGAACACATGTTTGATTGTAAAAACTGTGAATGAAATTATGAATTATTCCTTGTTGATACAAAGAGTTTGTATATATTTTTGATGATTAATTGTATACAGTACTAAGTTATCCATAAGCAAAATCAAATCTCAGATCCATTCAGCATACTCAGTATACTATTACAAATTATACATATGATTGAAAAAAAATAAGGTTTGTAACAAATTTAAATAAATAGACATTAAAAATAATTCTGATTAAGATATTTTACAGACGTAATTATACACATTCCTTAAACAATGACATACAACTTTAATTACTGCTTACGTTTATACAATAGAAATAATTCCTTCATTAGTTTCTCAGTAACTTATTTTGATAACCATTGTCACAAGACTGTTTTGTTAACTGTAATTGGTTCATTTGTTATAATCGTGATGTCACTGGAAGATATATTTTTATATCTTATCACTTTAATTATTATTTTTCTTAAAATTTCATTCCAAAAAAAAAATAGAGAACTCTTTGCAGTTATAAATTATATGTATTTTGTATAAAAAAATGAGTTCCTGATTATTTATTTAAAAGTAAAATTTACAGTAAATAAATTTATTGCTAGTTCTTATTTAAAAAAAATAATTTATTTATTGAAATTTACAAATACATTATAACAATACAATGAGTAAATGGGAGGAATGTTACATATTGCCATGGATAAAGACAAGTAGACAAACTATCCAGTGATAATACTCGAATAACAACTTTAACTAAGAAGATCATGAGGCCATCTTCTATTCAGATGCCTTGGATAATTATCAGGAATTGAAGAGGTTGCTAGGGTTAAAACTAGTGGGTTTAAAGCTAGTGAGTGGGAATAAAGATTGCCATGAAAGGATTGATATCGGATTCGGGCCAAATCAGCAACAAATGGGACCCTAGGTCATCATGGATTATTTTGTTCGTTACAAAATTCAGGATTTTGGATTGTAAGGATTGAATGGGAGAGGAATTCGATGGCTTAGTGGAGCCCCAAAGCTATTCTCTGTAACTCCAGACGGGTCTAATGAATGAGTCTTTTGTAATTAATTGTGAACTTAAGAGCGTTTGTCTAGTAAATGTTATTGCTTGTTCAAGTACTTATTTGATAAGTAAAATTTATGGTTATGGTTAATCTGTTTTGTTTAGTAAGAAAAATAAATTAAATTTATATTCTTGGGTGAAGTACTTAAGGGAGAAACAACAGTTGTGCAAAACTTTAAGAAAAATAATTGGATTCCTTTGTTTTTTATTTTTTATCAACATAATCAATCTTCTTCTACCATTCCTTCAGCATGAACTTCTTTTATGTTGTTTGTTGATTTAATGTCACTTTATGCTGCTATGGCTAATCGGAAGATTCTACACTGGAAGCTCAAAGTTTTGCCTATCCAGGTTTAATTAGGATAGAGATTTTTAACGATTACCAGACATTGTACTGGCTCAGAACCCCCATTAAACGTCCCTGCCGAAGGAGGGCTTAACCAAGGATTTTTTACTCTGTTTAAAAAATCCTAATGCCACCTGCCGGGCTACAAACTCGCGATCTTGAAAAGCAGAAATATTCACCATCAATTTTTATTAATTATACTTATAAACTTAGTATACTGTATTTAGATATAGTTAGCTCTCTAATTTTATACAAAACTTTTTGGAGAAACCAAGGTGTAGAATACCATAACATGTTATTTAATAAACATACTTTCTGCAATTATATTTTGAGATACCTGAAGATGACAAAATTTGGGCACTATATTTTTTAATAATTTGAAATTTTGGGTGAACTATATTGGGCTTATTTATTGTTTGTTTATTCATTATTCACTTTATGCTGCTATGGCTAATCGGACGATGCTACAGCGGGAGTCCTAAATTTTGCCTGTCCAGTTATAATTAGGATAGGGATCTTTAACGAGCACCTGACACTGTATAGGCTCGGGACTCTCATTTTACATCCCTTCTGAAGAATGGCGGAACTAAGGAATTTCTACCCCCATTACGGGCATAGTAGCTTCTGCTAACCACTAAACCACATAAGACCCCAGGGGCTTATTTATTAGTAATTATCATTATTAAATATTTTTTTTAACTCTGAAGGATGTTAAGAGAATGGTTTATGAAAGATTATTTAAGAAAAAACATTAAATCATTCATTAATTAACATTAAAGAATCCACAAGTCTGACAAATGTGTAAATTTATTGAATAACATTTTACATTGCAAATCCTACTGTTTATAAAAATATATTTTTAATTTATTTACATTTTGTTACTTTCATACAAGAAACAAACATAAGAATTATTTTTTTATGCAGCAATAAACTTGTCAAACAAGGCACTGCTATTTGAGTTTATTCGAAAACCTCTATTAAAGAGTACATTACACTTATTAATGAAATTTTACGATTTACTTTAAAGAGACAAAATTACTTGTTCCTGGGTAAGGAGGTAACTCAAGGTTATATTCTTCAGCAAGTTTGAAGGGAACAAACCTTCCTCCAAGATAGTGGTGCTTTCCATTGAATGATTTTGCACAAAGTTTCGGAGCAGTCAATGATATAAGCATTTCAGGCTCGATACCATCTCCTGGTTTACCTTTTTCTACATCCCATCCACTCGGAATATCTATACTACAAATAGGTTTCACAGTCTTTCTCAGTGCTTCTAACAAAGGAATAAATGTTTCTCTTACCGGTGGTTTAAAACTAAAACCGAAAAGTGCATCTACAATTAGATCATAATCCTTGTTTAACGTATCTTCATCAATACAATCAATAAATGGGATTTCTAAAGATTGGCATTGATGAGTTAGATTTTGATAAAGTTCTTTTTCAGTTCTCTTTGGGTATATGATCGACGGTTCATAACCGTAATGTTTTAAATGTCTTGCACACACTAGGCCGTCGCCACCATTATTTCCTGGTCCACAGCAAACCACTACTTTTTTTTTATCAGGGTAACACTCTGCTATGGCATTTGCACAACTAAGACCGGCAAGTTCCATTAGTTGATCAACACTAAACTTATATTTATCGAACAGCTGAACATCTATATTTATGGCTTCATTTTGATTGAGGAATTTGACCATTGTTCTAGATATAATTGATCGATGAACAATTGAGAGTAAAGAATTGCTTCTATTTAAAAACATCAACCTATCTTAGGTCCTAAAAAAGTTATCATCACTCTAATCAGTGTAACCTTCACTGTGGGGTAACTCCATAGTAAGCAAACAATACTGCTGCCATCTCTTGACATAATTTTGAACTCTGAATGCTATTAAATACCACCTTATTTAATTTATTTATTAATTCAATATATATTATAAATGTTTATTTTAAATATCTAAATAAAAATAACATGAGAATACATTTTTTGAATTATCATTCAACATGGGATATATTTTTTAACAATTATCTCCTGTACAGAATACTCAAGATGTGTCTAAATGATATTAAAATCAATAGTAATCTTCATATATTGTTTAGAAAAATACATAGACATAAAATTTGTGATAAAACTAATTATAAATAATAAAGCCTTGTACTTCTAATCACTTAGTGAGATTATGATAGATGCACTATATTTTTATTTATAAACCAGAATCAAATGTAAATTAAATAATGCCTAAGTTATTTGCATAATTTTTTTTCTTCTCACCAATTATTTAGCACAACGGTTGGCCACAAAACTGGTGGACAACAAAAACTTGTAGTTTTTCCAAATACTTAATACAACTACAGTAGTGATCATTTTTATTTTTACTATTATTATTCTATAGTTTCTTTTAATGTTATTGATTTTTTAATAAAATGTATTTCGATTAAAATGGTAACTTATCTTGTTCACGCATTTTTAATCTTTTATAGAATAGAAAAGGTACTTTATTCTGGGACTAAATCCCTTTAGAATAACTAACATGAACAGAAAAAGACTCATAATATATATATATATATATCATAAGGTGCATTTTATAAGTCCAGGGCGCACTAAGAAAGGATTTTTGAAAATTCGTTCTTTAAGGGGGTAAAAAAGGGGGCCAAATGTTTTAACTAAAAAAAAACAACGTAAATTTTAAATCAAGCACTTGAGATTTTAGTTGCAGCTTCTATATTAAAAATAAAGAAATACGTGATTTTTTGTTTTTTGAAAATCGACCCGTAAAACTAAAACAGGGGAAAAACACTTGTTTTTTTAAATTGAAATTTTCTGTTTTAGTTATTAAAGGCTTTTTGGTAGGAATTTTCCCTCCAATATCTTAACTTATGTACTTACACTATAGCTGTTAGTAAAATTCATTAGTAAGAATAATACCATTTGCATAAATGTATAAGTGATTGAGTAAGTGAAAGAATGTACACAAGCAAAATCAAATCTAATGGATATGAAAGTGTAAATTTACAAACATTTTTATATAAAAATCTACATATTTGAGTGGAAAATAGTTGACTGGATAATTCTAATGACGGATTGAATTGGTCAGGGAGTGTAGTCAATGATGAGACAAAATAAGCAAAACATATTTTTTAATTGTGCCAATGTTTCAGCCTATGATGTAGGCAACCTTCAGGGTTAGGAAAGAAACAGAAAACAACTATATAAATGATTGCAGTACCAAGGAAGAAGAATTGCAGAATTTATAGTCTTTTAAAGAAATACAGAGAGTAAAAGATAAAACTATAATAGAATTGTGCATGATTTACAGAATTTTTGTACAAAATTGATAATAATGTAAAGATATATAGAGAGTAAGACAAATTATGAAATAACTAGTGAGGACAAGTATAGAGTAAGGTACATTATCGAAAACTGGTGAGACAATGAAAAATAACTCTCAAGTAATGATATAAAAATTTTGACTTTTAATCTATTGAAAGGTTATGTAGATATAGTTGATGAGGTCATCAAAAATGATTACTAACCAGCTCATTTTTTTTTACTTCTTCTTTTTTGACCTTGTTATCGATACATATTGGAAGGAGGGGTCTCTTTGATCAAACCATACATTGGACAAATATTTTTTCAAATAATTTAGATAATTATCTTGAGATTTAACAAAGAAAAAAAACCAGTTAGTAATAAATTTTTGAGAATCATCAAATCGATATATTTTACCCTTGCTACCTCTGTTAGCTACCACAATCGAGAATTTTCGCACAGGAAATTGTTGGGTGTCTCTATTCACGAAGATTCAGCTTGATAGTAATCAAGTGCAAAAATGGACCATGGATCCTGGACTAATATCACTATTTGTGTTAATATAAATTCATATTTATATAACCTTTCAATATATTAAAAGTCAAAATTTTTATACCAATACTTGTGTGTTATTTGTTATTATCTTATTATGACTCACCAGTTTTAGATAATGTACCTCACTCTTTACTTTTCATCACTAGTTATTTCATATTTTTTCTTACTCTCTGTACTTCTTTACATTACTATAAATTCTGAAATTCTTCATTGGTACTGCAATGAGTTATATAGTTGTTTTCTGTTTCTTTCCTAGCCCTGAAGATGGACTACATCGTAGGCCGAAACGTTGACAAAATTAAAAAATAAGTTTGACTTTGACTGCACCTTCTGACCAATTCAATCCATCATTATAAATCTACATAGTTTATTTCAATTATTGGTAACAATTGGTAGACGGTTTGAACATTATTGTACAGACTATCTATTTCGACAACAAAAGACTATTATGGAATGCTTGAGCGATGGCGGCGTGATGCGGATGGAGGATGTGACAAGGACAGAATGCATCAGCGCTGGCGGAAGTCACGAAGTCGAGGAAGCGCTGTCCTTTGTTTTGTATCGGGCTGTACATGATGTCTATTAACTTACTAATAATAAGTAACCATAACAATAATTCAACTCTCAGTTGAATGGTTAAAGATAGGGCAACTGTCTGGGGAGAACTAAGGATTTGCTATATCTTTATAGGAAAAGGTAATTGTTACAAGATTCTATAGAAAACATATTCTTAAGGAGGACCTGATTACGAATAAATTTCATCTCAGCTCGAAGAAGCATGGGTATAGTATATATCAAAGATATGAAGGTTTAGCTGGAACGGACTACTTGATCGGCCATAATAATGTAAAAAAAGATATATCTCAAAGTATATGCAGATTATTGGAACTGTTGGGCAAGGATGAGGTGCCGCACTACCGCTATTAGCCAGAAAATCTATTAGAAATGAATGCAATAAAAGTATACAGGGATTAACAAATAATTAAGTATCACAAACTAATACGTCACCGCCCGGATATTGTGTTGAATGATTAATCCAAGAAAATGGCTGGAATCATTGAAGTAGCAGTCCCAAGTGATAATAATGTAGACCAGAGGCGAAAAAGGAACCTAGGAACTTGGATTTGAAATCTTTTTATCATTTGGAAAAATGTGCGAGTAACTCCTATAGTCATTTCTACTATGGTTTGATACTAAAAAGTACAAGAGATTACACAGAAGATGTTGGTCATGAATTGGAAAAATTGAAAATGGCACCAAAAGAATATCTGCTGGACATCTGCAGAATTGTCAGGGAGTTCTTTAATCTATACATATAAAATGCTTTGACCTGAATGACTGACTGACGGATCAACGAACAGCCTAAACCACTAATAGTAGAGACCTGAAACTTTGAGGCTGTATTCTTTTTATGACGTAGACATCCGATAAGGAAGGATTTTCCTAAATACTATCGCTAAGGGGGTGCAAAGTTTGTATGCCTGCTCAAGTGTTTCTTACTCGCAAAATCTACATAGTTTCGCTGAACAAAACAAATCAAGTAACATAGTTCACTTCTCGTTGCTGCCGTACGACAAGTAAAACCGTTATACTAAGCAATCATTTACAATAAATTCAATAACATTACATACTAATCTTTTACTGACACGAACAACAGTAAACTTCTGTCCGTCCCGTTTGTTAATCATTGTCAATGTATGTTTCACAGCTGTGCTGATCCGTCTGTGATGAAATTTGATATAGATAATCTCTAGCCTGGGGAAGGACATAGGCTACTTTTTATCAACACACCACACAGGCAAAGTTTATATAAAACTGTAACATGATTGACTAACACACCCAGCGGTCAACGCACAGCAGAAACCATTGAACTTAGCATCTTGGAATTCGCAGATAGGTTCTTTTTATAGCTTAAATGAGCACTAAGAAAGGAATTGGGACAATTCTACCCCCAAGGGTTTCCCCCTTACTATAATATGGGTTCAAAGATTGGATGGAATCCGTCAGTAAGCATCTGAAATTTTGGATGTACGAGTAACTTATAATTAAAAAACTTGACTGCACCCCCAACTAATTTCACCCTATTATAATTAAAAAAAATTAAATTATTTATTTAAAATGATCTGTCAGGAAATTTAATGTGGCAGACCAAATTCCACGCGAGCGAAGCCGTGGACAAAAGCTAGTCAGTTATAAATTTTATATTTCCTTGTGTTTTGAATTTCGGGATGAGGAATTAGTTCCAGAGGAATCTCCAAGGAAAAGAAACCTGTATCCCAACAAAGCGTAAAGAAATTCAGTTCATTACATGGTAGTAGATTGTACTGTTTCTTAGCTTACAAATATGCAGGAAAATGATGTGGCCAAGAGGCGCAACTTCCAGGTTTTCCCTGAGCTGGGTGAGCACCAGGAGGGTCTGCATGCTATTAGAAAGGCTATTATGTTATATGGTTGTGAAAGAAGGGAATTAGAAAAGAGAAGCAAAGAGGAGTGAACTAGTGGCGGAGAAGGACGCCGGAATATCTAGGCGTGATAGGTTACCAAATTCAGTAGTCCGAGAGCTAATGGGTACTCACAATATCATTTTCGAAAAAAAACACCATTAAGCGATTAGTTAATTCGATAGTAGGTTATTTCCATAGTTTAATTAGTTAGCGAAGTTAGTTCGACAGTTGAATATCTTCATAATTAACCTAGCAAGGTAATGAGCTCGTATTAATTGAAAGTAATAAACTTCATGAGGCAGAAAACTTAGAAAAGATTTGTTATTTCATTTAGCTGATTCCTTAACAAATTGAAAATTTCTAGTAAATGTTTTTTTTTAGCTGATTCCCTTTGAAACTTCAATTCAGTACACTTAAACTGTCTTAATTTTAATCATGAAATAACCTTTCTTAGATTAGTTACAAATTGTAGAAAATCATATCAGTTCAGAGAGGTTTGGACACCTATTGAAGATAGAAGGTAGACGAATGCCAAAAATGACCCTGAACTGATACCCTGAAGGAAGAATTTCATAAAAAGAGTTCGACCAAGAATTTCATGGATTTACCAAGTTCAGACAGGCTGGATCCGCTCCCAATAAGAAGTTGTTTTTGACAGGAAGATCTGGAAATACGGATCAGAAACTTGGATATTAAAGGGCAACCTCAGGAAAAAACTCCTAAATACAGAAATGGACTGCTGAAGACGAGCGGCGGGAATATCCAGAATGGACCAAATAAGAAATGCTACGATCAGAGAAAAGATGGAGGCTAAAAAAACTATTCTGGAAGACATATATGAAGGAAGACTACCCATAGTGGTCCACCAATGGAAAGTTGGAAAATTGAGAAAACGAGGAAGACCAAGGAGGACCTGGGATAACGAAGTGAAGTGGATAAGTCATGGTCTACGGGAAGAGCGTACCTTGGATAGGACATTATGGAAGGAAGCCATTGAATCAATAGGTTGATGATACCCACTATAAGTGGAAACTCCTTGGGAGAAATAAATAAATAAATTGGGAGAAATAACTCCATCTTGGATAAATTGTTTATCTGTTTATCGGCTAAAGCGCCATTCTCAGAATGTTAAACAATAGCAAGTATTTCCTTTTGTGTGAATCAATGTTTCAAAGGAGTGAGATGTTGTTGAATACAAATTATTTAATCTGTTATCACTTATAGATGGACCTTGTAGGATTCGGAGACCTACCTGGGGCTCACCCATGCTCCACAAAGTCGATTAGGTTGAGAGTAATCTCAGCCAAATCACCTCCCTGCACATTCTCTTAGAAACAGTTCAGTCTCGACCATGTACCGAAATCTACACTCTTCATGGACTGTAGTGAAAGTTACTTCTTTTTTTTTTGCAGGACCTGTATACTGTTTGATTGTTTGTTCATTTAACGTCACTTTATGGTGCTATGGCTAATCGGATGATGCTACAGTAGGAGCTCTAAATTTTGCCTATCCATGTTTAGTTAGGATAAAGATTTTTAACGATTACCTGACATTGTACTGGCTCAGAACCCCCATTTAACATCCCTGCCGAAGGACGGCTTAACCAAGGATTTTTTACTCCCTTTAAAAAATCCTAGGGCCACCTGCCGGGCTATGATCCCGCGATCTTGGGTCCTGTATACTGATACTACTGTCTTAATTTTTGATTGTCGACTGTTTTCTATATCATGGAAACAAATGCACAAACATACTGCAATAATAGTTTATTTTTGTACTTTGTTTAAAATAAATTGTTTATCTGTTTATCGGACACCTCGCCGTTTTAAGAATGTTAAACAATAGCAAGTGTTTTATTTTGTTTTGTTATAAAGGCTGATGAATTCTGGCATTATATATCCCAGATGGCTAGAATCTGTTTCCAAGGAGGCGGTGTGCGTGGGCCGAGGTGTTGTGTAGGCGTGATCAATATTTTTGACTGCACTCTGGACAAACAGTCTTCTCCTTAATCTTCTCCGGATTTAGACTAAAATCACAGCTATACTGTGGTGTAGTAGTTGGCATAACAACCTACTTCGCCCAAGATCTTAGTCCGGCAGGTGGCCCTAGAATTTTTTTTTAAATGGAGAAAAAATCCTTGATTAAGTCGTCCTTCGGAAGGGACATAAAACGGGGCTCCCAAGCCTGTACGATATCAGGTACTCGCTTAAGATCCTTATCCTATTTACACCTGATTTGGCAAAATTTAGCGATCGCACTGTAGCTTCGTCCGATTAGCCATAACAGCACAAAGTTAATTGAACAAACAAACTGCTATGCTGATTTAAACTTGTAATTAAACAAACTTTGTGAACGCGAAGTTTCGTTTCCGATACTTCCAACCGCTGTTATATTCCATCCTTCATTGTCCACCGTTCTACCAGGAACCGGTAGGACCATCCAAAATCCTCTTACCTACTTCTAGGTCTTGCACTTGGACGTTAATTAGTGGGTTCATCTTTTAACAGTCGTTACTCAACGTCTTTACAACGATCTTCAGTATTAAAAAATTATTTGTTTAACTAAAGTCCCTTTATGCTCCTACGTTTGATCGGACGATGCTACATTGGGAGTCCTAAATTTTACCTACAAGTACCTGACATAGTAATAATTGCTCACAGCTGTGTAATTTTTGAAAAAAAAATGGGCTATATCCCGATCAGAAATTAAAATAGCTTTAATTTTCTTAATCGAATTTTTCCAGTGCATTGCTGCATCCAGCTCAATCCTGTGTTTTAATGGCATTTCTGTGTAAATCATATTTTGTTAGATAACTTTTTTTTTTTTTTTTTTTTTAATTATTTATTTATTGATATTTACAACTATATTACATTAATATAACAAGTAAATTGGCTGAGTGATACATAATGACATGATATAATGACAAGTAGAGAAACTACCCACTGGTAGTACTCAAATCGCATGTTCAACTAAGAAGGTCACGAGGCCATCTTCTTTTCAGACGCCTCGGAGGATTATCGGGAATTGAAGAGGAAGGTAAGTTTGAAACTAGAGGGTTTGAGTGGAAATGAAGTTTGTTATGAAAGGATAGATACCGGGTTCGGGCCAAATCAGCAACAAATGGGACATTAAGGTCGTTATGGATGACTATATTCTTAACAAAATAAGGAGCGTTGAGGATTTTACGAAGGATTTTGGATTGTAGGGATTGGATACGAGAAGAATTTGATGGCTTAGTGGAGCCCCAAAGCTCTACTCCGTAAGTCCAAATAGGTCGTATGATGGTCATGTAGATGAGTCTTTTGTAATTAACTGGGAGCTTAGAGCGTTTGTCTAGTAAGTGTTGAAGTAGCCTGAAACGTCGAGCGGTTTCTTGTCTTTTCAGTCTTGTATGAGGATTGATAACTTTTAAAGACACATTTTTTGGCTGTTGGCTGTTTAGAATCAGTAGTTGTGGGAGGACCTATATTTCTTTTTTAATAGACTATTCTCGATAATAGCATTAAGCTACGGTCTCAATTTTAATTATTTTTATTGCACAATCTCAATACTCTCCAACATTTTCAAAATCCTGACATTTCACTGGCTAGAAACCTCCAGTTTAATCCCCTTTCGAAAGACGACATAACCAAGGATTTTTTATTTACTTAAAAATACCCTAAGGCCACCTTCTTCACTGTAGCAGAGGTTTTCCCCTAAATGTGAATGTCAAATATTATGAGTAATATTTACTGGTTTTGCAATTCTGCGTAGTGTTACTCATTACATCTCTGGGATCTCTTCTCTTATTGATGTGATATTTTATAGCCATTGCCTAGCAACTGATCGAGGAACTACTTTTTTCTGGTATCACAGTAATCACAAAGCCACTTTTCCTGACTTCTGCAAGCCATTACACAAAAGATAGCACTGTTTTTGAATTTGAATAGAAAAAAAAAATACTTTTTAGAACGCAAATGGAAAAAAACACAAGCAAAGCCTTGTGTTTCCAATCTGGAGTAAAAACAAACAATTACCAGTCGACGTTTCGCCTATTCAGGCATTATCAAGACACAGAAAAGAGTGAGATCAATTACATCCCAAAGAAGAAGTGCAATACATCCCAACAAATAACCGCCAAAATAGGCTCATAACCTGTGACCGCAACTCCATCCCAAGACGTTCAACCCACAACTTAAAAGAAGGTGATTCGCAACCAGCTGGAAAGATTATAGAATCAGCTGATCCACAACACATATCAAGTAATACTAACCTATACAATTTTATACATATGAGCAAAAGTTAGCAAGATTTAACTTTTAAAATATTCAAAGTTTCAGAATAAAATTGGTTCAAATTTCTACTAATCTATTTTATAATTAACTGAAATGTCAATCTTTTGCGCAATCTGCATCGCCTCGAACAACTTTCTTCTAGAGCTATCACTCTCCTTGTAAATCACTCTAGCATTCTCAAAATCAAATCGATGCTCGCAGGCTTTAGTATGCTGGGCCAATACTGTGTTAGCTTCCTTCCCACCAATATTCTTACAATCATATTGATGCTGATACATTCTTCTGTGCAGTAATTGTGATGTTTCACTAATGTATACCTTTGGACATTGCAAACAGCTAATCTCATACACTACATCCGATTGTTGCTGTGTAAATATCTTATCTTTCAATGGCGTATAAAATATACTCATCTTGTTAGTAATTCTATTCGCAAGCCTAATATCGCAAACATCGTACTCTTTAAATATATCACTAACCCGTTCTGACAGGCCCTTAATATAAGTGCAGGCAAAGAAGACACCATTCGCATTATCCATCCCAGCACCACCACCTCCCGACGATGCAAGATCCCTATTATCAAATGCTTGATTCAGATTATTGTGAATCTTGTTATAGTTCAAATTCCAAAATTTTTTATTCAAAAATACTTTTATTGAAAGAATATTTAAAAGAGTACGCGCTGGTGTAATGTTTCTTTAAAAAGTTTGGATTTTACATGAATTCGTATCATTATTTTAACGAAGGCGTATTTTACAATAATAATATCGATATTAGGATCAATAGTAACAATTGAAATGAAAACATGTGAAAATTGACGTGGTATATTTAATGGTTATCAAACTAAATTAGAACATCATATAATTTTTCTATTATGTAAAATTATTACTAGGGCATAAATTATGAGACTGTTGCTTTTAAAGCCTTGAAAAGCACTTTAATCCCCTGACGACCTTTGGCTCTCAAGGCCTACAGAGGAGTTCGATAGGGAAGATTAGACGCGACAAAACTTTTATCATTGCCTTCTAACACGCCAATATCGAATCTCAAATTAAAATCGAGGCTTCAAAAGATGCATATAGGGGATGGATAGAACAAACAATAATATCTTTCTTAAAACTATAAATTAAAAAAAAAAATTATTATGGGCGGGTGATCGGAGTGGTGCTGGGTTGCCATGTCGAAGGTCTTGGATTCAAATCCCACTGCTTGACAGACTTTTATTAAACCTGTTAGAAGCTGGAGGTGGATCCTATGGGATATCCGACCCTCCTAGGGCTCACCCAGCATCTATAAAATGGTACCCAAAAAAAGGGAAAGATCTGGTGGTTGAGCATGATATTGGACGCATGAAGTTAATTCCCTGTACAAGCGTTATCCACAAAACATTTCAGTCTCTACCACGTACTGAACCCAAAACCCTTCACGAGCTGTAGTGGAACAGATTTTTTTTATTTGATATTATCTACACTGTATGATTACAATAAAGTTTTACATGTAGTTATATACGGCCACTTGAAAATTTTGGAGATTACACAACGCGGTATTGCGTGGCATCTTATTTAAAACTATAAATAAATAAATATATTAATGTGGCTGGAGGAGCAAAGTGGCTCAGTGGTAGAGCGCTGGGTTGCCATGTCGAAGGTCCTGGGTTCGAATCTCGCTGCTTGGCAGACTTTTATTTAACCTTTTAACAGCTGTAGATGGATCCTGTCAGATACAGGACCCTCCTGGGGGCTCACCCGGCCTCTATAAAATGGGGAATAACTAGGAAGAGAGATCTTTACCTGACACCGCACAGGCTTGGGAATGACCTCCGAAGATTTTTTACTTCATTTAAAACATCTTAAGGCCACCTGCTGGACCGCGAACCTGCGACCTTAATCATACAGTGCTAACCAATACACTCATAAATGTAATATTCGATTTCATTAACATGGTGCATCCATGCTTTCTATGAATAGGATGCATCCATGCTTCCCAAATTTATTTTCGAGGAACCTCACCGACTCGGCTCTCTCGTCACTACGACGCTTCTCTATCTACTCTATACCGCTTTGCTTGTGTGTGTATAGCGTGATGCGACACTCCGAGCAGATTGAAATATTAAGGGTAAAATCTAGTCAGTTACCATTGCCTAATTTGTTTGTTCATTTAACGTCACTTTATGCTGCTATGGCTAATCGGACGATGCTACAGTATGAGCTCTAAATTGTGCCTAGGTTTAATTAGGATAAGGATTTTTAACGAGTTCCTGACATCGTACAGGCTCGGGACCCCCATTTAACATCCCTTCCGAAGGATGGCGTAACTAAGGATTTTTACACCCTTTAAAAAATCCTAGGGCCACCTGCCGGGCTACGAACCCGCGATTTTGGGCTTAGTAGTTTGTTACGCTAACCACAAGACCACAGGTCGCCCCGACATGTCGCGACATGATGAATTTAGCATAGCAATTAACACATCTCAGTCTGTTTGTATTTAACCGATAATCGTTGGTGAATATTCATCACATCTCACCTCTACTGCCAACTCCGTAATCGATTTAATGAATCTGAAAAACAATTATCGATAGGTGTTATTAGATCGATTCGATTTTATAAAAGGTATTCCAAGATAGATTTAGCAGATTTATTAGCTGTCAATATTTTTTTCAGGAAAATGGTTATAAAATTACCATTATTCATCTCGAGAATGTGAGCATTACATGATAGGGGGATGTAGTGCATTGAAGTCAACGATTGTGCAAGGGAGTGATTTCATCTTGAATCTTGACTTTATGCTCCTGGAGAATCTCCATATAACAGACAGTTTTGACTATCTGACGAGTGACGACATACGTTAAAACCTCTTAGGGGGGGGTTACTTAAAGTCTCGAAGGTTAATGGGTGAATGCTATTATTTATTTGAAAACCTCATAGCTCTATCTAGAAACATTTACTACACACTACACTAAATTTTAGCCTTATTTGAACTTTCACAAGTTACATGTCATACATAATACATTATTCATGTATTATGTATATGACCCATTAAGGGTCTTGGATTCGGTACAAGCTTGAGACTGTAATGTTTCACTGCCAACATCTGTGGAGGGAGGTGATCAAGCTCAACCGCCAGGTTTTCACTCAATTAAGGGTAGGTACTTGTTTTAATCCTAGTAGGTCTGCAGATCTCACATGGTCCATCAGTGGCTTTTAAGAGGTTAAATAATTTATCTTATAAGCCGGTTTTTTACTCATTAATAAGTGATATATCCAGCTAGCATTAATCGAGATAAGTAATACATAAGCCTACGGATCCTTTCCGATTAATTTTTTTTCAATGCTACGGTTTTCCTAATTTTCAGGTTGATATCTCATCCATTATGAAATCCATGTTGAATGTATTTCGATAAGTGAATGACTCGAATATATGGTAGAGACTGTAATATTTGCAAATGTTGTGCAAGGACGTGATTCGTCCGAAATCTCGCTCAATCGCAACAGATTTTTCCCCAGTTAAAAGAACCCAATTTATAGAAGTTGGATGAGCCCTGGTATAAACACGGATAAAGTTAATGATTAAAATTTAATTCATGACTCTGATACGCTTTTTGGGTAATAATTCCGCAGGTTGTCGCCTCGAGTTGAGTCACTACAAGCTTTAATTTATCATTCATTTCCTTTTTCAATATTTTCCAACCTATCATGAGCCTAGTTTGGAGAAGAGAATGTAATTATAAGAAATTTGTATACTTCGTTAATCATCTATACATATAAAATTCTTGTCCTGAATGACTGACTGAGGTATCAACGCACAGCCTAATCCACTAATCGTAGAGACCTGAAACTTTGAGGGTGTATTCTTTGTATGACGTAGGCATCCGATAAGAAAGGATTTTTCTAAATTCTGTGCTGATCCGTCTGTGACATGGGGGGTAATTTGATAAGGATAATCTCAAGCCTGGGGAAGGACATAGGCTACTTTCTACCAATACACCACACAGGCGAAGTTTATATTAAACTATAACCTGATTGATTAACACACCCAGCGGTCAACGCACAGCAGAAACCACTGAACTTAGCATCTTGAAATTCGCAGGTAGGTTTTTTGTATAGCTTAAATGAGCACTAAGAAAGGAATTTGGACAATTCCACCCGAAGGGTTTCACCCTTACTATAATAGGGGTTCGAAGATTGTATGGAATCCATCAGTTTTGAAGTTAGACATTTAAAATTTCGGATGTACGAGTAACTCATAGTTTAAAAAAAATTAAATTATTAATTTAAAATGATCTGCCACGAAATTGTATGTGACATATCAAATTCCACGCGAGCAAAGCCGTGGGAAAAAGCTAGTTTCAAATATTACTGAATTATGAAATTAATAATTTCTTAAATTACATTATCTTTTCCGTACTGAAGCTCACGATAACTTGTATTTTTGGAAAATATTAAAAATGAAACGAATAACCAGTTAAAACTTTTTGTAGCTCAACTCGAAGCGACAACCTACGGAACAGCTACTGATTTCGGTATTAATTTCATCAAAAAATAAAAGTTTTAACATTTGGAAGTGGACATGATATATATTTGTTGAAAATTTCATTTCTAGATGAAATGATCATCGAAGTATCTACATTTCCCATAATTACAATCTCTTTTTCATATTTTAAAGCTCACGATATTGGTATTTTTGGAAATTATTAATAGGTAAATGAACGGAAAGTTACATCTTGTGAATCAACTTCTTCTTTAACGACATGATTCCCTGAAATAAGCGTGTCTTTCTTTGATTGATAAATTATATTTTTCCGCATGACTTTCTAGACTATTACTTGACATCATCCTTGACAAAACGCCCTTGGACTGAAAGAATCCACTTATCGAAGCCGTCCTCAGGAGACCCTAGAAGAAGATACGCTATCAGGGAGCAGTGATTTAATTATCTACCAATAAGATGGAAGGGGGAGGAGTAGATGGTGGAAGAAAATAAGAGGTGCCTATTAAAGCTCGGGGTGGAAATGCACTTTTCCCTCTTTCCCTGACTTCCTGGTGGAGAAATTTTCCCGATTTCCCCGCATTCCGGAGGTACATTTCCCTCTTCCCCTCCTCCGCAGGGAAGCCCGGTCGATAGTGGGGTAGAGGTGGCTTCATTCACAGCCTCGACTTCTCAGAGGTAGCATCGAAGCGTGACGTAAGTAGAAGGATAACATATTGCTGGAATAAGTTTAGTCTGCTATTTTCTTCTTATATTCGATTTTATATCTTGAATTTGATATATTTTTTCTTTCTAAAAAATTTTAAAAATATATTGGATTTCATCCATTAAGCTTACTTGCTTTAAATACAAAGAAAATAATAAAATAAAAATAATATTTATATAATAAATGATAATGCTAAGTGTAAGACCAATGTGAGTTGATAAGACGCGTTGTTCCCGCCAATTGCTGGAACATATGCTGTCTCCCGTTCAGCTACAATGTTATCACAACTTATCAATTTTTCATTATTTTTTTTATTGCATCGCTATAATAACTCTTTCTGTTTTTCTTTTATTATTATTATATTTTCCAAAGTTAAACTATCAATTTTGGCTTAACTTATGGTTATTATAGACTGACTTTTATTTATATAACCTTTATTGTATCGTATGTCTTAAGATTTTATTTTACTCTTTGTGCTTATCGTTTATTTAATGAGGCAGATGAAGCCTTGATTTTTTTTTTATAACAATCTTAATTTAAATGTTTTAGTAATATATGAATTTTTTTTTTCAGTTTTTTTTTAAATAAGTGTGCTGTGGTCTTTTTTCATATTTTTAAGGAATCTTGGCTTACAGAGAACAATTTTCGGACACTTTTAAGGGACTTATATCTTTATACTAGAGCTATGAAATCAAGTTAAAAAATTACCAGATTTTTTTTTTACTATTATATTTTTTCGTTGCAAATAACAGAGGATGAACTAAATACAATTTTTGGTGATTTCATCTGACTCATCCTTGAGATAAAAAAATAGTTAGTGGCGGTGCTTATTTTTTCCCAATCCCATTATTATTTGACAAATAGTGCTATTTAACGAAGTTACTTAATATATTTTTTTTTATTTTTACACATATATCAATATCTTTCAACCTAAGAAATTAAATCAAGCCACTGGAGATGTACCGCTGGGTACTGTTCTTCTTCATGCCTCTCACGTAATTTTGTTGTAATTTCACCGACAGGTGTGGGTACAAATATTAAGAAAAACATATAATTTATTTTAAGAAATTTTTTTTTTTTCATTTCCATAATTACCGATTGACTGTACAGACTAAATTTCTAAGGCAATAATTAACAATATAAGATTATTAAACATTTGTGAATAAAAATTAAATTTGAAAAAAAGAATCAACTAACATTTTAGAATTTTCAGTTTATTTATAAGGGATTAGTCCGTCATTTAAAAATGTGTTTTTTAAAAACATAAATACAATTTAATGATTGAAAACTATGTAACATATTCCGTTCTACATACATGGTACATAATAAATTCTGTATAAATTTCTTCACGTACTTTTACAATTATATAGCATACAATTTTATATAGTTTAAATAAAAGCAAATAATAAGAATATTAATATTGAATAGAAACGAATTGATCTAAGGACCAGCAAATAGTGAAGACTAAATATCATGAATTATTTATTTAGCAAGGTAATTAAAATGAGGAGCGGAGTGGCTCAGTGGTAGAGCACTGAATTGCCATGCCGGAAATCTTAGTTCAAATCTCGCTACAGACAAGACTTATTTAGTTTGTTTGCAGCCGGAGATGGATCATATAGGATATAGGACCCTACAGGGGCTCACCCAGCCTCTATAAAATATTATAAAAAAAAGGGTACCCAAAATAAGGGGGAAAATCTGGCGGTTGAGCGTGACCTAGGACAAGTCACCTCCTTGCAGAACCGTTGTCGATGAGACAGTACAGTCTCTACCACGTAATGAAACCCAGACCCGTTCACGGGTTGTAGTTGCACAGGTTTTTTTATCTAAACACATCATAAGTAAGCATTCTATATTATTATCATTTGAAAACTATGCATTATTTTGTGTATAGACTCTTTTACTCATCCATTAAAAAATTCACTTCTTACAGTTTTAATGACTTTGTACAGACTTTATAATATTATTGTAAATTTCTGATTAATATTTATAAGCCTTCTATCTAAATATTACACTACAATTTACTGTACAGAAATATTATTTTTATTCACGGGTTGTAGAGGTACAGTATTTTTTAATAGTTTTTTTTATTTTTTTAATTTTTTAATTTTATTTTATAATAATAAATAATAAAACAATGAAGCCTTTATTAGCGAAGGTTATTCTGGAAGGTAAAAAATTAAAACAGCAGCCGACGAAGGTTCGTGAATTATTCATTACATTCAGCTGTGTTCCTCTCTTCTGCGGAATGTGATGTATTTTTTTCACTTCGGGCGTTCTTTATCTTTCTGATGGATTCAAGAATCGATATTTGGATATAAATTTAAATATTTATCTAAATAAGGAGAGAAGGGGCAAGGCAGTGTTGAGAGCGCTCAGTTATTGAGTTGTAGTTTTGGGTTTCGAAACTCCCAGTTGCAGAGATTATTTATTTAGTTGGTAGTTATGTTTTAGTAGAAGTAGCCCGATTATTATAGAAATTGTACAATAATTTAGTATTTATTTTTTAACCTCCTAATGAATAATAAATTTTAGTACCCATTTAGTATTGTTGATAGATATTGAGTATTTTGCATTAAATAAAATAATGTAAGGGTTTTTATTTAATTTTAGATATATTTTATAGATTGAAAAATAATTAATCTATACATATTCTAAAACAAAGTTCTCAGCCGCATCTGTTCGCGGCAAACTCAATAACTAGCGCGCGGATTTTCATTCGGTTTTCACCAATAGATCGAGTGATTCACCAGAAAGGTTTAGGTATATAATTTATCGAGGTTTTGTGTAAACGGGTTGGGATATAACGATATTTTGCCGAAATGTTGGAAAAAGTGTAGCCTCCTGGGAAGTTTCATCGAAGGCGCTGCCTAATGCCTTTGTCATATAATGAAACAATGCTTAGTGGAATATTCCCCTTTTATAGATCTACAAAAATTCAGAGATATCATACACCTATATTTTAAGGAGCTGTGTGTAGTGTGCTGTATATAGTGTACTAATAATGGTACCATATTTAATAGATCGGTCCAACTGCTCAGTTATGCGGATCACCTTGATATAGTAGCACCATCCTTTACTGTGCTTGCTGAGTCTCTCTTAAGCCTACAGAGAGCTGTCGCGCGCATGAGACTTGTTATTAATGAAAATAAAACAAAATATATGTACACCGGAGGAGCCAGACCTCAAGAAAGAGGTTGTCGTAGGAAGCTGTACCTTTAAGAGAGTGGAGGAGTTTACTTACCTGGATCTCAGGTCACAGCAACAAATAATGTTTCCATTGAAATAAAGCGAAGCATCACAGCAGCTAACCGATGCTATTTTGGGGTGTTGAAACAGCTCCGAAGTAAGCATGAAAACAAAGCCTAACATACGCCTCCCAGACATGGACACTACCCATACAGGATAGAAATAATTTCCTGGTCTTCAAGAGGAAGATCCTTCGAAGAATCTATGGGGCGCTAAGGGACGAGGAAGGCTGGAGAAGAAGAAGAAATAAGGAGCTCTATGAGCTGCTCCAGGATATAGATGTTGTGACCTTTATTAGGCTGGGACGCCTTGGGTGGGCAGGGCATGTTGCACGGACGAGTCCCGATGAAATCCCTAAAAGAGTCATGGAAGAGGAAATTTATCGTCCAAGAAGAGTCGGACGGCCCAAGCTCCGGTGGATGGATTGATTTGTACAAGACGCACGAGACTTACTTGGAGTCCGAAATTTTAAGGCAGCAGCACAAAACCGAGTCGAATGGCGAAGGCTCATAGAGGAGGCCAGGACCCATCGCTGGGTTGTAGCGCCATCTGATCGATAGATATTTTAAGGAAAGCTTACTATACCCATTTTATCTTCTAAAAAAATTGATCACGTGCAATGCGGTATTTGGAAAGCTATTGAGACGAGTACAGTATTAATCCTTATCAACTTATATACTTTAGTTACCTTAAGCATTTCATGCGCATTATTAGAATATTTTATATCATACAATTTAAATGAGTATCTCACGGGTTATCGCAAACACTTAACGCGCAAGGAAATAAATTCGTATATAAAGAAATATTTTGTTTTGTTTTTATGTTTATAATATCTACGTAAAAAATACATTAGACAGACAAAATATGACGTAATATGTCTTACTATGCGTGCAATTGTCGGGGCGGGGCGGGTCGGTAGTATTTTATAAGAAGAATGTCTTATTTCATTGCATACTCTCCATTAAATAACAGCTCTAAAATCAAATTATCAGGATAATATCTAGCCTGTTTTATTTTTTGATGCATTTCATTTTTCGGTTTAAACTCAAACCGGTGCTTTATTTTGGCATAAAGAATTCAGGAACAATGGCTTTGTGATTTGCCAATTGTTAAAAATATTTATAAATTAACTGATTGAACATAACAAAAGACTAAACAATGGGTAGTTTCTCGAACCGTTGCTAGGCAACGACGGTATAATAATATACTACTGAAAACTTTTTTATCTTATTGGAAACGAGATAGAAAGAAATATTATTCCTTAAAAAGAGATAAAATTTTTTTTAGCAAAATAAATCTCCACGTTAAATAAAAAAAACACCTAAATCTAAGAAATCATTTTAAAAGCTTTCGATAGTTTCTATGGAAATATTTGTATTTTAATAGTTAATATTACATAGTGCGTATAGATCTGAGTTACTGAGCTGAGCATACTCGGTTCTAAAACCAGCTGTGGCAGAGATTTTCATCCTGTTTAATAAGCTCTGTCGGATTTGAGACGCTCCTTGGGCTAACTTAGCCTATATCATTTATATATTATATATATATATATATATATATATATATATATATATATATATATATATATATATATATATATATATATATAATTTACTACAAGTATATACATATACAAAAGTAATATGCTGTACCAAACAGAGCAGTCTCGGGCTTGAAAAACTCGGACAAATTTAAATGTATCGATACAGAATCACAAACACAATGAAAGAAAAAAATTATACAAAAAACATTCAACAGATAGCCTAAATAAATTAGGTATCCTTAATTGCGGGGAAAACTTGGCGGTCGAACAATTCAATCTAAAATACCTCCCTGCACAACCGTTGGCTCAGAAGCAGTGCAATATTTACCTTAAATTGAGGTAATTTAGGTAAACAAGGGATTGTTGTTGTTTATATTATAGATGTTATTATATAGCTTTTGGTATATGGTATAAGTTTTATATAACTGTTGGTGTTTGGTTTAAATATTGATTATAAAACAACATTATAAATTATCCCCTAGACTTTGTTTTATTATGGAACCTTATGTAACCTTTTTTTTTATAATAGAGATAAAATAATAATTATAATGCTAAGATAAATATTACAGAGATAAACTAAATTTATATTTTTAAAAAACGTTATGACAACAAAGGAGCCAAAATGTTCTATTTTTTGTAATTCACTTTTCTGAGCCCTCAAGAGGAAAATTGGGTTGAATAAGTTTTCTTATACGTTAGGTTCTTTATGTCCTCGTCTTTCTGGTCTCCTGCATTACATTATTTCTAAATGAGTTAAAGCAGAGATTGGATTTTCAAGAGGCTGTAGAGTTAAGGAAAAAGTAACTATGTGAACATTCCTCAACGCATTACGTAGGTAACTCAAAAGTGTCTAGGTAATTTTTTTTTTTATGTTTAAAGACTAAAGTATATTAAACTTATAAAGTATATTAAACTAAAAATAACCTTTGAAATAAAATTAAAAAAAAATATAATGTATATATAAAAAATAAAAATTAGTCATTTTTTTGGCCGTCAGATATCGCTGACAGCACCTTCTTAACGTATTTTATTTGTCAGTTAGACCGCTTCTAGTCTAGCCTCAGCTTCCATTAGGTCAGAACATTTTTAATATTCATATCTTCTCCTCACCCCTTTCTTTCTCCTTCCTAAACACCTTTTTCTCCTATCAGCTCTTTGGCATCCATCATATGTTATTGTAACAAATGAATTCAGGCCCGTGTGACCATACTCTTAAAAGTGTAAATGCATTTTAAAATTATTTAAAATATTAATAGCCACTAACCTTCAATATATATATATATATCTAAATCTAATTCAAGCTTAATATGTTATTATTATTTAAGATTTCATTATTATTTTACATCACTATTTCATCATTTTTGAAGTCACCTCCTTGCTGAACCGTTGTCCATGAAACAGTACAGTCTCTACCATGTACTGAACCCCAGACCCTTCATGGGTTGTAGTGGTACAGGTTTTTTTTTTCATCATTTTATGTCCTATCTCCATTCTCAAACCATATTTTTACTTATATTTCTATACGTTTCTTGTATATTTTCATCATATTTTATATTTATACCACTTCATTCTGTTTGTATACATTTTAAAACTTCCCTTACTTATATTTTCTACTTTCCATGTTCATTTTACTTTTCTACCTGTTATACTCTAGATTTATATCTTTACTTTCTACTTTTCTTTTTCCTTTATTTACTCTTTGACGTCATTTGTGTTACATTTTCTCTCATTTTACTTATGTAAACTCCCTAGGAGTCTATTATCATACATTTTATATTTTATCTATATTCTACTATCTATTCCATAATTTTACATCTCACCTCTGATGTTTATACTTTTTGTTTCTGTAAACTTTCTGTTTACTTCCTTCTTTTATCTTTGTAAATTTTTACATCACCACCTTTCTGTACATTTACTCTGTACTATTTTTATTCATATATATCCCTCACTTTATTGTTCTAAATTTCTATTACTCTACATATTTTGTTTTTTTATATCATCATTTACTTGGAACTGCAATGTATTTTTATAGTTATGGTGTTTTGTCTGTTTTCTTTCTTAGCCCTGAAGATGACCCACTAAGTGGGTCGAAACGTCGGCACAAAATAAAATAAGTACCCACCTATTTAGTGTTTAATTTGACTCCACCCCCAACTATTTCCTTCCTTATTATATTAAACTTAACGTAAATTACCATTTATTTAAAATATTTTCGCAAATATGTAGGTGTATGTGTGTGTTCAGAAAGAAAATCTTCTTGTCTGTTTTTTTATGAGAGTATTTCCACTTATGTAGCAGAAACATTGACAACGCCTGTGAAAATTATCTCCAAAATTAATTCTGTTGAAATGGACTTCAGAAGGCTAGAACATGAAGGGTCAGAAATTAATTAATAAGGAAAGAAAATAGAAATTGGGAGAATCTTTCGGCGAAATAACAATGATAAGAATGTAAGTTATGTAGGTGTGGGACATAGCCCCATTTCATTTGATTCCAGTTACTTATTTGTACATATACATACGAGGTGTGGCTATTACATAACGAGACTGACGTTGAAATACAATTTTTTTTAAATTTTATACATAATTACTCACTATCACCTTCAATACACACCTCTTCTCTATCCCTACAACGCTCCATGCGAATTTTCCATAGTTCGAAACAGTGCTGGAAGTCATCTTCTGTCAGCTCTTTTACAGCTTCCACGGACTCAAATCTCGTCCCTTTTAATGAAGATTTCACCTTATGGAACAGATAGAAGTCACATGTTGCGAGATCAGGTGAAGAAGGTGGATTCTAACACTTCTTGCGAGCTGTTTGTTGTTCAAACTTGAGAATTTTAGGCACCATTTTGGCACACACTTTTCGCATGTTAAAATTTGCCGTACTCATTCTTTATCAATGCCTATAGTTTCAGCAATTGAATACTTGCTACACGAATACTTAATCGACGGTCAGACCGAATAAAATTACCGACTTTTTCAATATTGTCATCCGTTTTTGACGTTGAAGGGCGACCTGCCCGCGAATCATCTTCAACGTCTTCTCGGACATCTTTAAAACGCTTAAACCATTCAAAATCACGTGCCCGCGATAAACATTTACTGCCATATACTTCTTTCAGTAAATTGTAAGTTTCAGTAGCGGCTTTTCCAAGTTTGAAGTGAAATTTCACAATAATTCGTTGCTCTATTATTGCACTAACCATTTATCTTTCATAATATTTACTTAGTGTATTCTATTATACAGTTGTAAATTTCAATAAATAACTTAAAAAACAAAGTTTATTTATCATTTCTCTAAATAATTCTGAAAACAAATTAGTGCAGTACTGTTAGATTGAACACAACTCTTGAAGGGTCTTGGGCTCAGTACTGTACAGACTGCATTGTTTCTAGAACAATAGTTGTCTAGGGAGGTGATTTGTTCAAGTTAACGCTCTACCGTCAGATTTTTTCCCCAATTAAGAGTACCCCAATTAAAGAAACTAGTTGAGTCTCAGAAGTATCTGCAGATCCCACAGGGTCCATCCATCCTGTTAACAGATTAAATAATTTTTCTGCCTCGGCTGGATTCGAACCCGAACTCAGCGCTCTACACTTAGCTACCCCGTTCTACAAGATAATTAGAATCCAATAATCAAATTGAAAAAAATACAGAGAGTGTTTTGTTTCCATAAAAACCATTTCGAATATCTGGCGCCCTTTTTTTATTTTTATTTGTATTGGGTTGTAACTAGTGATGAGCTGGATCTTTAACGAAGTATATCCGCGGATACGGATATTTCGTGTCAAGATCCGCGGATACGGATACGGATCTCAACTTTTTTACTCAAATGTCCGTGCGCGTGACCTTGATAGTTGTCACTTGACGCTTTGTGTGACAGATAGGACAGTAGTTTAGGAACATGTTTGGTAGTGGTGTATGGTAGTGAGTTATAAAATTCTCAACAAAGAAGTTTTTCTTTAAACCTTGAAAGGATTGCCTGAGTCAAATGTTAAATGTCAATAGTTTTTCACTGCTACCTAATAATCTTTATTCTGGGATATTTAAAGTTTTTTGAAAACCACTTAGGTACTTGTTAGTAACACTATAAACAGCAACTTTTGTTCAGACCAAACATCGACAACGAAAAAAAAAATAGCATTTTTCCATACAAACTCAGATCAGCTGGTCGGTCATATGAATGGAGTACCGATTTTTTTTTTTTATTTCGACGTTGACCAGTACAAAAGTTGCTGTTTATATGGTCACTAACACGTATCTAAGAGTTTTGAAGTGAATTTAAAATACCCATATATAAAATTTCATCTATGTATTCAAAATTAATTAGGTAAAAGATCCGCAAAAAAAGTCACGGATACGGATACGGATCCGGAATTCCATTTTTCCCCGGATATCCGCGGTTACGGATATCCGACACATCACTAGTTGTAGCATATGAAATGTCAGTGAAGGTGTAAATTTAAATTATTAGCGACAAAATTATTAAACAATACTTTTATTAATCAAAATAGGATTCTTCACTTTTAATACACTTCTATATTTTTTGTCTTACCAAGCTCCTTAAGGTGCCTGGAAACAGTCATGGCACTTGCTCCAAGTTGTGAACCTAATTCACGAGTGGTTTGGGAAGGGTTCTTTGTTCTTTGTTGGTAAGGTCATAATCCCCAGAACGAAAATTTTCAAACCAACGGAAGATTGTTCTTTCGCTCATTGTATCTTAACTGTAAACAAGAATGATGTTTCGGAACGCTCTGTGACGCTATGGGCAAGTTTAAATTCGTAGAGAAGAATTATACGAAATTCCGCGGAAGACATAATTTTATTCTTATTTATGTAGGATGGAAATAGTTGGGGGTGCAATCAAAAATTACACAACAAATAAGTGGAAGCCTATTATATTTTATGTGGACCTTCTGCACGGAGTAGCCACTCCTATTGGCCCTGAAGATGACTTACAAAGTAGGTCGAAGCGTCGGCACACAAAATATAACAGGTTTCCACTTATTTGTTGTGTAATTTTTGACTGCACCCCCAACTATTTCCATCCTAAATTAGTACCTACCAGTCAACGAATTTCTTTCCTACATTTAATTTTATTTATTTTTAAAACGTTGCTTCACTCTCAAAAGGAAAAGTAAGACTGGCTATGAAAAAGGATTAAATGATCTTTCAAACGGTATACATAACATGATTGTTTGATGTACAAATAATGTAATCCCTAATGAAAAGAAACAAATAAATAATTTGAAACTGACATTTCATCCGTTGCAACCCAAAAAAAATGACATGGGTACTGTGAATTATGGGATCACGCTGTAGTACCCTGTGTCAGTCAGGATTGAGAAGACATCTCTATAATAAATATCCTGTGACAAATGATACAGTTTGATCAAATTTAGTTTTAAACTGGATCAAACTGTATCGTTTGTCATTCAGTCATTAATTACTGAGACTAAACTGTCCATCCCAACTGACACAGGATAAGGCAGCGTAATCTCATAATTCTGTATAACATCCTTCGCGTATTCTGAATTCAATTGTAAAGCCAGAAACATTTAATTTTATAATTTTTGTGTTGTCTTTTAATTTCAAGTAAACAATTAGGAGCGTGATAGTTCAGTATATAAAGCGCAGAGTTCCTGCTTTGAGGTTTTCGTGCTTAAATCTGGATATGGATAATAAATTATTTAATCTGTTAGCAGCCATAGATTGACCTTGTGGAGTCCGCAGACCCTCCTGGGGCTCAGCCATCCTCCAAGTGGAAACCCTTAATTGGGAGAGAAACCTTGAGGTGGTACGTGATCTCGTCCAAATTCTTTCCCAAACAACTGTTGGCATAGAAACAGTAGCTTCTCTATCATATACTGAACCTAAGACCCATGGGTTTTAATGGTCCAATGTTTTTTTTTTTATAGACCCAAAAAATAACAAGAGTTAGCAAAGATTTGGGGAAAAAAATATATTTATATAATTTAGCTTCTACGTTAGTGGAAAAATTCCAACTAAAAACCTTAAGTCTCTAAACTAAAACAGGAAATTGAAAATACCTCTCCAATATTTCGCCTGTTCAGGCATCCTCAGGGCAGAAAGAGAATAACAGCAAAGCAAAACATGAATAATGCACCCAAAAAACACATCCCACCACCTTCAAGGCTCAAATGCAACTACTGAATGATAGGGAAGGTTACTAGATTCCCAGCTGGCTAAGGTTAGATATATATTTTGTGGAATAACCATAAGTCCACTGGTTTTTTGATGATTTTCGCTTTTTTATTGCACTTTTACTTTCATTTTTTCATATGGTTTTTTGCCTTCTATTCTTGTGTTGTTTGTTACTATTATTTATTTTATTTTGTTTTTCTGTTGTGGTTTTTTGGGGGGGTTTGGTGAGTGTATATTGATGTTTCAAATTCTGGAGTATTTATCAGCTGTTTTTATATAACCTTAGCCAGCTGGGAATCTAGTAACCTTCCCTATGATTACATTTGAGCCTTGGAGGTGGTGGGATGTGTTTTTTGGGTGCATTATTCATGTTTTGCTTTGCTGTTATTCTCTATCTACCCTGAGGATGCCAGAACTGGCGAAATATTGGACAGGAATTTTCAATTTCCTGTTTTAGTTTAGAGACTTAAGGTTTTTAGTTGGAATTTGTCTACTAATGTATTAACATTTATTTAATGTCTCTTTTGACCTTTCCATTTTACAATATAATTTTGTTTCTTTATAAAGATGCATATAAGGGATGCGTTTTTATTTTAATTATTTTTAAAGTTTAATTTTTAAAGACAAGAAATGCTTGTTATTATTCGGTCTCAACATTACTAAGCTCGCGTCTTTTGTCCCGAAATCTAAAACTCTTTTTTACGGATGTGAAATTTGGCCACTAAGACCGAAGGATGAACGTCTTCGGGCGCTCGAAAATAAGGTGTTGCGTCACGACTGTAACCGTCAGGGGTGTAGACCGAGGCGTAGGTGAGAGGATTGCGTAAAGAGTGATCTGGCGGATTATGGTTTGGGTATGATACCCATATGTGGACCGAACATTGTAAGCAGAGTTTGGTGGTATTGGAATTATTATGAGTTGTGAGTGATTTGTATTATTCTGTATTCGAAAATTCTGCCATCCATTCAGGATAGAATATCAATCGAACGAAGAGAATTCCAAAATTATAAAAAATATTTATATACACCTTGAAATGGTTCAGCCTAATTCAAGATGGAGGAGTTCTAGAGGCGCTTTGAGAAAATCGAGATAACTGCGGTGATGAAAAAAGAAAAAAGCTGAGATGCTGAAAAGTCTTTTCCTTGGCTCAAACACAATTTACATACTAAATTTCATCCCTCCAACCCAATTTCATAGTCCTATAGAAGAACGATATTCCTTAAAAGCCGTAAAATTCGCTGCAAACATACCAAAAATTTGGATGAAATTCCTCCTCAATTTTATGGTAACATTATTACTAAAAAAAAAACTTTGAAAAAAAACTACGCATACCAAACACGCTGTACTAACCCCTTGACATGCATACCTGGATGTCATTAATGTGCCATTATAGAATTTGACATCTCCGGAACATCAGTACGTTATTAAAACATTAATTTATTTTATTTTATTTGTTACTAATTTTTAAATATTTTTATGTGAAAAGGAAAGATATGTCCAGGACCGGGTTTTCCAGATCGCTTGTCTGGGACTCTACCTCCTGAGCCAGGATGGCTCAGTTGGTAGAGGCCCAGACTAGCGATCTGGAAGACCCAGGTTCGAGTCCCGGTCCTGGACATATCTTTTCTTTTCAAATAAAAGAATTAATTTATTTCATTCGTGTTTGATTCTGTTTTGAGTAAAACGTTCAAGATACTTTTAATGATTATCAACTGTGCCGATGGAGTCACCTGTGGTGTGATGGCAACTTCAAAATAAATGCCAAAGATCTCAGTAATGGAGGTCTTTAATGAGATCTATTCTTATTATTCCTGGTGAGGCAAAATTAAGGACTCCCACTGTAGCATCTTCCGATTAGCCATAGTGGCATAAAGGGATGTAGATGTCACTTGTGTTGTAGTGGCTAGCATAGCAACCTGCTATGCCGAAGATCACAGATTCGAAGCCCTACAGGGTGGCCTTCGTATTTTTTTAAGGGAGTAAAAAATCCTTAGTTATTCCGTCCTTCGGAAGGGACGTAATGTGGCACCCGAATCTATGTTATGTCAGGTTCTCGTTAATTACCCCTGTCCTAGTTATACCTAACTTAACAAAAGGTGGAAGACTTGTAACAAATATATATATAAATATATATATATATATATATATATATATATATATATATATATATATTGTTTATGGTTCTCGAGTTTCAGTCAATTATTTCAACTTCTTAGGCTAAGAAGTTGAAATAACTGACTGAAACTCGAGAACCATAAACAATATATTTCTGCAACAGTCAAGATAAGTAGAAACCAATATATATATATATATATATATATATATATATAACCCTAGTGATATTGAACAGATATGACATGGATATACAAGAGACTTTCTTATGTGATCCAAGTAGGTGACTTATTTACTATTGACTAACATTGCACCTTATTGACTACTCTAAAACTATGTATTGTGTGTCTTTAGCTAGTGACTACTACCCTTACATAAATGAAAGTAAGGACTCTTACTATCAACTAACCACACCATCTCTCTACTCTCTCTCTCTCTCCCTCTCTAATCTTAGAGCTGACATATTTTTCCGAGGAAGAAAATGGTCTGGGTAGATGTAAAAAAATAACTCTCTTTAATAAGCAGAACTGTTTATTTTAAAGCCAACGTTTCGACCTATATTGCTGGTCTTATTTAGCCAACTATCATCCCTTGACTCCATTATAAGCACGGAAGAAGACCAGCAATGTGTGTCGAAACGTTGGCTTTAAAATAAGCAGTTCTCCTTATTCAAGAGATTTTCTTCTGATCTCCACTCGGTCCATTTTCTTCCTCATATAAATATATATATATATATATATGGTCAACTAATATTATTCAAGATATATATATATACATGTAAAAGAAGAGAAGAGGTCAAAGAAGTTACACAGCTGAAAACACGGAAGTTATTTCATAACTTAAGGGATAGAAGTCCACAAGTATAACATTAGGTCATCAACCCAATATAATTTTCCGTTGAGTTCTAGATAGGAACATTTATGGTTCCCGCTGTAGCATAGTCCGATTAGCCATAGCAGCATTAAGTGACGTTAAATGAACAAACAAACTCAATGTTGTCCTAAAAAATTGGAAAAAAACTCACTTAAATCGGATATTTTCTCCGTCGTAAACCAGCGACTTCCTGCTCTCCTGTATCGTTTAATAACATCCCTCTAAGTCCTGTAGAACAGATCCGGTACTTAGGACTACACCTTGACAAACGCTTAACTTGGAATCCTCATACTAGACTGAAACGACAGGAAACAGCTCGCCGTTTCAGGCTAATTCAACATTTACTAGACAAACGCTCTAAGTTCCCAATTAATTACAAAAGACTCATGTACATGACAATCATTAGACCCATCTGGACTTACGGAATAGAGCTTTGGGGCTCCACTAAGCCATCGAATTCCTCTCGTATTCAATCCTTACAATCCAAAATCCTTCGGAAAATCATTAATGCTCCTTATTGTGTTACGATAAAGTAATCCATAATGACCTTAACGTCCCGTTTATTGCTGATTTGACCCGAATCCGATATCAATCTTTTCATGACAAACTTCATTTCCACTCAAACCCACTAGTTTCAAACATCGCAACCTCTTCAATTCCTGATAGTTCTCCGAGGCGTCTGAAAAGAAGATGGCCTCGTGACCTTCTAAGCTGAACTTTTTATTTGAGTACTACCACTGGGTAGGGAGAGGAGTGGCTCAGTGGTAGAGTACTGAGTTACCATGCCGGAAATCCTGGTTCAATTCCCGCTGCAGGCCATGATTTTTATTTAGTCTGTTTGCAGCGGGAGATGGATCATATAGGATCTAGGACCCTCCTGGGGCCCACCCAGCCTCTATAAAATATTATAAAAATAGGGTAACCAAAATAAGGGGGGGAAATCTGGCGGTCGAGCGTGACCTAGGACAAGTCATCTCCTTGCAGAACCGTTGTCCATGAAACAGTACAGTCTCTACCATGTACTGAACCCCACACCCTTCATGGGTTATAGTGGTACAGGTTTTTTTTTTTTTTTTACTACCACTGGGTAGTTTCTCTACGTGTCGTTTCATGTCAATGTATTCACTCATTATATTTACTTGATGTATTTTGTATATAGTTGTAAATTTCAATAAATAAATTTAAAATAAAACAACGGATATTTTCAATAATGTCATTATCTTGTTCTGCGTGTTATGAAACCTTTACAAATCGCTCTCCGATTCTTCTCTGCTGTTCTCCAACTTAGTGTAACAGTCTATTCTTTTAGAGTAAACATTACAAAACATGTTAATAATAATAAGGTTTATCGAACCCGAAGGCTCGATGCCGACACGGCCAATCGCTGCTTACAAACTTCAGTCCATGGACTATTAACGAAATCTTCCCATCTACGTCTCGTTCTAACTCTCAAACGCTTCCCACTCGGCAAAGTGTATATTAAATATTACTTGGATAATATTTACCGTATGAAAGCTTCATAATTCCTATATTCCTCAGTGTCTCATCCATTTTCGGACCGAATATTCTACGTAACACCTTTTTTTCAAATACCTGAGATGACAAACAATGTTATTGATTTTTATAGTTGCATACTTCATTGCAACATACAATGGAAGCTTTAATTACAAGCATTCAATTGATTTCCTCTTATTTCTTCAGTATTGGTAAAAATGGCTAGAAAATTATGGATCTTTACTTGTGAGGCTTCCAGAAGAAGCCAGTAAAAATAATTTCTTTCGATAGAAGAGTATACCTCCGTGGCAATCATATGGTTTCTTCGATTATTCCATTAGTGATAGGTTAGATTTTTTCCTCAAAGTGAATTATCGTTTATACAATTGCGTATTTTTAATTTTGTGTATCGTGGAACGTAAAAGTGTAATTCTAGTGTATTGAAGAAGATGCTCGTATGCTGAACTCTGCAGTACACGTGAGTGACTTTTATGATTACCTGTTCCTTAAATTACTTTCATTGAATATGATTTAATAGAACTGTTAAGAAATGCTTTATTTCAATGAATACTACTTGAATTAATGTAAAATTGTAAACTATTTTTACTAAACCTATTCGACTATCCTCTCCAAAATCTACAGACAAAAAGTGTTTAGTCAACAATGAATGGAACTCATACGTCACATGTGACTTATCTAACTTCTCATTAATAAATACACTGACAGGTAAAAAATTTTATAATAAAAATAAGATTTTCTTGATAAAATAAGCAAATAAAACCACAAATATTATTAAAACAATCAACAAAGTTTTTTTTCAAATATTAGAAAGAGAGTTACTAATAAAAAAGTGAATTTGATTACATTAAAATAAATATTACGTGTTGTGATAAAAAATATTCACTTATAGTTTTTTTTATAGAACAGAAATGAAAAAATAACTTATATCTTGAATAATATCTTTTATATCGCTTAAGAATAACAATGTAATAAAGATTGAAATAAATTGAATCATAAAAAAAAATGCCCTTTAGACGATCCAAGATCATCTAATAAAAGTGAATATCCATGCAATAAATTAATACGGTAGAACAGATTCATTTTCTAGATACAAGGAGCAACAGTAGACAATTGGATTATGAATAGACAAAAAATAGTTCTTGATTTTTTCATGTTTTTATCTAAAAATATTTCTGCTTTGGATTGCTCTATTTTTTTAAAATAAATAAATATGTATTTTTTTCAATTAGGAATATCAATATAAAGGATAATAGCCCTTAATCCTTAATTCGATGAAAGGATTGTAGATTCCAATGTTAATTTTCTATGGAATTAAAATGTTTTTTTCAGTGTCATTTGTTCAGTGTCGTTTGTTCAGTGCCATTTGTTCAGTGCCGTTTGTTTAGTGTCATTTGTTCTGTGCCGTTTCTTGCAGCAATATCTTAGTTTCCGGCTTTTAATTTTTTCAATTCTAAGTTTAAAAATGCCTCTTCGTGCTGAAGATGTTGCGCGTGGTGTGGCACATATAGATGGTCGACGTTCCATAGAAGGCCCGGTTCTGGCCGGCCTAGGGTTACAGAACCACAGGATGACCGTTTTTTGACTTGAATTTTACGAAACCGGCACCTTCCCTTTGTTCAAGCGATTCATCAGCTCGAAGAAGTTCGAGGTGTGCGAATTTCTGAACGTACTGCTCGGAGAAGCTAAATGAGCTGATGCTTACTATCTGCCTACCCGACCTAGCATTTTATAACCATAATTTTTAACTATTCTTATTTTCTATATTCATATTGCTTTATTTTATAATAATGGCTTGTATGATACATATAAATATTTATTTAACCGATACTACATACTTAATGAGGTTATTGCTCTCATCAAGAGCTCAAAAAAAATAAAATCTGTTGTAGAAATTAATCTGGACAATTTCATTGACTTCAGTTTGTACTATCAATTTTAAAAAATCAACATTGCAATATTCTGTTTCTATTATTATCATTAAACTTTTTAAACGATAAAGTAGGTTATGTTTTTAATTGAAGTCTATAAAATATATATTGCTACAAGTTACCAAACTGTCTAAACGAAGTGAGTTTCAAATGTTTGACCTGACGTTTCACATTTGAAATACAAATCAACTCCATATCATATATCTATAGTGTCAAAAAGCTCTTCTAATGAGTGAAATCGTCAAGTTAGTATAGATCTACAGTGGTACTTTCTCGCAAACGGTTTTAGAGATTTAAAATAATAAATACAATAAATTTCTTTTGGAACTTCTCGCTCTATAACACGCTGTTTTCATATACCGAGCATTTTAAAATCTTTTTTCGCTTCTTTTATTTTAGCCCTGATATATATTTTTAGTGACAAGAAAGAATGACATCACTGCAGAAATTAAAGCAAGAATTTCAGCAGGGAACAGATGTCTCTTTGCACTGCGAAAAGCATTAAGATTTCGAAACTTGTCACGGAGGGCAATATTATTGATTTATAAAACAATCCTAAGACCGATGGTTACATACGCTTGTGAAACGTGGGTCCTGACACAGGAATGCGAAAAGATGCTGCAGATCTGGGAGAGGAAGGTGCTTCGACAGATATTTGGGCCAGTATGTAATGAAGGCCAATGGAGGTCTAGAAATAATAGAGAGCTTCAGGACCTATACAATGCACCAGACCTAGTCACCTTTATTAAATCTACACGTATAAGATGGCTTGGGCACGTAGAAAGAATGGGAGAAGATAGGAACCCAAAGAAGCTATTATATGGCAAACCAGGAGGCAAAAGAAGAAGAGGAAGGCCCAGGCTGCGATGGCTGGATGATGTAGAGAACGATCTGCCGAGGATGGGGATCAGACAGTGGAGAGGTCGAGCTGCTGACAGGGAGGACTGGAGAGGCGTTGTTGCGGAGGCCAGGGCCCTGCAAGGGCTGTAGAGCCGTGGGAAGAAGAAGAAGAAGATATATATTTTAGAATCTATATAAATATTGATCACTTCTCAGAGACATTTTCAGTCTTTTGATGATCTTTTTTTCTAAGCCTGTTGCTTTTTGTATCTAGAAAATAAATCTGTTTTACAGTATTAATATATTGCGTGGGTATTCAGTTTTATTAGATGATTTGGGATCGTCTAAAGGGCATAATTTTTTATTATTAAGTCACTTCATTTCAATCTTTATTACATCGTTATTCTTAAGCGATATAAAAGATATTATTCAAGAATAAAGTTTTTTTTTTTTTTTTTTTCATTTCTGTTCTATAAAATAAAAATAAACAATAAGTGAATAATTTTTATCACAACATGTAATATTTATTTTAATAACTATTCTTTATTTATGTAACCAATTTTATTTTTTTATTAGTAATTCTCTTAATAATATTTGAAAAAAAAACATTTTCGTTCATTGTTTTGATAATATTCGGGGTTTTATTTTCTTATTTTATCAAGAGAATCTTTTTATAATAGATTGTTTTTCGCCATTTTTTTTTCGTATTGGCTTCTAAGCACCACGTATTTTCAATTGTCTTTTTTCTTCTTGATATTGGCCCAGTTCCCCTCATTCGTCGCCATTGCTGCTCCCTTCTTTCTTCCGCACATTTCTTTCCCGTCTTCAGCTTTGGTTTTTCTTTAAAACCCACGTCAGTATCCAGTTTCGGCCTTAGACTGTTCCTTTCCAGAACATCCTCCAAGGTAATCCCCATCTCCTGTAAATTTTTTTCTCCCCCTTCGAACCAGGCCAGGTTCGGTCTTCTTTTTCTTTTAAATACGTACAAATCCGGTTCGTTTGTCTTGCGGGTTTCATTATTAACAAGTGCTCATAAAATGCTATACTCCTTTTTCTCATAATCTGCGATATTTGGACCTTGAGTGTACAGCTCACTGTTATATCGTCGTCTGTATTCACCATGGTCTTTAATTGGGCCAAGAATTTTCGAATTTCTCTACCAGGCCTTTCTCATTCTTAGTTAGGCATTCTGCAGCATATAGGACCTCCGGTCGTACAACAGTGGATTGCTTTATTATAATTGTTGTCTGTTCATTTAACGTCTCTTTATGCTGCTATGGCTAATCGGACGATGCTACAGTGGGAGCTCTAAATTTTGTCTATCCAGGTTTAATTAGAATAGGGATTTTTATCGAGTACCTGACATCGTACAGGCTCGGGACTCCCGTTTAACGTCCCTTCCGAAGGACGGCATAACTAAGGATTTTTTACTCCCTTTAAAAAATCCTAGGGCCACCTGCCGGGCTACGAACCCGCGATGTTAGGCTTAGCAGTTTGTTACGCTAACCACTAGACCACAGGTCGCCCCTATTATAATTGATATGATACTTTTTTAATTTGTGATTATTATGTTTTAACTTCCTATCAAACTCCAGTTCATGAATATAATTTTGATCACATCTTTAGACACTTGAGTTAGATAAAGGTATTGTTGTGAAGAACTGAAATTTTTTAAAAAGTAAAAAAAATAATAAGTTTTTAGAATTTTTGGTACACAGTAAAACCAATGCCAAATTTTGTTTTCCTGTACTTAACGTTCAAGAAATATCTTATTTCGACGACTAGTTTACTCAGAATAAGTGATAATTGCACATTACTGTTATTGCACACACGGTCTTATAGCCTCGGAAATCAATTGTACACATGGTGTCCAATCGGTTTCGAATGGATTAACTAGATATATTTTATGAACTATCAGAGCTTATATTTATATATTATAATGGATATTTTAGTTGTTGGTTCATTTGAATTCAATGTGTTGAAAGTTCTCTAGCCAAGGTCAAGGTGAATATCGATTAAAGGTCGTTACTAGAGATTAAAATGTTTTGATATTATTTAAATAAAATTAAATTTCCTTTTTACGGTATTTAAGGATATTTTTGCCTAAAACTGTTTACATCGTCTCACATTAAACAAAAAAAAAAAATATATATATATACATGAATTAAAAATAAAAACTACCTACATTTTAACTAGCTAAACATATGAATTTATCCAGTTAATTTTTGTTTTTTATTTTTTTCATTTTTGTTTACCTTATATTTTTATTAACTAGAGCTGTGATTTATGATTTTAATATGTTTATCGCCTGGCTTAAAAAATTTCTTTTTACAAAACATTGTTATTCTTAGCGATCTATTGGAATATCCAAAATTGAAAAATAAAAAAAAAACCGTTATCATCACGGCACCTAAATATTTATTTTAATGACTAAATTTTTTATTAATATATTTACTTTTTCTTTATTCTCTACCTTTTTATATTAGCAACTCAATTATTATGTTTTAATTTTTTTTCTTTTTCTTATTGTATTGTTTTGATAGTATTTGTGGGTATTATTTGCTCATTTTAATACGAAAAATTCTGGATAGAAACGAAGTTTTTTTGTTTGTTACCTAAATGAATAATATTATTTATATAGTATGTTTTTTTATTCTATTAAAAGTAAAACATAGAATTAACATCGTAATATCTATACTCCGAAGGTAAAGGATGCCATGTCCACAGAATAGGTAATATGTTATATAAATGTTATATAAATTGACATAAATAATTAATATGAACAATGCTTCCAATTACTTATCAATGCCAATAACAATGTGAACAATTTTCATAAGGCTGTTTTTATAAGTAACCTGTATCACGGTCGAGAGTTCAGTACATGGTAGAAACTGTACTGTTTCTTGGGCAACGGTCGTTCAAGGAGGTGATTTGTCCTAGGTCACGCTCAACCACCTTTTTTTCGTACCTACTTTATAGATGCAAGGTGTGCCCCGGGAGGGTTCTAAATCCATCTCTGGCTGCTGACAGATTAAATAAAAGTCTTGCAGCCTGCAAGATTTGAACCCAGGACCTTCTGCATGGCACTCAGTGCTCTACCACTCAGCCACTCCGCTCCCTTTTATAAGTAACGAATAAACAAATTACGAAGGTTTAAAGTGATGAAAAATTTGCTCTTCTAAACAAATGCAAAAATTACGAAAATGTGACATGGTATACAGATATGTAAAGATTGATTTTAATTTCTTATTTTTTTATTGATGTATTTTTATTCTCACTTTCCTCTTTTTTATTAGTAATTCGTTTATGTTGTTTTACGAAAATCATTTTTCTTTTAATAATAATAATAAGGCTTATCGAACCCGAAGGCTCGATGCCGATATCACCAATCTCTGCTTATAAACTTCTGTCCACGGACCATTACCCAAACCCAAATCCGCCAGATCACTCTTAACGCAATCCTCCCACCTACGCCTCGGTCTACCCCTGAGCCGCTCCCCAGTCGGTACAGTGCTTATTAACATCTTAGGCTACACCTACATTGGATCCGGTGTTATACGATGAGACGTCGCTAGCAAACCAAATGACTGAAATATATCGAGAGTTATTATAACATTTGGTTCTTTAAATTTATAAAATTAAGATTATTTATTCATTATTTTTAATACATTTATATTTTACTATAATGTATAGTAAAATATGTATAATGTATACACCCCATGATCGTATGTGATAGAATCACGTCGCACCGAATCGGATCCAATGTAGGTGTAGCCTTATGACTTGAATAATATTTACTGGATGCATGCTTCGCAATTCCGCGTTATGTAATCTCCTATATTCCCCAGTGTTCTTATATTTTTTTGGACCGAATATTCTAAGTAGCACCTTATTTTCGAATACCTGAAGACGTTGTTCATTCTTTAGCGTTAGCGGCCAAGTTTTACATCCATAAAGAAGAGTTGGAACTATGATGGTTTTACAAATTCTAATTTTTAGATTTTCATTTTTAGTTTATCTTATATAATTTTGTATGCTAATTTTAACATGTATGTCTTCTGATTTGAAATATTATTAACATTTGTTTTATTTTTATTCTTTGTTCGTCTAAAGGATATTAAAAAGAAAATTCATTATGTTCCAATCTATCATATCCGAAGTAAAAAAAACTAATAAATAAAGAATATGATAATGTTATCAACATTTGTTTCCATTTTGTTATTTCACAATTTTCCAAGCTGGTAACAGTATATTACTTACGGTGTATTGTTCTATATCAAGCACTTTTCCCCGAAAAATGTATTCGTAATGAAATGAAAACGAGGAAAATGATTCAATAGTATTTGTCATGCAGAGTTCCACGAACTGTATCTTATTCAATACATATAAGTATATATACATTTAGTCTGTTATGAAAAGCTCTCAAAACATGTTTGCACGATGAAATGTATCATCCCCTCTCCGACGTATTATGTATATTATCTGGATTCAAACAGTTTTACAATTTGCGGTTTGTACTTCTTTAAATACATTTGTAAAGACAAAGGGAAATAACTGAATTAAGACGAGTGATAAGAAGAGGTTACACGAGATAAGGTAGTAGGTTTCATTAAGGTTTCTTTAATTTTAGGTTGCGTAAACATAGCCATAGGGAGCGGAATGGCTCAGTTGCCAGAGCACTGAGTTGCCATACCGAAGATCCTGGGTTCAAATCTTGCCGGCTGGGAAGACTTTTATTTAATATGTTATTAGCTAGAGATGGATCTAGGACCCTTCTGGGGCTCACCCAGCCTCTATAAGGTGGGTACCCAAAATAAGGGGGGTAATCTGATGGTTGAGCGTGATTGGATTGTTTAGAACAAACAACCTCTTAGCACGACAGTTGTTCAGGAAACAGTACAGTCTCTATCATGTATTGAACCCCAGACCCGTTCACAGGTTAATAACAAAACAACCATACTAGTCTTTGTCCGATGCTGTGCTCCATCGGAACTGTTCGACTAACTTCTTTCGATCGAGTGAATATGTCTTTCTAAAAACTTGTCAAAAGTAAGTACGTTGCTTTTATTCGTGCCTGCTACGTATGAAAAAAATTAGGCGTGGTGGGGCGACCTGTGGTCTAGTGGTTAGCGTAACCAACTACTAAGCCCAAGATCGCGGGTTCGTAGCCCGGCAGGTGGCCCTAGGATTTTTTAAAGGGAGTAAAAAATTCCTTGGTTATGCCGTCCTTTAGAAGGGACGTTAAACGGGGGTCCCGAGCCTGTACGATGTCAGGTACTCGATAAAAATCCCTATTCTAATTAATCCTGGATAGGGAAAGTTTAGAGCTCCCACGGTAGCATCGTCCGATTAGTCATAGCAGCATAAAGTGACGTTAAATGAACAAACAAATTAGCCGTGACTTAATTTTACCGTTAATATTTCAATCTATATTGATTTTATTATTAAATTTTACTCCACTACATATTGTTCGGAGTTAACTGACAGTTGATAAGTTTCTTTTTTTAACCTCCTATGAATATAATATACCAAATGGAATACTATCAAATCAGTCATCGAGAGTCCTTTATAGAATTGACAGTGCCTCTATTATAGGCTGTGTTTACTCGACCCAGATAGCTCGCACGGACAATGTAGATATGTGAGCTTTTATTCCACAGTGAAAATGAGTCGGCTTTGAGAGCGTGGACTAAAGTAGCTTTGCTATGCTGTATAATCATCACCGCATATTGAAATACTCTCTCTCATGGTTATGTTTGCAATTCTCATATTAATGTCCCTGCAGGTTATAAAATGTACGTTCTGAGTAATTAAAATAGACCATATATATATATATATATTTGTTCAGAAAGAGACATAAAATATTTTTTAGGACATGAATCTTAATTAACTTTTATAACTTTTTTGTCGTTTAATATTTCTATTTACTATGTTTTTTTAAAAGTTATAACCAGCTGTTTCAATTTAACCTTACCCAGCTGATAAATTGTAACCTTCCTTGTTTTAGTGCTAATCCAAAACAGTCTCGGTTAGGTTTCTTTTTGTACGATATGAGTTTATACATTTAATGCCACTTTATGCTGCTATGGCTAATCAGACGATGCTACAGTGGGAGTCCTAAATTTTGCCTGCCTAAGTTTAACAAGGATAGAGATCTTTAAAGAGTACCTTGCAACGCACTGTTTTGGAACCCGCATTTTAAATCCCTGGCGAAGCAGGGCATAACTATTTATTTTTCCTTTTCCTTCTTCAGACGTCCCTATGGTCCCATGGAGGACCCTTGACTCCTCGATCTTCCACATCTTTTCTCCATATTCTCTCCCTCAGGATCCAAATGTCACCCAGCCACCGTAGGCTAGATCAGCTTCTTCCTCTTTCTCCAACTGGACGTTTCTCCATGATTTTTGACTTCGCGATTTTTTAAATGCAACACACCATATCAGTTTCTCCATATGGTTTATAAAGTTCTTGATTCTTTTTGATACGAAAACGGTTTCCTTCCTTGGCTGGGCCATAAACTCTTCTAAGGATCTTTATCTCTTCCTAAGGAATTTTATTTCTGAAGCCTGTATCGTACTTTTATCTTTGGTGGTTAATGTCTATGATTCCGAAGAGTATGTCAATATGGGGGGAAAAGTAGATATATGTACCCTCGTGTAGTTACAAAAAAATAAACGATAACATTGGTTAGCTTTACCAATAGCCTCGAGGCATATTGGCTTCGATAGGTAACAGAGAAAGAGAGGGAAAAACATTTGAAACACTACAAACATCGAATGGCATGTCAAATCCACAGAAATACTCTGCTAGTGTAACCGACAGTATATCTCTCTGGGTAAGATCTTGTTTCTTGCATAGAGTTAGAATACTTCCAAGTAAAAATCACAATATTGTTTGAGAGGATACACAGTTATTCGAAATAAGTTCTTCAATAGTTCTTACATGTCTTGTTTATCCATCTTAAAATAATTGTACTTCTATTATAAATTTCTTTTTAATTGTAAATGTTTATTGAGCTAACTATTTTTTTCCCTTTTCATATTTCTTATAATTACCAAATTAAATTGATTTAAACAAACATAGAAAAATGTGTTCAATGTAGATAAGATGCTTATAAATATTAATCTAAAATTTATTATAAACGAGATTCAGTTTATTGGCTGTACAAAGTCATTAAAACTCTAAGAAGCGAATTTTTAATGGATGAATAAAAGAGTCTACACAAAATAATTAATAGTCTTCATATGATAATAATATGAATACTTAATTATAATACATTTAGAATACTATAATAATTTGACGATCCTGGTTAGACCTGACAGTTTTTCCCAGTTTTTTAAGGCTTTACTATATTGGGATTTATCAAATTGTAGTCAATAAATTTGTAATCAATAAATTATACCTCTTTTCGAGTTTTTGTTTGTTTTTATTGTTCATATATAAGCTGCATATTATAATTATTAATGATTATATATATTAGAGAGATGTATAAAGTAATTTTATTAATATATTTCGGTGTTATTTATATCTTCTCTTAGAAACTTTTCCTTAGGACTCATTTATGCTGCAGGTGTTAAAGTTGCTTTCTGGTTCTCTGATAAGAGAAAGACTTGGTGGGAAATTACCGAAGAGGAAAACTTTTCCTCGAGGTTTTGGGGGTGAAGTTTACCCAAAGTTTCCCCGGACCAAAGAGTAAAATTTCAACCTAAAAAGCCACCAAGTAAAGAGAAAAGCCAACATTTTACCACGAAGGAACGAGAGCGCTCATAATTTCTGACATGAGAAAGTATCGAAAACCGAAAATAAATTTTCAATGACTTCTATGAACTTCGAACTGAACGTTGTAAAGACAAACGGTTATATATATATCCTACTGTTTCACACTGGATTTTAAGTTATATACCTCGAAAAAAACTAAACAAATCGAGGAATTCTTAAAATCTACATTTGTTTACTTGTATATATATATATATATATATATATATATATATATATATATATATATATATATATATATATATATATATATATATATATATATATATTTAATCTTCTTCTCCTTATTTAATCGATCCATGAATCCCTCTCCTGTACCAATCGTCTTCTCCTTCCCCATTCCAAACCTCTTCTGTCAAAGGCCTCCTGGATTGCGCCTTCCAAAGTTTGGCCTTCGCCACTCTGTTCTCCGCCATTCTGGAAACATGGGCGAGCCATCTAAGCTGATGCTCCTCGATGATATCCCCAGCTGGCCGAAGTCCCACATTTGACCGTATTGTTACGTTTCGCACTCTTCTGTTCTCCCCTTCCATTCTTCTTATATATCGCATCTCCATGGCTTGGAATTGGCTCTTGTGCTTTTTAGTTAGAGTCCAAGATTCACTTGAATAGGTGAGAATCGGTAAGAAAGTGTTTTTATAAACTACTTTTTTGTGTGTTTTTTTGACACTTCTATTTTCCCTATGAATCATTTCTTGAGTGAATTAAAACACCAGCTGGCAGCTTTTATTCGTTCTTTCATTTCGCCATCTATCCAGTCGTGTTCGTTAAGGAGATATATATATATATATATATATATATATATATATATATATATATATATATATATATATATATATATATATGTATATATATATATATATATATATATATATATAAATATATATATATATATATATATATATATATATAATAGAAGTACTGGATATTTAGTTAACCTTGATTGAGGTTATGAAACCTTCATACTTATATTAGATCACCTGGTGGCTAATAGCTCACAATCAGTCTCAATTTATTAGTTTGATTTCAACCTGTAATTTAATTACATTCTTTTCAGATTAATAAAATAACTTACTATCCCACTTTATAAATTAAATTACAAGTTGATGTACATGGAGGACAAGACAAAAGGAGCGAAATTATTTGTCCACATAATTAAAGTAGATGAAGATAAAATAGTTTTGGTTTTTATTACCAGAAGGTTATAGAAACCTACGCCATCATGAGGAATTATTAACCAAATCCAACTAATAAATTGACATTGATTGTGGGCTATTAGCCACCAGGTGATCTAATATATGAAGGTTTAATAACCTCAATCAAGGCTAACTAAATATCCAGTACTTGGATTTTACATATATATCGACTGACGTACACTAAGCGTCTTTCAATTGAATACGACGGTTACTATGGTAACAGCTGTGAGGGAAGAACCGGGGAGAGGGGTTATTCTGATTTGTCTGTTGTTTTTTAGTTTATAGAAAATTGTTTTGTAAATTGTTTGCGAAATTTTATTATTAAATATTGTTCCTTCATTTGTTTTACTGGTAAGACTGTATAGTAAACGAGTTTGTAAATCAGTTATGTCTATATATTAATAGAGATTTTTTAATTTTTTTTTCTGTACTGTGCTGTTGAAAAATTCTAGGCCCTTATAAAAACAAATGCTCGCGAGAGACATGAAATACTGTACCTCTCTGCACAAGAATAATTAGTTGCTAGTTATTTTGTTATTTACTGTCCTCTTTTACCGAACATTCCCACGCCAAAAATAACATAAATTAAAAAGTAAAAATACAAAAATAATGCATTTGATTAGCTAGCATATATTTTTTTAAATTGGGTTTAGTGTCCTTTCCTACTTCTATTGAGATAAATTCATCTAGTTCGTTCGGATTCGAACAGTTACAGTTCCTAGGATAAGGAAATCTCTAATCGGTAAATGTATCTCCTGAAGGTAGAAGGGATAACGGCCTAGAGCTTACAGTGGGCCCGTTACCTGTTGTAAATTCGGTTAGCTAAGCCGATTACATAATACATTTACATACTCCATAGAATGACATATTACCAGACAAAATCCATACATCCTCCTATCCTCGTATTAACAAAACCCAAGGAAGATGTATCGAATCATACGTAGACCTTTTAGCGCTAACAAGCTCTTAGCAATTCTAAATGCGCTATTAAAATGGTAATGGATTCAGGGCCGAAAAGGTACGACCAGAATCAGGTCAGAGCTACGGGAGCACTTCGCATTAATACGCCATAATATGGTTTTTCCTGTTGGCTGTGCATTTTAATAAAAATTTATGAGTATTCCAATAGGCATAGGCGATGTTGAGTTCGATATTTTTTCTGTCTTGTTGGTCATGAATGCATACAGGTTTGAAATACATATTTTTTTTATTTATTTATGAAACTGCCTTAAATAATGGATGCATTAATAAATAATTTACGATTCGTTTAAAATGCTATTCATGCTCCTCTTTAAACAAGCGCCGGTTCTAGCCCATGTCGCGCCCGTGTGCAATCGTGACCTAGGCGCCCTCTAGTAGGCACGGGATTAAAATTAAACACTTACACAGTTATACAAGGTGTTACAAAAAAATGGCAAATCCCCTAAAGAGGTGAATGTGCCCATGAAACTAAACAAATTTTGCTAAGGTATCAACTAGAAATGAAATCCTCGCGACCTGATACGAGGTGCCCGTTCCCCGCTGGTTTTCTATGGGATTCTTGATTTTCTTTCTTCCCATTTCAGCTAATGTGCTTTATTATATAGAAATTATAAAAATAAAACAAATCTAAATGTTTCTTTATATACGAATTTATTATCTTGCATGGGATTAGGCAAGCAGCGTCTTCGGTGAAACCGATCGATATTCCATCCCATTCCCACAAAACCTCGACAAACTATATACCCAAACCTTCATCACTCTATATATTGGTGAAAACCGCAGGAAAATCCGTGCAGTAGTTATTGAGTTTACCGCGAACAAACGCGGCCGAGGACTATGTTTTATAATATTTATTTATTTGACGCGAATAAATGAAAAAATACGCGTCTATGATGGAGGGTTTTATTTTTGTTTTTTCAGTTTTTTCTCGGCCCACCTATTCCTCTTCTTTTTTTCTTTCTGCCATTAGAACCGCATTTTTTGTATTCAGTTCTGTTTTCTAATAAAGCTTGTATATATATATATATATATATATATATATATATATATATATATATATATATATACACAAGATCATCTACTTATTTACCTTTAGTCCTTCAAAGGTAATCCTAAGGTAAAGTGCAAATGGTCCCCGGAAGATTGTTGAGGCGCTACAGGGGTATCGGGTGCAAGGGTACTATCGCTGTCCTATCCAGCAAACGAACCAATATCTTCTGCTTCTTTGAAACAATAGCTTTTTATAGGCGAGGTAGAGGCAGGCCATCTCTATCTCCCGCCTTTATCCAATATTCCCAGGTTCTCTCACCTCGGGTTTATCTTTAATAAGCTGTTCCCTTATCGTATAAACTCTTTCAGCCAGTCCTGAGGAGATCTCGTATCGATAGTATATACACAGCCACCAAAAAAAAATCGATATAAAGTTTAAGGAACCTTAACCCCCTTCTAAAGCAATTTAGGACATATTATCTCGATTGAAAAGAAGTTAAAAATAGTTAAAAGTTAAAAAAAAAAAAAATACATAGAATAATAATGAGGCATACCGACTCTGAAGGCTCGAAGCCGGCATCATTACAAACAACCGTCCATGAACGCCTCGACCTACTAATTTATTCGATACTAAGACCAAAAACTTTGTGACGATATAATTTCATTTATATTATCCGGATGTTTGCTATGTGATTGATCAATAGTAGAGCGCTGAGTTTTCGAAGGTGTGAAGGATAATTTATTTAATCTGTTATCAGCTGGGGATGGGCTCTATTGGGTCCTCGGACTATCCTTTGGCTCATCCAGTCTTTACAAAGTGGGTACCCTTAGTAGGAAGAAATCTTAGTGTTTGAGCGTAATCTTGGACCAATCATCTGTCTGCACAACCGTAATCCTAGAAAAAGTACTATTCTTAGTCTCTACTACGTACTGAACCCAAGATTCTTAATGGTTTTCGTAGTTCTTTAGCTATCGAGGTTCTTACACTACTAACGCGAAATGTCTTGATGCTGAATAAGATTTCGACATATGACAAAGAAGCATCTGTGAATTATTTGATTAGCCTCTTTAAAGTGGATACCCTTTAATCGGGGGATAAACCTAGCGGTTGAGCGTGATCCAGGACTTCCATATTTACCGCTCTGGACAACCGTTGTCCTATGAAAAGTTCATTATCTGGCATCATACCCTCGCTGCGTTTATTTCTCCTTTTTTCTCTTTCTCTGTCTCTCTATCGCTCTCTTTATATACCTATGTTTATACAGATACATATGTGCATATAGACACACTTTTTATTATTATATATTCCTTATCACACTTAATAATTATATAACGTAATAAGTATATTACACGTAATAAGTATATAAAATTCATCTCAAGTATTGAGGATAATTAAATTCAAAATGAACTTTTTCGAGAGGATTAGTCAGAAGAATGAATAATAATGATGAATAATTCATCTTATAAATTGCCCTTGTAATAAATATTTAAATAAAACTGAGAGATCCTTGAAGATTAATAGACCAGGTGAGAGAAGGGAGGGAATTAATGAGAGAAAGACTGGAAGATAGAGGCAGGCCTGTTACTAACCTGAGTCAATTTATTAGAGTGCTTTATAAATGGTGTTGTACCTGAAATATAATACCTGAAGTATAATACTACATCCTGCCTTTTATAATATCTCTTCCTGGTCAGTGGCCTAACTTCAGGAGGTTTGTCCAATCTCGAGGATTTATATCACGTCATGGGAGAGAGTGATGAAGAAAATCGGATTAGTAAAGTCTCCACCAACTTTCTTATTATTATCTTCTTAACCTAACTCTGGTGTGTCGCTATGGTTTGTTCCATCATCCTGTCAAAAGTTTGAAGTATATTTTTTTTCCGTTCCAACTAGAATCAGCGAACTGTTAGACGTTTGTTCCAACAAAACAGTCGCCAATTGTGACGACCGGTTTACGTTGTCTCCTGCTTTTCAAATGTGTATAAACTTTTCTTTTTTATATCGAAATGCTGCTGAACGATTATTGAAGATAATTACATAAACTTGATTTGTATTAATTAATTAAGAAATTATATAACAGGCCTGATGTGTGTACTATTATTTCTGTACGCATTTGTTATTCTTAAGGGGCCTGGTCCTAGAATATAACAATAATTTCTATTCTGTTCTATTCCAAGTAGCAGGAAGCTCAACTTCAAAATCTTAACGATAATACCCAATTCCCCTGAAATACTAATATCTCTTGAGATTGGTCCTTTCAGTAGGTATCGCCAAGGGTTAGCACCCCTAAGGACTAGCGTAATAAATTAGGTCAGATCTGATTTCCTCTTGTTCTGGGTAATCCTGGTATGTCTGGACCGCTGTTCATAATATTATCGAAAGCCGTTTGGAAGATGATATTGTTAAAAATTTATTATTTCATAATATAATTATTCACTAATTATTAATAATGAAAGTTATATATTTGTCATTGCATATTAGTCCCCCTTTGATTCATGGTGAATAAGATAGACGTATTAGAAAAATCGGTGACAAAAGAAAGGAACATCTAGAGGAAAATACTTGGCTCTAAGGGATGTTATGAGGAACAGGAGTGCAGTATTTGACCACTTGCTGACAATAAAAACCATAAGATTGACTATCAGGATTTTTATTTATTTTAATGAAATTAAGATCAAAAGAGTCTGCATGGTCGAAGAGTGAGAGAAAAATTTGAAAGAGATAAAGGTTACATGGGAGGATATTTTGGAATGTAATCGTTTCAAGATGAAACTAAATGCTCACTAAGGTTTTCAGGAAAAACCAAAGTTGAAAACGTGGAAGAAATGAACGGAAGAAAGAATGGAGTGACACAGGCAAAAAACAAAACACTGTTGAAATGAAGTTTCCGTTCGTTGTGAATACAAAAAAAAAAAAAAAATAGGCTGGTATGTTTATATATAAAACCCCCTAAGAATTTAGACTAATATTCCATCACGGCAAAAATTGATGAACCAGAAGGCAAAATTATATATAATGTCCTTGAAATCTGTACCACTATAAAGAATAAAGGGACTTGGTTTTCGGACATTGGGGACTTGATTTTTTTTAGAACGTTCGTGCAAGGAAGTGATTTGTCCGAGGTTTTCACTAGATACCCCCCTTGTATGAAACGCGATTGAAAATAAGCAAACCAAAAAAAAATATGATAAAAAAAGGAAAGTTAAAAAAACAAAACAAATTAAATTAAGAAAAAAAAAATTAACTGGAATAAGACGCTACCCGGCAAGTCGTCCTCGGACAGTTTGCCAATAAAGAAAGGAAATAAAATTAGGCAAGGAAAGAAAACTGTCTTACCGAATCTTGCCAAAATCTCCTCTCCTGACTGACGTTCGTCGCGGTGACGAACGTCAAATGCCGGTCCTCTCAATTCGGTATTATTCGTTAGGAAAAGGCGTAGTAGAACAAGGGGGGGGGGTGAGCAGAGGTGAAAACATGCGGTGAGTAAAAGCGGAGACCAACAGGTTTAGGAGGCGGTAAACAAATACCCTGGGTAGGAGGTTTTAATCATGTTGAACTGTAAACAAGCGCGCACTCGGAATTATATTACAGTATAATTAGAACTCAATGGAGCGGAGTGGCTCAGTGGTAGAGCACTGAGTTGCCATGCCGGAAAACCTGGTTCAAATCCCGCTGCAGGCCATGACTTTTATTTAGTCTGTTTGCAGCGGGAATTGGATCATATAGGATCTAGGACCCTCCTAGGGCCACCCAGCCCAAAATAAGGGGGGAAAATTGGGTAGTTGAGCGTGACAAGTCACCTCCTTGCAGAACCGTTGTCCATGAAACAGCACAGTCTCTACCATGTACTGAACCCCAGACCCTTCATGGGTTGTAGTGGTACAGGTTTTTTTTTTTTTTTTAATTAGAACTAAACACCTCCACTTTAGAGTACAGACTTTATAGAGGTCGGGTGAATCCACGATGGGTAGATCCCATAGAGAACCTGTTAACAGATTAAATAATTCATTGGCCCGGATTTGAGCCCGGAACATTCATCATATCAGCTCGAGCACTCTACACGCTGAGCGGATGAACTCAGATGCCATGGCACGTTACTATCTCCGCATTCAAGATTCGATCGAATCTTGTTGTGCCATATATATTATTTATTATGTCATTGACACTTTGGTCGAATTATTTATGTGGATTGATCCGAGGGCTCACGTAGCATCCATAATATATAAAGGAGGCATCATTCAGTAGAGTAAAAGGTTACTGTTGAGTTTGACTTCTTTGACAGAGCCACCTCCTTGTACATCTGTTGATATCAAGCAACCTCAATAATCTATAGACTTATAATAATAATAACCTATTAAAACGAAATAGTAAACATTTTCTGTTCTTTAGTACGTTTAGAAAATGTAAATCAATAATAAAATAAAAAGTCATTATTAATTCATTTTGTTTTTAAATATTCTCAACATTTCCTTAAAAAAAAAGAACTGTATCACTACAACACACACTCTGGGGTTCAGTACATGGTAGAGACTGTACAGTTTCATGGACAACTGTTCTGCAAGGAGGTAACTTCTCCTAGATCACACTGAACCGCCAGATTTTCCCACCTTATTTTGGGTACCATATTGTTATAACATTTTATAGAGGCTGGGTGAGCCTCAGGAGGGTCCTAGATCCCATATGATCCATATGCAAACAGACTAAATAAAATTGTGGCCTGGAGCGGGGTTTGAACCAGGATTTCTGGCATGGCAACTCAGCGCTCGACCACTGAGCCACTCCGCTCGAAACATTTCCTAATTTATTATAATTAGTACAAATAACCTATATGATTTCCATAGTGATTCCTAATTATAATATAATTGACAAATTATGTATCGATAACGAAGTCAAAAAAGAAGAAGTAAAAAAAAAACAACAACTGGTTAGTAATCATTTTTGATGGCCTCGTTATCGATACATGTTGGAAGGAGGGGACTCTTTGGTCAAACCATACATTTTGTAGGACAAATATTTTTTCAAATAATTTAGATAATTATCTAGAGATTTAACAAAAAAAAACCAGTTAGTAATAATTTTTTGAGAATCATCAAATCGACATATTTTATCCTTGCTACCTCTGTTAGCTACCACAATCGAGAATTTTCGCACAGGAAATTGTTGAGCGTCTCATCGAAACGAAGCTATTCAAGAAGATTGAGCTTGATACTAATCAAGTGTAATAATGGACCATGGATTCTGGACTATTTAGCTCGTATTTCTCAATATCACTATTGTTATTAATTATTATTATATTTTTAAGTACGTAGTAGACACTGTAATGTTTTTCGGACAACGGTTTTACAGGAAGTTTGTTTGTCCTAGATCACGTTTGACCACCGAATTTCCCCTTCGTTTTGGGTACCCACTTTATAGAGGCTGTATGAGCCCTAGTATGGTCCTAGATCCCATAAATCCCATCTCTGGCCCATAACATATTAAATAAAATCTGCCTTTATAGTGATTTGGGCCCAGGACCTTTAGGCTCGTTAACTTAACAACGCTGTTTCATATAATATTAATTATACAATGTTTAATTTGAAAACGCAAAAAATAAAAAAAGATAGGATTAACTTTAAATAGAAAGGACTCATACAATAAAAAAAAAATCTCTTTATTTCATTACAGATTGATTTGTAATTAAAATAACCAGAATCATATATCTACATTCCTTTTATTAAAGCTTTATTGGCATTTAAATGAGTTTTATATGTAAATTGAGAATTTTATCGCCATCCTTCAAATGGATATTTCCATATCATTCGCTCCCATATCAATAACTGACATAAAGTTTCATTTTATTTTCAACATCGCTTATTAAAACCTAGCGCAATAAAATAAGATAAAATAAAAATTCACTGGTAGTTATGAAAAAGGCCATATTATCCTGAATAATTGAATCGATAAAAACTATTTACGCTATATTAAACTACATAAATTATAATGTTATATTAAAATATGGAAAAAGGGAAAGACCAACAGAGACATTAAACAAATGTTAATAAATTAATGGAAAAATACCAACAATAAACCTTAAGTCTCTAAACTAAAGCAGGAAATTGAAAATTATTTTATTATGTTTTCCTGCTGTGTTTTTTTGGAGTTTGGTGAGTTTAGAATAGAATAGAATAGACTAGAAAACAAACTTTATTCTGGGACCAAGTCCCTTTAGAATAACAATAATGAACAAATAAAATAAACATAATATTCATCTGGCCAGAAGGCTACATAATAATGTTTATATTGATGTTTCAAATTCTGGAGTATTTATCAGCTGTTTATATCTAACCTTAGCCAGCTGGGAATCTAGTAACCTTCCCTATGATTCAGTAGTTGCATTTGAGCCTTGGAGGTGGTGGGATGTGTGTGTTTTGGGTGCTTTATTCATGGTTTGCTTTGCTGTTATTCTCTTTCTGCCCTGAGGATACCTGAATAGGCGAAATATTGGACAGGTATTTTAAATTTCCTGCTTTATTTTAGAGACTTAAGGTTTTTAATGGAATTTTTCCACTAATTTATTAATAGTTATATTACAATTTTTTGGATTTGTGTAATACCTCAACGCGGGCTTAATCAGGACATATGCTACAAAAATAGATCGTATCAATGAGAATCAAATGTGCAGCAAATCTTACATCAATTACATTAAAGTACTTTGGAATATTCAAGGATTTTTTTATGCTGTTACATTCTTTTATTAATTTAACAATGACTATTTCATACATATTTTTTTTAGTTTTTAATTGTCACAATCTACCAGCGGGAACCACTTGTCGGACGCTTTCCATGGTACTAAGCGATTGAAGCAGGGTTGTATCATGCCACCCACTCTCTTCAAGATATACCTTAACGATCCTGTGAAAACATGGTAAGGCAGTGTGGGATGTTGGGCCGTTCATTAATGACGAACACCTACTGTCCTCGTTCTTCGCAGAAGACCAGGTTGTGTTTGCGAGGCGGAAGCTCTCTCTACCTTGAAATAATGGTGTATGACCTAAAGATGTGCTATGAAACGGCGGGCTTAAAAATTAATTGAAGATACTGATACTTGTCCGCTTCTGATCGACAGAGAGGCCGGGGTAAATAAGTAAATGTATTCAAGTACCAGGGTCTTATTTGGATGCTACCGGGTCTTCCGAGCATGAGGCCAGAAGAAATACTATGAGCCCCCGTCTGTACTCAAACGTCCAGGCGGTTGAGATAGATTTCTTGAAATGTCTCCATGTCACCACGCTTGATAAAGTTAGAAACGAAGAAGTTCGACAGAGGATGGATGTTATTATATCTACAAAAGAAATGATCGGGCACGCAGTGTAAGTTGGTATGGTCCAGTGAAGAGAATTGCATTTGAATGTTGGCCAAACCGACTCCTGGATCGGGTTCTACCAGGTAGAGAGGACGCGGACGGCTTTTTCATGGTTGAGGTTTAAATTGATAATTAGCGACTTCTATATATTTTTAAAATATTCATACAGTATTTTTAATGTTATTCCATAATAACTGGAAAAAAACATGTGTAATCTTTGAAAGGTGAACATTTTACAATGCTGTTTTTTTTAAAAATAAACAAACCAAATATTTACCAGAATTAAAACAAAAAAACTTTTATAAATACTGGAAAAGTCATCAGCGCTTGGTGTTTAAACTTCCCTGTTTCAATGTTTTAACAATTTCCATGCTGGAATATTAACACAGCATGTTAAATGAATTTCACGGCTTGTAGTTTTAACTTCCGGGTGAAATTTCAGTTCCTCATTCTCTTGCATTATGGAAATCCGTGGAAAGCCAAACGGCTTTAATAATGAGAGAGTGTCCACTGTTTTGTCTCGCTAAGCTTTTTAAAATCCTTCGCTGCTCCTAAATGATAAATAATATAAATGGTTTTTGGTTAAAATCGTGACACAGGAAGTGATAAATATTTTAATCAAATTAATTTTTGACTTAAGCTTTAAACAAATATATTTAAATATAATTTTATTTTTTTATTTTTAATATTTAAACAGTAATATTTCAATAGAGAAATTATTGTTTGTACATTAAACGTCACTTTAAGCTGCTATTCGGACGATGCTACTCTCTAAGCTCTAAATTTCGCCTGTCCAGGTTTAATTAGGATAGGGATTTTTAACGAGTACCTGACATCGCACATGCTCGGGACCCCCGTTTAACGTCCCTTCAGAAGGACATCGTAACCAAGGATCTTATACTAACCTTAAAAAATCCTAGGGCCACCTGCCGGACTACGATCCCGCGATCTTGGGCTTAGTAGTTTGTAATAACAACCAAAAGTTCACAAGTCGCCACGAATAGAGAAGTTATTCATTAACTATAAACCACATTTTAAGGGAGTCACGCATATCGATATTTTCTAATTAATAGCCATAATATTTATTTCCCTACCTCGGAGATATAGGACACCATTTCCCAAAACAGGCAATATTTTAGATAAATTGTCATAAATAAATACTATAATCAATACTACCAATAACAATGTAAACAAATTTCTTCTAGCTGCTTTTATAAGTAACGATGAAACAAATTTTAATAGTTCAAAGTAATGGAAAACTGGCTCTCCTGAACGAATACGAAAATTACTAAAATGTGATATGGTGTCTTTTTTCTCCGGTGATACAGATATTAATTATATGTTTAGCTGTGTTCTGTAATTGAATAATTAGGTTATATATATATATATATATATATATATATATATATATATATATATATATATATATATATACTTTTTTAATTGGCTCAGAAACATCTGTTTTTGATCCTCCAAATTTCAAATTTTTAATACTTATCTTGCATGGATTTGAAAAATTAAAGTCCCAAAACAGAAGTAAAACAATATATTTAAACACATACAATATTATATAAATATATATATACATTAAATTTTTATATAATATTGTTTATACATTATTGTGTATAATGGGGTGTTCAACAAAAATGACCGTTTCATCTTTCCCATGGAGAGAAGATGGCGACTAACAGTATTTTTCGACACACCACACTCCCTGGCAAGTTCGAGAGTACTTGTGGACGGATTTGACTCAAGAGCTTCCTTCAGAACCTCATCAATATCCATTAATGGTCGCCCGGAGCCCTTCTTCCTTTCCAACGTCGTATCTCCACTGCTAAATTTTTCAAACCAACACCGAGCAGTGCGCTGGTCAAGGACACCTTCCCTCCATATTTAATAATTTCACGAGTTGCTTCAGCGGCTGTGAATTTTTTTTCCTAGTAATGCCTTAAAATTACGAGAATTTCAACACTGTCATGTTTCTTCTTCGAAATAAATAACTAAACTGAGGCTTTTTTTGAAGAAGTCCAGTGTTAGTAAATAAGCTTAGAGAATGCTCTAAAGGGATTATTAAGTGTTGGTAAATAATAAATAGCATTGAAATATTTACAGACTTATGAACTCTGGAATTTGATAAAACGGTCATTTTTTTTTATACAACCCATTATATCATATATTTTTGTTTTAATTATTATCAGCTGTTTTTGTTTTAGGTGATTATTTAGACTTCGTTATAACCGTTTTATATTGTCGGTACCACCTCATTACCAACGCCCTGTCTTTTAATTTGTTTTATTAATTTATATAATATTTAATATTTCAGTAATATATAGGCTTTTGTCTGAATTAAAAAATAAGATAGTTAATTAATTTAACTCTCTGCTTTATTAATATAAATAGAAGTCTAGGGCAATCACAAAGAATCATTCAGTGTTGCGGGTACTGTATTTCGTACGCCTTGTCTTTTTGTATTAAAGGCAAATTTTTTTAAAGATAATATAGAGAATACATGAACAATTATATATATCATAAATAAATAAGAATAAATAAATAGCACAACCATTATAATAAAGCACATCTCTACTTCTCCGTCGAAAGAGCCTATTTATTTTTTAAAAAATATGTACGGAAAAACATTAAAATTCTGTGTATCCTAAAATAATTCTATAAACCAAATTTTTTTATTTTTTTTATTTTATTTTATTTAATTCAATGATATTTACAACTATAATGGTATTATATCAAGTAAATGTGCAAAAATGTAGAATATGACATGAAAACACTTGTGAGAAACTACCCATCGATAGCACTCCAATAAAGTTCTATAGTAGATGATCTCGAGGCCATCTTCTTTTCAGGCGCCTCGGAGGGTTATCAGGAATAGTATGGGAAGCAAGCTGAGAGACTAGCGGATTCAAGTGCGTATGGAGCTTGTTATGGAAGGATAGGTATCTAGTTTGGGCCAAATCAGTAACATATGGGATATTAAGATCATGATGGATGAGTTTGTTTGTGACATAATAAGGAGCATTGAGGATTTTACGAAGGATTTTGGATTGCAAGGATTGGATACGAGATGAATTGGATGGTTTAGTAGAGCCCCAAAGCTCAACTCCGTATGCCCAAATAGGTCTGATGACTGTCATGTAAATAAGTCTTTTGTAATTAGCTTTTGTAGCTTAGAGCGTTTGTCCAGTAAGCGTTGAAGTAGGCGAAAACGTCGAGCAGTTTCTTGTCTTTTCAGTCTTGTATGAGGATTCCAAGTGAGACGTTTATCCAGATGGAGTCCTAGGTAACGTATCTGTTAAACCAAATTAAAAATCAATTATTGACACAATCATGTAATTATTGTAACAAAAATAAATCTATATGTATCCAAATATATAAAACATAAATACATAAGAAAAGCTCAAATACAAAAATATAGAACAAGTAATAAAAGTAAAATACATCAAACAAATAAAAGAGAAAGCAAAAACACAGAAGAAAAAGGCCATCATAAAAAGCAAGGAGAAAGATAGCCATAGAATCAAGGGTCCTGGATTGTTTTTACCCCACTAATGTCTTAACAATTAATTTATGGGTTTTCTTCGAGCTTCTTCTATTCCAGAATAGGGAGCTGAATTGATACGCTTAAGATACCGGGTTCGTATCCGGCTGTGACTAATACCAGCAGATTATTTGTGCTGTTATTTTTTGGCTACTGTGTTTTCCTATTCGCGATATCTAAGGATTTGAATTAGTTTAAAACTATGGGAAAACGGACAAATGTTTTTATCTCTTAACACTTAGCGAAGAGTGCTATTTTAACGCTATCCGGTTCCGGTTGGCTCTACAGACCTTGTAGATCTTTCGCCGCCTTTACCAGCCTTCTCCAGCTCTGTCTATCCTGGGCCGCTGATTTCCAGTCTGCTACATGTAGCTCCGCAGCATCTTTGTTGACCCTGTCAATCCATCTGGTCTTTGGTCTCCCACGTGGTCTCTTGCCAACTATTCCGGCATTCATAGTTGTGTAGAGGCGTCCTGACGGATCACTTCGAGCTACATGCCCCGCCCATCTTAGCCTTCTTGCTCTCATATCCTGAGATATCGCCTGACCAGTTTCCGTGTGCAATTCTTTATTGCTCCTTCTCCTCCATGAGTTAAGAGTCTCATCCCATACCGCTCCTGTTATCGTGCGAAGTATTTTTCTTTCGCATCTCTCGATTTTGCTTTCTAGGGTGCTGGTGAGAGCCCACGTTTCACAGCCGTATATCAGAATCGGCTTTATTACAGCATTATACACCCTTAATTTTAAATTCCTAGAGATACTTCGGGATTTCAATACTCTTGAAAGAGCGAAGCATGCTCTATTTGCACTTGTTATACGCTGGTCTATCTCAGTCAGTAGGGCATTAGTTGAGGTTATTGTGGAGCCGAGGTATTTGAAGGTATCTACTTTCGGGAACGATTTGCGATCCACGCAGATGCTGTTTCTGGGGTGGACTTTACGGCTTACTATCATATATTTTGTTTTTTCCTCATTTACCTGTAAGCCGATTTGGTTTGCCTCTTTCATAAGCACCTTAGCGAGTCTCTCGATATCCCTTTCATTACTTCCGAGGACTACTATGTCATCGGCGTATGCAAGAATTTTATGTACCTTCCCGACGTGCACCCCACCGTTCTCTCTTGATGTTGCTCTTATCACCTTTTCAAGGGCTATATTGAACAGTAAAGGTGAGAGTCCGTCTCCCTGCCTCAAGCCAGTTCCAACTTCAAAGGCCTCAGACACATCTCCCTGTATCAGGACTCTGCATCGGGGGTCGTCTGCACACGCCTTCGTCAATCTCACCAACTTCCCGGGAATACCCAGCTCAGTCATGATCTTCCATAAACAGCTTCTGTCCAAGGAATCGTATGCTGCTTTGAAATCCACGAATAACGCGTGTACATCTTGATCTACTTCCCATCGTTTTTCGAGTACCTGTTTCAGAATGAATATCTGGTCTAGCGTACTCCTTCCTCTTCTGAATCCTGCTTGCTGGTCGCCTGCCGTGTTTTCATAATACGGATATATTCGATTATGCAGTATGTTGGTCATTACCTTATAGACAACAGGAAGGAGAGTTATGCCTCTGTAATTCCCACACTCGTATATGGACCCCTTTTTTAGGATAGGGCATATTAGACCTGTTTTCCAAGCCTCTGGTATTTTCTCTTTCTCCCATATCTTCTGGATTAGATCTAATAGTTTGGCTCTTATGGTTTCTCCTCCATCTTTGAACAACTCTGATGGAAGATTGTCCAATCCAGGAGCCTTTCTTCTTTTAAGCCTGTCGATTGCTATTTCTAAGTCCAGAATGTCAGGTTTTTCAACCTCTTGTGGGTCAAGATCCTCCTCGTGGTCCATGTCCTCTTCGTCCGTGTGTTCTACTTGGTTTAGAAGTTTCTGGAAATGTTCTCTCCAGATATTTAATACTTCTACTTTGGATGCCGTCAGTTTTCCATCTTTCCCTCGCATTTGAGTGCTTCTAGCTCTAAATCCAGCCCTTTCCTTCCTGATATCTCCGTATAGTTCGCTTATATTTCCAGCCTGCCAGTTATCCTCAATATTTTTTAGTTTTTCCTTGAGGAATTCTCTTTTCGCTTTTCTTATTATTTTATTTGCTTTCGTCCTAGAAGCTGAGTATCTTTCTAGTGTAGCTGGATCAGCTTTGACTGCGTAGAGAACCTTTGATCTTCTTCTTTCTTCGACTGCTTTTTCACATTCCTCCGTGAACCATATTTTGGGTTTCCGTTTTTCCCGAATCCCTATTATTTCCTTTGCTGTTTCTTTTAACTTGGACTCTATTGTCTCCCAATGTTGATCAATTGTGAGATTCTCTAAGTCTAAGGGTTCAAATTTATTTTTCAGCTCGATTTGGAATTTGTCTTTTAGCACAGGGTTTTTCAGGTTTTGGACTTCAAACTTTCTTCTTTCCATTCGGTACCCTATTTTATGGATTTGTTTCAGTCTCTGACATACTTTGATCCTGATCAGAGAATGGTCCGTATCACAGTCTGCTCCACGATAGCTTCTTACGTCTTGTATAGAGCTACGATGTCTCTTATCTATCAGCACGTGGTCAATTTGGTTTCTAGCCCCTTTCGGGCTAACCCATGTATATTTGTGGATGTCCTTGTGTGGGAACATCGTGCTACTAACCACTAATCCCTTGCTTGCTGCCAGACTAATACATCGCACTCCATTGTCATTACTTGTTTTGTGGAGACTTTGGCTCCCGATAACGGGCCTAAAATGTGATTCACGACCTATTTTAGCGTTGAAGTCTCCTATAACTAATTTTATGTCATGCTTTTGAGACTGGTCCACTGCATTTTCTAGCTGATCGTAGAACTCGTCCTTCACCTCATCATCCTTGTCTTCTGTTGGTGCATATACGTTGATAATCGTGGTGTTAAACCATCGACCTCTGATTCGTAGAACACTAATTCTTTCATTAATCGGGGTGAAGTTAATCACTGATTTCCTTGCAGCTGGGCTAACTATAAACCCAGTGCCAGCTGTACCGTTTTTTGGTGTTTCTTCCGGTGTGAAACATTGTGTGACCATCAATTTTGGTTTCTCCACCTTCTGGCCATCTTACCTCCTGTATTGCTGTTATTGGTATATTGTACTTTTTGACTTCGTTAACTACCATTTGTGCGGCACCTGGTCTGTATAGACTCCGAATGTTCCATGATCCAATGTAAAGTCCGTTACACAAAGCCGGGGTCTTTGCCATGCTGAGTCTGTCCGATTTTCCGAGGCTGCTATTAGGTTTCAAAATAATTATTTTTTTACGGGGTAGGGTTATTGACCCTATGCCCAACCCCCAACCTGAAGGACCAGTGGCTGATTGCAGTCAGAAGACTGGGCGATGGGGCCGCCAACTCCCTACGCCAGTATTTTTAACGCTATTTATATTTTAAAATTTTAAAAATATATATTTTAAATTTTATTATGAAATAATAATAATCATTAATAAATTTATAGGGAAACAACAGACTTAGAAACTGACGTTAGGGCGGGAAGGCTAAGGTTCTATGGACACATAATGAGGATGAATCCTGAAAGGCTGAACTATAAAATTTTTCACTGAATCCACTGTCACAAAAATCAAACGGGATATTTCAAACAACTTAGTGATGATATGGACCAAGTGAGGCTAACAGACCGAGATGAATACAGAAGGACGCTTCAAGGAAATAAAGGTTCTTGTGGGAAAAAAGGGCCTTGCGTGGTCTGAGGAGAGAAAACTTAGGCACGCAAAGGATGAAGGACATTTGGGAAAAGATGAAGCACTAGTTGTGATATTCACATGGTCTTAAAGGCCTTTTCGTGAAAAAATCATTGACATTATTTAAAAGAATAAACGTTTAATTTTTAGATCCAAAAAGATTTATTCCAATTTCAAAAATAACAGCCCATTTAATCTATTAACACCCATACATAAACCCTGTGGGATATTCAGACCCTCCTGGGGCTCATCCAACCTCGATAAGTGGATATTTTAGACAAAAAAGATGGCAATTGAGGTTAAGCTGGGACAAGCACCTGGGCAAAACCGTTGTTTTAGAAACTGTACAATCTCTATCATGTACTGAATCAAAGAATCATCATGGGTTCTAATGACATCTATTTTTTTTCTATTCTTGATTTAACAATTGCTGCTGGCAAGTCTGTTAGGGCCCGGAGATTGATCGTACGGGATCTAGAACACACTTGGTTTGTTCAACCAGGCTCTATAAAGTGGGTACCCAAAATAAGGGGGGGGGGGTATCTGGTGATTGAGCGTGATCTAGGACAAATAACTTACCTGCACAATAGTGCAGTCTCTACGACTTCCTGAACCCAAGACCCTCCATAATATAACATCATTTAGGTTGTGGAGCTCATTGAGTCTTAGGTTGTTTTTTTTTTAATATTTTGTTGGCCTTTGTTAAACTACTACTGCGAAATATGTTAACGGTGAATTAGATTTTCGTCAAAAGACAAAGAAGCACCTTTAGAATTATTTGATTAGCCAACTGTTTGGTGGCATGGCCCTCATTGCTTGTTGGGACTTGTTATGACTTGTCAGGAACTTTCTCGGAGTGAGTTAGATTCAACTCCATCATCCCCTCACTCTCTCACTCGCTCTCTCTTCCTCGTAGGCGTTGAGAAGTGCGTTCACCTCCCCCAGATGTGACGGGTGTGGTTAAGGAGTGCTTCGACGAATCTAGAGGGCTGTGGTTAGGGGTTGTTGGGGTGGCTGTAATTTCCGGTACACCTGATTGCCACTTCCGGTTGCTTACTCCCCACAACAGTTGTCACCGCAGAACATCAGGATGTCATTTAGGTGATTTATCTTTTATTGGGATCTTCTTTTGCAGATATAGCGACTTTTGAAGATTGTTGACCTATTTTATGAAGAAATTGATCAATGATAGTATAATGACAATAATTATCACTATATCAGGATCCCCGGTGAATAAGTGGTTAAGTCGAACTTATAGTTAAAACTGTACTGAGGGAAGCGGATGAGTCTCATTCTCGTCATTTTTGGGTTCAAATCTAATTGTGATATAAGAAATAACGCTGGCCAATGCCTGAAAAGAAACTCATTTCGTAGAAAATATGACTTAACCACTTATTCCTCAGGGGTATAGCTATAATATTTTGACAGCTATGTGAAGGACCTCAAGACGATTCTCGGACATAAACGATTTTCTCTGTGTTATTCTCGTAGTTTTTGGCATTTTATATAAATTCTAGCAGTAATAATCGCATCGGATCCGGATGACGTGAGCCATATGATGAGGAAGTTGCTGGGCACATATTCCAGATGGGGGCTGAAAATCAGTAAAAATAAAACAGAGTATATGGTTTTCAACGCTCCAAATTTACCACTTGAAATCGCTCACTGGACGCTCAATGCTTGCAAACAGTTCAAGTACTTCGGATGCTGGCTCTCTTCTGGAGGAGGTGGTGAGGGTTACATCGGACATAAAGTAAACATGGGGAAAAAAATAATAAGTTTGATAAATTCCACCCTATGGAGTAAGGAAATAAGATTGGAAACTAAAATGAAGATCTACCATTCCTTCGTAGAGAGCGTAGCCACTTACGGATCAGAGGTTTGGATACTCACGAATAAGGCGGAGAATAAGTTGCTTTCCATGGAAATGAATTTGTGGAGAAGAAGCTGTGGTATATCGAGAACCAAGCGGGTCACAAACCCAGCAATCAGAGACAAGGTCGGATGTCAAAAGAACATCCTTCACCAGAACTAAAAGGTTAAAGTGGTATGGGCACTTAATGCGGATGGACGAAAACCGCTGGCCAAAGAAAATTCAAAACTATATACAACCTGAAAGAAGAAAGCGTGGACGACCGAAAAGGAAATGGATGGAGGATGTAGAGGAGTGGATGGGAGCCAGAGGCCTCCGTGAGGGGGATTGGATCGACAGGGAGCGGTGGCTTTGGGCTATTGGGGATATGGCTCCTTAAGTTGTGAAAAACCCCAGGAAAAAAAAAATATAAATGCTAGCAATAACTCCTTTCATACCCAAGGATTGACTTAGCCCACTTGTATACACTACGAAAATAACACTAGTCCGCTTCCTAAAGTATATGAAACTCATTTTGCAGAAAATTCGACTTATCCACTTACTCCCCGGAACTGTATATATTACTATTATTTATTTCTTCTTTATTTTTTTTTTTACGATTTTGTCCGTCTAAGTTCTGCACTTTTATCTTCTCTTATACTACAAGGTCCTTAATGTATTTTCTTAATACATTAAGGACCTTGTTATTTCCTGATACATCTGACTGGGGTATCCTTAATCCGGAAGTACGCGTCCCTTTATATTGTTTACATATTTAATTATCCCGTTCATATTTTATGAATGTTGTTTTTATTTATGTTGCATGTTTTGTATGTCACACTAAATAATAAGTTATATACATCAGGAAGTTTAACTTTTATTAATATATAAAAGAAACAGCTCAAAAAGAGATAAAATATTTGTTAGGATACGAGTGAAAAAAAAAATCAGAACAAAAAGCCTCTATACACTCGCTTCTTGATAATGATCTTTTTTCCCTGAAGTTTTACTCTTTATTTCACATGTTTAATGTATTTTTTTTTTTACCATCCTTTCCATTTTTTTTTAATGTTTCGTGTTCGTGTATATTTTTCATTTTAATCACCTGCTTTTATTCAACGTTTCGTAGCTGTTGTCCAGTAATCTTCCTTATGGTTCTAATGTTTGGGCATTTTTTTTTATTTTTATGAGATACTGTTTCTGTTTTGCTCTATTTAGATTGTGATGTAGAAATGACAAAAACTCAGAAAGAGACATGACATAATAATTAGAAATGCAACGCCTTATGTCATTGAAATGCTGGAAAAAAACTAGCCAGCCAATTCGGTTATTATCAGAATATTCACCAAAAAATAAATAAATTTCATCAAAGAATATTAGGTGCAGCACATGTCACATCAAGAGTCAAAGCAGGCTCATCCAAAATTGACAGCAACCTCACCCGAAGGCGTTCAATAAAAACTCTTGAACGAAGGGACTTAAGGCTTCGCTTGCTGGGGATTCCTAAGGTCCCACCAGTGGATGTTGACAAATTAAATAATTTTTCATCAACTAGATTTGAATCCACGACCTTCTGCGCTCTAAACACTGAACAACCTCCCTTATTTTTGACACCCCCCCCCAAAAAAAGGGTATTACAAGTGTTTTCTATATTATCTAACAGCTGTTGATATATATTCTCTGAAAATGTTTTTTTTTTTAGTAAAACGTATACAAGGCGTAGGTTATTCAGTACCCGCAACACGCGATTCGAAGCAGGCTTAAACGACTAAAATCGCGAATGCTTATAGTAATTAAACAGAGGCTTATATTAATTCATTTTATTTTTTAATTCATACAAAAGCTTTTATATTACTGAAACATCATATATTATATATTTTAATACAACTTAGTCACGGGGTTGGTATTACAATTCCTGCTACGCAAATGGCGGGTTCAAACGATTGTCGTAGACGAATGCTTACAAATAATAGACTTATAAATTAATTAATTATAAATTTATACAGTAAGAAACTGTTGGCCGTTTTAGACTACTTCAACAGTTAATAGACAAACGCACTAAGCTTCCTACTGATAACGAAAGACTCATATACATGACCTTTGTTGTTCGTTAATAACGTCACATTATGCTGCTATGGCTAATCGGACGATGCTGCAGTGTGAGCTCTAAAGCTTGCCTATCCAGGTTTAATTGGGATAGCGAGTACCTGACATCGTAAACGCTCGGGACCACCGTTTGACTTCCATTCCGAAGGACGGCGTAAATAAGGATTTTTTACTCCCTTAAAAAAAATCCTAGGGCCAACTGCCGGGCTACGAACCCGCGATCTTGGGCTTAGTGATTTGTACGCTAACCACTAGACCATAGGTTGCCCCTATATACATGGCCTTTATAAAACCTATTTGGACTTGCGGAGTAGAGCTTTGGGGCTCCGCTAAGCCATCGAATTCCTCTTGTATCCAATCTTTCCAATACAAAATTATTCGTCAAATCCTCAATGCTCCTTACTTTGTTCAATGTCATCCATAATGACCTCAATGTCCTGTTTATTGCTGATTTGGCCCGAACTCGATATCAATCCTTTCATGACAAACTTTATAACCACTCAAACCCACTAGTTTCCGAACAAGCAACCTCTCCAATTCATGATAATCCTCCGAGGCTTCTGAAAAGAAGATCACCCCATAACCTTCTAAGTTGAATTTATTATTCGATATAATATAATACATAAATATATATAATATAATATAATATAGAAATATATATAATATAGAAATATATAAATATAATTGTAATATCACATATATATATATATATATATATATATATATATATATATATATATATATATATATATATATATATATGTATATATGTATGTATCATTCTATTTACACGGTGTATTATTATACAGCTGTAAATTTCAATAAATAATTTTTTTTAAATTATACATCGGCCATAAAAAGTCATAAAATCAGAAGCACTTCATTAGCTTATAACTGAGATGATGTTAGGCAACTAAAAAAAAAATAATCACTGTAAGAAGTTGATGAAGTATCATTAATTCAGGTCTTTGCCTCCTGTGGGAAGATATATTGTCGATTAAGGATTTCGGAATTAAATTTTTCAGTAAAAAACCCTTAATCTTCGGCTGGCGCATAGTTCCGCGTAATTCGGGGTGTTTGATGGCACCATCCATCCCCTAAAATATTTCCTCCAACTCCTGGAGCCAGATTCCTAAGGACCTCTTCTTCCTCTCCTGGAGAAGATTTATCTTCTCTTTTCGGAGCAATTTCACCGACCACCTCACGATTAACTTCCACACGAATAAAAGATCAGGTTGACTTGGAAGGTATATTATAAATTACACTGGTTTATTTAATGTGTTGTTAGATCAACGAGAAAGTATTCTATCTGTTATTTAAATAAATTAGCTTCCGACATATAATAAATTTAGAAGATGGTAATTTATATTATCGTTATAGTATATATATATAATTTATATTATATAAGATATACCTCAATTAGCATAATAATAATAAAAATAACTTATGTAATGCTAACCATAATTAACTAAATTTATATTTCTCCTCATTAAAAAAAAAAAAGTATCCGACATGAAATAAACATATATGATTCCAATGCGAATTTATAAGGGTTTTGAGTGTGTATCACAAAACCCAGATTTGAAAAAGGAATTTTATAATAAGATAATTTTTAAATATTTTTGTTCGAAAAGATATACCAGATAAGTTATATAAAGATATATCAGATGTTTATAATTATAGATCAAATTATAGGAGAAGAAATAACCAATAAGGATTCCATAAAAATAGTTCCTTAAAAAGCAGAGGACCGCAGTGTGGCTCAGAGTTGGCGTGCAGAAGGCCCCGGGTTTAAATCCCGCTGCTGGCAGATTTTGTTTAACCTTTTAGCAGCCGGAGATGGATACTTAGGAATCAAGGAGGCCTCACTCATCTTCTGGGTACCCACTGAATTTGGTACCCAAAATAGGTAGAAAACGTGGTGGTTGAGCATGATATAGGACCCATCACCTCCTTGCACAACGTTGCCCAAAAACAGTTCAGTCCCTACCACGTACTGAACCCAAGACCCAAACAGATGTTTATGTGATAACAGCTATCAATGGAAGTTTTGGGATCTGTAGATGATAAACCTCCTGGGACCCACCTAGTCTATATAAATTGGATAAAAATCACAACGTTACACAAACATTGTCTTAGTCTCCACCGTGGACTGAACCCAACACTTTCATGGGTTATTGTGGTACATTATTTCTTCCCCACCTCTAATAAAAACCTTAGAGATTTAGGAAAAATAATCAAAATTTAGAAGAATTGTATTAATATATCAATAGACCGATACTCTTGACTTTAAGTATTCTAAAACCGATATAATAATGTAAGAATCAGAAATCGAAATTTTTTATTCCAGTTAAGTGAGCGAGTATACGTGACTGAGAGAATTGATCGTCCAAAACATAGATGGGAAGATTTCTTATCTATCGATTCCAGGCATCTGCGTGGTGTACGAAATTGGAAACGGCAGAACTTGATTGGGAAAATAATAATGCCGATAAATAATAATAATAATATCCTTTTATTATATAATAATAAATCATTATTCAATAAATGTAAATTAGATATGTCTCTTATAATATATTCTCACTCCGGAAATTGACAAACAAAACAAATCATCGGGGGAGGAATATTAGATTTTTCCATTTCCAGAGGAAAACCGATTTGGGAAATTCCGTGCAGTTCATTAATCCATGGGGATTTCGGGTCGGAAAACCGTCAGTCAGGAGTACAGAGTAAAATCGAATTACTCAGGTATCGATTCCGTTTCCATTCGTGATATTTAATCGATTATATGAAGCGGACGTTACCCTTTTTCGGTTCGACATTTCCGTGAACAACGTCAATCCCAGTGAGAGAAGGTCGATGGTTTTGAACAATCGATAGTTGAATTAATATTTAAATAAATAAAAAAAATCGTGTAACCTACCAATTTAAATAATCAAATTTTTCTCAGTCAGAATAAGCCAGAATAACTACTGTTAAGTATATTTGTTTTTTTAAAGTCACTTTATCCTGCTATGGCTAATCGGACGATGCTACGGTGGGATCTCTAAATTTTGGCTATATAGGTTTAATTAGAATAGCGATTTTTAGCGAGTACCTGACATCGTACAGGTTCGGGACCACCGTTTAACCCCTTGACGCTCGGTTTTTTTTTCACAAAAATGTAACCAAAAACATCAGGTTTTTTATTTTGTATTTAAAAAGTTTATATTGTTAAAACAAAAAAAATTAAATAGAACAAAAAACTATATTACATATATAAAATATAAATGAAATAAATAATAAAAATTGGTAACTTGATTTTGTTTGGTATATTTAAAAACATGGCTCAATATTGAAAAATGATTTTTTCATTTTATTATACAATGAAAAAATCATTTTCATTTGATTATATTATAATATATATATTTATAATCATTTATTTATTATTTCAAAAACAGCTACAGAAAATTATAAAAAGTTTTATAAACTATAAGAAAAGAAACTATATACAGAAGCCGGTACTACCTTTAAAAATTCTAGGGCCACCTGCCGGGGTTCGAACCCGCAATCTTGGGCTTCGTAGGTTGTTATGCTATCCATACATAATAATTTATAATAGTATATAAATAATAAATACTATCAGATGTTGTAACCTTCATAGCATGAGTTAGTTTAATTATTTATTATCACAATGTTAATAAGCTACCTATTTGGTCCATTCCACGGTTCTTTATGGGAAGAAATATAACTTATCGTTCTGACCCTGAACAACCATAATCCTTGGATCTAGACCGGGTTGTAACAGACCTTGAATCCGATTGTACATCGGTAAGACGAACATTGGTGAATCGTCCACAAAGAGAATGGTTATGGTGATATAGAACCACGCTTTACAGCAGAACGAGGTTATGTGACCTCCTCCAAGCTGTCAGTACCATATATATCATTAAGAAAACTACAATGCACGGTCAAGGTCTGTATGGTATATAGCGCTAACCGTATAACTATATCTAAACACTGTTCGTATTACTAATATAATAATTTTTATTTTTTTTCACGAAACGGCCATTTAAAACCACGGGAATATCACTACTTTTCTTTTCTTATTTTTGTCTTTCCTTTTTCGCAGTATTTACTCATCATTTCTGCGTGCTTTTGTTTTCTTTCTTCCGACCACGCAGTTCCCTTCCGTTTTTCTTTATTTTCCAGAAGAACCCTGACTTCTGTTAATTTTTTTTTCCAGATTGTTCTATATCCAGAAAGTCTTTTTATGTTATTTTTAATTTTTCTGCTTTCTCTCTTCATTTGTTTTTCATACCCTCTTACGCTCCTGAATTAACGCGTTTTGTCGAAGATTTTCTTGTTAAGTTCTATAAATTATCCCTTGGTCCATAAATAATAATGTACTTATTAATATTTTGCTGGTTCTATTGCCTCAAAAGAACCCTGGCCTCCTCAATCACAACCAACCTATCTCCGCGATCGTGAGCTGTTTTCCTTCCATCCTCTTACACCCAGCATCTCCTTCACATCGTCCAGCCATCTGATCCGAAGGCGTCCTCTAGTTCTTTGGATTTCTTCTGTACTTTGGTATTTTTTCTCTGATATTCTCTCCACATTTCCCATTCATCTTAATCGGGCTCTTTTTATCCATGGCACCAGGTCGGGTTTACTAAATAGTTTCATCTGCTCCATATTCAATTTTCTGCTACACCGCACCGTATTCTGCTTAATATTTGCACCTCTTAGGATATATATATATATATATATATGTGTATATATTTATGTAATTAACAACATACTATTATACGAGAAAAGAGTTAATTTTTACAAAAGCAGTAAGACTTAGCACGAGAAAGCTTGACGACCTTGGAATCTAATCCGAAACTAATTCGTCCTTTGAAGGAAGGGAAGCCTTACAATAATGAAAATGAACAAGATCAAATTTAAATTTAAATTGTCAAAGGGTTGTTTGATAATGAATGCGTGTAGAGAAGCCTCGCCTACCTGAGCCGTCACATCTCCTATCTCTGAATACACAGCCTGCTAAATTAGAACGTTCGCGATCACGGAGTTCATTAATATTAAAATTTATTTATTAACGCAATTTAAATGTTAAAATAGTTCGTGTTAATATTGCAAATTTATTCAAATGCAATACAAGCTGCGCATCAAATATCTCTAGTTGATCGAATGTCATTTGTCTGTGAGTGAGAATTTTCATGTCATTGATGAGTTCTCACATATCATTAGAAGTTAATATTTTGATATATTATTAAAATGGCATCTCATGGAGAATAAAAGAATTTTTAATGTTAAAGATCTGTTTTTTTTTTTATTTAACGTCACTTTAAGCCTTGCTATGGCTGTTCCGACGAAGCTACAGCGGAAGTCTGACATTTTACCTATCCAGGCGTAATTAGGACAGGGGCCTTACACTGTGCAGGGTTAATACCTGTGACTAATCTGAAACATAATTTATTTTTCTCTTTATATTGGCACCTATCAAATAGAAACAATTGACAACCACCTGATTGGCTGTCAATAGCACGAGGAAACAAAATGGCACGGAGAAGAACAATAGCCAGCGGTACATCTCCCTTCGCTTCATTTGTTATTATTATGATAACAGATTCTTCATCCACGTTCTTTTCAGTCTCTACCTTTTTGTTCTCAGGCAAGAGCGTCGTGTCCATTTGTTCTATCAATTGGTTTAGGTGTCCGTGTAGTTTTTCTTGAAAGCGTTTGTACTATGTTTGTATGTGTGCCAACCGTTGGTATTTTAAAGTCAATATGCAGAGTTTTGTTATTGACATGCCATGGTGTCATAAGTCTAAGTATTTTTGATCGAAATCTTTTAAATTATTTACAGCTAGACTACTTCATTAAACAGTTGATAATAACTAAGAAATTTTTAAATATTTTTATTTTGAAGAGAAAAGATTTGTCCAGGTCGGGATTCGAACCCGCGTCTCTAGTGCGGTGCTCTAACCAACTGAGCTAACCTGGCTCTAACACGGCCAGAAAAATCCATTCTCTTCACCGATCCTATATCCCCATGTTATCGCAAATTTTGAGATGTATACGAGGGGAAGAATCTTCATTGAACATTTGAATCTTCATTGAATCTTCATTTCCAGAATCTCGTTGACTTACGTCAATTTTATATTATAATTTATTTTGTAATTATTATTCTTATGGTGGTGATCATTTTTTAATATATTTATTTTGAAGAGAAAAAGTTTTTCCAGGCCGGGATTCGAACCCGGGTCAAGAATCTTCAATGAAAACCCTCCCCTTTGTACACATCGCAAAAAATCGGAAGACAATGGATTAGACTGGCCGTGTTACGAGCCAGGTTAGCTCAGTTGGTTAGAGCACCGCGCTAGATACGCGAGCGACCCGGGTTCGAATCCCGGCCTTGACAAATCTGTTCTCTTCAAAATAAAAATATTTAAAAATTATCACCATCATAAGAATAATAAATCTATTCTAATGTGATAAGTGCGAAAGTAACTCTAACTACTGAACCGATTTAAATGAAATTTGGTACAGAGATAGTGTAGAGCCTGAGAGAGGACATAGGCTATTTATTGATGCGAAAAAAAAACGGTTGTAAGGTGTTGAAATTGGGGAGGATTTAATATAATTGGTGTAATTTGAAATAAATAATAAACATATGTTTTAATGCTTTCACACCATGTGCGTGAGACAACCTCCTCAAAGGTCTCAAAAAGCTCAATAATCAAGAATTTCCCAATATATTGATAGCGACATGTGGACCCTCGAGAATTGTGGAAAAAACATAAAAATGGCATGGCGTATGATATTTTACAGATTACAAGAACATAATCCGAATGCTTTTTACAATGATTTAATTTACAGTGACGAGCTAACAAAGGTTGAAGACCAAGTGTTTACTATTACAGGAAAAAAATTATCCGATTTTGGAATGAGCAGCCCTCAAAGAATTGGAGAAGTTAGTAGTGATTTAATGCGAGAACTAGCTTACGATACTGTTTCTTTAATGCAACAAATAACTGAAGCCGTTCCACTTTTAAATTCAGAACAAACATTGTTTTTGACACAGTTATTCAAAAAGTTGCCAGTGGCGAAGGAGGTTTGTTCTTTTTGGATGCTCCAGGAGGCACTGGCAAAACCTATCTTTTAAATTTACTATTAGCCCAAATCTGGAAAGATAAAGGTGTTGCTGTTGCAGTACGATAGTCCTAGATCTCTCATTGTACTTTTACATACAAGGTACAGATGTGAAATTGTAAAAAAAAAAGTCAAAAAAAGTTTAATTGATTACTCTTTGTGGCAATCAATTTATTTCATGCCACTAAAGCCAGACAAATTCCGTCATAATTTAAAATACATAATTCTGAAAACTTTTTCGAGTATCCCTGAAATTATATGGTATCTATTCCTTTTTCTCCACCCCCCCCCCTAATAACCCCCTTGTAGAGACCGTTTATCAGGGCATGCAAACCATGCTTAAATAAGCAGATTAAATTAGATTAATATTGCGTACCGTATGTAAGCTATTAAACAAGGTGTAAAAAATCGTCATAATGGATTGATTTATGTTTAATAAATATTTCTAAATATCAAAAGCATTTAATATTTTAAATGTTACTGCTGTAATGAAATATTTATGGTATTATTAAATATCAAATAGTTTTAATATTTCCAAGAATAAATGAGAAGAAAAAGAAATAATTAAAAAATCCACCTAATGGATACACGATGTTAAAATTTTAATATTGATTTTGGTGAATCAATCATTAATACTTTTAAAAGTAAAATTTCTAGTCACTAAATAATTTATACTTACTAAATAAATACATTCGTGAAATAAACACCTTACATCCGCAAAACAGCTGTTGAGCGTATTCTCGGCAAATTCACTTCCCTGCAAAACCGTTATTCCACTGAACCCAACTTTCCTGAACTCTTGAAGTGGTACAGCTTTTTGTTTAACATCAAGTCACTAATTCTTGGCTTGCACTAAAAATAAAATTGTTGTTAGAAAAGAACAAAATTAGAATAATATAATACTATAATATATTATTATAATATAATATTGTTAGAATAATACACTACTCCTGATAAAATCTAGGAAATCTAGGTACAAAGCTCAAATTATTTAAAATGCAAAGATTTTATAAAAAAACAACTTTTAACATTATTAAAAAAAAAATTAATTTCATTGGTAATAAATTTCTTAATAGTTTTAAATATGTTAGTATTATTTTTACTTCTATATCTTCAATTCAGTTTAAGTATGTGTGTTATATTTTTACCTTTGAAATTTGCTATATCTGTAAATTAAAAAATATTAATAAAAATAATATAAGTTATAATTAAAATATTTAATTACCTTAATGGTTTGATTGTGTTGTGATGCTATAATATATGTAGTAGATATAGGTATATCTGAAATAAAGTAAATTCAGCATTCTTAATTACTTTAAATATATATTATTTATTTATAAATATTTTATTAATAAAGATACATACCAAATGTAATTATTTCAGAGAAGACATTTTTTATGATGATTTTATAAACTTGTGATGTAGACTTGAGAAAAGCACAAAACTGACTGAATATTAGAAAGGAAGTGGGCAATTTGTTTTGACCGGATAATAGAGTTATAGAGAATACTCGATTCTGATTGGCTGTCACTTTATACCATCTCTGTTTCAAAAACATCGCACTTTAGTAAGACCAATGCCGCTGATGGTGAAGGTGCTCCGTTAAATTACTTATTTAAAAATTCCAAATTTGTGAAATAGTTAGTGATTACTAAGTGGTCTTATAATAATAGTGTGTGTTAATTATACCATTCAAATTCTAATTTATTTTATTAGTTTGGTGTAAATAAAATAGTGTTTCAGTGAAAATAATTCAATAGATTCATTAAAAGGGTTTATACAGGTACTAAAATTACCGTTTCTATTTGTTAAAAATATTATTAATATCCCTATATATATATATATATATATATATATATATATATATATATATATATATATATATAGGGACTATATACACTGTATACACTATATAATATAGTGTATATATATATATATATATATATATATATATTAATATTATAAATGCCAAAAAAACTCTGTTGTCTGTTACGCTTTCACGCCTAAACTACTGAACTGTTAATAAATCAGTGCTTGAATTAAATTCGGATTAGTCCAAGTATAGAGTTAGTTACAGAAATGGTGATGATTTTGTTGGTTTATGCATAGAGGGAATAATTTTAGACATATCGAGATATCTACGCTCATAAAGTCTAGCTTAACTAGAAAAAACTAAATTAAATGACATGAAATATTAGTTTTTTTTTTGTTTTAGTTTTATGTTTTTTCGTTGTTTCGTTTTTTGTTTTTGTTTGAAATTACCAAGATCATGTATTTTGCTCCGAAATTAAAAAAATATTTTTGAATGTTAAAACTAATATTTGCACTGTACTTCATGAGTGAGAAAAAGCGTGTCCCAAGGTATAAGACACTTAAAGTTATTGCTTTATTAATCGCTGAGCCAGAGGATTGCGTTAAATCTGCATCACTTGAATGGTCTTTGGCTCATTACCGTATAGAGACCGAACTGTTTCTATGGCAATGGTTGTGCAGGAAGATGATTGGTCCGAGATCATGCTCAACCCCCATGTTTTCGCTAATTAAGAAACGAACCTTATAGTGGCGGGGTGAGCCACATGAGGGTCGGCAGATCCTTTTGGGTCCACTCGGAACCTTCAACAACTGAGAACTCTTAACAATTAGCTAACCCGTTCCTCTTGAAAATTGTCTTATTCAATCGTGAAACTTTGATAATAATTTTGACAACTAAATCTTATGACTTTCAGGAACTTGCGGCCATCCTCAAACCAACTTAAAAATCTTCCATAGGAACTTAATCCTATCCTCTTTAATCGCGACCTAGGATAAGGATGAAGAAGCGTCCCGACTTCGGGATCAAGAATAAATTTAATATACTTTTACGATCGCCACGTGGGATTTTTATTACTCAGAGGCAATAACGTTTTCTTTAGAGAGGGACTCCGTATTATATTGCCCAGGGCTTTAGCACCTTCGCTTGAATCATCACCATCATATCTCCGGCTATATAATTACCTTCTACCACTCGGCATGAATACTAGTAAAGTATATTTATTTTTTTATTAGTATCCGATTGAAAGTGATTGGACAACAAAAAATAAATAAAACAAATAAAAGAGAAAGAAAATGGCCGGGGTGGAAGACAGACATTTTTTTTCTTTAATAAGGAGAACTACGAGTATTTATAAATATTTTTGTTTTGGAGAGAAATGATTTGTCCTGGCTGGGATTCGAACCCGGGTCGTCTGAAAACGGTGATTATTTAAAAAAAAATTTGGTTTCGGGATTCGAACCGGAGATGCAGACGACCCCGGGTTCGAATCCCGGCCAGAACAAATCTTTTCTCTTCAAAACAAAAAAGATTTAAAAATAATCACTATCAAAATAACAATTAATAAAAATAAATTATAATTACTAGTATTTAGTTTAGAGAATTTTTTTCGACCCCAACCGGATAATTTTTTTCCTAGTTGATAAAAGGTCAAATAATATTATTCAAGAAAACTATATAAACCAATATCATAATAATTTGAATAATTAAAATTGTTAATCTCAAGTCTTTTAAAATTCGGTTAATTATTGTATCAATTATTGTATTATCCATTTTGTATTCCTAAAATGTTAAAATAAATAATTTTAGAACTATTTTATATTTAATTCAAGATAGATTTTATTTATTTTGAAGCGATTTTATAAAAATATTTAATATAACTTTAAATGTATTAGAACCTTCTCACATCAGAAATTTGGAGATCTAGCATTTATTTAAACAGTAATCAGGCCACAGTCAAAATAAAAAAATGGAAATAGACAGTGATGAATTCATAGAATTTACTCCTCCATTCATAAAAGAACAGGCAATAAATCAACTTTTAACAAAAACATCTAAAGTCAGATATGAAGAGAAATATAAATATAAATAAAGAGATAATAATATACAATATTTTTGTATGCGTTATCAGAATATTATTTTCTAAATAATAATAAATAAATGTTTCAATGAGTAAACCCTCCTAGAGTTATAATTCGCATGGTTACTAATAGAAAATTGTAAGATATAGCGCTAGTGTAGTTTTAACAAATCTAAAGTTTCACCTTTAATTTCTTAATTTTTAAATGGTCGGAGGAAAAATGTAATATTTAACACGTGATAAAAGTGCTTATAACACCCTCGTTTAATTCACCTAAAGTTCACTCGGGTGTAATAAAGTGGCACTTTCCTCACTTGTCAAATAAATAAATATTGTTTTTATATTTATTTGAAATCTCTGGCTGACACAAGAGCGCTGTCTTGAATCGATGAAAGAAAGATTTACCAAAGCAACCTAAATCAAACACAGCTTTCCAGAACTTGAAGAGTGTTTGAAAATACTTCACCTCGAGTTCTTGCCACCGTAAGCCAGGAGATGTCCATCGCGTTTTGTCCTCGTCCAATCCCTTCAAGGGCTTCGATATCGATCCCGGTTCTATTTTTCTTATCTTTTATCTAATTTTCTTTTTTATCTTCTTTTGTCCTCTTCCTTATCAGTAAGTTAAATCCTGATACATGTTAGAGAGTTGTTTAAAAATAATTTTATTTTGATAGTTGGTGAACTTGCGGGTTCGCGTCAAATCATGCTCGAAACTGGCGACACCAAGCGACATTTCCATGGGTTAAACAATATGTTTTAACCAACTTTAGTTTAAAGGTTAGAATTTGATATAAGAATAACTATATTTATCTAAAAAGGCGTTTCACAGTTGTGCAATTACTATATTATTAAGAATCACCTAAAACATCAATAGTTGGTTGGACTTTTCGTTTCTCCTAAGAAATTATATTTGTAACTGGCGACCCGCGGGTAGTAAGACATATTATGCCCTCATGTTTTGTCTCTCCAATCTATTTTATTATGTAGATATTACAAATATCAAAATATTTCTTTTTATTTTATAATTATTCGTGATAAACGAATTTACTTCTTAAGCGATAACCCATAAAATACTCATTTAAATTGTATGATATAAAATATTCTAATAATGCGCATGAAATGCTTAAGGTAACTAAAGTATATAAGTTGATAAGGATTAATACTGTACTCGTCTAAATAGCTTTCCAAATACCGCATTGCACGTGATCAATTTTTTTTAGAAGATAAAATGGGTATAGTAAGCTTTCCTTAAAATATAGATATATGCTATTACTGACTTTATTGTAGATTAAATAAAAGAGGAATATTCCACCATGCATTGTTTCGTTATACATATAATAAAGGCATTGGGCAGCGCCTTCGCTGAAACCTCCAAGGAGGCTATAATTTTCCAACAATCCCGACAGTTTTCGTAATATTCCAACCCGTTTACACAAATCTCGATAAATTATATACCTTAACCTTCCTGGTGAAGCACTCTATCTATTGGTGATAACCGCATGAAACTCCGTACAGTAGTTATTGAGTTTACCGCGAACAATCGCGGCTATTGGACTTTGTTTTATAATATGTATAAATAGTTAAATGTCTTGTTTTAAGAACTGATTGAAAATACGAATAATCTAAGAGTTGTTGAACTTAAGATGATGATAATAATGCTAAAAATTAGAATAAAATCTATATTTATGTATTGTTTCAAACTATGTCCTAATAGCCCATTAAGGAGCCATGATCGACGGAAGCCTGTTAATCGACTTTTAGTCGGCGGCAGTTATCGCCTAATGGAATTTAAGGCTTAAGTAAGGTTAGTCTTTAGAGAGAAGCTACCTCAACCAATGGCCAAAGTTTAAAGAGAAAATGTGTATTGTTTAATAGTTGGTTAATGTACTAACCAACAATAGTTATAAATCTCATATTATGAGCTTAGAGTTAATTACAAAAGGCCTTTATGGTCTTCAACAGTTGGGGCCATTAATTCCTCTGGTATCTGATCCACAATTTACGAAAGCCTTCATACTATCCCCAGTATCATTTTTTTAAGGATTATTAACCCATTTGTTCATGTAGAACAGATCCGATATTTAAGACTATATCGTGACAAATGTTTAAATACTTATAATTCTTGGCTGAAACGACATGAAACTGCTCGCCGTTTCAGGCTACTTCAACAATAACTACACAAACGCTCTAAGCTCCTAATTAATCACAAAACACTCTGACATTATGACTTCTATAATGACTATCTGAACATGGCTATTATAAGACCTGGTTGGACTTACGGAGTTGAGCTTTGGAGTCCTCTAAGCCATCGAATACCTCTCTTATCCGAAATCCTGTGTAAAATCGTTATTCCTCCTTACTTTATTACGAATAAAGTCATCCATAATGACCTCAATGTCCCATTTGTTGCTAATTTGATCCTGATATGATCTAGCTTCTGAACTAGCTATTCCCGATAGTCCTCCGAGGCGTCTGAAAAGACGATGGCATCGTGGCCTGTAAGTTGAACTTGTTATTCGAATACTATCAATGGATTGGTTCTCTACTTGCGTTTATCCTCATGCAAATTGGTATCATCCATTCTACTTACTTATTGTATTATAATTGTTTTTAATTTTTATAAATAAATATTTAAAAAAGAGACATTATAAGGATTAATATGTTTGTAACGAAGGAATTATGAAAGTAATTAATAATTATGGAAATTAAAATGATGATTGGATATGATTTATAGGGATTAGACATGTAATCCGGTTGGGCATTTAACAATGTATTGTATATGTCGTATATTGTATGGTTTTTGTGTTGTTTTTTTATTTACCATCTGGAATAATATTTATTATAAACGAGCCGAAATAAAACTATCGATTTTGAGTATAATTCTTCTGATAAATTAACCCAGAAAACTTCTATGTCCTCTCGTATTTATTATATAGACTTTTTTCTTCTGCTAACACAGGAAAGCTCTTTAATGAATTTAGTGCTTCTGTAATAAGAGGGCCTTTAACGGGTACATGTTCGATCTAAGTGGCTCCGAAAAGGGGGTTGGTTGGTATCAGCAGGGGTGGAAAAGGTTATAGTGCCCACCAGGCTTTATTGGTTTGGGTGAGGTATCAGGATTTGTTGTTTGTTCATTTAACGTCACTTTATGCTGCTATAGCTAATCTGACGATGCTTCGGTGGGAGCTCTAAATTTTGCCTACCCAGGTTTAATTAGGATAGGGATATTTAACGAGTACCTGACATCTTACAGGCACGGGACCCCCGTTTAACGTCCCTTCTGATTGAAGGCACGTTAACGATGATTTTTTACTCCCTAGGGTCACCTGTCGGGCTACGAACCGACGATCTTGGATTTAGTAGTTTGTTACGCTAACCACTAGACCACAGGTCGCCCGGTATCAGCTGGTGTGTGGTCCCATAGGATAGGGTGTGTAGGGAACACGAGAGTAGGCTGAGATGAATAAATGAAAGGAAAAATATGTACCTCTGTAACCCTCGACGTGTCTTGGGTTTAGTGCATGTTAAGGACTGTACTGTTTCTAAGGCAACGGTTGTGAAGAGGTGAATTGTCCAACATTTCGTTCTACTCCCCAGGTTTCCTCCAGCTAAGGGTACCCATTTTAAAGTGGCAGGGTTATCCACAAGAGGGGCAGATCTCACCGGGTCGATGTGTTAACTTAGTACATAATTTATCAATCACAGGTTGTTTCAAACTGAGGACTTTGAGCTGACTAACCTAGCGACCTACTTACTGAGCCATCCCTCTCCATTAAAAAAACATTTGTAAAAAATAACTTTATGAACCTGTTAAATTTCCAAAATCTTTTCAAAACTTCTTACGATGAATTTAGATGTTAAAAAATATCCATTTACCTTACAGATAAAACATTAAGAAATGATCAGGATTTTATACCGTGTCGTTAATAATTTCATTAGCAAGATTAGCAACGATAATGGATTATTTTAAATAATATATATAAAAGCTTCTATTATACAAACAGGTGATTTAATATTTGATCGGCGTTGCCTAGTAACGAATCGAGGAATTAGGTTTTGTTTAGTCTTTTATCGTGCTCCATCAAATAAATTATAAATATTAAAAAAAAAATAACAAAGCTACTGCTCCTGAATTTGTTAAGCCGTTACAAAAAATACAGTACTATTTTTAAGTTAAATCGAAAAATGAAATCTGTTCAAAAAATAAAAATTGGGCTATACCTTATTACAATTTTTCGAATTTTGGTCGATTATTTAAATAAAAATAATGCAGTGAAATAAGATTAAGACATTTTTCTTATAAACAATACTTTTTTTTTATCAATAAAACAAACCTAAATTGGAAATAACAATATTGGAAAGACTAAGCTTCGCGGCAAGCAATTTATATAATAAAAGGAGCCTGTCAAAAAACGCGAAGATAAGACACATACCTGTATACATTAAAAATAATTACCATCAAAATAACAATTAATAAAAATAAATTTTAGTACTTTATTTGATTCGAAATACTCACTATCTAAAAACAATACCAAGTGGCTACTCATGTTTTAATAGACTTAATATGGCAGGGAGCGGAGTGGCTCAGTTGTTGAGTACTCAGTTGCCATGCCGGAAATCCTGGTTCAAATCCAGGACAGACTTTTATTTAGTCTGTTTGCAGCCGGAGATGGATCATGTATGATCTAGGATCCTCCTGGGGCTCACCCAGCCTCTATAAAATATTATGAAAATAGGGTACCCATAAAAAGGGGGTAAAACCTGGCAGTTGAGCGTGACCTAGGACAAGTCACCTCCTTGCAGAACCGTTGTCCATGAAGCAGTACAGTCTCAACCATGTACTGAACGCCCAGACTCGTTTACGGGTCTTAGTGGTACAGGTTTTTTTTTACTCTTGTGGGTGCAAAATAGGTAATCATCTGAAGTTCAATTTCTAGAATAATATCCGGGCTACTTCAAATAAAACGTTAAGTAGCCACTCAAGAAACTGCTGTATAATTTGTAAAATTATAATATGTATGCATTATTTTGTAATGAGTTATGCACGACCAACTTGCAACACCATCAAGAGAAAACCAATTAGTCTTTTTTTTATTTTATAATTAACAATCCAAATATTTAAGAAAGCTCTCTTCGGGCATTTAAAAAAGTCATCAGCAGCATTTAAACTTTCCTCTTCGCAAGTTGGAGCATTTACATAGAATATTAAATGAATTCCACGGAAAGTGTTTCTAAGTACTTCCGGATGAAATTCCACTTACTCGCTCCAGTTTCTTGTGAAATATGGAAATTCGTGTAAAGTCGATAATAACTAGAGAGTCGGTGGCTTGGTTTAAGATTATAAAATCCTTAATTGCCGCTATATTCTAAATAAAATAATATTATTTGGTTAAAATTATAGAACAGGAAGTGTTTTGTGGTCAGCTGCGGTGTATTAGTTAGCATAACAGCTTACTGTGGCGAAGATTCGCAAGCTTCCTTAAGCCCTTCGTAGCTGGCGTAAGATGGCTGTCCTGTACAGGTACTCATTAAGAATCCTAATTATAACTGAATAGGCAAAGTTAAGGATTTCCCCTGACGATTGGCCATAACAGCATACAGTAACGTTTAACGAATAAACTAAAAACTCTGTTTCAACCATAAAAAATGTTAAATAAAACAGTTAAATATGATGGAATTACTTCGCTATTTAGCATTATTTTTAATATCGACAATAATGGGACATAATGAGGTTAGGTTATGTTTTATTGTTTATAGACGCACAACATCCATGGTCATCACCGTCTTCTCTCTTTTAGTTCAATAGTTATTTCCACTTCCCAAATAATTATTATATCCTACTGAACATATTATTATGTTTAAGAAAAGTTAGCACTTTATCTATATTTGTGGTGTTATCACCCGGGATAGTCGAGGTTTTTCTGTCAATTCCCAAGCCATGAAAATAAGTTTCATACAGAGGGCAGTCCTCCAAGATGTGGGTGATAGTTAATTGCGATCTGCAACTTATCTGAGTATGACCGATTCTTAGTCTATAAGACTTTGATATACTTAATAAACAAGAAGTAATATTTAAATTTCAACTAAAAACAACATTCTAAGTGAATCTCATTTATCGAACAGGGATTATCTTCAAGTAACAAAATAAAAAATAGCTGCTACAACTCTGAAGAGATATTAATCCTGTCTATTATCCAAAAACTGGACCTTCATCAATAACTTTCTAACCTAAAAGTGGTAGATAAGTCAACAAATGTAAAGAAGAATAGAAAAAAATTCCAAACCGATCGTTGGCTACATTCCAATTACAGTTGGGAACAAGTTTGAACCCGGTGGGAATTCAGGAACGACCGCAGGGAGAAAAAATATAACTGATGGGCCACAATATGTCAGAGCCGTATCTGTCGAGAGGCGCTTTTGTTTTATCTTAATATTCACATTTCTACTTTACACTAAAAAACAAAAGAAAAAACACCTGTATCCCTCCAATCCAAATGGCTTTGGGTTCAGTATATGGTATAGACTGTATTGATCTAAGACAGCGGAGTGATGTGGTTTGGATTTAGCTCGAATGACAGATTTTTCCCATCATTTATTTTGGAGAAACTATCCAGTGGCAGTACTCAAATAGCAAGTTCAACTTAGTAGATCACGAGGCCATCTTCTTTTCAGTCGCCTCGGAGGATTGTCAGGAATTGAAGAGGTTGCTAGGTTTGAAATTAGTGGGTTTTAGTGGATATAAGAGTTTGTCATGAAAAGATCGATACCGGATTCGGGCTAGATCAGCAACAAATGGGACATTGAGGTCATTATGGATTACTTTGTTCGTAACAAGGATTTTGGATGGTAAGGATTGAATAAGATAGGAATTCAGTAGTTTCAAAACAAGTTTAAAATTGTTTCTTGTATCCATGTCTTCATTAGTAATTTTGGCTAATTCCAAGTCTTTTTTAAATATTTTTCATTCCCCTCCATCTACAAGGTATGCTACGTATTTTACTATTTTCATATAATTTAAGAGGTTTTTTCCTCATGTCTATCTCTAAGTTAGACCTGAGGGTGTAACACTACAACCCGTGAACGGGTCTGGGGTTCAGTACATGGTAGAGACTGTACTGTTTCATGGACAACGGTTCTGCAAGAAGATGACTTGTCCTAGGTCACGCTCAACCGCCAGATCCCCCCTTATTTTGAGTTCGCTATTATTATAATATTTTATAGAGGCTGGGTAAACCCCAGGAGGGTCCTTAATCCTATATGGACCATCTCCGGCATGGCAACTTAATGCTCTACCACTGACCCTCTTCCCTCCCTTCTCTATAGAATATTCTACAATTTTAGATGTTTACTATAATCTATACCTTTCTTCGGTCCATCGTGGTACCATAATTTTCCAAATTAGTTTCCTTTCCTCTTTCTTTAAGTAATTTACTATCTAACAATTATAAATGATTATTTATTGGTATATAAAATTTATAATTAATAAATTATTTTTAGTAAAATATTAATATTAAATTAAGTTAGAATGTATTTGACGTTTTGAAGTCTATTGAACTGATGTACGTTGAAACCAGGCAATTGCTTGCGAAGTTAAGTTAAGGACGGCTCGGAAGATAAGTTTTGATAGCAGCTCAATATCAGCATAAATTAGTTTCAATATAGATCTGATAAAGTTTATTTCGTTGGCTTTAAGCCAATATTGGTCAATCCAAATGCCAGCCATTCAGAAGTTTTACTCTGTGCCCCCAGAAGTTAATTAATCAAATAATTAATTTTTTTGTATATGTCTCAAATATGAATACATTTTTTTTTGTCATGTAATAAGTTTGTATGAAGCTTTGCGCGGACAGTGTATTACAAAACCCCTATCTAGAAAATGAATATTGCACTCAGAGGTTGTCCTGCAATAAATTATTGGAAAGGAAATAACCAATAAGCATACTTTAAAAAACAGAAAAGTGCCATAAGAAAGCAAAATATCCTCCATAAACATTAAATTTAAAAAATGTACAAAATTGTGTAGTAAAAAATTTAATTTAACTGATGAACTCCCTGAACAAGTTTAGAGAATAATAGGAAAATATACAATATAACAACAATTATGTGTTTAGCATTTCAGCATGTAGATTGCTGAGTTGCGGAAATCTCGGACAAATATCTTCCCTGCACAACCATTGTCCTGGAAACAGTACATTGGTACCATGTACTGAACCGAAAGATCATTCATTGGGTGTAGTGGTACAGTTTTTTTTTCCCCTCATAATCTTGAAAATAGATTAAATTATTAGTATGTTAACGATTTATTATTATATTTCCCCCATATTGCCTTCTGGTCCGTTTTTATGTTATCGTTTTATGAGAAAAGGTATAAACTCGATTTAATGGCATTATAATTTTTTTTTTCTTTTTGTGGTGAGAACTATTTTCTTCTTATCATGATTTTTTTTTCATCATTACCACAACGCTTTCTTTATATCTTTGTTATAAAACGAGAGATTGTTATTATTTCATTGTTTGTGATTTTCTTTATTACACTATGGGGTACTCCCTGTTCAGCCTAACGGCGGACTATTCCTCATTTTATAAACTTATAGTCCATTTAATTGTACTACAGTAGCTACTTAACGTTTAAGTAGAGCTAGAGTCGAAATTATTGTAGGAATTGAAGTTGAGTTTAGTATATATTTTGGAATAAGATGTAGCTTGTTTCATTTTTTAAATCGATGAATTCTCCAAAGTATTTGTATTTTTTTTTCGGATTTTTTAATACCTAAAAGCATTTCTCATGCATCGAAGTTAGTGGCCGGCTTTAATTCTCCTTCCCATATAGAACAGTGCCACAACATTAAGTTTGTTCGATAGATACTGATGTGGTCAGAACTAGTGACGGACTTACGGCCAAACGCGTTGAGTTGGGATAGAGCCAAGATAAGGCACACTAAACTTTTTATAAAGGATTCCAATGAAAAACTTTATGAGAAAATCAATAAAGAAGCCGCTCACATGTCGACAACCGACCTCAAAAGTATGGTCGAAACCATCACTGGGCATTGTAAACTCAGGAAGCATGATGCACCTCCTGGGCAACGAACAAGAACCTCGGTGCAGATGGTTTACGGAGCACGTTCTCCTCGAATGCAATGTATTATGTCGAAAGAGGACATTTGACCTTGGCCCTAGAGGACACGAGGAACTTCAAGAACTGAGATTTAAAGATTATCTTAAATATCTAACAAGCCTAGACCTATGATAGGGATTTTTAGGACTCGAGCACAATGGGCCTCTATAGGTCGAGGTGCATGGTAGAAGAAGATTCATTCATGATAAAAATAATAATATAACAGGGCCACCTCCGCCCCCCCCCCACGACAGCCCTGAAGAAGAATAAGATGTGGATCGAAACGTTGGCTATTTAATAATCATTTCTCCCTATTTATGATAAATTTATTGACTTCCACCCGGAGAATTTTCTTTAACATTAATGTTATTGTGGTATTAATATTTTTAAATTATTTTTATACTTGGATTTTCTTGTTTATTTTATTAACACTATTGTATTACTAAAATACCAATAAAGATCGATTTTATATTATGGTTCATTATTGCGTGTACATGTATTACGTGTGGTGTACCCTGATGTTACGATGGCGACATATGAACTATTATTCAATAACCTATACTTGACCACAGATTATAGTTTAATGCAGCCCTGTAGAATCGATCCTGGGAGCTACGATACCTCGGCAGGCTAGCAATCCACTCTCAATTAGTAGGTAACACAGCACGCGATGGTAGGCAATCAGTGTACTTCCTTGTCAAGATAAATCGTGTGCATTACCGAAAAATAAAAAATATCGTAACTACATGAAAACGCTAAGTTAAAATATTTCGTACTGTTCATAATTATTCTTGTAAGGCGAAAAATTATTATTAGTAAATAATGATGAGAGTTACCTTAATAAGTAAAAGAATGCTGGGTTACTCGAAATTGTATTTGGTATATAATCACCTGCTTGGACAACCGTTTGCTTGTAAACTGCACGTTCTCTAACATTTACTAAATCCAACACACTTGGGTTCTAATGGTGCAAGTATTAATAATTTATTTTTAATATCCATGGATATATTTATATGTCATTATATAATATTAAATTTATTAAGCTTTATTAGTTAACTAAAACAGTCACTCGCTGTTAGTAAGTATTTTCATTACCTTGTTATGCGAGGTATGTAATTGTTCTTATAATATATTTAGCTTCCAACCATCATATTTTACATTTATACTGCTTCTATTTTTGTTTTTTCTTTTCAGAAATTTGTAAATATATTCCACATCCTTCCCTCCACTACCTGATTTCCTTTTCCCACCACGCCTTTCTAGCCCCGCCTCCGCTTTCGCAGAAGGTCTTTGGTAAATTCTCTGACTAAAAAGTAATAAACATACAATGTGTCGTCCACATCAGATTTTTCCAAATTACAATAATTTTTAATTAATTAATTTAAATTTGTAGATAACTTTTTTTAAAGTATTTATTATTATACTTTGTAGTATTGTTTAACATGTCATCATGCATATAACACATACAAAATGCTTTGTCCTGAATGACTTACGGAGCGACGCACAACCTAAACTGGTGATTGTAGAGACCTGAAACTTGGAGGGTGTGTTCTTTGTATGACGTAGGCGTCCGATAAGAAAGGATTAAGAAAGTTTTTCGAAATTCTACCTCTAAGGGGGTGAAAAAGGGGGGAAAAGTTTGTATGCTTGCTCACGTGTTTCTTACTCGCAACATCCGACGACAAGTAAAACCATTATACTAAGTAATCCTTTTCAATAAATTCAATAACATTACATACTAATCCTTTACTGACACAGACAACAGTAAACTTCTGTTCGTCCCGTTTGTTAATCAGTGTCAATGTATGTTTCACGGCTGTGCTGATCCGTCTGTGATGAAATTTGATATGGATAATCTCAAGCCTGGGGAAGGACATAGGCTACTTTTTATCAACACGCCACACAGGCGAAGTTTATATAAAACTGTAACCTGATTGACTATACAATCGTAATACAACCAGCGATCAACGCACAGCAGAAACCAATGAACTTAGCAGCTTGAAATTCGCAGATAGGTTCTTTGTATTGCTTAAATAAGCACTAAGAAAGGAATTTGGACAATTCCACCCTAAAGGTTTCCCCCTTAATATAATATGGGTTCAAAGATTGTGTGGAATCCGTCAGACATCTGAAATTTCGGATGTACGAGTAACATAAAGTTAAAAAAAAATTAAATAATTTATTTTAAATGATCACAAAACTTTATGTGGCAAACCAAATTCCACGCAAGCGAAGCCTTGGGCAAAAGCTAGTTTATAATAATATTAATAATATAAAAAACCATAACATTTACAGCCTGAGTTAAGTACATGAGAGAGACTGTTCTATTTCTAAGCCAACGGTATCCTGAGATTACACTCATAAGTGATTCCAGAATTTCTATCTATATCCAATTCAGCAATTCAACGTTCTTCACACTCTGCTACCACAGTCCCATTTTTGATAATATAATTTATAATTGTAAATTATTTTAAGTTTATGTTTATGTAGATGTTCATTTTAGGCAATAGCGACTTATTGAATAGTACGTTGCATGAGAGTATAAGAAGCTCTGTCATGAGCGTCATTGATTTAATGTTGCGCTAGAATGAGGCGTGATGATTCTATTTTCGTGATTTCGTGACGCGGGGAAATGTCAAGAGTTACGCAATATTGTAGTCTATGTAAGTAATAAGCGGGATTTGGCGTCCGAACTGAAAAAAAAAATTACTTAACAAACTAAACTGAAATTTGTAGCCAGCCACCAACGATTAACTATCACTAGGCTGAAAGGTAATTTATAACTAAAAATTTTTTTCTAACATTTGATAACGTTAGTGTTATTCATGGTTAGTTTTTTTTCATACAATCGTCATTGTATAATTGCAAACAATAGACTGTATTTTTTCCTGAAAGTTTGGTATCCGAGTGTGTGAGGTAAAACTCTAAAACCGCACTTGATAGGATGACCACACAAACTGCATTGGTCAGTAATTGGTTAGGTCGTCCCTTGGAAGGGACGTTAAATAGCGTTCCAGAGCATTCGTTAAGGTAAGTAGAGAAACTACCCAAGTACTCCAATACAGTGGAATCCCGATATTTCGTATCCCGATTATTCGTATTTCCGGGTAATTCGTACAAATTTGCCGGTCCCCAGAGAAAATCCCGATAAATGGTATAAAATCAATGCATTTCAGACCCCTCGGTAATTCGTATTATTTTTATGCTCGAGGTCACTTATAACGTCATATAATTCGTATTTCCAGCTTTAAAATCTCGTTACTTAGTACTGTTTTCGAAAGGGAGGAGAGAACAGTGAAGCAGATGTGCCAGGGAGCAGAATGAGAATAAATGCTTTCTAGGAAATCGATCAATTTTTATTGTTTTTATACACAAGTGTGTTTGTATTGCTTAAAGGCACAGTAGATCATATTGTTTTTTACGGGAGAGCGAGTGAGAGAGAAAAGTTTTCTAAGAAATCCATAAGTAATTCGTACTGTTTTCACTCAAAGAAAATGAGGGGAGTTCTAGTAATTTTATTAAGCTTTTCTTACAATCACACTTTTATTTACAATTCAGTCTCGTTTTTTGTTACTGTTGTGACACGTAATCATGCCTCCAAAATACGTTAGCCTCTCTATTGAAGAGAAACTAAAAATCATAAACGCCGTGACCAGTGGTTGTAAGCTAATTGACGTATCCAAGCATTTCATCGTCCCTGGTTCCACAATCACATCAATTTTGAAGAACAAGGACAAAATCACTTTCCAGACTTTTAGAGAACTTAAAAAAGTGATTCGTACAAACAAGGAATTCAAATGTATCAGTTGGAGGTAATGTTTGAAGGGAAAAAGCCTGAGTTTTCACAGAAAAATGGGAATTGAAGAGTTTTGTGCAAGCGTTGGATGGCCCGATAGACTCAAAAAATTGCATTAATACGTTGTTTTTTTTTATTTTATTTTATTTTGTACTCCCGATAATTGGTATTCCCGATAATTCGTACCAAATCTTCAGTCCCTTGACCATACGAATTATCGGGATTCTACTGTATTTTAAATCTTAAGTGATAGGTTTCCTCGTAAGTTATTTGTTACGAACTAAACATTCCCAGCCCGGAAACTTTTTTTTTCTTTTTTTAAGGAGTAATAAAACCATAGTAATGTCCTGCTTCTGAGGAGCCATAAAATGGTTATGCTAAGCCTGTGCGGTGTCAGGTACTCGTTAAAGATCCCTATCCTAAACATACCTGGATAGACACTACTTAGGAAACTCATTGTAGCATTGTTCGATTTGCCATAATAGCATAATCAGGCGTGAAAATAAATAAACAAAAAGCAACGTGTTAAAAATATCGACATCGTATTTGGAAATAGGTAGAGGACGTTCAATTATCTGCTGTTATCCCTTTTTCATTATGTGAGAGATGTAATAGGATTCAGGAATTGTCAAAATGAATGTACCTATTGAAATATACAATTCGAAAATTTTCGAGGTCGCAATACTGTAATATTCCTGACATATACAGTCAACACTGGATGTATCCATGGCAACCACCCCTGGCCAGAAGGTTCCAGCTGTTGTTAGAATAGCTTTTGATAATTATAACCTTTACTTCATGTTTATGTTCAAGTGTTATAATTGTTATCAATTTAATATAATGTTCAAAGTATCTAGAGAGCTTTTTTATTTCATAATAAATACTTCCTTTACTGAGTTACTCTTATTTATTTAGGTCTTCAGTTGCTGTTTTGTATAACCAAATTGATAAATGTTCTTAAGGATAAAAGGGGTTGTTGTTTATTTAACGTCACTTTATGCTGCTATGGCTAATCGGACGATGCTACAGTGGGAGCTCTAAATTTTGCCTATCCAGGTTTAATTAGGATAGGGATTTTTAACGAGTACCTGACATCGTACAGGCTCGGGACCCCCGTTTAACGTCCCTTCCGAAGGACGGCGTAACTAAGGCTTTTTTACTCCCTTAAAAAAATCCGAGGGCCATCTGCCGGGCTACGAACCCGCGATCTTGTGCTTAGTAGTGTGTTACGCTAACCACTAGACCACAAGTGACCGTTAATAAAAGGGGTTAAAGATAGTTTAATTCTCTCGGAGTAAGTTTAATGTCTCTGATTGGTAAGTCACTTTGAACTGCTAAAGTTAGATGAGCTTCATTTGATATTTGCTTAAATCCTGATAATGCCTGAATTGGTGAAACGTTGGGAATCAGTTCGGCAGGTTGTCGTTTTGATTTAAGTCACTGCATGTTTTAACTGTTCATTCGTTTCGAATGAAATGTTAAAACGTGTTCTGAGCCAACTCGAAGAGACAACCTATGGAACTAATACCCAACGTTTCATTAATTAACCTGTGACCGTACGCCCCGTTTTGAACGGGATTGTCCCTTTTCTCGAACACCTGTCCCGTTGTCCCCAAACAAAACTCCGGGACGCAAATGTGTCCCGTTTTCCAAAAACGTACTAAAATGTAAAACTATGGATGACGTCAGACACGAGCTTCATGACCAATATAAAAAAAAAGTCGTGCCAAGAACTCAATTCTTATTTAAAATTATCACCAACTTCATTAAATCGTATTTGTTTCTCTGACAAATATGAATATAATTTTTTTTTTGTAAATATCTCGCATATAATTAAACAATTACTGATAGAGGAACTTCGCTTTAATAAAGTTAGTGAACTGGAGATAGGTTTTTATGTTTCACACATTGCTTTGTTATTAATTTGGATAAAATTATAGAGTAGATTAATTTTATTAGTGTTTTTCTAAATAAAAAACATTAAAAAATTCCGTTTATTTTCATTTTAACCTGTTATCTGTCGTATATTAACACGTGTTTTGTTTTGAGTTAAAAAATAAATGGTCGGTTTAGTGATACCGTTAGTTGTTTTCCAATATTTTGGGGGTTTTGGGGATTTTTCTTATTACGTTTTATTTATTTTTTCTGACTAATTAAATAATATGGTTGTTCTCTAAGTGATAAAGAAGCTTCATACTGGCTTTATAAAAAAAAAAAATTGTCGTATGTCAGATGAGAATAAAAAAAGATTAAATAAATTCTTGACATTCTATCCTCATAATCCCGAGGGGGTGGGACTTCCGGTTTTGGAACTAGGTCATCCACCTCTTCATCTGCCCCTAATTTCCGGGAAGGCACGTGGATTAAAAAAAAAATACACTCCAGAGGGCGCTGGAGAATTTGACTTGCAAATGCTGTTTTCCCTTCCTTTTCTAACCGGGATGATAATGTTATTATATAAAACGAATTTACGTAGCCGTCGTTTGAGCTACCTTGTTCCTCGTAAAGGCCGTGGCAGATCAAAGCGATTGGAATTTTCGAGTAAAGAAGTTAAAAAAAAATAGTCAGACGTGGGGACTGTCGATAGAAGTGAAAACTCAAAGCTTTGGAAAAACTGTTATTTTCTCTGATTTTTTAAATCAATTATAGTGCTAATTATATATTTGTTTATAATTTATTCGTTGAAATTTACAACTGTATTATAACAACACAGCAAGTAAATGGCAGGAATGTTACATATTGGCAAGGATTTATAAGGTCAAGGGCCACCATTTCTTCAGACTCCTCGGAGGACTATCAGAAATATAAAAAATAGCTAGGTTTGAAACTAGTGGGTTTGAGTGGGAATAAAGTTTGTCATGAAAAGATTGATATCGGATTCGGGACACATCGGCAACAAATGGGACGTTTAGGTCATTATGGATTACTTTGTTCGTAACAAAGTAAGAAGCGTTGAGGATTTTCCGAAGGATTTTGGATTGTAAGGAAAGAATACGAGAGGAATTCGATGGCTTAGTGGAGCCCCAAAGCTCTACTCCGTAAGTCCAAATGGGTCTAATGATTGTCATGTATATGAGTCTTTTGTAATCAAGCGTTTGTCTAGTAAATGTTGAAGTAGCATGAAACGGCGAGCTGTTTCTTGCCCTTTTAGTCTTGTGAATTATTTAAATTTAAAATTTGTATATTTAAACTATTAACATTAGTCTGAATTTCACACATACTTACACTCGAAACAATAATTAATTACTTTTTCAAGCAGTTTATTTATTAATCAAAACAGTTAGAGCAGAACAGAAAATATTGAATTTAATTAATTTTATTTTCATTTAGCATTATTATTTCAATAATTAACAAGCAAAATATTTTAGACGAAACGAAAAGTTTAACTAGTTATCGATGTTTTATATTAAATATTATTTTTCTTATATCAATCTATGCTTAACCTTTAAACTAAGTTGATTAGATCATGGTTATACATAAAATAATTTTTTTAAGATTATTAATAATATGAGCAGAAATGAAAAATTAACAAATACAAAAAAACTATGCTACTATAACCCACAAAGGGTTTTTGGTTTAGTACAAGATAGAAACTGCACTGTTTCTAAGCATACCCAGTACTGATTGCGGTAGATGATTTGGCCAAACTACGCTCAACCGCCAATTAAGTGCACCCACTTGATAGAGACTTGGTTAGTAGCCACAGTAGGATCTACAAGGCCCGCTGGGACTATTTGTGGCTAGGTTAAATAATTTATCTGCCCCAGCCGGATTTGACCTCACGCTTAACCGGTCAATTAAGAGTACATATTTGGGTGAGTCCAGGAGGATTTTTTGACGCCCATTAGATATAAGACACACTGAGCTACATTTCACCGAAATATTGGTAATAAACACATATTATGCAGGGTCTTGGGTTCAGTACGTGGTAATGACTGTACTGTTTCTTGGTGAATGGTTTGCATGGAGGTGATTTGTCCTAGATCGCGCTCAACCACCAGAGGTTTTCTCCCTTTATGTACATACTTTATGGAGACTTGGTGAGCCTCAGGAGGGCCCTAAGTCCAATAGGTGCTAGGTCCGTCTCCGGCCCCTAACAGACTAATCAAGAGTCTTGCCTGCAGCGGGATTTGAACCCAGGACTTTTGGGTCCAGGCTTCCTTACTACGAAAAGAATCATTGACTCTCTTTATTGTCTTGTTAAAACTTTTTTTCCTAAACTGTTTAGAATAAGGGGATGATTTATTATTCAATATTACCAACCTGTTTTACCAGAGATTCATTCTGTGTTATAAATAAATTAGAATCCGTTTAGGCAGGATTCGAACCGTGGTCTCAGCAGTTACGAATTCTAAAGGTGACTTCAGCCAAACTTGAATTTATTTTGACAAGATCCATACATAAACAATTCGAATAAAATGTTTGAGAATAAAGGAATCGAAAGAAGAAAATAAGAAGCAATGTATTGGATTGAAATATCTGTGCTAAGTTCGCTTCGGTGGATATCAACAACATTTCTCAGTCGCTATCGAGACATTCCACCACCTTTGGTATTCGATCGATGTTCTGTTTCCTATTCATGAGTTCTTTCTATCTAAATCTAAATCTTATTCACGTTTGATTCAATAAAATACTAACACACAGTCATAATAATACACTGGCTTGCCAGCCCGATCTGCATTAGCAAAAAATACATCTTCAAGCGAAAATATTCTCGGAATGAGTGGCAAACTAAAAATGATTCGTCGTACTTTCTTATCTCGATGGCCACAAGAAAAACTGACAGAATAGCAAGTCAGGTTCTGCCTAGTACAAACTATGACTTTGGTATTAAGACGACAGGAATCTACAGCATTCCATGTTCCTGTGGGAAGTACAAAACTTTGAGAAAATATTAGAAGCGTAAAGAAGATGGATAGCAAGTAACCAGTATTGCCAAAACATTTTGTGAATACTGATCATGTGATTGAGCTTGAAGAAATTAGAGTTGTTAAAAAAATTATATAATACGAAAGAAAGATATTAGATGTAATCGAAATAGTTTAAATATCACAGAAAATATGGATTTAAATAATTCAAATTATGACTTCCAAACACTACTGGTAGGTAAAAAAGAAACTAAAAAAACCTGAAAGAAAGGATGAACCAATCAGAAACCGGGGTCGGAGCCCAGGCAATCAGATTACTTGAAGAATTACTCACCCGGATCCGAAAACTTTAAATACCGAAGTACAAAAGGACACTTTCAGTCTCAGATTAATCCCTGCGAGAGCTAGCAATTTGTCTAGCGAAAAAGAATTCGATGACACGGTTGAAACCAGAAAAAGAAATCTAGGTGAATGGATTCAAAATACTGACGGTGGTAATTCAAGAGAAAACATAATTTGCAAAGCACATAGACAGAAAAAAATCTTTTTAAAAATTTAAATGTTTCTAATTAAAAATAAACAATATTTTTATGATTATTTATATCATAATTTACAATATTATTTTCTTTTGTGTTTCAAAACTGGGTTTCAGTAATATTTAATATGCTCTTGTGCTATTAAATTTAACTTTTTATTTATTATAGGTATTATATATTATATAATCTCGCTTATTTAGCTCGGATGAAGACTTGCAACCTGGATCCGTAATGTTGTTTTCTAATGAACAGTTGCTTTTTATTATTAACCATTTTCTTTTCCATGATATTTATACGATCAACTAATAATTACTCAAGGAAGTAATGGACTGTAGAATAATGGTTTGCAGCGTTTTTAAATAATTTATTTTATGAAATTTACAACTGTATTAAAATAACACAACAAGTAAATATAATGATTGGTGCATATTTGCATGAAAGACAAGTAGAGAAACTACCCAGTGGCAGTACTCAAATAATAAGTTCAACATTGAAGGTCACGAGGCCATCTTCTTTTCAGACGCCTCGGAGGATTATTAGGAATTGAAGAGGTTGCTAGATTTGAAACTCGTGGGTTTGAGCAGAAATAAATTTTGTCATGAAAAGATTGATATCGGATTCGGGCCAAATCAGCAACAAATAGGACATCAAAGTCTTTATGGATTACTTTGTTCGTTACAAACTAAGGAGCATTGAGAATTTTACGGAGGATTTTGGATTGTAAGGATTGAATACGAGAGGAATTCGATGGTTTAGTAGAGTTTCAAACCTCTATTCCGTAAGTCCAGATGGGTCTAATGATTGTCATGTATTTGAGTCTTTTGTAATTAATTGAGAGCTTAGAGCGTTTGAATAAAATGTATAAGCATTTTAGAGTGACATTTCAAGTGACTTGCCTGCCTGCTAATGAATTAGTCATATTATTCTGTCCCTGTCGCGCTTAAGCCACGAAACAAAGCCATGAAAAGTTCAAGTGTGCTTCGTTAAGTACAGTGGGCTGTTTAAATGAAAAAGGCTCTTTTGTTTAAGGGGTCTATACTTAGACAGCTAGTGCACCATGTAATATAGATATTACAACAAAGTAATATAGATATAATATTCAAATTTAAATAAAAATAATGAAATATATTTATAAAAAAAATAACGCAAAACAAAATTCACATATCTATTTAAAAATACATTAATTACAAAATAGGCAAAATATATTATGACAAAATCTTAAAAAAATTCACTATCTCTAACCTTGTCACCTTGATTTCTCCGTTAATTCCGAACAACTAATCTTGCTCATTAAACTTCATATGTGAAGCATAAATATTATGTGTTCAGATTGTTCTCAGCTGATTGGGGAGAAAAGCTAGTTCAGGCTGATGTCATAATTTGTCCCATTAGTTACTGTCCCACAGCAAATCCCAATTTTTCAAACAGTATTATTTAATTATCTTTTAAATAATTAATCTGAATATAAAAATAATAAATCTGAATTTTACCGGTCATCATTCCTATATACACTCAACAGCAAAAAAAACCGGACACTTCATATTTTTTGTATTAAAAGCTAATTTTCAGCAATGTGTTTGTTTTTGTGGGTATTCTAGTTATTACAGAGAATGTAGGGTCTAAGTCCATTGAACTAATCCCTTCAGGATTAGTAAACAATTAGATAAAACTCAGATTTGATTTATTTGTCTTGAAGTTGATTTACCTGTCTGACCTATTCTAAACTGTAAGTAGTTTTTAGCACATTTAAACATCTTTAATGTATTTACCAAGCCTTTTCTGTGATTAATAGACATGTTTTTTTTAATTTTGGTCCAGAATAATGGTTTTTTCAAATGTTGACACAGCCCGAGCTGATGCCTTGGCCAGAGAAGGCCGGTGCTTGGGGTAGCGAAGTCTACCATTCACGATGCACTCCGGGGTTTATTTCATTCTTACCATGAATTAAAAAGATTAATATACATATGTATTTAACGAAATTATAAGAACAAATCTAAGTGTCCGGTTTTTTTTGCTGTTGAGTGTATATATATATATATATATATATATATATATATATATATATATATATATATATGTAAATAAGGGATTAAGTATTATTTAAAAAGGACAATCCTACTTTAATGTAAAGTATATGATTCCTAAGAAAAACATTTGTCCACTCAGTTACATCACATTTGCTATTGGTCCCGTGGTAACCCTGATTCAGTGGAATGGCGGGAAAAATGCTTGGCACTAAGTTTTCGTAACGTTCCATCTCTATAATTAATATTCAAAGTGAAAAAATGCTTGCAGTTTTATCCTAGGACTATCTTATAAAAACATGCTACGCTTTTTTTTATTTTTCTCTGTCACATTTTTACCATAAAAGTTTTCATTATCCTTGAGGCTAATAAAGTTATTTTCATGGTGATTAGCTGTTGTGTGTATTTGTGTGGCTACATTGGCCCAGCCTTAAAAAAATTAGAGTAGAATGATTTAAACAAAAAAACCGCTAAAAAATGATTATCACGTTAGTTACCGTAATAATTAACAACTAAAAATTAAATTAAAAAAAAAATCATCTTGTTGATATCCATACTTATTACATTCCTTGGTGAATATTATATTTCTCTTACAGCTTATGAGGAAATTTATAATAAAATTCTATGTTAACATTTAAAAAGTAAATTTCCTTTAATAATGATATTATAAACTAAACAGTATTAATTTTAACTTAGTTTTGTTATAATTTTGTTTCCTTGAATTTTGCGAATGAACAATTTAGGGAAAAACACATAAACTAGGAAAAGATATATGGGTCATATAAGTCATTTGTACAAGCCAGGAGGTGAAGAAAACATATATTCCCCAACTTCTAATATAATAAAAGAGGGTTATAAAGGAAGCCCTGTGCCCGACCTGAATGATAGGATTGGTCGGGCTGATGAGATGAGATGTGCAATGAGGCGTACCTGGGAGCGTTGAGTCGTGAACTGTGAACGCCTCGAAGCTCCCGGCACAGCCTTTGCTATACCTCCCTTCCTCAGGATATATTGTCACATCCTTTATATATTCTTTATATGCGTAGTGAGGTCAAAAAGTTTCCGGCCTGGGATAGAAGGAAAGGTGAAAGAAAAAAGTGGTCTTACTGTTTTTCAATATATTATCCTCGAAGTTCAACACACTTAATACAACGCTTTGTTTACATTTATATACCATGAAAAAATAATTTTCATCTTTGTTAAAAAAATGTTCTTCCACTGCTGCTTGGAGCTCTTCGTCGGTGTCAAATCGCCAAAATTCATTGCAGCAGTGAACTCGTTTCTGTTTTTGAGCAGCTGAATGAATTTTTGGAACCCATCTTGAACTAGCCTTGTTCATATGCAAATGTTCTTTGATGATCCTCAAAACACTTGTTTTTGAAAGCCCCAACCTCGCTGCTATTTCCTTGGTTTTCAATTTTTTTAAATCTGTATACCACTAATATAATATAATGTATAGACATAAAATGCATAAAAGCATATACAGGAGGTGTTTTCCCAACCTCACATTGTTGGAAACCATGGTTTCCATAGTGCAGCGGCATGCTGTGTCCATAGCACCTGGTTAGGTATGCTGACAGTACCATCTGTATCAATTCAGCAGCATCCTCCATACCGAATGACACTCGGGCTCAAGGTCAGTGACGATTCGTTCTAGATCCATGGGTTATGGCTGTTCCCTTTTTTCTTTATTCTTAAATTGACAAGAGGTTATTAAAATACAAATATTTTATAGTTGTTATGTATTATATTTTTTAACAATAATGTTTACATATTATTGCATTTTACAGATAATAATGGCTAATAGACTGTGGGCTTACTTGGCCTGCCTTCTGGTCGCTTCCAAGAGCTTCGTTTCAACAGCACCATCCAACAGTAAGTACGCTACAATTATTTTTATATATTCTAAGGGAGTACTTCGTGCACCGAACGGCGGACCAACTCCCATTGTACAGATTATACAACTTTTTATTAGCAGTACTGCAGTAGGTACTTGAGCTTTAGTAGAGATATCCTGATATTATTCTAGAAATTGCAAGTACTTATATTATACATAAGCTCTTAGTGAACCTATGATTACTCTTAGTGATATATGATTACGCACCTAGCATTGTCTAGAGATATTGCGTATTTCGCATTAAATATATAATAATGAAATGTTATGTTTTTTTAATTTTATTTTGTTTGTTTTATAGATAAAAAATAATTAACAGTTTAAAGGAAAAATGACTTAATATTATTACACTACATTATCTGTTTTACAATCAAATTATGGGAATAAAATGTAGTTTAAAAAAAAAATTTAAATCGATGTATTTCTTTTTTCCCATTTACATTACAAAACAGAGATATATTTTGTTTAATGGCTTAAATCAGTTAAGGAACAGCGGTTTTTTAATGGCCCATTTTTAAAACTATTTATAATTCAACTGCTCGTGCAGAACAAAAGACTAAAGAAAAAGTAGTTCCTCTATTCGTCGCTAGGCAACGCCGAAAAAATATTACACCACTAAAACATATAACTATATATATTTTTTTGTTGTATATACACAATATACAGGGTGTCCCATTTCAAGTGGATCAAACGTTTTTAACTTTTAAACGAAACACTATTCAGAAAAACGATTCAGGTAAAAGTTGTAGTTATTCAGGCCTAGTTTGAAGAAATAAAAGAACATTTTTTCTTTTTTCACCTTAAATGGTCAATATCGACCTTCAAAAAATGTAGTTTCCTCTTGACCCCCATTTATTTATATTTTTATGAAATGTACAGTCCAAACCATGGAAAAAATGTATGTAACATTTGTTTCTATCTTTCAAAGTTCACTACTTTAGTACCTCCTTTACGAGGAAACGTAATGTAGCATTAAGTTATTTTATTTAAGAGTTTTTAGTCGTAATAACTTACTAATCAAGGTATTTTGAATCTTTCAGAAAATGTCTGGACATTTAAAAACCTTAATTTTAATAAAAATCTATTTCGACGTTTTTATAGAATTAAAAAAAAAAATTAAAATTAAGGTTTTTAAATGTCCAGAGATTTTAAAAGATTCAAAATACCTTGATTAGTAAGTTATTACGACTAAAAACTCTTAAATAAAATAGCTTAATCCTACATTACGTTTCCTCGTAAAGGAGGTATACTAAAGTAGTGAACTTTGAATCCTTTTTCTACTTAACCTATGAAAGATAGAAAAAATGTTACATGCATTTTTTCCATTTTTGCATTGTACATTTCATAAAAATATAAATAAATGGGGTTCAAGAGGTCACTACATTTTTTGAAGGTCGATATTGACCATTTAAAGAAAAAAAGTTATTTTATTTCTTCAAACTAGGCCTGTATAACTACAACTTTTACATGAATCGTTTTTCTGAATATTGTTTCGTTTAAAAGTTAAAAACGTTTGATCCACTTGAAATGGGACACCCTGTATATTGTGTATGTATACAACAAAAAAAATATATATATTTATATGTTTTAGTGGTGTAATATTTTTTCGGCGTTGCCTAGCGACGAATAGAGGAACTACTTTTTCTTTAGTCTTTTGTTCTGCACGAGCAGTTGAATTATAAATATTTTTTAAAATGGGACACCCTGTATATCAATAAAAATACATAACATCCGTATAGCAGTCTTTAGGAAAATCGTCATGGATTTCACTCTTCCCACAAAATAAAGGTTCGGTGAGTCCTAGACGTGTTTCCATATCCTGCACCGTCGATTTACGGTTGATGATATGATAAATTGTTTCCTGTCACAGTCTGTCTTGAAGCCGCGTCCTTTAGACTCGTAGCACATAGCTTCAACGCACTGAGTCATACAGTTTTCACATATGATTCAAACTAGTGGATTCACATTCAAAACTGGTTGAAAAACTGTTTCGGTAATCTTTTAATTTTTTTTCAACATCATTGTACTCTGGTCTTTCTACGCCACAATTAATGATAATGTGATCTGTGTTCGAAATACCCTTTCGAACCGTACAAAAGTGCTGCCCTCTAGATATTGGCATTTGGAACCCTCGGTGCGAACTTCGAACAGGGAAGACCAATGATGCGTGAATGATGCCATTACAGGATCGATTCTCGGGATCCTCGCGTGTTTTGAATGGAGCGGCCGTTATCTATGGCTGATAGCGTAGGCTGATAACATAGGGTGATAACGCCGAGCAACTGCGCGGAACATCAATCGTCACAACGGTTATAGCGCTTTAGTTCTATTGGCATCAGCTTTATGTGGCGTTACATGAATCGTGTCGGTACATTGTGTTTTTATTCATACATACATATCCATATACTATTTTATATTGTTTTATTTAGATCGGGCTTGCTCAGTGGTAAAGCGCTAAGTTGATTTGCCAAAGATACCGGGTGTAAAAATAATTGATTATCTGTTAACTGCTGGGATGGATCCCCTAAGGTCTGGTGACCCTCCTGGGGCTCACTCAACCTCTATAAACTCGGGGGGAAACCTGGTGGATGAGCCCGATCTCAGACAAATTCCCCTCCCTGCACAACCCTGAAAAGAGTACGGCCTCTTCGGTGTACTGAAACCAAGATTCTTCATGGATGGAGTGCAGTTTATAATTACAATATTATTTAGAATCCTGATAAATGTAGAAAGTTCCTATTCTATATGGATATCATTAAGCTCAAGCCTTTTATCCCGAAATTTAAAAATCAGAATATATATATATATATATATATAAAACTACAGTCCTTTCAACTGTTATTAACTTATGTGAAACCTGGTAATGAAAATGTGAAGGATGGACAACGTTTTAAGGGACTTGAAAATGGGCCGAGGCGTAGTGGGGAGGATTGCGTCAAGGTTGGTCCTTCAGTATGGATAAGGGTATAAATATGTAAGTATGTAATATGTATATTTTAGTTGCATTTTATGTACAATACATTTATTTTAATTAGTTGTAATTTTTTTAGTATTTTATTTTCAAGAGAAAAGATTTTTCCTGGGATTCGAACCCCGGGTCTCTCACGTATCCGTTGTGGTACGAGCCAGGCTAGCTCAGTTGGGAGAGCACCACGACGGATAAGTGGGAGATCCGGGTTCGAATCCCGGCCAGGGGAAAATCTCTTCTCTTCAAAATAAGATATATTTTTTTATTTGAAAGAGTAGATATATGGATAGCAAGTGTCATCTCCTATTCTTAATATCCTGCCTTGTTATCTCCTGCGTAGTCCATCCTCCTGACCTTGAGGTAGTCCAAGAGGACAGAGGATGGCTATTTTTAGTGTCCTGTTGGGCTTATCGATCCTGGCCAATGACAGGTCGTGTCCGCCAGCTCTTCTCTTGGCTATTCCACGGCTCTATTAATCTCTCTCTCTCTTCTCTAACTCTGTCTCTATTTATCTATCTATTTCTCTTGTTTATTTAGTTCTGTGGTCTTTACCTGTCAACACTGTTTTAAAGAGAAAAAAAATTGAGGGAGAGAGATTATAGAACCTTTTTATAAAATAAAATAAATACATGGTGTTCACCGACAGTAAAAATATAAGACTCCAAATATCCACAATTGTAAAACAAGGTTTCCCAGTTTCCTCAGCCCTTATTTTCTATTTATGGTTTATCTTTTGTTACAGAACCTAACACGTCCAGGAACTAACACGTCCTAACACGTCCAGGACCTAACACGTCCTAACACGTCCAGGACCTAACACAGGCATAACACGTTTATCTCAATCTTTACTTTGCTACAACTATATTAACAATTATATTATCCAGTGACACGCTCTCACAATACATAGTACCAGCACCCATTTAGATACAAAATATATTTTACAAATCTAAAATTATGCGACTGAAAATAAATAGATAAATGAAAAATAGATTCAAAAGGAGCCCTTGGGACTCCCTCTCGTATCAAAATAGAAAAAGCAAAACTTAGGAGGGCCAAAAGTTTTACTTTTTGTCATCGTATGTGTGTGCCTATTTATATATGTATCTCTATGTCTAGACTCATTAAACTCAAACTATACAGAATTCCTTATTCGTCCTGTTTTACTACATCGATTGGAAACTTTTTTTTTTTTTTATTATTCATTTATTGATATTTACAACTATATTACAGTAATATAACAAGTAAATTGGCTGAGTGATACATAATGACATGATATAATGACAAGTAGAGAAACTACACACTGGTAGAACTCAAATCGCATGTTCAACTAAGAAGGTCACGTGGCCATCTTCTTCTCAGACGCCTTTTGAAGAGGAAGCTAGGTTTGAAACAAGTACGTTTGAGTGGGAATGAAGTTTGTTATGAAAGGATAGATAGCGGGTTCGGGCAAAATCAGCAACAAATGGGACATTAAGGTCGTTATGGATGACTATATTCTTAACAAAATAAGGAGCGTTGAGGATTTTACGAAGGATTTTGGATTGTAGGGATTGGATACGAGAGGAATTCGATGGTTTAGTGGAGCCCCAAAGATTGGAAACTTAAACCGTAACAAAAGCACATGTACAGGATCACCTTATCCATGACGAAAAGTATTTTTTGGAGTGTTTGTTGATGGGATTTGGAGAAGACGGCCTAAACAAGAAGTATACCAAGTATTTACAGAGTCTGACATAGTCCAGATTTTAAAATTATGCACTCTAACCTACCAATTAATTACAAAAGACTCATTTACATGACTTTGGGGCTCTACTAAACCATCTAATTCATCTCGTGTCCAATCCTTACAATCCAAAATCCTTCGTAAAATCCTCAATGCTCCTTATTATGTCACAAAAAAACTCATCCATCATAATCTTAATATCCCATATGTTACTGATTTGGCCCAAACTAGATACCTATCCTTCCACGACAAGCTCCATACACACTTGAATCCTCTCGTCTCTCAACTTGCTTCCCATACTATTCCTGATAACCCTCCGAGGCGTCTTAAAAGAAGATGGCCTCGAGACCATCTACTATAAAACTTTATTGGAGTGCTGTCGATGGGTAGTTTCTCCACAAGTGTTTTTTATGTCATTATGTACATATCAGCAGATTTACTTGTTATAATCATATTATAGTTGTAAATATCAATAAATTAAATTTAAAAAAAAATTATGCAGAGTGGATGGGTGGGATAGGAAATGAAGAGAATGCTCATAGAGCAGCTTCATGAAAGGAGGAAATGAGGCGGACCTAGGCTGAGGTGGATTGACGGAGTTGTGACTATCTCGAGGAACATCCTTGGTGTCAGGAATTGGATGACATCATGGACAGTATCGTGACTATTGGTGGAGGCCGGGACGTATATATCGGGTATATATCGATTCATTAAATTTTTGTTCAATAGGAGCTCTAGGTGTACAGATGCCAAAACTTCCAGAATATGTTCTTCCGGGTACATTGTCGTTTCGATTAATATAATTACTATATTGATGATTTTAGCTATATGGCAAAGAAGAATCACCCCCGAATTAATTGCCTCCAAATTAAACCCGAATAAATAAATAAATATAATATAATAATATAAAACGAATCACCATTGATGATGAAACAATTTCTTGTTTGTGATGTTCTATTGACGTTTGTTTAAAGGATTTTAGAGTTTGAAGGGATACGATTATGGTTAATGTTTAAGTACTATGCTCTTCTTCCACAACACAGTTCAAACATTGATGTATCTATGTGGTTTATGCTATTCTATTCATATCCTATGGCTTGGAGCAGTAATCTCACCGAAGCTCGGGTGCTGAGTATGGAAGCTCCAAAATACACAAGGTCTCGAGTTCGCTACTGTTTCAATATTTGATGAGTATTATGTTTATTTGATATAGGTAAAGGCATGTTGAAGGATTCTGGTGATGGGTAAGGTAAGGTAGTAATATTTGTCTGTTTTTTTTATTAGTTTATTCCTTCAACAACACATTATGATGCTTTGGCAGTTCGGAGGATGGCCCAGAATTTTGCATATTTAACTATAATTAGGAAGGAATCTTTTACGAGAACCCTGCACCGTCATTTTACGTACACTACGTACGTACCGGCATAACTACGTTTTAATCGTAGCCGCGATTTGGTTACAGTATTGTTTTACTAACTACACTGCAGGTGGTGCCACAAAGTCATGTTTGTGACGTTATATGTTGTATAAACTATTTTTCGAAGGAATTAAGACTGAAAGGATATGTTACAATACCTGATAGTTTAATGTTATCGTTTTGTCTCGAAGGTAATTGTTTATTAATTTAACGTCACTTTATGCTGCTACGGCTAGTCGTATGATGTTACAGTGAGAGTCCTAAATTCTCCCTATTCAGGTATGATTTGGATAGGGATCTTTAACGAATAATTGACATTTTACAGGCTTGCAACCCTCATTTTCAGGATTTTTCACTCCGTTTTATAAAATCCTAGGGAACAGGGTGGCTCAGTGGTAGAGGGCTGAAATGCCATGTCGAAGGTCCTCGGCTCAAATCCCACTCGTTAGGTGTGTTTAATCTATTATCAGCCGGAGATGGATCCCATAGGATTTAGCCCTCCTGGGGCTCACCCAGCCTCTACAAATTGGGAATACGAAATAAGGGAGTAAATTCAGGCGGTTGAGCGCTACCTAGGACAAATCACCTCCTTGCCTTAGAAGCAGTACCGTATCCACCCTTCATGGGTTCTCGTGATTGGGTAAAGTATTTTTTTAATCCCAAGGACACCGGGCTACAAACCCGCGATATGGGGCATAGTAGATTGTTATACTAACCACTAGACCGCAGGTGATACCCTTGAAGGTAATTAGAAGCTGATATGGCTTTATACTCAGTAAATTATTAGTTAAGTAAAAGCTTCTTTACTAGCCTGGTACGCCACTCGCTCAATACCGTGACAGTTCTGTCACGATATGAAGCTATCACCATACAAACGAAGTTTTGTTGTAAGCAATATTTCTTTTTCACATAGAACAATCGTTGAAACCGTAGACTAACCGAGAAGCCCTTATAATGGTTTCTCCTTACTCCGTACAAAGTGTGAATACGGTATTCCTCCCTAGAGACGGAACATTGTAAGCGAATAGTAGTAGATACGTAGGTGGTGTAGATACGTCGGTAGATTAGCAGGAAGTAGCCCTACAGGTTCGAAGGCGAAGATTGTCGTAAAAGAACCGATCTCCTTTATACCCGACCTGTCCGATGTTATAGTCGTAAAATATACTCTCATTTATTTTTTATTATCGATCAAAGAGTCGGATCGATTCTTTTTAGTACAAGATCGCTATTCTTCTTCTTAGAGGCGTAAGGGCATGTTAGACTCGTTTCACATTTTTACGGTTTGGTTCGGTTCGGTGCGTACTAGATTCGTTTTCTTTAGCCGCCGAAAACGAATGAAAACTCTTCACACACACTCGGTTAGTATCAGGTTTGATTTCACAGCCGAATCATCGAATACGCAGTCGCCCACTATGTCCACAATGCTCACTATGGAGAAATGGCAAATTATTGCTATGTTGTTTATCTATAGAAGAAACAAAAAACGAAACAGGAATAATCGATATCACTTGTACTTTTCACTTGTTTTGTCCCACAACACTGCACGTGTTTGAACTGATGAAATCAGACGATCAAATCAATCACTAATTTTTCATTAAACAACAAAAAAAAATTGTTATTTACAACTGTATTACAATAATACAACAAGTAAATAGGCTAAGTTATACATAATGACATGAGATAATGACAAGTAATCAAATCACAAGTTCATCTCAGAAGGTCACGGGGCCATCTTCTTTTCAGACGCCTCGGAGGATCATCGGGAATTGAAGAGGAAGCTAGGTTTAAAACTAGAGGGTTTGAGTGAGAATGAAGTTTGTTATGAAAGGATAGATAGCGGGTTCGGGCCAAATCAGCAACAAATGAGACATTAAGGTGATTATGGATGACTTTATTCTTAACAAAATAAGGAGCATTGAGGATTTTACGAAGGATTTTGGATTGTAGGGATTGGATACGAGAGGAATTCGATGGCTTAGTGGAGCCCCAAAGCTCTACTCCGTAAATCCAAATAGGTCATATGATGGTAATGTAGATGAGTCTTTTGTAATTAATTGGGAGATTACAGGGTTTCTCTATTAAGTGTTGAAGTAGCCTGAAACGTCGAGCGGTTTCTTGTCTTTTCAGTCTCGTATGAGGATTCCAGGTTAATCGTTTGTCAAGATGCAACCCTAACTAGGGGATCTGTTCTACAGGCATAAAGGAATCAGTGGGATATTATTAAAGGATACTGAAGGGCAGGAAGTCATTGGTTTACGACGTAAGGTAAAAGTGATTTGATGCGATCTTTGACAATTCTTCAAGATCAGTGATATGGAATTGGAGGCTTTGGGATACAATAACTGAATCGGTGTTGACTGATAATACACAACAAAGTTTAAAATGAGAAAATGAAATCATGTAGCTGAGTGTGCTGAGTGCTGTTTCTAGGCTGAGGTCGCGGGTTCAAACCCCGCTCTGGCAGAAATTCTGTAATCTCTCTTAATAGTTATATAATACGCTGGACTCTCTAGGATCTACAGGTCCTTCTATGCTTCATACAACCTGTTATAGTGGGTTCGATATTGGAAAAAAACCTTATTAATTATTTAATTAACCCATTCAGTTAATTTATTATCAATTACTAAACTTAAAATAATTTATTTTTATTAATTGGTTTTTTTGATGGTGATTATTTTTAAATATTTTTGTTTTGAAGAGAAAAGATTTGCCCTTGCCGGGATTCGAACCCGGGTAAAAACAAAACAAAAATATTTAAAAACAATCATTATAAAAAATAACAATTAACAAAAATGAATTATAAATAATATATTGACATAAGTCAACAAGATTCTAATTAAAGTAATGTTCAATGAACATTCTTCCCCGTGTATACATTGCAAAAATTGCGAGAACACGGGGATATAGGATCGGTGAAGAGAACGGATTTGTCTGACTTGGATACAACCCATGGTAGCTCAGTGGTTTAGAGCACCGCACCGAAGATTCGAATCTCAGCCGGGGCGAATCTTTTCTCTCTCTCAAAAAAAAAAAAGAAATATTATATACAATTCTATAGTTATATTATTGCTTGTATTTCACTCTATAAAAAACTAAAGCTCATTCTATTATATATTTTATTATTCTATAGAGAGTATTCCCAGAATAAATAATGAATTTATTATTACTATTGTAGAAAGAAATTATGTATTGTATTTCGTCGAGAACCCCAAACATATGCGATTCGCCTACACTTCGCCTTGTTGATGCCGGCCACAGTTATAATATTATATATTTTAATTATAATTGTTTTTAATTCTGATAATAATAATAAGATATTGATGAACCTATTCTGTTAATCGTCAGAAGTTGTAAGACATCAAAACCACGAGCCCTGGCGCGATAGAACTTTACGAACAACTTGATTGTAAAGCAGTTGATGGCTGTGGTTTCTGGTGGAATTGCCAACTTGGGCCGACAGCACTGACGGATCGTTAGTGATTGATACGGCTTATAGGCGTTTTGTTTCAGTGCTAATCGATAATTGAAACTGTCGATATTGAAGGAAACATCGAATGCAAACAATTGAGACTGGCAATGGTTCCTTATATTGTTTTTCTTTATCATTTTTATGGGGATGGTTGAAATAAAATATGTTTGTGTATAAATATACTCCGGAACAAATAAAGGTGTACAGTTGATTTTTTCGCACTAATTAAGCATTTTATTTTTTAAATATTTTTATTTGAAAAGAAAAGATATGTCCAGGACCGGTACTCGAACCCGGGTCTTCCAGATCGCTAGTCTGGGACTCTACCAACTGAGCCATCCTGGCTGTATCAGGCTCGCTCCCGGCCGTGGTCATATCCTTTCTTTTCACTGCTCCTAAGTCCCCCCCCCACCCGTTCTCGCAGTTTGCAAAGTATACGAGGGGAAGAATGTTCTTTGAACATTATTTCAACCTGGATCTAGTTAACTTACGTCATTATAATTATTATAATTTATTTTATTTTATTTGTTACTAGTTTTTAAATATTTTTATTTGATCCTCAAGGTAGTATCCTTGGCCCAATCCTTTATACAGCTGACATCCCAACTCATCCTAATACTATCCTTACCACGTATGCTGATGATACATGTGTATTATCTGTCAACACCAATCCAATTATTGCATCCGAAAGCCTCCAATCCCATATCACTGATCTTGAAGAATGGTGTAAAAACTGGAGAATTAAAATAAACTCTCAAAAATCGCATCAAATCACTTTTACCTTACGTCGTAAACCAATGACTTCCTGCCCTTCAGTATCCTTTAATAATATCCCACTGGTGCCTGTAGAACAGATCCGATACTTAGGGTTGCATCTTGACAAACGATTAACCTGGAATCCTCATACGAGACTGAAAAGACAAGAAACCGCTCGACGTTTCAGGCTACTTCAACACTTACTAGACAAACGCTCTAAGCTCCCAATTTATTACAAAAGACTCATCTACATGACCATCATACGACCTATTTGGACCTACGGAGTAGAGCTTTGGGGCTCCACTAAGCCATCGAATTCCTCTCGTATCCAATCCCTACAATCCAAAATCCTTCGTAAAATCCTTAATGCTCCTTATTTTGTTAAGAATAAAATCATCCATAACGACCTTAATGTCCCATTTGTTGCTGATTTGGCCCGAACCCGCTATCTATCCTTTCATAACAAACTTCATTTCCACTCAAACCCTCTGGTTGCTGGTTGGCTTCCTCTTCAATTCCCGATAATCCTCCGAGGCGTCTGAAAAGAAGATGGCCCCGTGACTTCTTAGTTGAACTTATGATTTGAGTACTGCCAGTGGGTAGTTTCTCTACTTGTTATTTTCACATGTCATTATGTATCGCTTAGCACATTTACTAGATGTATTTTTATTATACAGTTGTAAATATCAATAAATAAATTTAAAAAAAAAAAATGTAGAAATACTTTGTTTTATGTAAAGTAGGGGAAAATATTGTTTTTGAAAAAGATTGACCATCATGCGAACGAGTCAAATAAAAGTGTACAAGTGTACAAGAGTGTGTAAAAGTTTAAAATGGGTTAATAATCTTACTAAACACATTTAATAGTCTATTGTACTACGTTTCATTTTCATTACTTTTATTCATAGAGGGGTGTAGATTTTTCGAATGATGTGGCTCCTTCTGAGTTACAAGTCTTCCTGCCTTCTGGATTCTCAGATCTGCAACGGAATTATAAGTTCCTTTCGAGTAAACATCATCCAAGATACATTTCTTCTACAAAAAATGAGATTCAAGTGTAGAGAAAGAGAAGGCAATCCTCCGCATTTTTTGGATATCCCTCTTGGATGATCGAAACCTGCCTGGTTCGAAGAAGAGATTTACGAGAGATGGAGATTACTTGCTTGGATAATCTAGAATTCAACTATGCTCACTAGCGTTTTGTGGAAAAACCAAAACTGAGGATTGAAAAGAAATGGACAGAGGAAAGAAAGGAGCAGCACCGGCGACGAATGAGGGAGTGCTGGGCGAAAATCAAGCTTAATAAAAAAAAAATTAAATAACATGTGTTCGGAATATACAAAAAGAAACGTCATGAAGTTGTTTTCTTCATTTAACGTCTCTTTATACTGCTATGGCTAATCGGACGATACTACAGTGGGAGCTCTCTATTTTGCCTATCCAGGTATAATTAGGACTGGAATTTTTAACGAGTACCTGACATCGCACAGGCTCGGGACCTCCGTTTAACGCCCCTTCTGAAGGACGGCATAGCCAAGGATTCTTTACAATTTTTTATAAATCCTAGGGCCACCTGCCATGCTACGAACCTTCAATGAAGATAAATTAGTGAAACGTTGAATGCATAATTATTTTCCGTTTTTTTTTTTTTTTTCTAGAGACTTAAAGTTTGTGTAATCTGGATTTCTTTAATTGCATCATATTAATTTTTTGTTTCATATTTCTTCACTTTTCCTCTATTTTTTATTAATTTATAATAGTATTCAAAAAACCGTTGTCTGTAAAGTTCTATGAAGTTATTCTTTCTTCGGTGTAATTTTATAACTTTAGGAGTGAGAAGTAAATTTTTAGTTTATTATTGAATATTTCTTAATTTAAAATAGAATATCAAATATTAATTTAAGTTGATATTTTGAAAAAAAAATCTATCACAGATGCGACAAAAAAAGAAACAAACAAACAAAAACCAATTTGTTTTTATGTACCATAAATAATCTAGAGATGTTATGATGGATTGGGGACACGCCGTTCTATAAATCATTCAAACCGTAATCGAAGAACTGTGGTTGGTTTGTGATGGCCTGTAAAATATATTTTTTCTATATATGAGCTCAGGTTACATGGGAGTTTCTTTTCGAAATAAGTACCTAAAGTTTATGTAAACATATTAACATATGTTAATATGTATTACCGGTTATAGTTTATTGTGTTGTTTTTATTCACTCCTTGCCTCATATTTATTTTATTCTACATATTTGGATATATAAATCATATATGAAAAATAAATCCCATAAATGAAAAATACAAAACAGCCATAGCTGCAGGGCTTTATATAAGGTTAAATCATCAATTATAAAAATTAAAAAAATACAAACAAAATGGTGTTGATAATTAAAGTTAAATGTAGTAAAAATGAATTACAGTGCAGTAATTATATCAAAAAATTATATAATTAAGGGAAAACAATTTCTTTACTGATTGCAGACATTCAAACCCAATCAGTTTTCACACACAGTTTCTGTAAACGTTGTTTTTTTCCGTGTTTTTTTTTAACCTCCTTTATTTGATTTATTTACAATTACAACATATAGAACAATATAATATGTAATGAAGGATGGAAATAGTTGGGGGTGCAGTCAAAAATTTACACAATACATAAGTGGGAACTTATTATATTTTATGTGTGCCAACGTTTCGACTTACTTTGTAGGTCATCTTCAGGGCTATGAGAAAAAACAGACAAAAACAAAAATGACTATAAAAATACATAACAGTATTTTTATAATCATTTTTGTTTTTGTCTGTTTTTTCTCATAACCCTGAAGATGAGCTACAAAGTAGGTCGAAACGTTGGCACACATAAAATATAATAAGTTTCCACTTCTTTATTGTGTAAATTTTTGACTGCACCCCCAACTATTTTCATCCTTCATTAGTACTTACAGTCTACGAATTTCTTCTCTAATATAAAATGTACATGCAAAATCTACAGCCTTTTATTACCCGGAGGTATGCCAAGGAATTACATTATCTGAGTCCGCTGAAGGCGGTTTCTGCAAAACCGGCACAAGGCCGCTGACTCTTTACAATATGTAAACGTTCCAGGCGCATGAATAGAAAGAGGTCGAGCTTTGTAAATTATTTCCCACGGGATGGATAGAAATTAGTCAAATGTGCCGCTAGGGCACTGCACCTTACAGGAGAGTACTGAAAATGGTTAGACTTGCGGAAATTAACCGTTTTAAAGAGGACATTTTTCTAAAAAAGTTCGAATACTCCTACAATCGGTGAGAAGGGTCATGATCTGACTCTTTTTACTGAAGTTTGACTAGATTCTGGGTGTTGTCAGATGTAGTTGCATTTAATGATAGAGCCAATAAATTATGACAGTTAAATATTTTTTCTCTCTTTTTCTTGTTAATTTGTTTGTATGATTCGATCTAATGTAGTTGGGTTTGTTATGATTGTAGTTATTATTCTAACTACTACTAATTAACTACATGGTAGTTATTAATTTCAGTATGATTATTATTTTAATTGTTGGGTGTATCTTTATTTTTATTTTTTGGAATATATTGGTACATTTGATATGAGATTGTTTTGAGTTTATTTCTTTTCAAAGTTTTCCACATGTGAAATAGACTATCCCTTGTTTCCAAACCAGCCCTTACACGTGTCCGCAAAGTCCAGAAGATGAGCCACGGGTAACAAAAGTTTAATTATTGCAATATAGAGATGGAATACGAACGACTATTTGCAATACTCTGTCAACATACCTACATCACGTATTAATCTTCGATTATAACATGTTAATAATCTCAAGATAAATCATATACATGAAGAGAGAGAAAGAGAGAGAGTGTGTGTGTGAGAGTTAGAGAGTGAGGGGGGGGGGGGGTGATAAGGGGCTAAGAGGAAAAGGGAGGGCACGAGTGTACATAGACGTCATCATGAGCCGGTGATAACGAGGTATGGCGTCATAGCTGTTGACCAATGGGAGGCCGTTTAGAGCCTCCATTCATGCAGCTCCGGTGATCGTTAACGTTGAGGAGCAGTTCAAGTCATCGCTTCACAAAATCACGCGTCATTTAAATTGATCACATGACTTAAATAATGTTCGTATTAATGAGAAGGGGGTGAGGAATCCTAATAGGATTTTATTACAGTCGTGGTCATAGAAATTGCATCACTTAAAAATAATTGAGGATCTCCTTGTACCAATGTTGTTCTTACCTTTTGATAATTTTAAAATGTTTTGCAAAGGAAAAGAGTGTGTTATTAGGTTAGAACCCAAACAAAAAATAAATAATATTCATAAAATGATAAATAAAATTTGTAGTGTTAACGAGGAATTTGAGAAACAAATTGTTTTTTACGTACTCATATGAATTAATTTGGAAAAATTCTATAAACATTAAAAAGCCATTAGCCCCGATAACTGAAATTTTTTATAATTTCGTCACTAATTTCCTCATTCCACACATTTACGATTGCCTGTTTAAGATCAATTTTCTTCTTAGGCTTTGCAATATTCATTTGTTTTTTCATGATCATCCACAAGTTTTCTATAGGATTTAATTCAGGGCTATTGCCTGGCCATGGCAGCGTGGAGATCTCGTTATCTGTAACTGCTTTACCTATCCGGAAACACAATAGTAAATGCAATAAAAATAATGTATCTTGCAGCTAATAGATTTTTTTAAATAAATAAATAATTAACTTACCGATTTGGCTCTATGCCACGGAGCAGAATCTTCTTACTTAATGAAGTATCTGTTGATTGAGGGATTCAAAGTCTCTTCAAAAATTTGTTTTTATGATTCTGCATTAACCGTCCCGTTTATGAAGTTTATTTTGCCAATTACAAAGTAGGAAAAACATCCCCAGACCATCACACTTGCTGGATAACTCACTGTTTTTTATAGTACGGGATTCGTCATATCTTTCTTTTGGCCGACGGAGCACCGTCAGAACTGAAGATATTGTGTTTACTCTTATCTGAAAACATCACATTCCTCTAGTCATCAGATGCCCAATTTTTAAAATTCTGGGCCCAATTTAGGCTAGATTGTTTAATTTTTTGTTAAGTCATTTTCTCTTAATTTTCTGCCAATTGTTTCTCGACTTACTTCTGCTAAACTGCTATCTCGTAGATCTCTAGATATTTCTTTAGCAGTTTTGAAGCGATTTTCTAAGGATAATCTCATCATCATGCAATCTCGATAGATCCCTGGGAAAGATTTTTGTTTATTATTCTTACCACAGTAGATTGGTCGCACCTCACCCTCCTCGCTATCTCACGCGAAGAAAGTCCAGCTTCAGCAAACGTCACCATTTTAACTGTTTCCTCATTAGAGATTAGTTTGAAACTCAGTCTATTGGATATAATAATAAGAAATACGTACTTAATATTGGATACTCTGGCCACAACTAAACTAAGGGTCACTGATTCCATCTCACTCTAATACTAGTAGGTAAACATTTTTTTATATATTTTTTCTGGTGGATTATCCTCCATGGTCAAATTATTAATATTTTTGACAGTTTTATGTTAATAATTTGACCATGGAGGATAGATACTCGCCAAGAAAAATATATAAAATTGTTTTTAGAAATAAATATGCATTTCTGACTTAATTTTACTAGTTGTTTGGACATTTTTATTGAAATTATGTATTTTTTCTTATTGTAATTGTTATTATTTTGCAAATTTTTAAACTTTTTATTACTTTTTTTCAACATTATCGAAGAAAGCGGTGGGAGGAGTCCAAGACCTGTAACCGGGATGTAGCACCGTTATAATAATAATATATATTTTAAAAAAGTATTGTATGTTAGGCAAAGAGAAAGAGGAGAGAAGGGATTACAATATGGCTTGGATTGTTAATAGGATAGATAGGAAGAGAGTTAAATAGCCACTATAAAAACCTGTACCACTACAACCCGTAAACGGGTCTGGGGTTCAGTACACGGTAGAGACTGTACTGTTTCTTGGAAAACGATTGTGCAGGGAGTTGATTTGTCCTAGGACACACGCTCTACCGGCGGATTTCCATCTTATTTTGGGTACCCACTTTATAGAGGCCTGGTGAGCCCCAGGAGGGTCCTAGATCCCATATGATCAATCTCCGGCTGCTTACAGATTAAATAAAAGTCTTGCCAGCTGCGGGATTTGAACCCAGGACCTTCGGTATGATAACTTATTGCTCTACCACTGAGCTACTCCTCTCCCACTAAGTAGCCACTAAGTTTGCTTATAATTTATTATTAGGAACTAATATTATTTCAAGATTAAATAATATTAGCCTGTAGCTGATAGTCAATCTAATTTTGATGAAGTCCACATGCAAATGTTGTCCTACATTTGCCCCACTCCAATGTTATAATGCACATCTTGACATTTTCCACTGCGTACATCGGCTCAGACCAAATATAGCACATATCTGTTGTTTTCCTGCAAGTTGACAGTTTTATTGCAAAGGTATTTTGACATTGTCGTAAAATTATCTTTTGTCATTGCTACTCTGAGTTTAATTTCGGTCTGAAACCAGCTGATCTATTTCGATTGTGTCCTAATGGATAAGTGGTATAACACTTTGAATTGACATTCCATTTATTTGAAGTTGGACGCTTGAATTTGGGTTACAAACAAAGAATTTTGTTTTGTTAGCATTAATTAATTTTGATGTCCACTTTTTCCTTCAACTCGTGTATTCGTTGCGTGATCTAAAATCCGGCAAATTTTTCTGATACAGTTACTGTAATATCAGATGTTCAGTATTTTGAAACACTGAGAATTTTTTTGTTTTTTTAATTGATCTGCATACTTATTTCAGTTTTAATGCTCAAAATGAGTTGACTTTATTGAGGATTGGACAATCGTTTTATTCTCTTAGTGCATAAGGGACTAAGTTATGCATTGGCTTTAAATAAAGTTATTTCTTAAATTACGATTATAGTTCAAGTCAAAACTACGAGAATGACGCGATTCCGCTTCCCTCAGTTCGATTAACTTCTTATTAATCGAATAGGTTAATTCTATTTAACCTATTAATAAGAGATATATCGACCACATGTATTATTTCTCATTGAATAAATATACGCCACGTTTTGAGAGCTTTGAAGCAATTATACAGACTGGATACAAGAGCTAGAGCAGAAAGCTGTAAGAATAAAGATTTTTGTCGAGGATTATCTAACCAAAGACGATGAAAGAACAAGGAAAGGTGATCCTCGGTCAATAATTGGCAGGATAAGGAAAGGACCGAAGAGGTTTAGAAGGTGTCCTTTCTAAGTAATGAGAGATACTGAAATCCAATCCTCTCACGATATAGCCAATTACACGCTATATATATCCCAAATGGGCTTTCCATATTTCTTTCCTGTATTGAATACTAGGTATAGTGTTATTTTAAATAATAAGCAAGGTAAGTACTTTAAAATATGTACCAGTAATCATTATATATAAAAGAGTTTTTACTGACTGAGAGATCATCGCAGAGCCAAAACGGCATAAGCTACAGGCTTGAAATTTGGATAGTAGGTGCATTTTATAAGGCCAATGCGCCTTTTTATCGAAAATCGACCCCTAAAAGTTTAAAATAGGGGGGATGAAATAATAATAAGTGATTATTAAAGGGATAGAAATGAGAGGGCATCTAAAATCAGTGATATGCTTCATAAGACATTCGAAGGCGAGCTGATTGAAAACAAGTAAATAGATTCAGTAGTCGAAATTAACGAAGCCCTACACTATCCCTATGAATTTTTGAATACTTTAAATCCATCTGGTCAGCCAGCACATAAACTTTTACATAAAGTTAGGGCACCTGTAATGAAATTTAAAACCGCCGAAATTGTGCAATGGGACTAGACTACAGGTTAAAGTTTTGCACAAAAATATAGAAGCTGTAGCGAGTAAAAAAACTCGTTACAAAGCTACTGCAATTACGGGATGTGCTCGAGGAGAAGCTCTTTTTTCCCACGGATACCTCTAATACCACCCGAGTGGTACATTTTGCTTCAAGAGATTGCAGTTTTGTATATCACATGGCAGATTTCAATCGAAAACACATGGAAAGTTCTGTTAATTATGCCATTTAATATTTAATTGGATATTTTATAAAAATCGATCAACAAAGGAATAATAATTAGTAGGCTGGCTGAAATCACAAGTGCTCTAAGTCATTGTGAATAATATGGAGTATAACTTTAATTTAAGTTTGAATAGTTAATTAATTGATTCACTCTCCATTTTAACTCAACTTAAGTTTTTATTCAAAATCAACAAGGACGAAGTAGCCGGGGAAAAGATAGCCAACGATTTATTGCTATCGTCGGCTCTTCAAAAAACAAGTGCAATATTGAAATCCAAGAATACTCCATCGTTCACTACGGGGTTAGAACTGTATTTATTTCCAGATCACGCTCAAATATTCACCACTATATGGATGGTATCCAGATCCCAATGGGTCGATTCACGCCTGGTACAAGAATAAAGAGTTTATCTGTTTTAGTTGTACCCGAACCTAGGGATCTAAAGATCAGTAGCTCGGAGGATATGGTGTGACCGTCGAAATTGACGAGTCTTGTATTACAAGAAGGAAACATAATGTCGGACGAATATATCCCAACCAATGGGTTTTTGGTGGTATTTGCAGGGAGACGAAAAAATCTTTCATATATTCAGTGCCCAACAGGAGCAAAGATACTTTAATAGCGTGCATTAAAGAATGTATTCTTCCAGGAAGTGTTATAATATCAGATTTGTGGAAAGCTTATTCCACTATAGAAAGAATAGAAGGGTATGATTTTAAGCATTATACAGTCAACCATTCTGAAAATTTCGTTAATCCTTCAACTGGAGCGCACACACAGTCGATAGAATCGTTATGGGCCGCGGCCAAAAGAAGAAATAAAATAGAAGCTGGAACTAGAAGAACAATGTTGGATTCATATCTCTGTGAATTTATGTGGAGACAAAGGAATATGGGGAAAGACCTTTTTGAGGTTATATTGGAAGATATCGCTTCTTTTTGGAAATTAGAATAAACCATATCATTTGTGTTAACAATTATAGTTACTTTATATTAATCACGTGTTACTTTTTAATAACAGTTACTTTTTTTAATAACCGAATTGTGCATTAAACAAAAAATACCCCATGTTAGAGACTGTACTGCTTCTAGGCAACGATTGTACTGGGAGGAGCTGATATGCCTGAGATCATGTTAAACCCCCAACTTTCCCGACTTAATGGAACCTACTTTTAGAGGCTATACCTAGAGTAGCTGTTAGCATACTAATTGTTTTATCTATCACAACCGAACCGAACCCGGAACCATGAGCATGGCTCTGCCATTTATAAAAAATAATCTCAAAAAAACAATAAACAGTCATTAAGGTGGATAAAGACCAACACAGCAGCTGTTAGACACGAGGTAAAAAAATCCAGTAAATCAAGAAGCTGGAGCTGACAAATTTACAACTCGTTATATTTCACTTAAGAAAACTTTCGCAGCGGATTCGTAACACGGATAAGTCTTTAAAATTCATGATATGCCTCTAGGCTACTCTTGCCAGTTTTGGGCTTGGATTTAACGGGAATATTTAATTTTTAAATATTTTTTTTATTTTGATGAGAAAATAAAGGGGAAATCTTTTCTCTTCAAAATAAAGGGAATATTTTTTGGATAAACTTGTCTAAAAGTCATAATATTATGTTTCGAAAGCCCTTGTTGTGCATAAGTATAGTTTTAGGGTGTTTTTTAGAAGACCCCCGCCAGTTACTTTAAGTATCAGTTATTTTTATTGATAACTGTTATAACCTATTAGAAATAAAAGAACATATGTTTGTATTTATAAACATACTACCTGACCCTGCCACGCGTTGCTGTGGCTTTTATAATAGATTTCAAAAATATTACGTTAATTGATTTTAAATTTTAAATTTTATTCATCTTATATCTAACCATACTGTATAATAAACAAAAAATATACAAAGTTCTTAACTGATAAAAAATAAACATTAGTTTAATGAATGAGGAATATACATCGAAATACATCAGGTTAAAAAAAAATATAATTTTGCAAAAAAAAAAATATCGCGGTCATTAAAAAAAAGTTACTTTGGTTTTTTCCCCAAGAACAAACCGATTAGAAGACACAGGCCAAAAACTGAAATAACTCCGAAAATATCGAGGTTTTTCGGCCACCAAAAGTTTTACCTTCCTTTTTTCTGATGCAACTTTGGATTTGCACTACTCTGTCATAGCCTTAAAACATATCAAAAATACATCAGGTTAAAAAAAAATATAATTTTGCAAAAAAAAATATCGCTGTCATTAAAAAAGGTTACTTCGTTTTTTTTCCAAAAACAAACCGATTAGGAGACACAGGCCAAAAATTGAATTAACTCCGAAAATTTCGAAGTTTTTCGGCCACCAAAAGTATTCCCGTCCGTTTTTTCGGTTGCAAACTCGGGCTTTCACTACTCACATATGCCCATACAACATATCAAAAATGCATCACCATCAAGCGTCACTGCTACGATCGACACATAATCAATAATAATGGCCGACACTTATCACTTAGGGGTATGAAAAATAGTTTACATCCTATTCTCAGATCTACATACAAAATTTCATAAGAATCGGTCTAGTGGTTTCGTAGGAGTTTTGTTACAAACATCATGACAGGAGATTTATATATATATATGGATGTACATTTTCAATTTGGTGAAGAAAAATCCAAAAACATTCTTTAGGATCTTCTCAAATAAAGCCATGTTTTCGTACCTTCTTCTCCAAATATATTCACAAATGTAGGAATCTTATCATCGCCCGGTGGGTACCGCATTCTCCTATAATTTGTGGATGAACCATTAGGTCATTAGCACATACTTCCCTCAGGAATTTTTCGCATTCAGTAATTGTACTATTGGACATATTTAATTCACATTTGCATAGTTTTGTAGAAGTGTATTCATGACACCAAGGGTATATAAATAAAATGGATATACAGTTCACTCCACTCAAACCAAGTACCTACTCCCATTCCCTTCTCGTCTACTGCATTTTCATCTTGAATACCGATTTTCACTAATACTGAGGTTAATGTTACGTCCCTTGGAACGGAGTCTTTTTTGATGTACAATACCTTTATCTTGAGCATATTTTATGCTTGATTCTTGATTTTTACTATTTTGGCCAATTCTAAGAAATTCATTTTAATTACTGAGTAAATCATATGTACTAATAAGTTGGGGAAAAAGAAATCCATTATTTTTGCGTGAAATTCAAAACTTTATTTAAGATGTTTCGGATTGTCCGATTTGGGTCAAATATGCACCGTTTTGTTGCCATTTTAAAGGTAGCTTCAAAATTCCTCTCTCATAGAAGTCTTGGTCCTTATTAGCGAAAAACTCTAGTAATAGATTTTTACATTCTTCTCTTGCTCCCAAGTTCTTATCACTCAGTAGTTTCTGCAATGCGAGAAAAAGGTTGTAATCGCTTGGTGCCAGGTCCGGACTATATGGTGGATGCATTAAAACTTCCCAACCGAGCTCCCGGAGTTTCTGGCGCATTCACTACAGACGTCTGTAGTTCCTTGCGTTGTCCTGAAGGAACAGAATACCTCTTCTGTTGGCGAATTATGGCCCTTTCTGGTCAATCGCTAACTTCCAACGGTCCAGTGGTTGACAGTAGAGATCTGAATTTAGTGTTTGGCCATACGGAAGCAATTGATCCCTTTCAAGTCCCACCACATACACAGTAGAACCTTCCTGGCCGTTGGTCTTGGTTTGGCCACCGTTTGAGCTGCTTCACCACGCTTTGACCACGATCGTTTTCGCACAATATTGTCGTATGTGACCCATTTCTCATCCCCAGTCATCATCCGTTTAAGAAATGGGTCGATTTCATTCCGTTTGGTCAAGGCACCCCAGATGGAAATTAGATCCATCATGTTTTTTGGTGTTAACTGGTCTGGCACCGAAACACCGAGCTTCTTTTTTAATCCAGCTTTGCGCAAATGGTTTAAAACTGTTTTATGGTCGATGTTTAGCTCCTGGGCGGTGCTAAGACTACTAACATGCCGGTCATCTTCGATTATTTCTGCGATTTTATCGACATTTTCGACGACGGGCTTCCCTGTGCGAGGTGGATCTTTAACATCAAAAATGCCCGAACGGAATCGATGAAACCAAAATTGCATGTAATTAGCTGTTACAGTATAAACACCATTCACGATTTCAGTGGCCTGGCTTGCATTTTCGCCTTTATAAAAAAAAAAAGTGTAAAATGTACCGAATTGTCTCTTTGTTGACTTCCATTGTTAACACCCTGTAACTCACAACTGAATGGAACAAACAAAAAAGAGCCAAAGAATTTTCTTTAGAGTGAAATGTCACCACGACAACGATCATAAACTTGCAATTGTCAGCCATCTACTGAGAAAATAATGGATTTCTTTTTCCCCAACCTATTATAAGTAAACTACGTGACTTTATCTTTCTTTGCATTTTGTCCTAACAGAGGGAGACGCGCGTGCTTATAATCTACCAACTTCTGTATCTCCCACTTGGCTATTCTATCCATTTGTATATTGTTCCATTGAAGATGCACAAAGACGAAACGCATTACCTCCCCTCCCCCTCAACTACCCTCCCCATCATCCTTAGCCAGGGAGGATACAATAATTAATCCTTTGCGCCACTAGGGGGAGCCACTAATTATACCAGAAGTAGGAAGTTGGTTGATAACTTGATGAAAGTGGCGCTCCCTATAATACAGTTTACTAACTAACAATAATATCCGTCCAGTTCCGCGTCGTTAGTCGCTCTACGATGTACAGGGCCATTTCGAACTGTGGATTAAAAGAACTTGATAAATGGCCGACGTGCTATAACTATCAAGTAGCTAACGGCTGAAGTTTCTTGAATAATGGATTAGGTACTCATTTTTTTTATTTTTCTTTGAAATTTTCTAACATGAATACATTATAAACCTCGTCATTTTCTCTATTCATTCGAGTATCTGCAGCCCCGATGAATATGTTAAGTCGAATTTTATCCAAAAAGCGTTAACTGTATTGAGGAGGAGCGGAATCGTTTAATTCTATATTTTGCCTGAAATAAAGTTGTAATATGAGAAATTACCATATTTCAAGTCATTGCCAATCCCCGCCATAGATACACTAAGAGAACAACATGATTCCGGTTCCTTAATTACAATAAACTGATTTTGAACTAAATTCGACTTAGCCATTTATTCACCGGTGCTGCAGAAATATTACTATCACTTACCTCTACCTGGTGTTAAGTATTGCGGTAGTATATAATAAAATCGGAATTGTATATGGAAAAAATACTGCTTCGACGGAGAAGGACTAACCAAGAATAAACATAACTTCCTAAGAAATGGATATCTTAAACGTAAGGTTTTGGTTCAGGCACTAGTCTGTTATTTCAAGGGTATTGGGTCATTGGCGTATTGGTAAGCCTCACTAATAAAACCTTAGTTGTGCCGTACTTCGGAGGGGACGTATAATTTTGGTCGCTTATTATTATTTAAAGATAGTCTGAGCGGAGTGGCTCAGTGGTAGAACACCAGTGCCATGCCGGAAATCCTGGTTCAAATCCCGCAGAAGGCTTGACTTTTATTAAGTCCGTTTGCAGCGAGAGATGGATCATATAGGATCTAGGACCTACCCAGCCTCTATAAAATATTATAAAAATAGGGTACCCAAAATTAGGGGGGGAAATCTGGTGGGTGAGCGTGATCTAGGTCAAGTCACCTCCTTGCATAACCGTTGTCCATGGAACAGTACAGTCTCTAACATGTACTGGACCCCAGACCCGTCACGGGTTGTAGCACTACAGTTTTTTTTTTAAAAGATAGTAGATACTTTCTTATTTACACCTGGATAGACAAAACTTAAAACTGCCACTGTAGCATCGTCAGATTTTATAGGATTTCATAGCAGCAGAATGTGACGTTGAATTTATAAACTAACAAGCAATACCAAAAACTACAATTTTTTTTTTTGGAAGGCTTCTTAATTGTTTTTACTATTATGAAGTAATCATCATCATTGTAGTTCAGACTCTCTTCCGCTCTTGCAGTGTGAGGTTTCCTGCTCACAGCCCGGACCATATTATGAAGTTTTTATACGTATATACTTCATTATAACGAGAATGAATAGACTGGGACAAAAAAATTTAATATACTCGTAGCCAGTGGACAGACGACTCTCATTTTTTACAATTTTCATGAATCTGCTTAAAATACCGTAAAAGAGTGAGAGTTTTTCTTGGTTTCTATAAATTTATTGTGTAAATGTTAATAATTTAGTGAGTAGCCAAGTTTATGAAATAGGTACCATATCATCAGTGGTGTATTGGTTAGCATAACACCCTACTAAGCCCAGATTTTGTAAAAATATCTGTTATTATGTCGTCCTTCCATGGGGGCGTAAAATGACGGTCCCGAGCCTGTGCGGTTTCAGGTACTTGTTAAAAATTCCTATCGTAATTATACCTGGATAAGCAAAATTTAGGACTCCCATTTTAACATCATCTATGTAGCTATAGCAGCATACAGAGATATTAAATGAATTATTCAGCATTCAAATTAACTATTAAATAACTAAAATATGGTTAAAATAACTAATTATCCAATAAGTGAGCAGGCAAGTTTTTGTAAAAACTATATCAACTCTATATTTGTTTCCTGTATGATGAAATTCGCTTACTATTCTCAAACCTTTAATATAAACATGGTATCCTTCTTTCAAGAAGAAAACAAATATATCGTAGCCATTTTCCGGGCCGGTGGATAACTCGGCCCTTAAGGACAATAACAATGTATGAGCTCAGGAGGGTGGAAGGGTTAACGTTAGGTCGAATGCCAGTGGAATAATTTCCGTCTCACTTGAGTTTAAGAGACATAAAGGACCGAGAAACAATCTTAGGCCGAAAGTATAAGTGGATAATGTTAAATGTCGAATGCGAGGAATAAATAGTTTTAATTATAAAAAATTAAGGTCTTTTAAATTGTAAAAATCAAATCACTTTTACCTTATGTCGTAAACTAATAACAACCTCCCCTTCAGTATCCTTTAATAATATCCCACTGGTGCCTGTAGAACAGATCCGATACTTAGGGTTGCATCTAGATATACTAGACTGAAGAGACAAGAAACCGCTCGACGTTTCAGGCTACTTCAACACTTACTAGACAAACGCTCTAACCTCCCAATTGACTACTATCATGCGACCCTTTTGGACTTACGGAGTATAGCTTTGGGTCTCCACTAAGCCATCGAATTACTCTCGTATCCTATCCCTACAATCCAAAATCCTTCGTAAAATCCTCAACGCTCCTTATTTTGTTAAGAATAAAGTCACACAAACGACCTTAATATCCCATTTGTTGCTGATTTGGCCCTAACCCGGTATCTATCCTTTCATAACAAATTTGATTCTCACTCAAACCCTCTAGTTTCAAACCTAGCTTCCCCTTCGATTCCCGATAATCCTCCGAGGCGTCTGAAGATAACCACGTGACCATCTTAGTTGAACTAGTGATTTGAGTACTACCAGTGGGTAGTTTCTCTACTTGCCATTAACTCATGTCATTATGTTTCACATAGCCTATTTACTTTATGTATTATTGTAATACAGTTGTAAATATCAATAAATAAACAAAAAAATAAAAAATTGTAAACAATATCTTCTTTTTCAGTACAACAAGTCACATTTGTCTGCTTCTTATTGGTCTTTACACAAGGTTCACTGAAAATTGGTGTAGAAACTTCTAATTGAACCCAATAATTTACCTTGTATTATTCCCCTGAACAGACTCACTGATCCAGATCCACCGTCTGGTTTTTCATTATTCGTTATATATTCATTATAGCCATTGATTATTAATACTTTTATTCCTTATTCTATTGATAAAGTTCATATTGTAAATACTTATCTAATGTAGATAGGAAAAAACTGTACCACTACAATCCACTACAGTACATGATATTTTACGGTTTCTAAGACATGGGATGACCTGAGAAGTGACGTCTGAGATCATAATCAATCACCAGGTTATCCACCAATTATTGGGATACTCCCTCTACAGAGACTGGATGAGAATCAGGAAGCTCCCACTCGGTCCATCCGTCGTTTTTATCTGATTAAATACACTTTTATCTTATCCAATAGGCCGAGAAGCGATCCTAACCTTCTAACTTCTAACCAAACCCTCTCTCTGTATTTTACAATTGTAAAAATCAGAAATAAATAACTACTTAAATAATTTATCTGCCATAGCTAAAGTTGAACTGGGAATCTTCGGCATTCCTGTATAATAGTTCCTAGATATAATACTGAACTAAACAGCAAAAAACCGGTGCACCTGGAATTTTGTCGTTTTTTTCTTCATAATGCAAATAATTTAATTTTTTCTGCATGTGCCAAGTAAAGTATACACCATATGAGATAACAGATGGAAAAATATTGTAAAACAAGAAATATCTGAATAGGAAAACAATTTTATTCACAAAAACTCTAAACTCGTATAAAATAATCTTCGCCAATTTTTCTTCGTTAAATTTCAGTTATTATTTATTTTTTATTTTTTTAATAACGGGTGATTCCTCCCCTTGTTTGTATCACAGCCTGGATCCTGCTTGGCATGCTCCTTATTATGCTGGCAACAATTTCCTGTTCGATGCCGGAGAACCAGAAACCGACGTTCTCAGGGCAGTCCAGAGGTACTGAGGTAGGGAGACTGGTAACTTGACCAGGAGGCCAGATTCTGGTCGGCCCAGAGCGACTCTTCCCCCTGACGATAAATGTAATGCAGACGTTCAGAAATCACTTTCAGACAGCCGTGGAGACCAATCAAAGGCTTCGAATTGCCCGAAATGTGCATATCAGTGTGGATACGGTGCGGAGGCGGCTTCATGAAGTTCACCTTCAATCAAGGGCCCCAGCTACGGGAGTTCGAGCAGAATATAGGAAAGTACCAGATGGGCTACTTTCCTATATTCTGCTCGGCAAAAGGAAGCAGTTTTTTATAAAGTATCCGAGAGAAGACCTTATAAGCAGATGGTAAAGAGGGATTTAAGAGGGATATACCACGATAATTATGGCAATCAAGCAATCCCCCTTCTTGTAAACCGGGCATATAACTGCTTGGCGCCACTCACAAGGGATTTACTCCATTCTCCAGATATCCATTATTATATTATAGAGGACTTTTACTAATTCTTCTCCTCCATATTTAAAAAGTCCAGGGGAGAGTCCATCTGGTCGTGGTGCTTACACAGCTTCATAAACATCGTCCATATCAGGAGGCTCCAAATCCCAATGCAGAGAATGGTGTGAAATAAGATTAAGACATTTTACCTAATTTTCTTAAACTTTAAATTCTTTTTATTTGATGTATAAAAAAATCTAAAATTTGATAAAAAAAAATTACATTATTTTATTTAATCCATAAATGCTCTATATCTCAAAACAATACTAAGTTGATACTCGTGTTTTAATAGGCTCAAAATGGGGTTACGAAATAAGTACTGAACTTAAGTACGATTTCGAGAGTAGTATCGGGTACCTCTACTAAAACGTTAAGTACCGCAATTAAACGTTAATTATAATTATAATTAAAAGCGATATTGGCCCGCCGTTAGGAGAGGGTGATTTATTAGTTATTTATTATTTTTAAAAAAATATTTGTTCATATATTTATTTAAAAATATCTAATAATCAGACAAAATGTTACTTTATGGATTTGATTAGGCTATATAATTTTTATATATACATCGTATAATTTTATTACATAGATATTTAAAAGAGAAAAAAACTTTTTTAAATTTGTTTATGTGGAAGTTGTCTTATTTGATGTTAATATTTTTTAAATACTTTGTAATTTCAAGGAATATTGTATCTTGAGATGTCTGAAGTATTCCTCGAAACCTTATAATTATTTTTAATAATAATATCATCTTGGAATTTATGTTCAAGATTTTTTTTTAATGATGCATTTGTCAAGACGTTACATCTAAAAAAATAAGATTATTAAAACCCACCTTTTTACCTGTCCTAATTGTTTTGGTATACTGTTAAATTTTGAAATAATTTGGGCACTTATGCTTCAATTGTATCACTAGGTGAGTACAAAATATGTACTAAACTTGTCTACAATTTCTAGAATAATATCATGAAATCTCACTGAATTGTTAAGTAACTAATGTATTACAATTACACGTAAAAGTAGTACAATTTGTAAAAGACCAATTTATCATCATTAGTCAGCCTCCTAGTATATTTATTTAAGATATATATTATTTTACAAACTTGCTTGAACAAATTATCTGTCAATAAAGAGTTAATATTTATTCCGCTCAGCGTGCGGTAAATTGTGAGTGATAGCGAAGAGAATTGTGATATATGGATCTATCCCCTGCCTCCGATAACAAATGGTTCCCTGTAAGATAAATAGCGTGGAAGATTTAACTATCTTTTATTCTTTAGATTGCGTGTATTCAATTTTAATGTATTCATAATATACATTAGATATTCATTATATCATTATATATAACTGGATAGCCAATTTGTCTTCCGTAATCAATCATCGCAAAAAAATTCTAAACCTATATTTATCAATCACAAATTAAATTATATTCATGGTGTGTATATTTAATAATAACATGGATATTGTTTAGAAATAATAAAATCTACCGATTACGTTTAATGGCTGTCACAATTATTTATTCAACAGAAAGAACAATATTTTTTTTAAATTTCTTATTAAATAAAGGGTATCTGTATAAATAAAGGGAGCGGAGGGGCTCAGTGGTAGAGCACTGAATTGCCACGCAGGAAATCCTGGTTCAAATCCCGCTGTAGGCAGTACTTTTACCTAGTCTGTTTGCAGCCGTAGATGGATCATATATGATCTAGGACCCGTTCACGGGTTGTAGTACTACAGGGTTTTTTTTACCATGGAAAAATACTGTAATTATAAGTATGTAAAAGTTGTTTATGGTAATCATTTTATCGAAAAATAAAAGTGTTAACTAACATTTCGAAGTTTAGATGATGTATGCTTGTTGAAACGTACATAGTATAGTATACATAGTTCTAGATGAAATTATTACAGAACTATACACATCGAAGCAGCAACCTACGGAATAATTACCAAATGAAGTTTTAAATAAAACAAAATATTTACCAAATTTAGAAAAATAAAATTCATTCTTTTGATGATATGACCAGTTATACAGATATACATTATTTACATAATCAATTAAGTTATAGCCATGTTCAGCATATCTAATAGGATATTTAGGAAATGCTCCGCCTCTTCGTACTAATGTGATTTAATTTAACTATCAACTGATTAATTATTGCTAATTATAATGTGAATAATTAATCGTAAACCATCGTATTACTGTTATTACTCATTAGTTTATTACCAAACAGGGCACCAGGAAATAGTTAATCGCAATATAAATACAGTAAACTTTCGATTATTGGAACCTCAAATATTGTTTTTGTAGGAAAGATTCGTGGAGGGATTGAATCAGTGATTTCCAAAAAATAATTTTGAAGAATATTTTCTAAAAAAAAATGATTTTCTGGAACCTGAAACGCAATACCTATTACATCAAATTAATACTGTAATAATGATATCCGGTATTCCACCAATCAGCTCTATCCTGCGCAGCATCCCTCCAGCTTCTAGCATCCTCCGCTACAGCCTCCGTCCACCTCACACTTGGCCTTCCTACTCTCCGTGTGCCATGGATAACTTCTGTGAGTATCTTCTTAGAACTCCGCCATAGCCTGTCCCAAGCCAGGATGAGAAAGGAGGAGGGTGGGGAGTAGCAACCCCGTTAAAAACCAGTGTTCAGCTGACCCGGCTGATAGCACTCTGTCAAAGGGTCCCGGCCTAGGGTTACATTGTATATATGAGAGAAACTGAGTTGGTCACTTTTGATGCAAGGGATACATAGCCTCTCGGCCTTACCTCCCCTGCACCAAGCAGCCAACTCCTCATATCATTCTTTGGTATTGCGGCCGCATGCCAGCCAAGATGCGTCTTTGCCACATCCGCGTCTTTCCCGTTTACCCCTAAGCGGTATCGCATGCAATTTTTCTTTTCTGGTGGCTATGAGAGTTCATCAAGGGCTGCCCTCTCATACACATCTCACCAACATGCGGACGCAACACCACGGAGGTTGGGAATACCCACCATCCAGCTTCCAGCCGGTCGGGCCGTCACCAGTTTCCTGGATTACTACCCTTCCGACCTTCTAACCACGCCACTACGTCTGCGACCGCCTAAACCGGCCACCACCCACCCGTAGTACCATTTTAGGGCTTAGCCCATGAAGCCTAGAATGGTCACTGGCCCGGGGGCTCCGGTCCCCTACGCTTCCCCTACCCCCTTGGAAGTACACTTGGGCTGATGTACTCCAAGGAGGGAGGGCGGGAAACGTTCCCGTAGGAGGCCTAGGGTTACAGGTGAAAAGCGGCCAATGGTCTCAAGGGCGGAAGAAGGAGTCATCACTTCTCAACGGCCAAGAGGGCAGAAGAGCCAGAACCCCGCTGTCTTGTGGGCAGGAAAATGAAATTACAAAGACTAAAGGGAACAAACCCTGAACACAAAAAGTCAGGAGAAGTCGGAGAGGTCTCACCGAAAGGTGCAAATAGACCTGGTAAAACCAGAAAAGAAGACCTCACGCATTACCTCCTTAAATAAAGGAGGATCGAGGAAGAAGAAGAAGAAGGATCTTCTTAGGAATCCGAGTGCCCTCCATCCGTGCCACGTGACCTGCCCATCGTAATCGGCCATGCTTGATTGTCCTGACAACATCTGAGGCCTTATAAAGGTCTTATATCTCTCTGTTGTATCGCCGTCTCAATATTCCGCCCACTTTTATTGGTCCGAAAATCTTCCTCAGGATTGTCCTCTCGAAAACTAAGAGCCTTTTCTCGTCTGCCTTTGTTAGATCCCAGGGCTCTGAACCATATGTGAGTACCGGTCGCATCAGGGTTTTGTAGATTAGCTTTGTCTGCCCAGAGAGGAACCTGCTAGTTAATTGCCTCCTTAGGCTATAATAGCACCTATTAGCAGAATTAATTCTTCTTCTTATCTCCTGAGTTATTTCATTTTGTGGATTAATTTCTGTCCCTAAGTAGACGAAGCTGTCAACGCAATCGAATCGGTACTGACCAACTTCGATGTAGTTCGCCAACGGCCATACCACCTTGAACACACCGGTTCTCATCCGATCACCGTAGTTAGTCATCGTCGGGCGTGGTTAGTACTTGGATGGGTGGCCGCCTGGAAAAAACCGCGTCCTGCTGGCATCTCTTAAAAGTTACCAATTAATCAAATAAATACATCTTGCTGTATGGAAGTATCCAATGCCATTAAAAAACAACAAAAAACAAACCAATAAAAACCTCGAAGTAATTATTTTTTCTTCAAAATGGTCTTCTAAATTAATACTATAGTTGAAAGAATTATAGACATAGCTGCCTTTGAGAGGAATTCAAGGTTGAAGCAAAATTATAATGCAACTTTCTTTGTTTAACAACCTTGATAAATCTTGCATATGTATGTGCATATTTGTATACATTTTTTTTTTACATTGCGCACTATACAATAAATTTAAGATATTTCTTGTGCAGACCCTTCGTTTTTCAGATTGTATATCTTATCAATAGCCTCTTTTTTAATGAAGAAATACACAAAATAAAACAAAAAAGTAATTACGAAAAAATTATCTCTGTCAATATAGCTTGGGTCGTTTGATGTGAGATAGTTTGTAAAAGGGAAAAGTTATCAAGTGTTAAAGGCCACTACACAGGGTCAGTTTGGTATGTTCATTTCTAACTGATCGCAACATTCACATCCACATCCACACGCCCTCTTCGGTGTGTATATCCAAAGAACCCCTGTGCGCATGCTCAGATAACTAATGTGACCAACTGAACTGACGCGACGGTACGCGACGCTCACTTTGGACTGTCGCCAGTTGGACTGTGTCACGCCAAAATGATGAATTTTCATCAGACCATCAGTCCCCTTTTTCGATGCGAGCTTACACCAATTTAGCTTACACATGGTCAGTTCTATGTGAACACACCAAACTACCACATCATACTGAACGTGTGTAGCACCCTTTAATAATAAATATTTAATTAATAAAATAAAAAATATAATTTAGTACATCTTTTACGAAGAACGAATGTTTAATAAATAAAACTAAGCTTATTTAAATAGCATTTCATGATTTAAAAGCGGGTTTTGACACGGTACCAAGAGAGAATTGAGAGAAAAAAACTTCGGTTGAGCGTGATATAGAACAAATCATAATGTATAACTGTTGTCCAACCAACAGTATAGTCTCTACCACGTACTTAATGCAATAACCTTTATGGTTCTTATGGTGGTTTATAGTAATGGTACAGGTTTATTTTAGTGACAGGATATTTTCTGATTTATGTAGGTCTTAATTTTTAGTGACTTGCCATTAATCTTTAATGTATTAAATTATTTATAATATAATATTATTAAAAGTAGTGATTTCATATTGAGGAGTTGATTACATGTCAAGTTTCTACATATTTTTACAAATTTCCTACATTTTTTCACATTTTCTCATTTCCACCCCCTTCTAAAAAAAAAAATTAAGTAAGAAAAAGTATATTATTAAAAAAAAAAAAGCAAATTTTCCCCGCTGGTATTTAATCTTCTACTTTAACACATCTTACACTCCTTTTTTTTATTTATAATTACCTTATTAGCAGGGTCCAGACCAACCAAGCACGGCTCGCGAGCTACGCTAGGACTCCTGCTCGCGAGCCGTGGGACCCGAGGCTACTTTGAAAGGTTGCGAGCGGGCCTCGCGAGACAAGGAAACCCAGTTTGAGCATTTAGTTTAATGGAAAATAAGTGTTTTTAGCTGCTACGGTCCTTATGTTGTCTGGATATATATAAAAAAAAGAAGACAAAAAAGAAAACTGTGGATCAAGAAATTGTAGCAAAACCGTAAAAAATTTGGTAAAAACTTATTAAAGGAACTAACAATCGACCATTCAGTCTCAAATTTTACACACATATCTGCGGGAGACATTGAATATCTGTACTCATTAGTGGCTGTGAAAATACAAATATGTGACACTAATTACTGAGAGTCGATAACTGTATTAGAAAGAGTGTTTATAACATTGAGATACTTGGCAACTTTATCCATTTTTAATTCACTGGCTCGCGAGCGTCGTTACGTCCGTCCACGCCGCGCGAGCAGCTCAGACTGAGGCGCCTTTGAGCATCGGCAACTTACGGCTCGCGCTCCAACCACGTTCTTCTGCTCATTTTCGTATTGAATAGTGAGCTAAGGCATTGGCTTAAAAAGGAGTTATTGTTTATATTACATCTCCATTTCAAGCCAAAAACTACGAGAATGATACGATTCCGGTTACCTGAAAGCAGTTGAACTTTCTCTGGACATAATCCGACTTAACCACTTATTCACCGGTGCTTTAAATAAATATTTTTTATTAAACTTTCGAGGAAATCGTCTTAATTTCTTCTTCGTCGAAATTATGCTGTTTTTTTTTTTGTCATAATTTGATCTATGAAATTACTCCGAAATTCTCCAAGTATTTCTCAGCTTATTCTTCTCAAGACGACAATTACCAAAGTGTTATGCTGTTTAAATTATTATAACATTAAAAAAATTAAAAGTCACTGATCCATATGGACTGAGCGATTGTAACTGGCCAAAGAACGCCCAAATAAGGGGTTGTGCGTGGTCAGAGGAAAGGAAGCGCAGATGCACGGAGCTCATGAGGGAAGTATGGAGACAGAGAAGAAGCTTTGGAGGAAACACGATATTCGCGTGGTCTTTGAGGCCTTTTCGCGCTAAAAAAAAAAAAATTAAAAATACAAAACACTAAAATACAATTTAGTCAAATATTGTTTTTCAGTGTTTTTGTATTTTTATTTATCATGTTTAGGTTTTCCTCTTAGAAATAACTCAAATGAGACGATTGAAAGAAGAGATTATACGAGATAAATAGGTATGTATAATCTCAGGTATATTTCATGGCGATCGATCTGCTAAATCACAAATACCATATCCTGGAAACCTTTATTTATTCATTAATTACATATTCACTTACTTAAATAAGAATAAATTGATAAAGATCCTTTACAAACAACGAGCTATGAAATGTTGAGTAAGTTGCTCTGAATAAGGTTGAATGATGTTTATCGTAAACCTTAATCGTAACACATCAGGTTTATAGAAGCCACTTCAATGTTAGGAGTAGATAGTCTGTTGTATCTTCATGTTTATAGCCTCTTTTATGTTACTCCAGTCTTTGATCCTACAGATTGTATATCTGTCTCACTTACCATACAATTACGGATCAAACGCTTATCTATTCCAAGATTCAGGTATATGATATTATTAGCAACGAAATTTCCAATCAGAGATTATTATATAATTATATGAATTATGTTAAAATAATTATTAAAAAAAAAAACCCTGTACCACTACGACCCGTGAACGAGTATGGGGGTTCAGTACATGGTTGAGACTGTACTGTTTCATGGACAACGGTTCTGCAAGGAGGTGACTTGTCCTAGGTCACGCTCAACCGCCAGGTTTCCCCCTTATTATGGGTACCCTATTTTTATAATATTTTATAGAGGCTGGGTGAGCCCTATAAAATTATTATAAGGTTCCGCGAAAATTTACTATTTCCATATATCTCTATAAAATGGGTACTCTTAATTAGGAGAACAACCTTGTGGTTGAGCTTAATCTCGTACAAATCATCTCTTTATCTTAAAAAATTGTAAAGTCTTTACCATGTGGTAAACCAAAGACCCTTCATGGGTGGTAGTGGCAAAGTTTTTTTTTATTCCATTCTAAATATTTTAAAACAATGCTACTAAACTGAAAGGACAATAAACTGCTCGCCGTTTCAGGCTACTTCAATACATACTTACTAGACAAACGCATTAAGTTCCCAACTAATTACAAATATGCATGACAATCATTAGAGTCATACATGACCATCTGGACTTGAAACTGGAAGAGTTGAGCTTTCTTTACAGAGATATTCAATATGTATTTGTATTATTACCGGTGTAACTATTTAGAACAAATATAAATGTTAAATATTTAATAACAAAATTTAAAAATGTAATTTTTTTTCAAGAATTTATTTTTCAAAGCTACCTTTTTCAATAGAATAATTTAAAAACTTATTATTATTATTATATTAAGCTTTTAAGTAAAAAATAAAATAATTTTATGTAGATCAGATAATAATTAAACAGAAATAAGAGGTTAAAGATTATTTCAATCTTTATAATAATTAAATAAATTATTATATATATATATATATATATATATATATATATATATATATTATTTAATTTATTTACTTTACATTATTAATTAATTAAATTATACAAACATCATTTTATCAGAAAGAAAGGTGGGTGCTTTTAAGGATATTTTCATAATGACTCTATATGTTTAGCAATATCAATCAATAAAACCTTTGCAATAATCGTCACCAAACACCCCTTGATTTTCTACGATGAATTAATTTTTTTTTCTTCACTCTAAAATAACTTATTGAAAATTATTTGCTACTTTTTAATTTTGTTGTCTACTGAAGAGTGTTTGTTATAACTATTATTTATTTTAGAAATGCAGAGCAGTGAAGAAGTCCATTCTGTTAAATTTTTATTTTTCTAAAAACGATTCTCGCCGTTTCAGGCTTCTTCAACACATACTAGACAAACACTGTAAACCCTTAATTAATTACAAAAAAATCATATACACGACAGTTATAAGACCTATTCGGACTTATAACCAACTCGGACGGAGTAGACCTTTGAGGCTAAAATAAGCCATCGAATTCCACTCGAATCCTCCAATCCTGTGTAATCCAAAATCCCTCGTATAACCCTCAATGCTCCTTGTCACGAACAATGTCATCCCATAATGGCCTTAATGTCCCATTTGTTACTGATTCGGCCCGAACCCGTATCCTTTCATGACAAAGTTCATTCCCAATCAAACCCACTAGTTTCAAATCTAGTAACCGTTCCATATCCTTCTAATCCTCCGAGGCGTCTGAAAAGAAGATGGTCTCCTGACCTTTAAAATTGAAAGTGTTATTTGAGTGACTAGTTTCTCTACTTGTCTTTATCTCGTGTTGCTCTTTTCTTTTGTTCACCCTCTTTGGGGTAAGATGGATCGATCATTTCTTTGTGTGTTCTTCTTTTCTTAGTACCCAGTATTTCTTCATTCTTTCTGATCTTCTTTTCCTCTCTTCGTCCGAAATGATGGGTTTGGATTTTTGTGTAGATTTGTCTTGGAACCTTATCTTTTCATCTTTAGTAATTAATTTAGCTGTTCGGTTAATTAGTGAATTTTCTGAAAGCTTTAATTCTGCTAGGTCTTTCTCAGTTTCTTTAAACCAGTTGGGTTTTGTTCTGCCGTTACGGAAAAAGTCAAAGATTTGTTTGGTTAATCTGTTAGGGTTCATTCTGAGAAAATGACAATAAAAATGTATTCTCCTTTTTCGCATAGTATCTGAAAGTTTTTCAATTTTCTTGTACAAAGTTTCATTCTTGATGTATACTATCTTATATCTTGTAATTTTGGTCCTATGATTTTTTTTTTAAATTTTCCTTTCCTTCAGCTCAAGTTTCTCCATTTGACCTTTCAAGTTTATGTTTAGTGTTTCTGCTGCATATAGTGCTTCTGGCTTAATCGCCATTGTCTTGTAGTGTGTAATTTGGATCCCCATGAAAGAGATTTTTTGTTGTCATTCATTAAATGATTTTCATTCTATTTACTTGATGTATTATTATTATACAGTTGTAAATTTCAATATATATATCAGTATATATAGCAATAAATTGATATCAATATAATTGCAATTAATACTTCATTATCTACCGAATATAGCGAAGTATAAGAATTTTTCAAGTAATTCTGACAATATCTGAAGATACAGCAAATTCTTATTCAAGGACTGTACATAGTACAATCCTTGAATAAGATCCTTAATATACCTCACAATTATACAATGACTTGATCATGGAACACTATCTATCCCATCCTATGATGATTAATGGACACTATATTTCATCAGTGGTGATGAGCAGACAGCTGCGATCCCTCACAGAGTCTATTCATGAGAAGCGAATGACTTCTGCTGGCCAAGTCGTAGATCTTAGTCAGAGGATGCGGTTTGGAACTAGTCTGTGGTGGACCAACTTATACAGCACAATTATACACAGTCGGACTTCACTAAGGTGGCTCTATCTGCTTATATAAGTCTAAATTAAAATTGATTACGAGAAAAAAACTTATATATATATTTATTCGATTATAATAAATATTCTTTTTTCTTCCTAGTACGCAATTAAGGAGGTATTGCAATCCCGAACATTTTTTATATCCAGTATACATACTTTTCTTTGTATATTCATTTAACCTCACTTAATACTTCAACAGTTAATTGGACGATACAACAGTAGGTACCAGAACTTCGCAAAGGATAGAGACCCATATATTAGGTCGCTTCCAAAGATCGCCATAACCAATGTTTTTCTTGTTTGGCCCACGAATACCTGAAAACAAAGAGAGACCCACCTCAATGTACACAGTGTAAGGCGACAATTACAGTGCGCCATATGTTCGAGGATTGTCCTATGTACAGTGGAGTGATGGAAACGTGTGGCGTGTCTCGGCAGATGCTTAAGGCGTTGAGCGATAACGAACAATGTGTAAATAGTACCTTAGAATTTATTAAAAACATCAATATATTTCAGTAAATTTGACATATACCTATGCGTATAAACGAATATGTATATGTGTGTGTATGAGTTTATATATATATCCAATATATTTCTGTGTGTATGTAATACTTTACTTTTCAACAATATTTCAATTATACATTAATGACACAACCATGCATATATGTATAAGCTATGCATATGTATAAGTAAAAAACCTATTAATATGTATAACGTTTTACAAAAAATACATAATTAATATAACGTTTTATTTTAATATGAACAACTTTATAAAAGTATTTATCTTTCTATTATATGTTTAATATGTTAGTATGTTTCTATTACATGTTTAATATATTATAGTATTTAATATTTTAATATGTAACAATATTTTTACTAAGTACTAATGTAACAATGTATATATGTAATTATGTAGGTAATGTAAATATCTATATTCTCTAGTGGTAAAGGCAATAATAACCATTTGTAGTTGTTTTCCCTTAATATTAAACAACAACAACCAATGTTTTCACTCCCGTTTAATTAGGTGAAGTGGTTTGTGGTTTTATATACACCACAGGAAGCCATAATATTTAACAGTTTAAAATTATACCATTTCGACCAACCCTAGATCCTCATACGAGGTTTTTAGTAATGTTTCCTAATTAAAAATAAGCGATAATTGTGATAGTAAAAATAACTGATGCTAAGCAAATATATTTAGAATTGATTTAGAATCTATTTTCCTTTGAGTCATTTTTTTTTTTTTTGGTTTTAGCCCTTTTTCGAGTTGCTCAGATTAATTTTATTTCCACTTACTCCTCTCGTTTGTTTCTGATTTCGACCAAATAAAATGAATTGAAATAAAAGAAGCATTGTCGTTAATTGAAGAACTAACCAGGCTAGGACAAGGGAACGAGACAAGAACTACAGGCAATCTACTGTAGTCCCTCAAAGCCGTTAACTAAATCTTTTCCTCTTAGTCCTAGCTCTCAAGTTTTTAGGGTGACAGAGTAATCGATTTGTGGATAACCTAGACCAACATATAAAACAGATTAGTCTGAGTTGTATCGACTTGTAGAAGTATTTATATATATATATAAGTTGGATAATAACCGATTTTATTAATCTGAAAAGATTACATATTAACGTTTTAAAAGATGTACAAGGCATATTAATACACTATTTACATAACACAACTAAACAATAGGGGCGACTTGTGGTCTAGTGGTTAGCGTAGCAAACTACTAAGCCCAAGATCGCGGGTTCGTAGCCCGGCAGGTGGCCCTAGGATTTTTTAAAGGGAGTAAAAATCCTTAGTTACGCCGTCCTTCGGAAGGGACGTTAAACGGGGATCCCGAGCCAGTACGATGTCAGGTACTCGTTAAAAATCCCTATCCTAATAAAACCTGGATAGGCAAAATTTAGAGCTCCCATTGTAGCATCGTCCGATTAGCCATAGCAGCATAAAGTGACGTTAAATGAACAAACAACTAAACAATACAAACTGGTTAAATGTTTTGTTACGTACAAGTTGCGGAATTTTTTATGGGCTTAACATAATTTTTTACCTTCGTGAGGTTTATTTAATGGGTTCGACACTAAGAATTACTGGGACATTAATGCGTTCATTTTTATCAAAGAAAATGCGCGAAATTAAATTGTTTTGAAAAGTTTGGTTTTCTGAAAGAATCTATCCAAACCGTTTAAGATAGAAGCATGTTCAAAGGATCATTTTATGGGTAAATATAGAAATTCAGCACGCGTGATTTTTATTTTTTAAGAGAAAAAATAAAAATCACAGAATAACTCTTATTTCTGATTAAAACACATATCGCTCAAAGGTTAACAGTTAGAATTTTTTGTTTTAAAAATAACTCTTATATTTAATCCCTGGTAGTAAGTGGTGGATGCCAGTTCAGTCCATTTAGTGCCAGGGCCTAGTCCAGTAAGTGCTACACCAGAGTCCAGTTTGTGCTACACCAGAGTCCAGTTTTTGGACATAGTCCGTCCAGTATGTACTAGGAAACATTCCAGTAAATGCTAGAGTATAGTCCAGTAAGAGCTTTAGACACATTCCAGTAAGTCCTAGGTCCTAGTCCAGTAATTGGTTGATTCTAGTCCAGTAATTGCTAGAGTCTAGTCCAGTTAATGCTAGAGTCCAGTCCATTAAGTGATGGGGCATATTCCAGTATGTGCTAAGATCTAGTCCTGTCCGCGCTTGAACATGGTCCAGTAAGTACTAGGGGTCTAGTCCAGTATGTGCTAGGTTCTCGTCTAAACAGTTTTGGGGCCAGCCCACTAAGTGTTAGGACACATATGTAAGTGCTGGGAGCCAAGTCCTGTAAGAGCTAGGACACATTTTCTCTAAGCACGTTGCTAGGGAATTTTTTTATTGCGCTTTTATTTTGAGATTACTTGATCTGGTCGAAAAGTTGTATATTGATAAGGAAGAAAATGGTTCGGGCGGAGGTTCAAAAAATTCTCTTAAGCAGGGAGGACTGTTTAAATTAAAAATAAAGAAGTTAATATTAATAATTATATTTCAATAATATTTTTTATTACCTTAAGATTTATTTGTATTACTTTATTTATTGCTTATTTTATTCTATATTACTTATTTGTAATACCTTCTTTACAATAGAAAATGCAATTTTTTTTACCTCCACACTGACCATTTTCTTCCTCGTATGTACAAGGTCAACTATCATTATTCAAGTTATATATTTATAGTCTTGGATGAAATATCATAGTTTTATTTATTTCAATTTATTATCATTTTATGTTAATTTTTGGATATGGATAAAATTGATGGACTAAGGTTATTTACTTTATCTTGAATCTATACTTTTTAATTTTTTATTATGTATATGTCTTAAAAACTAATTGGAAGGACCTTGAGAGAACATGCCAATAATATATCTTTACTCTAGAATAGAATCCTTAAAAGGAAAAGATTTTTTTATGACATGGCTTTTAAGGAATTGCTTGTATTCTGTTATGTTTTCCCGCAAATCCTGTGTAGTCCCGAGTCTTTGTGTTTCTGGTTTTATATGTTGTGTAGCCGTGGTTGAATTTGTACCCCATAATTTTGCTGAAAATTTTTTAGTGTAGTCTCTGCTCGTTCATCCTCTTCATGTGTCCATAAAAACTGAGTCTTCTTACCCTCATTTCTGTTTCCAAGTCAGGACTGTAAATCTCTTTATTGGATTTTAGTCTGTATCCTTCTGGTGTTATTTTGGGCCCGTGAATTCTCTTAAGAATCCTTCTCTCCATTTTCAGCAGTTTCTAGACTGGGAAAGTCGGTTCCGTACAATATAACTGGTTTTACCACTGTATTGTAGTTGAAAAAACAACAACTAATTATTATTAATAAGAATAATTATTATTAACCAATTATGTGATGTACATTCATAAGAAAGTATAAATTTTAAACGAATTAAATAATCAATACACTGATATATAAAAGATCTGACGCCAGGGAGAGCCACCTCACCTTACACGTGGCCCAAATCGTCGACACGTGTCCTAATTCCGAAGGGGGGTCGGTTTTGGGTGGAGGGGAGAAAGTGCCTTTTCGAGGGCTTCTTAACGAAGAAAATACGAGCTATCATTACCAAGGCAACCTTATCTATAGAAATGGGGTCAGGAGGTGGTTGGTAAACGTGTGTGTGTGTTTGTTTACGATATGGCGTCAACACGAATAATATATCTGTTCGAATTCTAAAGAGGTATGAAAATAGCCGCCGATCTGGTTCTGTGAATCGTCAAGAGTCGATTATTATAACATAAAACAAAACTGATTGCCCTATTTTTCTGATTTGATTAAGGGATTGTGCTCCGCCTCGACAATCACGTCGCAATCAAGAACTCTATTCATTCTGGTAAATCCGTTTTCCGAAGGACGAATTTCCGGGATTCCTTTCATTGTTTCAAATCTCCTTTGAAGGAAGGAACGATTTAAATGATTAATGAGAAGAAACGGTGCTTCATGAATTTCTGGTGTCAAGGACCTAAGCAAGATATAAGTTGAAGTTGATTCTAATCTTGTTATCATAAGTTTTGTCCTCTTTAATAATGAGATAGTTATTTTTTAAAAATATAGATTTTTTCTTGGCTCTGACCTCCTTAAGAATAAATCATACTCGGCTAACTCACTCACGAATTAATAAAATACTGCTGCTTCCCTCATGACATGCTAATATTGTAGTATATATTGAATAATATTAGTTTGTGTATATATATATATATATATAGGATATATTAACTATTTATATTTGATTTTGTATATATGTATTTGTAATGACATTTAATATGCTTATTTAAGCATGGAGGATGTCCTAAGATTAATAAACGTTCCCTCAATGGGGTTACAATCGGGGAAATAGAGAAAAAAAAAATTTATATATATATATATATCCTTCACCCGGACCATTTTCTTCCTCATTGTCATATTATATATATATATATATAATCATATTTTTGAGAATTTTATTTATTTATTAACTTCCGAAGGTTAAAAAAATATAAAATACCATCCATAATATAAACCAAAATTTAATTTAGTAAAGGAGTTTTATGCTTAAATACAATGCTTTAACACGTTTTTCTCTGCTAAATATGAAAACGCTATATCTCACCTGTGACTGTTGAATTTCAAAATGTTAAAAATTATATAATTATCTACAGTCAAATAACTATAACAGAACACTTTAGGTAACTATAAATATTTGGATAGTTCGTATCTTGAAACGTAAAACATAATAATAATATTTATGTAATAATATATATTATTAATAAATATAATATTTATAGTATATTTTTTATTATAACTTTAGTGAAAGGGGGTCATTAGTAATATTTATTTATTTTGTAATTCGTTTATTTACATTTTTAACTATTGATATTTTATTCATAAGTTGCAGCTATTAATTATGAAATTAGAAAAAAAAATAAAATACCTGTACCAGTACAACCCGTGAAGGGGTTCAATACAAGGTAGAAAATGTACTCTTTCTTGGAAAAGGGGATTTGTCCTAGATCACGCTCAAACACCAGGTTTCCCTCCTTATTTTGGACACCCACTTAATAGAGGCTGGTTGAGTCCCAGGAGGGTCCTAGATCACATAGAATCCATCTTCATCCATAATAGAAGCCACTAATGGAAAAGTCTTGCCAGCAGCGGGGCTTGAACGCAGGACATTAGTGCTCTACCACTGAGCCACTCCGCTCCACTAATTATGAATTAGAAATATTTATTTATCTATTTAGGTAGAGATTATTGTTAATAATCAACTATATAATAAAAAAATTAAAACCTCTCACTTGAAATCATACTAGAAATGTAAATATTATTTAAATGATAACGAAACGAAGATTAATTAAAGTTGCTGGGCTTAGTAACGAACGAATTCCTAAGATGTTAATAGCGTCTGAGGGGTAGACCGAAGCGTAGGTGGGAGGATTAAGAGTCAACCCTGGCGGATTTGGGTTCGGGTAGTGGTCAGTGGCCGGAGGTTTTGTAAGCAGAGATTGGTGGATATAGGCATCGAGCCTTCGGGTACGCTAAGGCTTATTATTTTTTTATTTATTTTTTATTTTTTATTTTTTTAACATGGTCAAATATTAAATTTATTGGACAAATAAATAATAAAATTTTATATAATCTATACATATTATAAAACAAAGTCCTCGGCCGCGTTTGTTCGCGGTATACTAAATAATTACTGCACGGATTTTCATGCGGTTTTCACCAATAGATAAAGCGATTCACCGGGAAGGTTTAGGTATATAATTTGTCGAGGTTTTGTGTAAATGGGTTGGAATGTCGATGGGTTTCACCGAAGACGCTGCTTGCCTAATCCCGTGCAATTATCTAACGTGCAAGAAAATAAATTCGTATATAAAGAAATATTTGCTTATTTATTTATTTTTATAATTTCTATATAATAAAGTACATTAGCTGAGATGGGAAGAAAGAAAATCAAGACTCCCTAAGAAACCTAACCAATGATATTCACGTGGTCCTTAGTGGTCGGTAGGTGATAAAAAAAAAAAAATTACACAGACAAATTAAGTATGCCTTATTACCCGAGGAAAGCTGGGGTGGCTCGCTAGTATATAAATAAATAAATATATTTTTATATAAAGGATAAATAAATATATTTTTTGTTATTTAATAGGCTATATCGCTTCTATATATTTTTATTAATTATTATTTTATATTACATTTGCACCGGCGCACTAGCACATGCAGGATATTTGGTCTCAATGCTTTTTCGCATTTTTCCTCGTCGATTTGCAGAAAAATCGAGATATTTTAGTTATTTCTTTAGGCAAGGTCCTTTGGGGATCAGCTTTGGCAACTGAAACATTTGTCATATGTAGTGTATATTTTATCCTTGAGCGTGTCCTTTTTCGTATAAGTTGGAAAAACCAGCATTCTTTCAAGGCTCTTGCACGGAGCAAGATTTACATAATGCGAAAGTGAAAGCACTTAAGCTCTAGAGAATCTGAATAAACCTCAGAGGGAATAAAACTTTTGAGCCTCGTGTTGTGATTATACAGGTTATATTCACTTCTCAACCTAAACTATAATACTTTATTCACCCCCCTCATTTTTAATGTTAAGGAATAATTACTTTTTGCTATACAGATATTTTTTTAAATTCTGTTATTACTTCAACATTTACTAGACAAACCCTCTTTGTTTCAAATTAATTACAAAAGGCTCAATATACGTGACTGTTATAAGACCTGTCTGGGCTGATGGAGTAGAGCTTTAGGGCTCCACTAAGCCATCCAATTCCTCTGAAATCCTTCGTAAAATCCTCAATACTCGTCCCGAATAAAATCATCCGTAACGACCTTAAAGTCCTATCTGATGCAGATCTGGGCCGAAACCGATAGCAATTTCGGTTGTTCGGTCCAGTTTGTTTGGTCAACTTGTTCACGAACCCATCTTTCTTCCCTTCTGTATATTTTTCTGAATTTTATCTGTATGATTTTTATTATTATATTCCGTTTTTGTATCGATATTATCTATTAGCATTATTTATAGTCTAATAATACCCTATTGAATACTCATAAAAGGCTAAAATGAGAAGAAACGGCTCGCCGTTTCGGGCTACTTCAACACTAATCACACAAATCCTCTAAGCTCCCAATTAATTATAAACGACTCATAGACATGACTATTATAAGACCTATTTGGGTCCAAACGGATTAGAGTTTTGGGGCTCCACTACGTCATCGAATGCCTCTCGTATCCAATCCTTACAATACGAGTATAATATCCTTCGAAAAATCCTCAATGATCCTTACTTTTTTTACGAATAAATTCATCCATAATGACCTCAATGTCCTATTTATTGCCGATTTGGATATCAATCCTTTCATGAGAAACTTCATTCCCACTCAAATCCGCTAGTTTTAAATCAAGCTTCTTCTTCAGTTCCCGATAATTCTCTGATATCTCTGAAAAGACCATGGCCTCTTGACCTTTAAAATTGAATTTATTATTCAAGTACTGATAATTGTTTCATAATTAGAGGAACGGAGTGGGTCAGTGGTAGAGCACTGAGTTATCACATCGTCCTGGGTTCAAATCCCACTCGCTGATAGACTTTTATTTACTCTGTTAGCGGCTGGATGGAGCCTAAGGCTAAACCTACATTGGATCCGATCCGGTGCGACTCGATTCTATCACATACGATGCTGGGGTGTATACATTATATATATTTTACTATACATTATAGTAAAATATAAATGTATTAAAAATAATTAATAAATAATCTTAATTTTATAAATTTAAAGAACCAAATGTTATAACTCTCGATATATTTCAGTCATTTGGTTTGCTAGCGACGTCTCATCGTATCACATCGGATCCAATGTAGGTGTAGCCTAAGGAGGGCCGGGTTTACCTTATGTGCAGGGTGTGCGGGGCACTGGGTCACAAGGGCGCCATGAGGCGACTCAGGGTTTCAAAAAAAATCATTTCATGTTGATCACATAGCAAAATTTGTTTAGTTTCATGGGCACATTCACCTCCTTAGGGGATTTGCCGTTTTTTGTTACACCTTGTATAACTGTAAGTGTTCAATTTTAATCGTATGCCTACTAGAGGGCGCCTAGGTCACGATTGCACGCGACATGGGCTAAAGCCGGCGCTGATCCTAAGGGATTTAGGACCCTCCTGGGGCTCACCCAGTATGTATAAAAGTGGGTACCCAAAATAAGGGAGACAAATCTGGTAGTTGAGCATGATCTAAGACAAATCCCCTCCCTGCACAGCCGTTGTCCAAGAACTCGTCCAGTCTCTATCATTTATTGAACACGGGTTATAATGCATTCCATTCTTTTCATTTACTGTTTGCATATCACAATACAGTTGTGAATTTCAATAAATAAACAACATTTTATTACCGTTGCTACAGTTAATGTAATATCTAAGTTCCTTGACTTAAGTTTCTCCTCTTTTATTTTTATATATAACCCTGATAGAATAGAGCTAGATCAACAAGCATGAAGTTGAGAAGATATTCTGGGGTTTGTAGAAGGAGAGGATTGCACAAATTGGATTATGCTCTGAGATACAAGAGGCGCCAAGCATCTCTACTGCACTCCAACAAACATTTCTTATTGGCTCTCTATTTAATTTAATTCTGAATAAACAATATACAAAGGGATTTTCTTAACTATTTCTTGACGTGTGACAGTGTTTTATTTAAATGTTATTTTTTTTAACACGACTTTATTATAACAATTGTCATATGTCGTAAGCTGACAATTTCTTCCACTTTTACCGGTCCTGGCAGTCCTCCTCCTTAAGCCATTACTTCTTGCAACCTATCGTATCATTTCCTTGCCAGACGTCCTGTTCTCCTCCTCTCCTTAGGAACATAATTTATTCTTCTCTTAGGCCATCGATTTTATGACATTCTCATTACATGGCCGTTCCAGCGTAGGTTTTTGGTCTCAATAGTGTACAAGGTATTGTGGGTTTACTGTACTTTTTCTCTAATCACGTGATTAGGGATGTGCTGGAGTTTCGTTATAGTACAACCAGGTCTCCAGAAGTCCGTCTCCATCGCTAGGATTTTTTTTCTGAGTTGGTTGTGATGCCCCAGGTTTCTGGACCATGCCACACTTTTGACAAAGGAGTGGTATAGTCTTTTATTTGTAGACAATTGAACTTCCTTACTCTATTTAAATTTGTTTTTTATTAAACAACTTTGTACAACTTAGTTGTTTTTTGAATCTAAAAGGTTGCGCCATAGATGTCGTTCCATTTATATTTGTTATTTAAAAAAAAATGTAATATCAGGAATAGATAATCTATTATTTAATTTAATTTAAGGTTTTTGTTCTACATAAAAAATAAATATAAACTAATTTTTGTTTTATCTAACCGAAGCCAGCGTCTTTATTATTATCATATCCGAAAAGTAATCTTCGATTCTAACCTTATTGAATGTGTTGCCCATGCATACTAAATTCATTGACTTAAGTGTTCCCTGTTAAATACACGTGTTTAACATCACAAATTTGGTGATCTACGGAATCATAAGTATGTAAGAACTGAATTTTTGAAGTATGTAAGAACTAACACCGTATCCTAATCTGTTCACGGATATTTGGTGTAAGGAATATATCTACAGCCCCGGTGAATATGTGGTTAAGTCGAGTTTTTTCCAAAATGAGTACTTAGGGAAGCCGATTCGTGTTATTTTCTTAAGTTGGCCTGAAAATGCAACAACTCCATTTCAACCCCAAAACTACGAGAATTACACGGTTCCACCTCCCTAAATACAGGTACCTACTTCACTCTGGACAAAAATCGACTTAACCACTTATTCACCGGGGCTTACCAGTAGATATTTGAACGGAAATAGGGTCATAGAATTTTTTTTTTAATATAAACATTTAAGTATATTCTATAAGAGATTTTCTATAACATTCAACAAAAAGTCGACACACTCTCCCACCAGTCTCTGTATACAAAGATTCCTCCACGAACCAAAACCCAAACCCAAATCCGCCAGATAACCCTTAAGTCAATCCTCCCACCTACGCCTCGGTCTGCATCCTATTTTGGCCCGAACATTCTACGCAACATTTTTTTTTCGAATACGTTAAAAGGTTGTTCATCCTTCAATGTTAACATCCATGTTTCACATCAGTAAAATAAAAAGAGTTGGGAGTATGATAGTTTTATAAATTCTGATTTTTAGAATTCGCTACAAAAAGACGCGATCTTAGTAATGTCGTGATCGAATAATAACGAGAATGTCCAGCCTTTATTTCTTCTTGAATTTCGGTTTTTTTTTGGGGGGGGGGGGTTTAGTTACAGGCATCCTAAGTATTGGGTTGCCACACATGAAATGACCGTTAAAAGAACCAGGAATAAAATAAAAATTTGAGATCATATCTAACATAATTTTATTCAAAGTAATTAATATCATTTTCGATACACTTCTGCCAACGGCTTACCAAGTTTTCTATCCCAGATTTGTAAGACTTCATAGCCCAACTCCTTTAATTTATTCACTGTCTGTATTGAAACATGAGGTCGGGCGTTATCATGAAGGAGCTCGTGTGGGATTATCCGAATTTAATTCCAGCCCTATTTCCCCCCACCTGCATTCATCAACGTTTCTGTATTTAGTTTTGAAAGTTTTTGCATCTACGCCCAACAGTACCAAATCGTCCAAAAACTCCCAAGCCCGGATATAATACTATTTACGGATTCAAATTTAAATATTTATCAGAGTGTATAACTTTTTCAACAAGTGTTAAATTAAATAGTACAGTTGAAAACGACCTTGTTTTAAACCCGAGTGAACCTCGAACTTCTCCACTAAATTTTTACCGATTCTAACCTTATAGCATGTGTATATGATACATAGACAGAGGTAAATACAGAGGTAATATATGATATATAGCACAGATAATATATATATTTACGATCTGGTGAAGTACTTGATGTGGAGCCTCAAGTCGAAGTATTTACTTCGTTTGCCATCATTAGATATCTTGCTTATGGCCCCGCTGCTAATTGCAGTGTTGGATTTAGTTCGGCCTCAAGTCAGTTTCTTGTTACGATCCTCTACCGAAATAGTAACGCAAACAAACATCTTAAATCGCTATTTAAAGCATGTTTTGTAGCTTATCAGATTGTATGATATAATTATCTAATGCCTGTCAGTGGTCTAAAACATATTATTATGTTGATAATGGTTTCATTATTCAATAAAATTGAATATGATACAATGACTGTTGTTAGAGGTATATAGATTGTTTCCAACAATTGTCAAAATAATAAGAAAAATTAAGAATTAAAACAAAGACAAAAAGTAAAATAAGAAAAACCTCAATAAGATAATTCTAATTTATAGAGACTGATTCAAACATGTCTGCCGTACTTTGTACGCAAGCGCGCCCGCTCGAGGGTTAAATATGAGGTAACATAGTACTAAAGTACTCGGACAGTGTGAGTACTTGTGTAAAACTTCGTGTACTCGTTACTCTGAGTATATTTCTTACATTTTTTAGTATTTTCTGTGTTACTTATATTAGAAATTTTAAATATCGATAATAGTCCAGGATCCATAGCCCATTTTTTCACTTTATTAGTATCAAGCTGAATCTTCCTGAATAGTTTTGTTTCGATGAGACGCCCAACAATTTCCTGTGCGAAAATTCTCGATAGTCGTAGCTAACAGAGGTAGCTAGGATAAAATAAATGATTTTCAAAAATTTATTACTAACTGGGTTTTTTTTTGTTAAATCTCAAGACAATTATCTAAATTATTTGTCCTACAAATTTATCGTTTGATCAAAGAGTCCCCTCCTTCCAATATGCATCGATAACGAGGTCATCAAAAATGATTACTAACCACCTGTTTTTTCATTACTTCTTCTTTTTTGACTTTTTGATACATGTTGGAAGGAGAGGACTCTTTGATCTCAAAGGTTGGTTTTTAATGTAATGCATATTATATATTTGACCATGGAAAGTTGAGTTCCAGGAGTTTATATATATTTAAACTTTTTAATATGTTTGACCTCAAGTAATGATTGTGACTTGTAAATTTAAAGAAGGCTGTGTGAAGAACTAAAATTGAAAATGACAGATAAATATCGAAACGTCTTTTAATATTTTGTTAATTTTTTAACAACTGTTGACTGGATAAAGGTTTTTTTCTTCATCATTAAATTATATAGATCAAGAAGATTAGTACAGTATATAAGAAATATCTTATAAAGAAAATAATTTAGATAATTATCTTGAGATTTAAGAAAAATTTAACAACAATTTAGGGATTGAAAGTTTCTTTTTCTTTTTTGCGTTCATTTTTTACCATATACGTTGTTCTTGGTATAGCGTTCCGAAACCTATGGCTCATTTCAAAATGAGAAGTTATATAGTTCTCTATAATAAGGAAGGCTATGAACAATAGAACTCTTAGAAAGTAGGGCTAAACAACACACCGAAGATGAGAACCTTTGTTTCGCAACCATATCTCTCTCTCTTCCTTCTGAGCAGATACAGATACTGGAGTTCTAGAAGAACTTGGAAGAGGAGGGTGGGGGGGGGGGGGGGGTAGAGCGGAGGAAAGTTTTGGAGATAACTCATGAGAGAGAGCTGTTGTTGCTCGCGAGTATCTCGCTAATTAAGAGCAACTTCTCTGCCCTTCTTTTTCCAAGAGGATCCTCCTCCTTTCTGTCCTTCTGGAGTGGGAGGGAGAAGAGAGAGAGAGTGAGTGAGGTGGGGGGAGGGGGTTCTTTTGACGAACGCTTTTAAAGGAGTCGCCCTGTCTTAATTTTTTTTCTTTTTTCCTCTTTACTCCTGTTTCTTCGTCATTAGCTAGAGCCCTTCCCAAGCCTACCTCTTTGCCTTCGTTGCTTCTGGAAAAAAATGTCTCAACTACGTCGCTTTTCCAGTCATCTACGGTCTACGTCGTCATAGTCACATAATTTTATAACGGCTTCGATCTTATATCTGTTGTGGAAGACGGGGCTCCTAATAATAATTCGTTAACCTTCTATCCGAGCGAATTTGCCGGTCGTGAATTCAATAAAAAACCAGGTAACTTTATTCCTCAAATATATAAATTAAGGCTATAAAAGAATTCATCAATTAAATACAAATGAAAGAAAATACAAAATGAATAAATAATAGATAAATAATGTAAAAATAAAGAGAGAACAATTACAAAAATAGGAATGTGCACATCTTAACCTAAGGAAATACAAAAAAAAGTGATTTAAAAAACTAAATAAAAATTTTGAAAAAGAGAATGCAATAAGCACGTAAAATTAATTAGTTATAAAAAAAAACAAACTTGAAATTAACTATTTAATAAAAAAAGAATGTTTTAAAACAAAAAATATTGATAGTCAGTGAATCAATAAAAATAACTCAGTTCTTGAAGAGTTTGAGGTGAGTTCTTGAAGATGATGAGATGATAATTCGATATGATGAGGAGTAGAAATAACCAAATATCTCTTACCGGTAAGTCCAAGGTGAGGTGAAAATAAACCAACAGTTTTACTGGTGAGATTTGAGAAGATGAAGAAGATGGAGAGATTGGCGACAAACCAAAGTGTAGAGTAGCAAGTAGAGTAACAACCTTCTCACACGACAACTGTCTTGAGACTGATCTTGTTTTGTTTTTTTTGAACATTACGCTTAATATTAAAACATATGTTTTGAAAATTACTCACAGAACTCTTTTATTTCATTATAATAAATTGTACTATTCTAAGAATTATATAAAACAAAAAAATATGTTTGATTTTTAATGTAATAAAATATCCATTTGCAAGAAGAAAAAAAAATAGCTATTGATACCCGACATCTGTTATTATAAAAGTACAATGATAAACATTATACAAATAAGAAAAAAAAATATTCCTGTTAGAAATATTAATATGAAACTAAGTAATTAAAATTACAAATCTTATATAAATAATAAAAATAGGAACATTATGATAAAATTGCTATTAAAAAGAATACACAACCTCGATATAATACAGAACAATAAAACTGAAACTAGTACGAGTCACTTGGCCAACACATAAGAAGAAATATCTCTCAATGAATGCCAAATTCAAACATTATGGAGTCCTAGTTAAAGCAATTTAAGATATTGAAACACTATTTAAGTTGAGCACCAAAGCAACTACAGATAAATTACAAAAAATAGACAGGATAATTTTGAGGACAATCAAATATGAGGACAATGGAGATTCCTACCTAACGAAGCAGTCTATCGGTAGAATGAACCAATAGTAGATACAGTGCGCAAAAGAAGAATTGCCTTATTCAGTCGCATATCAAGATTACCAGAGAGCAAGGTTTTTAGTTGGAATTTTTCCACTAATGTATTAACATTTATTTAATGTCTCTGTTGACCTTTCCCTTTTTCAATATATATTTTGTGGAATAACCATAAGCCCACTGGTTTTTTGATAATTTTCTCTTTTTTTCTTGCACTTTTACTTTCATTTTTTCATATGGTTTTTTGTTTTCTGTTCTTGTGTTGTTTGTTACTATTATTTATTTCATTTTGTTTTCCTGTTGTGTTTTTTGGGGGTTTAGTGAGTGTATATTGATGTTTCAAATTCTGGAGTAATTATCGGCTGTTTTTTTTTTTTTCTTTTCCAACCGTAGCCAGCTGGGAATCTAGTAACCTTCCCTATGATTCAGTAGTTGCATTTGAGCATTGGGGGTGGTGAGGTGGGTTTTTTGGGTGCATTATTCATGTTTTGCTTTGCTGTTATTCTCTTCTTCCCTGAGGATGCCTGAATAGGCGAAATATTGGACAGTATTTTCAATTTCCTGTTTAGTTTTGAGACTTAAGGTTTTTAGTTGGAATTTTTCCACTAATGTATTAACTTAAATAATGAAAGTAAACTGGCGTCCTGAAGGACTTGCCTGAAGAATTCAAGACAACTAGGGGTCTGAGACAAGGGGGTGGACTCTCGTGACTGTTATTTAATTTTGCTCTAGAAAAGTTCATTGGAGACACAGGGTTGCAAGTTACTGGTACAATTCTGACTAAGTCCATCCAAATACTGGCCTATGCAGATGACATAGACATAGTGAGAAGAACAACAAGCGATCTACAACAGGCTTTTCTTGCTTTGGAGAATGCTGGACGGCGGATAGGTCTTCAGGTAAACCAAGTAAATACTAAGTATATGGTGGCTAACCCTTCGAGACAATCGGATCCCACTATCACTTTTGGCTCCTACACATTCGAAAGTGTCGACAGTTTTGTCTACCTGGGTTATCTGGTCAAAGCAGTCAGCTCAACCAGCACAGAAATTCAAAGAAGAATTTTCACCGCTAATAGATGTTATTTTGGGATGGCGGGGGGCTTTACGAAGTCGTCTGATATCAAGAAGAGCCAAGGCCATGCTGTAAAAAACAATTATCAGGCCTGTTTTAACTTACGGATCTGAAACCTGGCCTCTGTCCAGGGCAGATGCCAATAGTTTACTGCTCTTCGAAAGAAAAATATTAAGAAGGATGTTTGGAGTTGGCGAGAAATTTAAACTCAGACGAAATTCAGATCTGTATCTGATGTATCAGGAGCCTGACGTGGTGAAACACATAAGAATAGCTAGACTGAGACGGGCATGTGGCCAGAATGGAGTACGAAGCTACCCTGAAAAGACTGTTGTTTGGGTTCGTTGACGGAAAAAGAAAACGCGGGCGTCCATGACTTGATGGCCAGATGAAGTCGAGAGTGATGAAGGCAGCATCATTGGATCCAGAGCTTGGAGGAACTTGGCGGAGGACAGAGATGATTGGAGGTAACGCCTTGATGCGGCCAAGACCCGTGGTGGGTTGTAGTGCCACTGTTGATTGATACTGGTCCCCTGCAGGAAGAAGCCGAAGAGGTCGACCATGAATTCCATGGATTAATAAGGAAGATAGTTTGAATAAAAAGTTGCGTCAAACAGGATGGCATGGAGAGAAATAATGTACGAAAATGGGTGAGAGAAAGCCCCGAATGCGGGGAAACTTAGGTTTTATGTTAGGTTGTATTTAGAAAAAATAGTGTTACCTGACCCTAACTATTGTTATTGTTCATCAGCTGTAACCTCAATCATGGATTGCAATAACTTGCACTACAAGGTAACAACAATAAGATGAAGAACCAGCAATCCAGAACTACTTATTTATAGTGGTTATCTATATATATTATATAATATATATATTACATCTAATCATTCTTAGCAGTATTATCAAGTACCCTCTTAAGATATAATTCCGAAAAAGGATTTGTCCGAATTGAAATACATTCATTAGTTGTTTAGATATTTTTTTTCTTAAGAAGTCCTTTTCCTTTCAAATGCTCAAAGGACTTAATTTTCTCCCCGATTCCCTCTAATTTCCCGGCACTCCTTGTGGAGGACCCTCGGCTTTAAGACCCTCCTGGAGCAACCGCGGAAAAGGGCCCTTTTCTCACACCTTAGGAGGAGTTTGATTAAGGTAGCCTTCCGGGCCAACTCTAACTGTATCTCCTCAGTCTCATCAAATTATTCAATTCAATTTACCTCTCATAATTAAATTTCAACCTGTGAAACTTACTACTTTCTAAACTTAAATAATTAATAATGTTTTTTTGTATATATTTTTTTAAAAATTTATTGAAATTTATTATAACTACACAACAAGTAAATATAATGACATGAATGCTGCTTACTGACGTGGATAAAGGCAAGTAGAGAAACTACCCCGGATAGTACTCAAATAAAAAATTCAACTTAGAAGGTGACAAGGCCATCTTCTTTTCAGACGCCTCGGAGGATTACCGGGAAATGAAGAGGTTTGTTGCTAGGTTTGAAACAAGTGGGTTTGAGTGGGAATAAAGTTTGTCATGAAAAGATTGATATCGGATTCGGGCCAAATCAGCAACAATGGACTTACTTAATGAATTACCCAAAGCTCTTCTTCGTATATCCGAGTAGGTGTTATAATAGTCATGTATGTGAGCCATTTGTAATTAATTATGAGCTAAGAGCGTTTGTCTAGAGGTATTGAAGTAGCCTGAAACGGCATTTTATGATTTAATTTTTTAAATAAGTAATGAAAAGAAACATATTATATAGTGGCATGGAATATGCAGGGGTTACTTTGAAAAGATAAAAAAAATACTCTAATCCCGGTTTCCTACCGAAATGTTTTTCATTAAAGTGATAAATAAAATCATGATTATTAGAATGCAAATGGAAAAAACCACAAGCAGAGCCTTATGTTTCAAATCTGGTGTAAAATACAGACAATTATCAGTCGACGTTTCGCCTATTCAGGCATTATCAAGACACAAAAAAGAGTAAGATCAATCACATCTCAAAACAGAAGTGCAATACATCCCAACGAATAATCGCTCAAATAGGCTCATAATCTGAGACCGCACCTCCACCCCAAGACGTTCAACCCAAAACTGAAAAGCAGGACCTGAAGATGATACCCTGGTTGCGTATCACCTTCTTTTCAGTTTTGGGTTGAACGTCTTGGGGTGGAGGTGCGGTCTCAGATTATGAGCCTATTTGAGCGATTATTCGTTGGGATGTATTGCACTTCTGTTTTGAGATGTGATTGATCTTACTCTTTTTTGTGTCTTGATAATGCCTGAATAGGCGAAACGTCGACTGATAATTGTTTGTATTTTACACCAGATTTGAAACATAAGACTCTGCTTGTGGTTTTTTCCATTTGCATTCTAATAAAATTTAATGTTTCGTTTTGAGTTTTGGCACTATTTTATTAAAATCATGATTTTTAACCAACGTAATAGGTACCCTGAATTGGGGGAAATCCTTGGAGATAGAGCGTGATTATCACTTCCTTGGGCAACCGTTGGTATGGAAATAGTATAGTCTCTAGCATGTACTGAAACAAAGACCTTCACGCGTTCTAGTGGTACAGGTTATTTTTTTTTTTTTATACTTCTCCATTAGCTAGTTTTGTATTGTTACATAAGCTATGGGTTCTTTTTTTTTAACTATTAATTCGTATTAAAAGCTTTAGGAGCTATCTCAGTCAAAAACACATTATCTCATATTCGATCTGGGCTATTGAAAGCGAAAGGCATTCTTTCTTCGGGTGCTGGGATAGAAAATTAATTACTCGAATCGATTCTAAGCAATCGATAATTACAGATCCTTTGACCAGATATAGACTCATTTGTCAGCTCAATCAGATAGCGCCTTCTAATTACAACTTCAATAGATTCTCTAAATGTTATCAATGGTTCAATCAATAGTTATTTATCAAATTGTTAATGAATATCAATTAATCGATATAAAGGACAAGAGTTGAGATGGCCTGGCGAAATAACCAGTTCCAAACTGTTATTTTTATAACAGCTACTTTGTAATGCTCGTTTTATTTTAGTCAGTAAAAAACGACATGAAATAATACTGCGTTATTTATAAATATTTTATTTTTAAAAAAAAGATATGACCAAGACCAGGACTCGAACTCGGGTTTTCCACGTAACCGTCGTGGGGCTTGGCCACCTCGCCCATCCTGGTTCGCTTCTCGGTCAGACATGTCCTTTCTTTTCACTGATCCTATAGCTCCGTGTTCTCGTAATTTGCGATGTATACACGAGGAGAATGTTCATTAATTATACATCTCTATAATGTTCATTAATTGTACAGCTCAATTGGTCTCTAAAATGTTGGAACCCTTATCATCATCATGGTCCATCCTCTCTACCACTCACGCAGTACGAGGTTTCCTTCTGTACAGCCCGGACCATACCGTAAGATCCTCTAACATTTCTCTTCTTCTGTCCCATTCCAGGGTTCTCTTCGCGAAGCTTCCCTTAACACCATCTTCCCAGGTATGTCAGGGTCTTCCTCTGGACCTTCTTCCATCTACCTCGTGTGTCATCTTGGCCAGCCTGTTCCTTTTCCATTCGTAAAACATGTCCAAACCATCTTAGACTGTTTTCTTCAAACATGGGAAAAATCTGGCGGTTAAATATATTTATTTTTTTGTGAAGGAAAATGGTCCGGGTACAGGTCAATAAATTTCTCTTAGATATGTAGAAATGTTTATTAAGTAGCCAACATTTCGGCCTACTTTTTAGGTCTTCTTCAGGGATACATATGCAAATTACAGACAATTGAAAATAAAAAATAAATAAATTTAAAAAATAGTAAAAAATTGCTAAGCAAGGTCAAATATAAATAATAAAAGCATGGTAAATACATAAAATTGAAAATTAAAAAAAAAATTGCTAAGCGCGGTAAATACAATATGAAGATCAAAATGAATGAGTGTATAGTATTAGTAACCAAGTGACAGGAAGGTAATAAAATACATAATTGAGAGTAAAATAAGAATAAAACAGAACGTGTTAAAAATTAAAGAATAAGGTAATAAAGATAAATAATAAAATAAAATGGGTAAATATTGAAATACATAAGTATCAGGTATCTGAGTGGTGGACAATATAGATGGGGGAGGGGAGAGAACATGAGATATATATCAATACAGAGCAAAGATGGTTATTAATGCCCTACATGATCATGTAGGGCATTAATAACCATAACAATGAAAAATAAAAACTATAGTAAGCAATAAAATAAAGTAAAAAATAATACAAAAATTGCAGTAAGATATAGATGTAAAAATTCAGAGGTAATGAAAATTAATAATACAGTAAGTTTTTTTTTTTTACCCCATATTTTGCCTTGAAGACCAATAGTATTTTTCTACTAAAATAGTAAGCACTGATTCTATTTAAAAACAAAAAAAAACTGTACCAGAGTAATCCATGAAGGGTCTTGGGTTCGGTACATGGTAGAGACTGTACTGTTTTTAAGACAAAGGTGGTGTAGAGAGGTTATTTGTTCTAACATCACGCTCAATTTCCAGGTTTTTCTTCTTGTCAAGGATACCACCTTATACAGGTGGTTTATGGATCCTACCAGCGATGTTATATCAGATATCAGCTCCTGTTAGCAGATTGAATTCTGTTGAAAAACTCATCTGGCTCGGTTACACTTTTTTTTTTGTTCTTTTTCTTTTGAATCCCGCTCATTTGTTATTTTAAAAGTGCTAATTTATTTCTTTATTAAACCAACAATTTTTTTTATTTTTCGTGAAAATGTACGGTTTTATCGAGATAATGGAAGTAGGTCATTGTTTGTGAGGGAGAGAGGTACTACCCGTGGAACTAAATTCTGTCCCCAGCTGAGAACTTACCGCGCCTTTGTAGCGGCTTAGAGCACCAATAACTTTCACTCGGCAGGCAATTTTAGTGTTCCTTCACCCTTATTGTTTATGTATTTATATCATCGTTATTTATTTTATTTTTTAATATAATATTTGGTAATAATTAATAGATAGTATTGTATAAATATATCAGTCAACAATCTTCCAACAACAGATTTCGAAGATAAAATATGATAGTTTATCGTTAGACCCTGGGTGAGCACATCTATATTTTTCAATTAAAAAAGAAAAGATTGTTTGTGGTTTTTTCAATATATAAAAAATTTAAATTTCATTATATTACGTATAACCCCAAAATTGAAAAAAATAAAGAAAATATACCCGTATGTCAGAAAATATTGTTTTTTGTTTGTTTGTCTTTTTTTTGTTTCATTTTTTGCATCGAAGTGTAAACGTGAATATTCCACTGAATTTTGTTTAAAAAAATAAACTAATTTAAACATATAACTATTGGGTGATTATCTTTTGTGATTGGTTTTAACATGAAGTATACAGATTTTTATAAAATCACATCAACAATTGAAGGAATCTGACTATAGTCAACGACATGGAATTAGGCGGGTGAGAAAAAAAGCTGTGTTGCCGCTTGTTGCGAGAATGTGGGCGTGGTTTTACTCAAAATGTGCTAGCATTGTTGCCTAGTTCTCCCGGCTTAAGTTATTCGGTTTCTACCCTTGGTACGCTAGTGTTCTGTTTTTTCATTGTCATTCCGCCTCTGCGTTTCTCATAAGAACATCTTGTCTTCAGTCTTGTTAAGCAATAGAAAATGTGACTCCTGAAGATTAGCGTGAATGTGTAAAGCATGTGGAAAATCTTCAACAAGCTGATTGGGACAAAGAAATAGTAACGGATGAAATTATTGAACAAATATTAATAAATTTAAGTGACCAAACCACATCTGAGTCCGAAGAATTTTCTGATGATTATGAACAATAATTTTTTTCTCGATTATACTTCATGATTGTAAACAAAATTATTAGAAGGTTTTAATCAAATAAACTGTATAATAATCTATTTTAAGTATAATGTAGTATGTTTATTAAATCTGAATATTTATTAAAAAATTACTTTTTTGATCCTTACATTTAAATCCTGACCAATAAATATAAATGAAATATAAAAGATTCCTGCGGTGTCAGAAAGAAGGTCGATTTGGCAACACCGCATTTTCTGTCAGCCGCCTGATTCCATGTCGTTGACTATAGACAAAACTTGGATGAACATGAAAAATATTTCTCAAAACATTTATTTATCCTTAAATATTTTATTATTATAGATACAATAATATATTTATATAATAATTAATTATTATTAATAATAATTATATAACAAATGGTGAATTTCGTGGCATGGTGAAAGCTATAGGGCGCGTCCACCGGGTTGCGGATGGTGGAACGGCCTTCAGGTATGAAGGTCAGCAGCGAAATAAGTATCTAAGCCTAACGAATAAGCTGTCGTGGACAATTCACTCTGGTCCTCCAGGTTGGGGGTTAGTGAGGGCCCTGCTCCTCCCTCACTGTAAAAAATGTACAATCCGAAAAAAAAACAAATAAAATGCCTCGGATATATGGACGGACGAATTGGCGAAGACATGGAACACGTTTAAGCCTACACCTACATTGGATCCGGTGTGATACGATGAGACGTCGCTAGCAAACCAAATGACTGAAATATATCGAGAGTTATAACATTTGGTTCTTTAAATTTATAAAATTAAGATTAATTATTAATTATTTTTAATACATTTATATTTTACAATAATGTATAGTAAAATATGTGTAATGTACACCCCAGCATCGTTATAGAATCATAGAATCACGTCGCACCGAATCGGATCCAATTTAGGTGTAGCCTAAGGATACACACTTTTGGATGTTGGAATGTTCAGGGCATAGCAACCAAAATGTACAGTGTACAAGTAGAATTAAAGAGATACAATACGGTTATAATAAATAATATATTTATCAATTTTAATACTTTTTATTTGTAATTCTTTTTATCATATTGATGTTTCTTGGAACTCCATTTATGATGTGTTTTTAGTATGTACTATTATTAAATAAAGTTTTAATTACATTTAGATTGACGTAATAGTATTGTTATTTAGAGGCTTTATGAATAATAAATATTGATATTAAATATTATTAATGGGTTATAATTTTTAATAATATGAATCAATTTTCAGATCCAGGAGATATCGAAAAACAACCCAAGCCCCCAGAGGTAAGTATTTTAGATCATTTATTTTCTTCTCTTAAATTCATTTTAAATTTATTCCATTGTTTTAAGTGTTTTTCATCTTCATACAAAGTGCCATACAAATTTACAAAATTGTTGCACAGTTAAGGAGTCAGTACAATACCATTTAATAAACCGACTCATTAACTCCGTACAACATAAGCTGCATTATTATGATGAGATATTCTTTTTTTATTACTTAAAATGTTTAAAATCCTCGAAAAACAGAACAAAGACAGAAATCTATATATAACTCTTCTGCTCTATGCAAACTATGTTTTTCAGCAAACAGTAGTCGGATGTAGCGAAAGTTTTTCTGAAGGAAACCATTTCATGGTCTCTTAGCATGAATCGGGAATATATATATATAAACATTATATTGATCATCTAATCGCACAATGCTACTATGGGTTTCCTAAATTTTGCTTCTACAGGTATAATCAAGAGAAGACTACCTGACATCGTACAGGCTTGGGAACCCCATTTTAATTCTATTCCAAATGACGGTACAAAAAACGAATTTTGTACTCCTTTTAAAAAATCCTTAGGCACCTGCCGGGCTGCGAACCCGCGACCTTGGGCCTAGAACGTTATAATGCTAAATATTACACCTCGGGTTACCCTCAATAATAAATTTAAAATAGGTTGTTTTAATTTACTCACTATTTAATAATTTATGTTTGCCCTTCACCAGGAACTTTATATTTTATTATTAAGTCTCTGATTTTATTATTTTATTAAAAGTTTTTATTAGTTGATTAAGTAGAGGTAATTAAATTGAGATGTAGCATCAAAGGACCCATGGCACCTAGGGCTGTTAGATCCTCTCACGTTATTTTAAAACTATTATTAATTAGTCTTCTCTCCTCTGGTACTGTAGTATTTTAAAAATAATTACCTCTAAGGTTCTTAATTTATTTATATATATATATATATATATTTTTTTTTTTTTATTGTTAAGATATGAGGATAAATCCCCCCAAAAAAGTACTGTTAAGTGTCTAAAAGAACTGGAAGTATAAAATTCTGTCCCACAATTCATACTTCATCCGATGATGGAGAATAAAAAATCAAAGGTAGGTTTAAATAAATTACAGCAAAAACGTGAAACTCGCAGTCAACAACAAAAACAAAACAACATCCAGCTCACTACATGTATTGTATCATATGAAAATCCAATATCCAAGAAGCAATAAAAAATATGTAAATATGTATTATTATGTCGGTCTAATAAAGATAAAACTATTTTTGTACTGGCCTTACCAGATCCATAAGCTGTATTAAAAGTATTAGATTTTTTTTTTTATGTGGCTGTCTTTTATTTAATCTGTTAGCGGCCAGTGATGGATCCTATAGGATCTGGAACCCTCCTAGAGCTCACCCAGGATCTGAACGTGGGTTCTCAATATAAGGGGGGGGGGATATGACGGTACGACAAATCACCACCCTTCACAACCGTTGTCCAAGAAACAGTACAGTCTCTACCATCCACTGAAACCTATACTTTTCACACGTTGTAGCGGTACAGGTTGTGAAATATTGAGAAAGTACTTAGGTATTTAAAAACCTTAGTTTTAATAAAAATCTATTTCGACGTTTTTATAGATTTATAAATGGATTTTTATGGATTTTATAAATATTTAAAATTCATTTTAAGGTTTTTAAATGAAAAGACATTTTCTGAAAGATTCAAAAAACCTTGATTAGTAAGCTATTACGGCTAAAAACTCTTAAATAAAATAACTTAATGCTATATTACTTGAATGTTTTTTCTACTTAACCTATGAAAGATAGAAAAAAATGTTACGTACATTTTTTCGATGTTTTGTATTCTACATTTCGGAAAGATAAAAATATATAGGGGTCAAGTGGAAACTACATTTTTTGAAGGTCGATATTGACCATTTAAAGTGAAAAAACAAAAAGTGTTTTCTTATTTTTTCAAACTAGGCCTGAATAACTACAACTTTTACCTGAATCGTTTTTATTAATTTTGTTTCGTTTAAAAGTTAAAAACGTTTGATCCACTTGAAATGGGACACCCTGTATATGTATATATATACATATATATGCGCAAAAGAAAAGTAATCACATATCTCATTCAAGAGATGTATATGCGGTATCAGATGTCCTTTGAGGAGAGGTCCTCACAGCTCCATGAAAGAATACTCTTTCCGATCCTGACACTAATACACAATATCCTTCGATAAAGATTGGACAGTATTTCCTTTCTCAGATCAAAAGCTGCTACGGTTTCATCTCAGGGATTTTTTTTTCATTCTATCTTTTGTTCCAAAATTTCAACTCTTCTTCTAAAAAGATGAGTACTGAAAAGTTAAAATTGTTCGGGATATTTAGAAATTGGTTTTATTTATTATTAATAAATGTGGGTGTGAGTTTGCGTTATATAATAATATAAAGGCTTAGCGAACCTGAAGGTTCGATGCCGATACCACTAATCTCTGCTTGCAAACCTCCGTCCACGTAAACTTACCACTACCCAAACCCAAATCCGTCAGATCACTCTTAACGGAATCTTCCCACCTATTTCTTGGTCTACCCCTCAGACGCTTACCAGATGTGTGTGTGTGATATATATATATATATATATATATATATATATAGATAGATATTACTAGATAAGTATTAAATAAATACAATTATATTTACATTAGCATTAAGTAATTTATTTAACATATTATTCCGTTTCAAAAGGAAAGGTTACTTACTAAAAAACATTATTATTCCAAATTATAACCTCTATATTCTAAAAAAAATTCCCGATGTGCTATGAAATTTTCAATCCCTGAAAAAAAAAAAAAAAATTGAGGGTTTGAGGGGAAATAAAGACTGAACATGCGTTTTCAGTTTTTAAAAATTTTATCCTTAAGGAAGTTGTCTAAGGTTGTAAGGATTGTCTAAGGATGCAAATCTATTGGAAATAAGTGTGGCGAATATGGTGGATGTGGGAGCTCTTTGAGTTGCTTCACTGCCTGTCGTGAAACACGAGGTCTTGTACGAGTTTATATCTCTTCTGTCGGACCAATGCAGAGTTTTTGTTGCTTTATGTCAATATCACTGCAGTACGATATTGATGTGATTTCTGGTTAGAGAAGAGAAATTAATTATCCCTGTCATTGACCGCAACATAGATACCAACAATGTATTTATTGCTAGAGGAAAATATAAATACAACTTTTTATAAGACATATTTCTGGGTTAGAAAATTTCTCTGCTCCTTATTTTGTTAAGAATAAAATCATCCATAACGACCTTAATGTCCCATTTGTTGCTGATTTGGCCCGAACCCGCTATCTATCCTTTCATAACAAACTTCATTTCCACTCAAACCCTCTGGTTTTAAATCTAGCTTCCTCTTCAATTCCCGATAATCCTCCGAGGCGTCTGAAAAGAAGATGGCCCCGTGACTTCTTAGTTGAACTTATGATTTGAGTACTACCAGTGGGTAGTTTCTCTACTTGTCATTTTCACATGTCATTATGTATCGCTTAGCACATTTACTAGATGTATTTTTATTATACAGTTGTAAATATCAATAAATAAATTAAATTAAAAAAAAAAAAAATTTCTCAATCCAACGGCGAATGATCCATTTGTTAGAATAACTATACTCTATAGCGATGGTATTGTTTATTCTATGTGCTGCTAAGTGTTCAAGTTAAAGATAATAAAAAAATTTAAAAAATCATACAAATAGCTTTCAATTCATGGTTTTATTTTTTTACTTAATTTACTTTTCGTACCATTTTCTCCTACATAAATTATTTAACTATGTTATCCGATTTAAAGTTAATTTCATTCTTTTTAGATATATGATGATTCCATTTTGAGTGTATGGATTCAACCCCTTGCCCTCAGCATGACCTTCATGTCATGACCCCAACATGACCAGAAACACCAGAAACAGTAATCTAAAGTATCAATAGGGTCGCGAAAAACCCACTGTAACAACAATGTATTTATTGCTAGAGGAAAATATAAATACAACTTTTTATAAGACGTATTTCGAGTTTTGTATTCTATTTGTAATCAAAATTATTTTTCCCACCTCTGGAAAACACGTCTGCACAGCCGTTGGCACTAAAGCTGTAAAGTCTCTACCATGTTCTAAACTCAAGATCCTTCGTGGGTTGTAAGTGATTTTTACTTCTCTTCTTTATTTTTTTAGGAATGGGGCCCGACAATTGTTAGAAAAAAAATGTTTTTGTTTAAATCATCATCATCGTCATCATTCGGCGGTAAGACCCTTGTAGTCGAGTCTTGACCTGATCCAGCATCGACCGCCAGTTTTCTCTATCGAGTGCTGCTACCCTCCAATTGCGGACATCCAATATGGCCCGGGCGTCCAAAGTTACGCAGTCCTCCCACCGAAGTCGTCTTGGTCTGCTCTTCTGACACCATACATTAGCTCCCTGAAGACATTGGCTGGGATTTCATCCTGCCCCATCCTAATCACATGTCCGGTTTGTTTAAATGAAAAAAAATAAGGGAAGGAGCAATTCACATTTTAAATTTTTATGTTTAACTGTAAGCCATTTAATAATTTTATATCTATGATTTTACAAAACTAAGTTTTGTGTACGCCTATGTCTTTTTTTTTTGTTAATATTATTTTTAAAGGGTATCCAATTTCGATATTCAAATCGGCCATTGTGAAAGGACAAATAAGATGAAACTTATGTTATATTCCCTTTCTGCTTGGACTTGCTATCTATCCCTCCCAATATTACTAACCTATCATTATTTCTGAAGGTCGGAAACAGTGAAGTCTGTTATGAATGTATTGAACCCAATAGACTATATGGGTTGTTGTGATATAGTTTTTTTAGAATTGGATAGAAAAGTAACTTTATTCTGGGACTAAGTTCCTTTAGGATAACAAACATGAACAGAAATAGAAACATAATATATATCTGGCCTTAATCTTTATAGAGGATTAAAGGGTTGCCTGTTGATTCCTAGAAAAATATTTACTATCTATAAAAATTTTGTTAATCCTCTATTTGCAAACTGTGTGTTTGTTTCTTTCCTAAATAGGCATACAGATTTTAGTATAATTTTAACCATGGCCATGGAAACACGCGATTTCCGAACTTTGTTTTTTATTGAGTACAAACTCGGTCATTCCGCTGCCCAGGCAGGAAGAAATATTAATCATGCGTGAAGGAAGTGCTAATGAAAGAACCATCCGTCGTTGGTTTACAAAATTTTCCTCAGGAGATACGACATTAGAAAATCTGCCCCGTTGACGGCCTCAAACAATAATAGGGGACGAAGATCTTAAGAATGCTGTGGAAGAAGACGCTCATAAAACAGTCAGAGAATATCCGTCAGAGCTAGGAACAAGTCGTACGACAGTTTGCAGGCATTTAAAATTGATCGGAAAGGCAAAAAAGCTCGATTCCTTGGTCCCACACGAGCTCCTTCATGATAACGCCCGACCTCATGTTTCAATACAGACTGTGAATAAATTAAAAGAGTTGGGCTATGAAGTCTTACCTCACACCCCATATTCCCCTGATCAATACCCTACAGACTACCACTTTTTTCCGGAGTTTGGACAACATTTTGCGAGGAAAATTGTTTACCAATGATTTAGACATTAAAAATTGCATTTTCTGAATTCCTTTCATCACGCGACTCAACGTTTTTCAAATCGGGGATAGAAAACTTGGTAAGCCGTTGGCAGAAGTGTTTCCAAAATGATGGTAAATACTTTGAATAAAAAATATGTTAGATTTCATCCCAAAATTGTATTTTCTTCCTGGTTCTAAAAACGGTCATTTCATGTGTGACAACCCAATACAAAAACTAAACAAAAACACTCTTTTAGAACAAATATAGGTAAATAACACAATCTAAATCTTTATAAATTTCAATATAAAATAAAATAAACAACATTCATTATACAAAAACAAAAGGAAAACGTTCTTTTAAAATAAATATATTATTATTGCTATTATTATAGGCGTTCCAACATGGGTTGCCTCAACCTGTCAGAGCAGAGCTCCACACCTCTCGATCCACCCAGTAATCTTCCTGGAGACCCCTACCGGCCATCTCTTCCTGGACTCCCTCCATCCACCTGCTTCTGTGCCGTCCGTGTCCTCTCCTCCCTGGTGGAACCCAATCCAGCACTCGGTTCGGCCAACATTCAAATGCCATTCTCTTCATTCACATGGCCGTACCATCTTAGGCGGCGTGTCCCGATTCTTTCATTTGTTGATATATTCACATCCATCCTCTGTCGAATCTCTTCGTTTCTTAGTCTATCCAGCCTGGTGACACGGAGACACCTCCTCCAGTAATCCATTTCAACCGCCAGCACCTTTGAGTACAGACGGGAGTTCATGGTCCAGGTTTCCGAAGAATAAGTCAGGAAATAAATATAAATAAATAATAAAACTATATTTTTACAAATTTCAATACAAAATAAAACAAACAACAATCACTACAAACCACAAAAACAAAACAAAACTTTTTCCCTTTTATAGACTCTTGGCAATTCTGGACTAACCGTCCCTGTCCCTGGCTACTTTCATCCAGTTGGTTCTCGCTCTAGATCATTCCTAGAAATATGACAGTCTTCTAATTATTCTAATAACAAATATAAAGAATATATTTATTATATTATAAGAATATACCTACATTAATACCTTAGGGAACGATTGCTACGATGTCTCCTATGTACTCGGCACAAAACCTCATTTGTTATAGTTATTCTGATTTTTTAATATCTTTGCACTACTATGGGCTGTACAGGTTTTATTACTTAATGACTTACGGGGCAGTTTGACGTAAAGATTAATTAAACTAGATAAGCTATCGATACATGACTTGATTATATATACACTATAGCGGTTTATCGTGTGTATGTCTATGGTAATATTATGAGGATAAAGCGGTTATACTTAGAATGTATATTGAGAAGGGCGACCTCATTTGGCCTCGAGCTGCTGGCTCCTTCATTAGGGCGTTAATTACCTGTCAGCTAGTTGAGGGGGTAGGTTACACACGATCGTGACATATCGCTTAGTATCGGCTAGAGTATCGTTAGGAGTGTATATATATACGGGTGAACGGGTCTGGGGTTCAGTACATGGTAGAGACTGTACTGTTTCATGGACATCGGTTCTGCAAGAAGGTGAGTTGTCCTAGGTCACACTCAACCGCCAGATTTTTCTCCCTTATTTTCCCCCCTATTTTTATAATATTTTATAGAGGCTGGGTGGTCCCCAGGAGGGTCCTAGATCCTATATGATCCATCTCCCGTTGCAAACGGACTAAATATAAGTCATGGCCTGCAGCGGGATTTGAACCAGGATTTCCGGCATGGCAACTCAGTGCTCTACCACTGAGCCACTCCGCTCCCTATATATATATATATATATATATATATATATATATATATATATATATATATATATATATATATATCTGTGTGTGTATATATATTTATTTATTTATTATATAATATAAAGATACCTACATTAATATATATATATATATATATTATCAAAGTAATGATATACTGTCCTCAGCTCATCTAATATGTATATTAGCAAAGTAATGCTATACTGTCCTTAGCTCAACTAATTCTCAAGAAGATCTCAAAGAAAGTAAATATTTAATTCATTTTAATTAGATAAACATGGAGAAACAGCCTTAGTAATAAAAAAAATGCACCTCTACAATACCACGAAGAGTATAGGATTCAGTCAATATATGATAAATACGATTAAGACAATATAAAACTATGGTGTTGATTACTCCAAGATCACTCTCAACCACCAATTTTTCCCCCAATCTAGGGTACACATAGAGGTTGTGTGAGCCACAGGAGGGTTACCAAAAATGCTGAACTGAAGAACCTCCTGGGCTCATCCTGTATAATGTGTATAGCCTCAATTGTCTCCCTAAACAACCTTTGTCTTAAATATAGTCACGACTATGTACTGAACCCAAGTCCCTTCACGAGTTGTAGTAGCACAGGTCCGGATATCTGACGACGTTTTTGATTTTTACTTCCTAATACGCATTTAAGAACTATATGAATGTATGAAGTTATATTTTCAGACGTATATATTAAAATAGATAATTAATATATTAAAATATTGGGCATAAATTAAAATTTAGATGGCGTTTAGTTCTAACAAAAAATTAATTTTTTGTTTTAAAAAAATTAATAAATATAGCCGCAATGAATAAAGACTTAATGAGTCCTAAGCTTATGATTTAAACTTTAAATTTGTAATTAAAGGCTTTCATTTTAATGATTAACATACATTAAATTTCGGCTGTACAAAACAAACATAGTGTTCCCAGTTTAAATCGCCAATTCTCGACATCATATTATGCCTTCCGTTAATGCTTTCAAGCTAATCCGGACATAATGTACAAAGTGAATCTCTCTCTCTCTCTTTCTCTCTCTATCTATCAATCTATCTATCTCTCTCACTCTCTCTCTTCCTCACTTCATGGCCATAATAAACAAGAAAGTACAATAAACGAAACAGGGGCATAAAGAATGCTAAAGTGTATGACACAAGAGAGAAAACATAGAACCTCCCCCTGGGTTTTAACTTTACAACGTTGTTTGCCCTTTGTTCGTTTACTCAGGGAATAACGAGAGAACTTTGGATGTTTAATCTCTTAAGCATATTTGACCAGTGCATAGCTAGCTAGGATTTCTTGCGCAGAAAATAGATTAATGCCAACATATACGATTTTTCTTAAGAATGCAGTAGGAAAAATTCCCAAAAAGCAAAGCCATAAGTCATCAAGAATGCTGGAAAAAAACTTAACAGACAATATTTATTATAATCCTGATAAATGTCAATAGTTTTTATATAAGGATATCTTTTTTGTTTAATTGGTTTTTCTTTTTTTCTTTTTTAATTTTTCTGTTAATCAGCTGTTTTTATAACCTTCCTCAGCTGTTTATGTATTACCTTCCTTTTCCTTTGTTGTTTGTTGAACGCCTTGAAGTGAGGTGTGAGGTAGCTGTCTCAATTTAATGAGTGTCATCCTTCACAAGTTCAGCACCTCTCAGATCTACAGGACAGACAAACCAAATAGAGACAGCAACCTTACTCCAAGACGTTTAACAAAAAAAGTGTTATTTTTTTTAACATCTTGGAGTCAGGTTGATTTAAATGCTATATTTGCTCCCTGACTCTATTTATAGTCTATTTGACCTATTGTTGTGAAAGATGTTGCAATTTGTCTTTGATATGATTTTTTCTGTTGGTGTTTGTTCTGCTGATGTCTGGATTGGAGATACGTTTAATATTATTTGTCTCTTTTGGATTTTTTTTTACATTTTCATCGATACGATTTCAATTTTTATAATATGTTTTTTAAATAAATGTTATTTATATTAAAATAAAACATTCAAACATTAAAATAAAAAAATATTTCCTATTTCCAAATCCCATTATCATATTTCAAGGCACTGATCATTCTCCCAGCTAAACAGTAATGGTGAAACGCTTTGCTAATATTTTTCTGATGCAATTAAATTATTTTAGATAATTAGGATGGAAATAGTTGGGGGTGCAGTCAATGTACACAACTTATAAGTGAGACTTATTTATTGATAGTGCCCAAGTTTCGACCTACTTTGTAGCTCATCTTCAGGGCAACGAGAGAAAACAGACAAAAACTAAACTATAAAAAAACTGTAAAGAGAAATGTAAGGAGAAAGACAAACATAAGGTAAACAGAAATATATAAAATGAAAAGAGTAAATATAAAAAATGAGATAGAAAAGTATGGAAAACTTAGTATAATACAGATAAAATATAAAATACATGATAATAGACTCCTGAAGAGTTATATACGTAAAAATGAAAGAAAATTGATTTTCATCTTGCATTGAAAATCCTGTTTGCAGAGCTGTGTAATTAAACTAAATTATTTATTTTATTTAATTATAAATTAAATTAACATTTTTAGATGACCTTGTGGGATCAGAGGACTCGGACAGGGGGGTCTCTCAGCCCCTTTAAAGTACTCTAAAATTTATTATTATTGCGATCCTGATCAAATCATCTCCCTTCACAAACTTTGGCTTAAACACAGTACAGTCTCCACTAAGACTCTACGATGGTTTTAAGTGGTTTAGATGCTTTTTTATTCCCAAGAATGGGGCAATGCTCCGAAAATTGTAACACAAAAAATGTTTAAACTATAACGATGAAAAATATAGGACATAAAAAATATATCTCAAGTACGACCTACTACGCCTGTAATGTAAGGTTTCCGATTTTCCGCTAATATTATTCTTAAAGGATATCCAATTTCGATATTTAAATCGCCCATTGTGAAGCGGGCAGGAAGGGAGAAGAGGAAGAAGAATAAATAAGCCGAAACTTAAATTGATATTGCATCCCTGCGTGGGATGGCTAACCCCGCTTACCTTCCCAATATTACAAGCCGAACGACATTTTTCATTTCATATTCCTCAATTTTACTTTTTTTAAAGCCCGCTAAAAAAAATAAAATAATAATTCTGTCGCAGGAGAACTACCAGGGCATCCAGACTAGAAAGAAGGACTATTGCCGAAATTAGAGAACGGATTCAAACTCAACAAAACGTCCTCAAAAAATATAGAGGAAAAAAGATTGGCATGGTCATCTCAGAAGAATTAGGTAGGAAAGATTGCATAATTTAATTTGAATGTTGAAGAGAGGAAACGGTGAGGAAGACCAAGATGGATAGAAGGCATTGAGGAAAGCATGCACGGACATGGTCTGAAGGAAGAAAATGTACAAGATACTGTATTTTAATTCTAAAATCTTTAACTAGAACCCACAAAGGACCGTGGGTTCAATACTGTACTCTGTTTCCACAACTGTTATACAGGGAGGTGATTTGTTCTTGATCACGCTCAACTGTCAAGTTTCCCTCAATATAGAGTACCCACTGTATATAGCCTGGGTGAGCCCCACGAGAGCCTCCAGATCCCACCGGGTCCATCCCCGGTTGTTAACAGATCAAATAATCTGCCACAGCCGAATTCGAAACTGAACAGCAACTGAGCACTGAGTGCTAAGTCAGAAGTCTTAATTTCTACAAAAAATTATCCCCTAGTGAATAAAGTTGACTTTTTGACTCAAATTCTAATGCGCGTGGAAAAAAGACGCATTTTAGTCCTAATTAATTGAGCCAAAAACACATGTTTTTGTACCAGCTGGAGATAAAACATATTTATATCCCCCTAAACTGTTTTTTACCTCCTGGAATGTTAAAGAAATCGTATTCAAAATTACGTTCTGTGATTTTGCTTTATTTAGGCATTTATTTTATACAGGCACAGTCATGTGACAGGCACAGTATTATTGATGAAGCCTACTTATACTCATAGCTTTGATATGAGTCAGAATCACTTTTTGGGCCACTGATTTCTAATTTAATTGACGTGCAAGTCATTTGTGAGATGATTATTGATATCGGACTAGTAGAGGCAGTGTAAATAGCTGTGTTACAGGTCCCGGGTTCAAAACCGGTTATGGGAGATGAACTATTTAATATGCTTAACAGCCAAAGATAAAACATGTGGAATCTTTTAAACCTACCATTTATAAAAAAATATTAGCACATTTTAAAGCAATTATTATTTGCCGATATAGAGCGTTACATTTTAAATTGACACAAGAAACTATTTTTTTATCACTAATATTTTGTCGAGAAAATCCTAGAATTTCCTGTCTGACCAATTTCCAAAAGACGATCATTGACCTCTACTGATCGGTGCCCCTCAGGACCTCTTCAGGATCGCCTGAAAGGTAGAAAAGATTTAATCAGTGGCTGATTCAAGGGGGATCTTATAAGACCTTTCCTGAAGTCGAGGAAATGATAAACCGCCACCATCAATTCGACCTTCCAGATGTAATATTGGGCAATCAAGAAGAGAAGTCCTATTTTCTGTCCTCACTGCTCGATTTTTTATTTTTTTATTTTCCTTTTCAAGAAACTGTATACTTCAATAGGAATAGAATTCAGATTAAGGTTTCCATTGATAAATATTAATAATATCTATTTTTTTTCTCTAGGTAATGGAATTATTTTAATCTCGATAATTTTATATACTCAAATTTCAACGGATATATCTACTTTGAATATTCCTTAGTTTGAGCGTGATCTTAGACATATCACAAAGCATTGAGATTGATATCTAATATCCTGGATTTGATACTGCACAGGTGCAAATGTAACAAATGTAATAATTAATAAAAATATATAGAAGAAGTACTGACTATTAATTTACATTAAGTTGCCTAATAAATTTAAAGTCTAACAATTTAAAAAATATATTCTATATTCTGCGTAGATTTGCGGCCATTGAAGCGTTAATTTAAATTCCCTGTATGATTCCATAAAAGTAATTTTTTTTTTAATTTTAAAGTTGATCCAAACAATAATCCCTACCTTTACAAGATAAATAATTATTTCTATTTCTTAATTAGTGGAGCGGAGTGGCTAAGTGGTAGAGGACTAAGGTCCTGGGTTCGAGTCCCGCAGCTGGCATAACTTTTATTTAATCTGTTACCTAGCGGATATATCTAGGACCCACCTGGGGCTCACCCAGCCTCTATAAAGTGGATACCCAATATAAGGGGGGAAATCTACGGTTGAGTGTGGTCTAGGACAAATCACCTCCCTGCACAACTGTTGTCCAAGAAACAGTCCTGTCTCTACCATATACGAACCAAAGACCCTTCACTTGTTGTTGTAGTAAAGTTTTTTTAAATTTATATTCCAAGCATTGTACTTCCACACTCACGCTTATGAAAATTTATTATTATACGCATTTCAGGCCTCATTATCAGAAAACTTTAAGGTCTTCCCGTTCTTCCAGTGCTCCTTCATTCGTTCCCTAAAGGCCCTCTTATTTTCATCGGTCCACTTTGGTCTTCGCTGACATCGATTCCCACTTGTATCCTCAAAGACTCTTTTATCCATGATTACCTCTCAGGCTAAATCGGTCTTTTGAAGATCAATTTCGACTTGTTTCATGGAGGGTGTAATATTCTCGAGCCGCTGTATGTTTCTAAGCATTCTGTGGGAGTCTGCCAATGTGGCCGTAAAATTTTAGTAACCTCTTTCTGATGTCTGCTGCGAGGTTGGACAAAGACAACTTCGTGTTGTGTGGTCTCTCTAAAGTGAAGACTGTGATTATTATTCTTTCTGCTGTAAGGATCTTTTCCAAATCACTCTTAGAAGTGTATACCGTTAATGTCTCAATGGCGTATAGCACATCAGGTTTAATATTTTTGTGTGTATGAATATATATATGTGTGTGTGTGTGTGTGTATGTTTATACATATACTTGTGTAGAAGTGTATAAAACAAGAGAGAGAGAGAGAGAGAGAGAGAGAGAGAGAGAGAGAGAGAGAGAGAGAGAGAGAGAGAGAGAGAGAGAGAGAGAGAGAGAGAGAGAGAGAGAGAGAGAGAGAGTTATCAGGTTTAATACCCCGCTATCTCTGCGGGCACAGCATGGGTTGGAGGAGGGAGGACTAAGTCCAAATGTAAAGCTGTAGAATCGTCCTCAGTCCTTTTGTGCTGGCTCTCTGTAATATGAGCTGCCATACCTCTCCTTCATGTCCTTAAGGGAAATAATATTTCACCAAAAATACTTGAAGTATATTTTAATCCTTACTAATCCTTTTGAAAAGATATGAGTGGTGCTTTCAGAAAATATAAAATAAACTCACTGATTCTGACTTGGACATCAGTTTTTTTTTTTAAATAATATTTGCCTAATCCTTCTTTTTCAACAAACTATAGGCGACTAAGGGGTTTTCAGGACGGTCGTGGATACTGGGAAATAAGTAAACTGAATATCTATTTCTCTTAATTATTTTTTATTTAACTATAGGTTAAGAATAAGGCTACGAGGTGGCTCAGTGGTAGAGCACTGAGTTGCCATGCCGGAAATCCTGGTTCAAATCCCGCTGCGGGCAAGACTTTTATTTAGTCTGTTTGCACTCGGAGATGGATCATATAGGATCTAGGACCCTCCTGGGGCTCACCCAGCTTCTATAAAATATTATAAGAATAGGGTACCCAAAACAAGGGTGAAAATCTGGCGGTTGAGCGTGACCTAAGACAAGTCACCTCCTTGCAGGACCGTTGGAAAGTCTCTACCATGTACTGAACCCCAGACCTTTTCGCGGGTTGCAGTTGTACAGGTTTTACAATTAAAGTCATCCATCATGACCTTAATGTTCCATTTGTCGCTGGTATATACCAAATTCGGTATCAACCCTTGGTAGGTTTGAAACTAGTGGGTTTGAGTGGGAATAATGTTTGTCATGAAAAGATTGATATTAGATTCGGGGCAGATCAGCAACAAATGAGACATTAAGGTCATTATGGATTACTTTGTTCGTCCGAATATATTAAATTCAATATTCTTTTTTTTTTTATGATTGATTTTCTGTCTTCTATGGACTATAGATGCTAATGAAAGTGGTATTTCTAAAGGCATGAATTTAAGAGATGAGTGACAAAAGCTTAGTAGGGATGTAATGAAATGTATGAAAAACTCTTCAAGTAAAAAAAACTTCGGCTTAACAGCGGAACCAAATCTCCTTGTAACTTAATTGATAATAAAAGAAGATCAGATCCAATTAAATTTTTTGTCTCAATGACTTATCGAGTTCTTATAATCAACGGTTCCATTGATATCAGATGATTGGTGAATTAATTGTTAAGAAATTCTTTTTTTGTTTATTCTTTACTATTTTCTTTTATCAAAACAATTATGAATGACAACAATTTTATTTAATTCCAAAAAAAATTATTATTGACAATATAAAAATTAAAATAGGCCACTAAAACCAATGAAGGGTTTTAGTTCCAATATATGATAGAGACCGCGGTGTTCCTAAGTCAGTGGTAGTGCAGGGAGATGATTTGGCCGTGATCTGAATCTATCCAATTAAGGGTACCCACTTACTGGGGCTGGGAGAGCCCCATGGGAGTCTTCTGATACCACCAGGTTCATTTACAGCTGTTAACTTGTTAAATAATTACGCAGCTCTTGAAACAGAATTTTCAGCATTGATCATTTTATAAGAGGAAAAGATTAAGAAGAAGCTCACGTTTTTCTACTTATTTACTTTTGTAAGTAATTCGTTAACTATTCTTTCTTCTAGTCTTTCACTCAAGCGTACCCATTTCACTAAACCTGGGTAAGCCCCAGGAAGGTCTGCAGATCTCAAAGAGTTCATCAATGGGCGTAAACAGATTAACTAATTTATCTACAACAATGAACTTCAGTACACCGACTACCCACTACAGTAATATTAGTTAATAATAGTTTTAACCAACATAAAAAAAAATCTCGAATTATTTTCATAACGATTCGTTTATATTTATATACTTTTTTGTAAATAATATTTAAAAGGAAGTCATATTGTGTTCATATCAAGTTAGGTCGTTAGCTTAATAAAACAGTGGAAGTTTTTTATGTTTAGAAAATCGGTCCAGTCCTAAATTATTTAAAAGCTTATTATCGATGACCTAGTAGAGCCCTATTTAATAATATTAAATATTATAATTATAATATATTGTAATTTATTTGTTATTAATTTTTAAATATTTGTATTTGAAAAGAAAAGATATGTCCAAGACTGGGACTCGAACCCGGGTCGCCCAGAACACTAGTCTGGAACTCTAGCTCAAATGATAGGATTGCAGACTAGCGATCTGGACGACCAGGATACGAGTCTCGGTCCTGACATATCTTTTCTTTTCAAATAAAAATATTTATAAATTAAATTATATTGTAAACAATTTTAATTAAAATATAGATCAAAATTCTGTAGAAAATTTGACGTATGCGTAAGTTGGTAGAACTGTAGAGTTAATTGTCTTTATCTATAGTGTGGTTTTTGCTGCGGGGGGCAAATGGTCGGGTTGGCACCCCGGCCTTGGCTGCCTTATCAGCGAATTGATAAGGGAAATGGCTTTCCTCTACCTCCCCGTATCTCACGTACCGTCTTTGTCAAATTAACAATATTAAACCAGACTTATAAAAAAAAAAGTTGTTATCTTACGGAATATTATATATTATAACCTAAAATATATTTTATAACATTCCTAAAAAAAAATTAAAGAAATAGCCTGTACAAATATTTTAATTGATAAAAAATAAACCTTTACCATTACAGCCCGTGAAGGATCTGGGGTTCACTACATTGTAGAAACAGTATTGTTTCTCGGTCAACGGTTGTGCAGGGAGGGGATTTGTCCTAGATCACACTCAACCGCCAGATTATTCCCCTTATTTTGGGTACCCACTTCACAGAGGCTGGGTGAGCTCCATGAAGGTCCTAGATCCCATATAATCCATCTTCCACTTCTAACAGACTAAATAAAAGTCTTGCCAGCAGCTGGGTTTGAACCAGGAACTTCGCCATGGTAACTTAAATCACACTTATTCGAACATAAAATTAACACTTATTTGTATATTATAATTAGGCAAAGTACATAAATTGTATCTCCACGCTGAGAGGCACAAAAAGAGGGAGGAAAAGATAAAGCATAAATTGTACAAATCTATGACGAAATATGGAACAATGTATTGCCCAACAGAACTAATTAAACGATGTATTAGATAAGCGAGAGGTTCGTTAGTTGGAATGTTTAGTTTTGGGGATAAGTCAATGACTGATTGCTGTAGATCCATGGATTAAGGCTGCTCAAGGTCGGTCAGCAGGTGCTCACGAGAGTTATACTCGTATTTATTTTCCCTAGACCAAACCTCCGAGTCTGTCAGTGTAAACAAATATTATTCCTTTCTTTGTTTAACTTTTTTTTTAAATGTTAGTTTTGAGGAACAGGGTATCCTAACGGCGGACCAGCCCCCATATTACAAATTATGCAACAATTCATTTAATTTTACTACACTATCTACTTAACTTTTTAGTCTATTTAGCGACAATTTTCTACTTAATACTTTCTATTATTTCGGTAATTTTGTATATTTGTGGATGGTTTGGGTGTGGACGATAATTTTCAATGATTTATCGTTCTCAAAACACGTCGACTCGAATCAGGTTGAAACAGTCTGTGAACATTTGCATGTCATAAAACGTGTAATGTTTATGCAAGCTTGTCATGTCCACACAGCTTGTTGCTAGAAGTGTCAGAGGGATTGCAAAATTTTATCTCTTCAGTTTAATTGAAAAATAAAATAAAAATAATTATTTTTTTTATTATGTTATCAATTTTTTCAAAAATTAAATTGCATTAATATATTTTTTTTAAGTCTTTAAAGACACCAAATTGGGGGTGTATAAGTATTTATTCCTCCCCACATTGACTTCCTCCTTCGAATCTTAAATACTAAGCATAAAAATTAAAATCCTATCTTCGGAAATGAGAATCCTCGGAAAGAAAGAATAGATAACCATACAAGACCGCATTCGTAACACTAACAATTGGATCGAACATCGGAGTGGAACAAGTGGAAAAAGTTATTTAGCAAAACAGTTTAAGATGGTTTGGACATGTTCTAGCAATGGAAAACAACAGGCTTATGTTAGCCAAGATAATACTCGAGGCTAATGTTGACGGAAGAAGATCCAGACCGGAACACCCCGACATACCAATTCCAGGAAGAAGGAATTAAGGAAAACTTCGCGAAGAGAATGGAACAGAAGAATGGAAATTGTTGGTGGTCGTACCCTTCTCAAACTACTTCGAAAAATTCTCTCTTTCAACATTCTCTCTTTCGATACAGCACTTCTGAAGAAAATGAAAGTAACTATATTCAACGTCTAATTTATGTGTATTTATAATTTCCGATAATTTTTTATAAACCAATAATAATGATATTATACATTAAAAATTATTTTCGAAGCCTCGGAAGGTTAGTTCGATATTAAAACATTTTCTAAAGTTAACTTCCGTAGCGAGCCAAAAATCGATTAGCGTCATCTCTCGAGTTAAACCGGAATTATGGCAGTGACCGAGAAGTTAACAAGTTGATGGAGGTCATTAACTCATCAACAACTTTTAAGGAGTTAATAGCCTTCATTCTCGGTCGCTGGCTTCATCCCCCACGGCCATCTCCAGCGTGGGGTGTTTATCGAGAAGTTTACGTATATATTTTGGTATATATCTATTAGTATATATTTGCGTACTTATACATACATAAATATGCGCAAACGCGTTTTGGTACTTTAAAAAAACATTGACATAACTCACAAATTTGCATTTTGAGTTACACCTTCAATTGCAATTGTATTGGTTGAAGTTTTTTAATTCAAGAACGACATGCATAATATTCCATTTACAACAATTTTTTTCATTAAAGTCATAATTTTTCATTTTAATTTTTTTTTAAATCAAGCTTTTAAAAATTTCTTATCTATACATATAAAACGCTTTGTCCAGAATGACTTGGAGGGTGTGTTCATTGTATGACTTAGGCATCCGATAAGAAGGAATTTTCCGAAATTCTACTCCTAAGAGGGTGAAAAAGGGGGGCAAAGTTTGTATGGTTGCTCAGGTGTTTCTTACTCGCAAAATCTACATATTTTCGCTGAACATAACAAATCAAGTAATATAGTTAATTCTCGCTGCTGCCGAACGACAAGTGAAACCGTTATACTAAGTAATCCTTTTCAATAACATTACATACTAATCCTTTACTAACTCGAACAACAGAAAACTTCTGTACGTCCCGTTTGTTAAGCAGACTAGGAATTTTCTTTTAAAGGAGCGATATATTCAAATAATGTCCAAACTGGTCAGTAATTTTCCGATATTTTAAGCTGCTCTCTTCTTTCTTCTTCCATTCCTTTCCAGTATTTATCTTTGGTTTTTCTTAAAAACTCACGTGAGTATCCGGTTTCATCCCAAGACGGTTGCTTTACAGAACATCCTCGTATGTAATCTCCATCTCCTGTTAATATTTTTCCAACTCTTCAAACCAGGCAGGTTCGGTTCGTCAGTCTAATAGGTTTCATTCTGAACAAGTAGCCATAAAATGCAATTCTCATTTTTCTCATAGCATCCTATATTTTAGGAATATGAATGTAGAGCTCACTGTTATGCCGTCGTCTGTATCCACCTTTGTCCATTAAAATATATTCTATTCAGTCTATTAAACATTTATTCTAGTCTAATTATAATTTAATGTATGATTTTTTTTTTTCATATTATGCATTAATATTGAAATCCCGGCAAGGGTTCTGCCTGTGTTCTGTTATTTATAGATTTTGCGAGGAGAATGGGAAATGAATAAAGTTACAATAGGGAGCTGAACCGATTGAGGGAAAACAATTAAAGAAAGCCATTGGCGGAAATTAAGTAATTACGTCATCGGTCCCATTCGATTGCGTCACGATCCCTATTGCTGTCTTAAATTGGTTCAAAGCAGATCAATATAGAGCGAACAATATATTTAAATTTTAGTTTATAGCCAATTTATATCATGTATAATAAAGGGTACAATTTGTCTGGGGGGTGGAGTCATTAATAACACTAAAGAAGGTTAACTTATTTATTATAAGTGCCCAAGTTTCGGCCTACGTTGTAGGCCATCTTCAGGGCTAAGAAGGAAAAACAGAAAAATAACTATAAGAACATTGCAGTACTAAGAATTATAGAATAATATATAGAGTGTAGAAAGGTGGAGAAATATAGTTTAGGATAGTTTAAAAAGATATATAAGGATAACAAAATGACGAAATGTGTGAACATAAATGTAAGAAATATAAAGAGTAAGATAATTAAGAAAGGAAAATGTAAAAAAAAAAAAATGAAAAATACAGAAAAAGTTACAAGTGTATAACTGGTGATACATACATACAACTTAAAATTACAGGTAATGATATAAAATGTACGAAAATAAACGTATAATAAAGTTATAAAAATATGAATAAATAATTATAATAAAAATGATTTAAATGTATAGAATTTAGAAGAAATTTTTAGAAAGTAATGAATGTAAAATCACGTTAAATATATAAGGTATAACTTGAGGTAGGCCTAGTAAAAAAATACAAAATATAGGTGAAAAAGTTCTTTTATACGGTCTTCCTGAAAATGAAATAGGAAAACGTTCAAGTTCATGGATGGATGGGTGATGGGAGTAGAGCCCTGGAAGAAATGTATATTGATCAGGAGACCATAGTCTACGGAGATACATATTGAGCAGGGTTTTTTTTTTATAGGTATTTCAACCTGGAAGAGTTCAATCAGGGTTCATGCGAGTAAATAACTTATCTGTCACAGCCGGTTTTGAACCCCAACCTTCAGCACAGCCATCAACTGAGCTACCAAGCACCTTACAGGACATTCCAGGTTCTGAATATCAGAAAAGTATGTTGTCCAATTTAATCGAGAGTTATGACGAATCAACAATGATTCAGCACCAATCATACGCACGTTTGGCATAGCGTGATCTCCACATGGCATGAATCATTTAAATCTAATGATTGCCTCTGCTGAATTCCACAGTTGTTTTGGACACTGCATGGTTCTCCTGATTTTCTCAGGTTCTCCTGCAGATTTTTAATGTTTGTTTAACGTCAATTTCCTAAATTTTGCCTATCCTGGTAATATTAATTTACGGATATTTAACGATTGCTTGACATTACACAGGCTCGGGACTATCATTGTACTTACCCTCTGAAGATTGGTACAACACATAGAATACAATCTATCATTTATCACTACATTATGCTGTTATGGCTGATGGGAGTATCATTAGGATAGAGATCTTCATGGTGTACATGATTCCGTACTGACTCGGGATTACCTTTTTACGTCTATTCTGAAGGAGGGCAGAACTGTGGATATTTTATTCACTTTAAAAATTCTTAAGGCAGCCTACCGGAGTGGAACCCGCCATCTTGGGCGTATTAGGTATATACTGTGATAGCCACTACGCCTCAGAGAATCCCTTATTTTTTTTTTCAGGTCGGCATTATTTAATTCAGTGTTCTACTACAAATCTTGATCTTTGATTGCTTTTTCTAGGTTGCCACACCCAATAATTCATTTTAAACATGGTAATCTTCATCATCATCATCATCACACGGTACTATCCAGAAGGCCATGGCCTCCTCGACAATAGGTCTTCTTCATCTTCGTCCGGCATCGCATTCAAGGCCTCTTATTCTTTCCGCCCCACCTTCATCAGCTTTGGGAGCCTTTTTTTGTATCCATTCTGTAAACATGCCCCAACCATCTTAATCTTGCTCTTTCAATACAAGAGACTATATATAGTTCTCCATACAGGTCTCTAAGTTCTTGATTATTTTTAATGTAGAAACGATTTCCGGTACTTGTGTATTAAATCCACCACCTGAAAAGGCCAATGTTATACGCATGCGCAAGTTACATTTTATAACAGTTATATTTCTATCGTACTAATCCAGTTTCGGACTCTCTGAGTTTCATGACTCAGGGACACTTCGTACCTCCTCAATATATTTCTATCAGTAACAGTTACATTGTTTACAGATTCATTGTTCTTTGTTTCTTCGTGGGTTCTAGAACTGATGTATCCTCATTTTTGTTTGTTGCTGATTTTTGGTTTGTTTGGTGGTTAGGGATGGTTAGGAGTGGTTTTTATTTTAAATTGTTGATGATATATTCCATTATTTATATTTGTTATATATTCAATTATATTATTATTAGTTCTATTTATTTATTTCCATGATTATTATTATATTCCATGTTATGTAATACAAATAATTATATTCTATGTTATGTTATGCAAATTATGAATACTTGGTTTTAAATTTTTTTTTTTTTTTAAATTGTTGATGATATATTCCATTATTTATATATGTTATATATTCAACTATATTATTATTAGTTCTATTTATTTATTTCCATGATTATTATTATATTCCATGTACAGTAATACAAATAATTATATTCTATGTTATGTTATGCAAATTATGAATACTTAGTTTTAAATTTTTTTTTTAAATTGTTGATGATATATTCCATTATTTATATTTGTTATATATTCAATTATATTATCTATATATGTTATATCTTCAATTATATTATTATTAGTTCTATTTATTTATTTCCATGATTATTATTATATTCTATGTTATGTAATACAAATAATTATATTTTATGTTATGTTAATGCAAATTATGAATACTTAGTTTTAAATTTTTTTTTTTTTAAATTGTTGATATATTCCATTATTTATATATGTTATACATTCAATATATTATTTATATATGTTATATATTCATTTATATTATTATTAGTTCTATTGATTTATCTCCATTATTATTATATTGCATGTTATGTTATGCAAATTCTAACCCCAATAAAAATATTTAAAAAGGTTATCCAAGGTAACTGTTAAAAAATATAACTGTTATAAAACGTAACTGATTGCGCATTGGCCTTTACAGGTGGTGGATTTAATACTCAACTACCCGATTTCCTTTATTGCTTTGGCCATACACTCTTCTAAGAATATTTCTCTCCCAAGTATTCAATAATTTCTTATACTGCTTGGATAGAGTTCATACCTTTCCAACATAAATGACACCTGAACGAAGTTTTGACTTATATGCCCTTATTTTGAGGCTTCGGGGTATAGCACAATTTCAAAACTCGTTTCCGAGGGACTACTATCTTTTACCGTTTTCGATTTTTTCTTTTATTTCCTGTTCTAGTCATCTATCTTCTGCTATAATGGTGCCAATATACTTTTTTATTTTATTTGTATGATACTAATGCAACAAGTAAATAGGATGAATGGTACATACTGCCATGAATGAATGACATGTAGAGAAACTAACCAGTGGTAGTACTAAAAAAAAAATTCAACTTAGAAAAGACACGAGGCCATCTTCTTTTCAGACGCCTCGCAGGATTATCAGGAATTGAAGAGGTTCCTAGGTTTGAAACTAGTGGGTTCGAGTGGAAATAAAGTTTGTCATGAAAGGATTGATATCTGGCTCTGGCCAAATCAGCAACAAATGAGACATTAAGGTCATTATGGATTACTTTGTTCAATACTTTGTTGTTGTTACTTTCGTAACAAAGTAAGGAGTATTGAAGATTTTGGATTGTAAGGATTGGACACGAGAGGGATTCGATGGCTTAGTGGAGTCCCAAAGCTCTACTCCGTAAGATGGGTCTAATAATTGTCATGTATACGAGTCTTTTGTAAGTAATTGGGAGTTTAGATCGTTTTTTTAGTAGATGTTGAAGTAGCCTGAAACGTCGAACTGTTTCTTGTGCTTTCAGTCCAGTAGCCAAGATCCTTGAATGTTTAAACTTTTTCAAAACCGCACCCTCTTTCTAGGAAATATTCACTGGAAGGCATTTTCATGAATGAGAGTATGTACTGTATTTATAATGAACCCTGCCTCAATTATAATATTGGAATGATTTTTTTGTTGCTGTATAATTGATCATTATCTACACAAAAATCGGATGACGCAATGAGATAGCGTTGCCGTGCCAACCCCAGTCCCACTTTTCCTGTTCCAAATCTCCAGTAATTGGCCCTGTGCCTTCTAGTGATCAGGTGATTACATGTAATTGAACTGATGAAGTTACAGGTCCGTAAACGTCCGATCAACCGTATTTCTTTCTCCTTCCGAAAATGTTATTTATCAATCTATTGTTATCTGTTTAAATTTGGGAGAGATTTTGTCAACATTCGTCCATTTCTATGTTAAGTTTCTATAAAGCGAAAGAAGGGGACTAATAACAATATTTATGTATAAATTAACATATCATATGAGAATGTTGTTTATTATATCTGCAGAACCGCTGAATAAGTAGTTAAGTCAATTTTTTTTTTTTTCAAAATGTGTTTGAATCATCCATAACGACGTTAATGTCCCATTTGTTGCTGGTTTGGCCCGAACCCGCTATCTATCCTTTCATAACAAACTTCATTATTTCCACTCAAACCCTCTAGTTTCAAACCTAGCTTCCTCTTCAATTCCCGATAATCCTCCGAGGCGCCTAAAAAGAAGATGGATCCGTGACTTCTTAGTTGAACTTGTGATTTGAGTACTACCAGTGGGTAGTTTCTCTACTTGTCATTTTCACATGTCATTATGTATCGCTTAGCCCATTTACTTGATGTATTTTTTTGATACAGTTGTAAATATCAATAAATAAATTTAAAAAAAAAAAATGTGTTTGTAGTATTCAGGTAAGAGAAATTATTTTATTTTTATTATTTAAATCCCCGAAAAGTAGCCAAGTCAGGCAATGGCTTTAAATGGAGTTGTTTCTTATATTATAACTCCATTTCAAGCCAAAAAAAAATCTGAGAATAATACGATTCAGCTAACTCTCTCTCAGGACAAAATTTGACTTAACCACTTATTAACTGTGGTTGCAGATATATTATTGGGACACGTATAGATCCTACCGTACTTTAAAACAAATTTGGACATAACCTTTTAAGGAACTCTATCAGTGATAAAGTTCACTCCTGAGATTGGACATATATGTATATACGAAACAAACAGGACTCACACCCACGATATGCAATGTTAGAGGTTTATATATATAAATGAGAGATAGAGTGAGAGAGATAGAGTGAGAGAGAGAGAGAGAGAGAGTGAGAGAGAGAGAGAGAGAGAGAGAGAGAGAGAGAGAGAGAGGTCTATGTAGATTCCGGGTTCAATTTCGGGCGTTGGAAGAGATAAATTATTTAATCTGTTTTTTGATCCTTCTGGAGCTCACCTAGTTTCTATTCGATGCTTGCCCTAAATTAAGGGAAGAACCTGCTGGGGCTCAAATACAATATCGTCCAAATCACCAACCTCTATGATACACTGAAGCCAATAGCCTTGCGGTGAATTTGACTGAGGGGACCTTAAAAATTCATTTTCTATAATTTCAAAAGTGGTATGTATTTTGAAGAGAAAAGATTTGCCCCCAGCCGGAATTCGAACCCGGATCTCCGCCTCACCGTGGCAACGCTCTTGTTTTGAGCTCAAACCACTCTCTCCATCTTCTTCATCTTGAATTTTGTCAAACCTCACCAGTAAAAGTTCTCGCTATTTTCATCTCATTTTGGTCTTACCGATAAGAGACATTTAGTTTTTCTACTTCTCAACATATCGAATTATCAACTCATCATTTTCAAGATCTCACCTCACACTTTTCAAGAACTCAGTTATTTTTATTGATTCACAGACTATTAATATTATATTTTTTTCAAGACTCATTATTTTTTTATTAAATAGTTAATTTCAATTTTTTTTTGTAAAAATAATTAATTGAACGTGCCTATCGCATTCTCTTTTTCATAATTTTTATTTAGTTTTTAAATAACTTTTTTTCCTATTTCCTTAGGTTTAGTTGTGCACATTAATATTTTTGTAACTGCTCTTTTTCTATTTTTGCATTATATAATTATCATTTACTCATTTTTGGATGTTTTTATTTGTATTACTTGATGCGGTTCTTCAGGTAACACAAATAAAAACTCACGACCGGCAAATTCGCTCGGTTAGAAGGTTAGCGAATTGTTATTAGTAGCCCCTTCTTCCACAAGGACTGTAGGATTATCAATTTTTTAATACAAAAAAAGAGTGAAGTACGCATTTTCCCGGAGACTCTTGGCAAAATATTAACGGCAAATAGATTATCTATATCTCGATTGGGATAAAAGTGAAGTATCGATTTTGCTGATAGGAATTAGACAAATATTGACTTCAATATCCCCACTACTTTGACTATAATAAACATTGCGGAGTTTTTTTTTTTAGTAATAACAATGTACGGTTCGGTCCAGGCTGTTTGTTCAACTTGTTCACCAACCCATTGTTCTCTCCTTCTCTATATCTGCTTTATTTTATCTGTTTGATTTTTATTATTATTTTGTTTTGATATCGAAATTTTCTATTAGTTTTATTTTTTCCTGCTCTCCAATATCGTTTAACCCTTTAACTGTTGCGAGTGAAGAGCTCCTATGACAGCGCTAAGTGGGCCGGCTAACCGCCTACCGGCCTCGGCTACATACTTTTTACCTACGTTCTATACTTCATTATGCCCCTTTACTACTGTATATTAATGCATTTCCTTGTTTCCATCCTCCATTTGATGGACCGACACTAGCAGAGTTAAAACTTTATTCTTTTTTTTAAATTTTTGTTTTTTTTAATACTAACACTTATTGCTTAATAATTTGATTTTGTATGAAAATCTTCGAAGCTTTTGTCTATACAAAGACCAAAATTACAATGTCCCGTCGTCTATACTCGGTTTTAGCAAATTGACAGAAAAGCAGTACGACGGCATATATCGTCTTTAGCAGAGGGGGCACGTTCCCTTGCGCCGGCATATATCGTCTTTATCAGTTAAAGGGTTAATCCTACCCTATTGAATCCTCATAAAATACTGAACACAAAAGAAACTACTCAAGGCTACTAATTAATCACAAAAGTCATTTGCATAGCTATTATAAGACCTGCTTGGAATTAAGGAGCAGAGCTTAATATAGATTAAAAAAACATATTAGAATGGTATGGACATCTCAGAAGACTGAAGGAAGAAAGATTACCCAATTTAATATTCAATTGGAGTGCTGAAGGGAGGAAACGGCGGGGAAGATCGCGAAAAAGATGGATAGAACGAATTGAGGAAAGTATGTACGGTCATGGTCGAGGGGAGGAAGATACACATACATGATAGTGATGTGCCGGATCGTTAACAAAGTACATCTGCGGATACGGATATTTGGTGTCAAGATCCACGGATACGGATCCGGGTATAGATTTTAACTTCTTTACTCAATCGATGTCGGTGTGCGTGACCTTGATTGTCGCTACTTTACGTTTTGCGTGAGAGACAAGACAGTGCATGTTTCGAGTTTTCAACTAGCACTGCGCGGTTCATTGTTTTGTTTAAGGTTTAGTGTGACACTGGGCGGCATAGATAAGGTTTGTGTTTGGTCGTGAGTTATAAAATTGTTAACTAAGAACTTTTTCTTTAAACATTGAAAAAAGGATTGCCTCTGTTAAATGTTAAATGTCAATATTTTTCACTGCTACCTAATAACCTTAATTCAGGGTTATTTTAAACCTCTTAGGTACGTGTTAGTAACACCATAAACAACAGCTTTTGTTCTGGACAAACATCGAAAACAAAAGAAAAAAATTCGTTTCTCCATACAAACTAAGATCAGCTGATAGGTCATTTGAATGGAGGGCTGATTTTTTTTTTCATTTCGACGTTGGCCAGAACAAAAGTTCCTGTTTATATGGTTACTAACACGTACGTAGTAAGGTCCATAAGTTTCCGGCCTGTCCTGCTTCCCCTTTTTCAAACGTACCGGGACCTGCACGCCTATGCAGGTCCATGCCTGCTTACTCCATACCCATCGCCACATTTTTACAATGTTCAAACTCGAGTACCGTGCGGTTATTAAATTATTTTTTAAAGAGGGTCTTACTCTTGCGCAAATTAAAGAGCGCTTGGATTGTGTATACGGGCAGTCCCCTCCCCCTCGTATTCCCTAGTGAAAGAATGGGAAAAATTATTTAAGTTAGGGAGAGAACGTGACCTGACTAAGTGACCTAAGTTAGGATGACTCGCGTCCCGGTCGCCCATTGGAAGCTGTCACTTCTGAAACAACCCAACTTGTGGAATCTGCAATTGCTGTCTGACCGGTGACTGAAAACTAAGGAAATAGCATCGAGTTTGTGGATTTCAAAAACAAGTGTTTTGAGGATCATCAAAGAACATTTGCATATGAACAAGGTTAGTGCAAGATGGGTTCCAAAAATTCATTCAGCTGCTCAAAAACAGGAACGATTTCACTGCTGCAATTTTGGTGATTTAACATCGACTAAGAGCTCCAGGCAGCATTGGAAGGACATTTTTCTAACAAAGAAATAGGTCTGGTTGAAGGAAACCCTTACACGAAAATAAAATAAAAAGATTATTCCGCCGACTCGGTTGTTTTGTCATCATTATTACATTGTTCAACAGACTTGAGCCGGATTTGAACCAGAGACCTTCACTATAGCAACGCTCTTCACTCAGGCCTTCACTATAGCAACGCTCTTCACTCAGACCTTCACTATAGCAACGCTCTTCACTCCGAGCTACCCAACTCCCCGTTTTAAGTAATTTTTTTTATATTTTTTATTTTAAAGGAGTATTAGTACAAACCGATTAGTTTTCTTTGTCTCAGGAGTAGCATGCCCTCGAAAAGTTTGAGGTCTTTTCAGCTGAGAATAAACGAACAAAGGGATGTTGGGAACTTTACCGACGCGGTATTAAATCTACCGTAAAGTTGTTTATCAGCTTTTCATCATAAACGTACTTTAGAGCCATTTCTTTTCTTTTATATTTTACATTTTTTTTCTTTTACAAGAATAATGATGAACCTCTTGAAGAATAAAATGAGAATAATATTGGTTAAGTTTTCCCGTAACAAGTCTAAAAACAGAACCTAGAGCTCTTTATTTTTTGAGGCAGGGGTTTTCCTTCATTTTTTTTTTAAATAGAAACCCTTAACCTGATAGAGTGGAAAAGCAATTACAGATAGATAACAAGGTGATTGTCTTTGTAATAAAAAAATATATATATATATATATATTATGTGTTATATATTGTCTCTTTTAAGCAAGTTTTTCTTACACATATGGTGTATATATGTACATATATATATATATATAGGGAGCGGAGTGGCTCAGGACTGAGTTGTCATGACGGAAATCCTGGTTCAAATCCCGCTGCAGGCCATGACTTTTATTTTGTCCGTTTGCAGCGGGAGGTGGCTCATATAGGATCTAGGAACCTCCTGGGCCTCACCCAGGCTCTATAAAGTGTTATAAAAATAGGGTACCCATAATAAGAGAAGAAAATTTGGCAGTTGAGCGTGACCTAGGACAAATCACCTCCTTGCAGGACCGTTGTCCATGGAACAGTAGTCTCTACCCTGTACTGAACCCCAGACCCGTTCACGGGTTGTAGTGGTACAGGTTTATATATATATATATATATATATGATAAAAGTATAATTTTTTTTTAAAATATTTATTTCTAATATAATTTGCTACAATTCACAAAAGTAATATGCTGTACCAAACAGACCAGTCTCAAACTTAAAAAACTTAATAGACAAATTTAAATGTATCTATAAAGAATCACATATTCAATGAAAGAAAAAAAAATATACAAAAAAACTCTCAGCAGTGAGAAAAAAAAATAAAAAAACGTATCTATACATTCTCAGTAACTTATATACATCTATATGAACAATAACAATATAAATTAATAATAAAAATATAATAACTCTATATAAATAGAAAATAAATATATCAATTGAAAAAGGGAACGGTCAACAGAGACGTCAAATAAATGTTAATACATTAGTGGAAAAATTCCAACTAAAAACCTTAAGTCTCTAAACTAAAACAGGAAATTAAAAATACCTGTATTTTAAAGCCAAAATACAAGATACTACCTTCGTTGTTATCCCTGATAACATGAGTAATATAAAATATTTGATATACATGATTATACCTACAGCCCCACTACAATAAGTGGTTAAGTGGGATTTTGGTCCAGAGAGAGTTAACAGCTTTCAGATAACCGGAATCGTATCATTCTCGCAGTTTTTGGCTTTAAATGGAGTTGTAAAAATACCTGTATTTTTAATTTCCTGTTTTAGTTTAGAGACTTAAGGTTTTTAGTTGGAAATTTTCCACTAATGTATTAATAAATATATCAAAACATAGAAAATATAGCAGAAACGAGAAGTAAAAGAAGACTGATGTTTTTTTGGACATTTGTACAGAACGAAAGACAACAGGCTGTAAAAGCAGAGCATTGCGTATATTTGGGAAAAATAAGCAACTACAGGATGGAACCGAGAAAGTAAAAAAGATTTAGAAATATACAAAGCATAAAAGCAGAAGCAACCGCACGGAGAGGTACTTTCAGAAAGATAGTGTTGAATTTGTGATTCCAGGGTACAAGCAATAAGAGAACAAGCAGGAAGTGGTAGGAAGAAAGAAAAAAGAGACATGGTGAAAATACGATAGAGTATTAGAGGAAAAGAAAGCAACAAAGGAGAAGGAATTGAAATTGGGAAAAATAGTTCAACAAGTTACTACCTTCGTTGTTATCCCTGATAACATGAGTAATATAAAATATTTGATATACATGATTATACCTACAGCCCCACTACAATAAGTGGTTAAGTGGGATTTTGGTCCAGAGAGAGTTAACTGCTTTCAGATAACCGGGATAGTATCATTCTCTTAGTTTTTGGCTTTAAATGGAGTTGTAATATAAACAATAACTCCTTTTCAAGCCAATGCCTTACTTAGCCCTCTGTTCACAACGAAAATAACTCGATTCCGCTTACTTTAGTACAAGAAACTTATTTAGGAGAAAATTATACTTAACCACTTATTCACCGGGGCTGTAGATTTATATCAAATATATTTTGGAAAAAATATTTAATATTATCTGATTTTTAATCTTCTCCCTCTAAAAGTGCGTATACTCTTGAGTCCTCCTCTAGGTTGAGGTAGACGTTGCCTCAGGTTCCTCAACCAGGAGTGACCTCTGCGACCTAGAATCTAAAAAACACAAAAACTTATAGACAGACGAGAAATAAACAATCACACACTCTCTCACGAGATCACCTGATCTACAACCGGTTCCGTGGTGTAGTGGTTATCACATCTGCTTTACACGCAGAAGGTCGCCAGTTCGATCCTGGCCGGAATCACTTCTTTTTTTTTAAATAGAAAATGTTTATTTATAATCTTCGTAAGACTGACACATAAAGGATCGTGTGGTTCTTCTATGTTTTATAATTTTTAAAAAACCTGTACCACTACAACCCGTGAATGGGTCTGGGGTTCAGTACATGATAGGGACTGTTTCATGGACAACGGTTCTCTAAGGTGACGTCCTAGATCACGCTCAACCACAAGATTTTACCCCCTTATTTTGGGTACCCTATTTTTATAATATTTTATAGAGGCTAGGTGAGCCCCAGCAGAGTCCTAGATCCTATATAGTCCATCTCCGGCTGCAAACAGACTAAATAACAGTCTTGCCCGCAGCGGGATTTTAACCAGGATTTCCGCCTTGGCAACTTAGTGCTCCCCTCCTGCTATGTTTTATAGTTATTATAAATTATATGAAACCTTGAAAAATAAAACTTCATTTTTTTTAGATTAAAACATGTTCATATAACTTTATAAATCTGGGAAAGTAAAAACAATAAAGTACTAAAAAATGAAAATACATGAGAGACTTATCACTCCACACCATTCGCGGTTGAACAAACACGGAATATTCAAGCTGCTTTTCCCGGACTAACTTTTCGCGGTCTATCAAACTTTAATTTAAACGCTCGATTGAAACATTAAGGACGTTCTAAAGACAACTTAGAGATCTTTCAGAAATAGCTCCATTGTTCCTCTTCTTCTTCGGCATGAATAATAGATAAGGAAAGGCGTCCGAGATGAGATTACGACAAGAGCTTCCTCAGAGGACTTCTTCCTCCCAGGACTTCCTTTGTATTAATATAATTCTTTATTCGCTTGGGGGCTGGAGGAAGGCGATGTCTAAGAAAGATATTGATTTGAAGAGTTATAACTTTTATAAAAAAGAAAAGAAACGCATAAATTTAAATACATGATTTAGACGATATTTTATTTATTATTATTATTATTTTTTTAATTATTTATTTATTTACAGGTAGAATTACTGAATAGTTCCCTAATATTTATCCATCGTTTAAATATTTCAATCAAAAAAATATTATTTGAAAATCTTATCAGACTTTTTAATAAAATTTCTGCAATTAACAGGGAAAAAAACCTGTACCACTGCAGCCCGTGAAGGGTCTGGGTTTCAGTACATAGTACAGACTGTACTGTTTCTTGGACTACAGTTATGCAGGGAGGTGATTTGTCATGGAGGCTCAACCGCCGCTGGCCAGCAAAATCTGTGTAAATAAACCACAATAAATACATATAGAAAGGCCATAATTTAGTAGCGAATTATCCTTCTTCCTTTAGCTCAGATGAATATTGGCCATTAAATATAATATCTAAAACACTATACATTATCCTATCCTTAATGAGATACAAAGAAAGATACCTTTGAGGAAGCTATCCATAGCCCGCCCCCTGGACTAAACCAAACAGACTAGTAATCAGCTGGGCAACAAGTCAACAGTCCTGCCAGCTCACTACTGATTGACTCTAGCGCCATTTCGGTGCACATTGCAACGTTGTGCTACAGGTTTCTGATCCGTTAGTTCTAATTGAAATGAGAATACCAGTTTATGAGATTACTGTTTGTTAACAGTTTGAAAGTTTTACAGCTGTTGAAAGTTTTAGTGTTTTGACCGCACCCACTATTTCCCCGGAAGATGGCCTGCAACGTAGGCCTAAACGTTGGCACGATTAAAAAAAAATAAGGTTTGTTAATTTTTTTTGTTATCGTTGACTAAACACCCTGACCAATTTAGCCTATCACGATTCTTTAAATTAGTGAGTATTATCATTATTTAAATAACACGTACGATGGTATTGTTTAATATTCCAACAGTCATATTGTATTACACGTATCAGTTTTCCATTTCCATTATTATCAACAGTTGGTTGACTAATCACACTAATGGTAGAAGAGCTGAGATGAGACCTACGGAGCCTTTAGTCAAATATTCCCTTTTCGGGAATGACTTTGACCCACTTTCTCACTCCCTAATCCATTCCTATATTTTGGCTAATGTAAACTTTGAACGCTAAAGTCTAGGAGATAGCGAAACTCTGCATACTGACTTCAAATATTCCAACGGTTGACGCACACAAACAAACATACTAGAGACGATTCCAAGAAAAACTACACGGACGTCCAAACCCATTGATATAACAAATGACCACGACTCTCATGCCTGAGAACACTAGGAGACTAAAAAGAACGCGGACGAATTTATCTGAAGAATATTAAATCAAGCCACGCGAGACGTACCGCAAGCTAGGGAGGTTCTGTTCTTCTTCGTGACATTTTGTTTTATTCTACAGACAGCCAATCTGCTGATTGTCAATTGTTTGTATTTTACAGGTCGGGATGGAAATATAAAGCGGGAAACAATAGCTCTTGAAGATATGTATCATTCGGAAATTATCATTTTATATAACTGCTTAATTCGTCAATTAGGCCGTTCAAGATGGTTAGCAGATAAATTTCAAAAATTGACTTTTTTACAATTTTTCGCTTGTTTTGTCAAGTAATTTTGTCCAACTCGACTCTTTACCGCTTTATTTCGCACACTACACCGCCACACTGCCGGTTTCAGTTCGGTCCTCAACCTGAAGTTTCGGGGATATAAAGCATTGCTGTAAGTTGAGCTTGCGAAAAAGTTAATTTTTGAAACCCCCTATGCCCATGGTAGCGAGTTCTCATTCCGAATGTGTCCGTATGATATTTTAAAAATTAGTAAAAAATTCTGTTCATTATTGAGTTATTTTTATGACATATTTCACGATTAAATTTAAAAGAGGAAGAAAATGTTCAGGGTATAGGCCAATAAAATTCACTTGTATGGGGAGAAGTTTTGTCGGTAAGCCAACGTTCCGTCCCACATTGCAAGTCTTCTTCAGGGCTAGTTTATAGGCAGGGTGTCTAGACTAGACTGATTATAAAAGATTAAATTTAAATATTGAATGATAATAGTTGAACTTGATAATATATCTGGAAGAAAATGGCCCGGGTAGAGGGCAATAAATTTCTCTTAGATGTGGAGAAATGTTTATTAATTACCCAACGTGTATTACTTTGCAGGTCTTATTCGTTTTTAAAATTAAAAAATATTTTAAAAAATTGATAAGCATGGTAAATATAAATGTTAAAATACAAAGGTAGTAAAAAACATACTAATTAAAAATTAAAGAATAAGGTAATAAAGATTAAAATGGGATAAAAATTGAAATAAAAATACAAAAGTATCTGATATCTGAGTGATGGACAATAAAGATGGTGAGGGGAGAGAACATGAGATATATATATATCGATAAAGACTTTAAATTTATTTACCTCTACCCGGACCATTTTCTTCCACTTAAATTCAAATAGTGTACATATCAGCAGATTTACTTGTTATAATAATATTATAGTGTCAATAAATTAAATTTTTAAAAAAATAATAATTTAAATAGTATAAAATAATGAAGAAGCCAGCGTAAATACTTCAAAGTCCAAGAACAAAAGATTGAAATAGTAAAAGAATTTAAATATCTCAGAGAATGGATTAGTCGGAATGCTGGGAAAATGAAAGCAATGGAATTCAGAAAAAATAAACTTGAACTGGCCTTCCAACTAACAAAAGATACATATAACAAAAAATCTCTTTCCTGGGGAACCAAAATTACCCACTACAAGACAGTGATTAAGCCAGAAGCTCTATATGCAGCAGAAACACTAAACATGAACTGCAAAGGTCAAATGGAGAAACTTAAGCTAAAGGAAAGGAACATCATTGGACCAAAATTTCAAGATAATAAGATAGTATACATCCAGAATGAAACTTTGTACAAGAAAATTGAAAAACTTTCAGATACTATGCGAAAAAGGAGAATAAATTTTTATGGGCATCTTTCAGAATGAACCCTGATTAACCAGACAAATCATTCACTTTTTCCGTTAAGGGCAAAATGAAACCCAACTGGTTTACAGAAACTGAGAAAGACCTAGCAGAATTAAAGATTTCAGAAAATTCACTAATTAATCGGACAACTAAATTAATTACTAAAGATGAAAACATAAGGTTCCAAGACAAATCTACACAAAAATCCAAACCCATCATTTTCGGACGAAGAGAGGAAAAGAAGATCAGTAAGAATAAATAAATACTGGGCACTAAGAAAAGAACAACACACAAAGAAATGATCGATCCATCGTACCCCAAAAAGGGTGAAACAAAAAAATGAAGAAGTAGATCGATTAAACAACTTGGTAACTTCATTCTTAAAAAGCCAAAAATAAATAGAGTAAATTGAAATTTCTGTGTGTTAATATCTAAAGTATGTGATGTCATGGTCCCAATAGACATAAGAAACCAGATCAGACTAAATATAAGTCTTTATTGGTTAAGACCTATGTTTCGGCCCGAATTGCAGGCCTTTATCAGTAAAAAATCTATGCTGTTTTTACTCCTTAAGGATTCCGATCGTATAATTAAACTTGGATAGGCAGGATTAATGATTTCCACCGTAGCATCGTCCGATTCGTCATAGCAGTATAAATTGACGTTGAATGAATAATACAGCTGTTCCAAAAACTTATATATATATTATATTTTTAGTATATAAAGAACATGAGCACAAAAGACATATAAAACAATTGTTAGTATATAAATAGAACGAATCGAAATAAGAAGCCTTAAGATATCGGAATTTTTCCTTTTATGTGTCATAATAGTTTTTCTTGATGTATATTTAAAGTTTTGATCTTCTTTCTCGCAAAGAAAATATTTATAAAAAAACAAAACCACAACTTAGGTCCTCCTCTAGCATATAAGTAAATACACTGAACCCTTACAAAGCGCTAAGTGCTAACAATGAGGATGAGCTATCCCTTAGTGAACAGGCGGGCTACTAACTACCACTGAGGACTCGGAGGCCAAACAAAGAGAAAGGAGAGTTCCTGGAATTCCCTTTTTGGAACGGAAGTTAAATTGAAACGGGGTGTAAGAGAGAGAGGGAAAGAGACTCTCACGATTTTATGAGAAATTCCTCTTCTCGTCCTATCCGAGAAATTATTTTGCTGAAGCCATCCTGGGGACGAAGGATTGAGAGGATTTGTTGGCAAACTGTGTAAGAATCGTTGAAGTGGAAGCTTAAATGGGGAGAGTGAACTCTGGGGGCGTGTCAACTGTTCTTTTATTGAGACTATCTTTTTATCTTCCGACTCTTAATTTTCAATGAAAGAGTAAGTTACTTTAGACCGGCAAGATTTGTAATTAATGTAATATTATTTCTTTTTGAATATTAATAACAAACACTTTTCTGTTTATGAATGTTATCTACATCCCAGGTCGAATTTCCTCCAAAATGAGTTTCTTGTACTTAGGCCGAATCGTGTTATTTTCGTAGTGTATAATTGGCTTAGTAAGGCATTGGCTTATATTATAACTCCATTTCAGGCCCAATATTACTGGAAAGACACGGTTCCATCTCCCTAAATACAGGTAACTCTCTCTCTCTCTCTCTGGACAAAAATCGACTTATTCACCTGGGCTAAGTCCTCTGACTAAAGAGCCTGATATCAATTCTTTGTTGCCATGACGACCTAGTCTTGGGTGTGTAAACTTCATTAGATTGTTATATATGATTTTTCAATGCATTAGGCTGGATATTTTTGGAAATTTAACTATTCTTTTCAGGTAAATACTTGATTATTGTTTAGTATTTTTTTTAAATATAATTTTTTAAACTTTAAAAAACAATGAACTAATAAATGAATGAATATAACAATTGAAGAAAAATATAAAAATAAAAATAAATGAGAATCCAATTGGAATACTCAACAAAAAAAATTTGTTTATTTATTTATTTATTGATATTTACAACTATATTTCAGTAATATAAGAAGTAAATTGGCTGAGTGATACTTCATGACATGATATAATGACAAGTAGAGAAACCTCTCACTGGTAGTACTCAAATCATGTGGCCATCTTCTTCTCAGACGCCTCGGAGGATTATCGGGAATCGAAAAGGAAGCTAGGTTTGAAACTAGAGGGTTTGAGTGGGAATGAAGTTTGTTATGAAAGGATAGATACCGGGTTCGGGCCAAATCACCAACAAATGGGACATTAAGGTCGTTATGGATGACTTTATTCTTAACAAAATAAGGAGTATTGAGGATTTTACGAAGGATTTAGGATTGTAGGGATTTTATACGAGAAGAATTCGATGGCTTAGTGGAGCCCCAAAGCTCTAGTCCGTAAGTATAAATAGGTCGTATGATGAGTCATGTAGATGAGTCTTTTGTAATTAAAAAAAAAAATGTATTGTACATATGTTAATATGTTGAAATCAGAAATGTTAGTTTGAAAAATATTAAAGTATAAAGTATTAAATAACGACTTTTATCTCTCTAGTAATTCTTTGTTATTGACTATTCTATTATGATCTTTTGCACTTTTGTTCTTTCGCAGCGGAGCATGAAACAGTACAGTCTCTACCATGTACTGAGGCTCATTCACGGGTTGTATTGGTACAGGTGACAATCGTCTATAGATTCCATTGATTATTTCGTGTGACGATCCAATAGATCGTACACTGTCTTTATATTCCAGGTTGTTTCATTTGTTTTTAAAATCAACAACTTGTCGATCATTTTTGTAAATTCTCGATTCAATACCCCTCATCCGCGGTAGGAAAATGTTTGCCTTCGTAACCTACAATATTAAATATTAAAGAATCCTTTAACAGGCTCGTTTCCTCATGGCACTGATTACTGCCGGCTTGTAAGAATCCGTCGATAGAACATTTCCTAGTTTAGAAACTAACAAAGTAATAGTTTGCTCTATTTTCGCAAAGGTTTATTACCTCTTCGCTTAAGACTTTATGGTCTACTGAGAGCAACTACTTCTGTGTAGAGCTACACCTGTAACAGCTCCTGAAGTAAGGAGAGGCAATAAAGATTCTTCAAGTGGAAAGAAAGTTGTGATTTTAAAACTCTGAGGCCAAACGAGGCAGTTTAGCTACCACAATTCTTTTATCGTAGCTTGCTTGAAAATATCTAGTATGATTAGTGAATAAAGTGAGCGAACAGAAGAAAATATGTATATAACGATATGGATCGGTACAATATTGTGCTTTTTATATCTTATTATTGAAGGTAACATAAATACCAACTTTTCTCCGCTTTATTTCTTTGATTAATTTAAAATTCGATGCGTATTATAGTTTTGCTAGGCAGAATAGTTATAATACTGTAGAAATTTCATTCACATTACTTTTTATTCTATTTTTTACGGGTTTTTGGCAAACTGACAGCCTCTGGTGTATGAAATAGAAGGTTCAATATGAACTATAATGTGTTTGATAAATTTCAATATTTTTTAATAAAAATTTGACTGTTCGTGCTGTTTTTTGAGGATATATATATATATATATATATATATATATATATATATATATATATATATATATATATTTATACTAGCTTTTGCCCACGGCTTCGCTCGCGTGGAATTTGGTCTGCCACATAAAGTTTCGCGACAGATCATTTTAAGTAAATAATTTTTTTTTTTTAACTATAAGTCACTCGTACATCCGAAATTTCAGATGTCTAACTTCAAAACTGACGGATTCCATACAATCTTTGAACCCCTATTACATTAAGAGGGAAACCCTTGGGGTGGAATTATCCAAATTTCTTTCTTAAAAAATGAAAAAGTCTGTACTTTAACCATTTTTTAATATTTTTACTTAAATTTAAACCACTTAAATCGAGTCTTTGGCTTCAATTACGTTTGAGTTTTTGCCTAGATGATTAATCAATTGACATTTTACTGACTATGTGTTATATTATTATTTTTTGTTCATCTATACAAATAAAATGCTTTGTCCTGAATGACTGACATAGGTATCAACGCACAGCCTAAACCGCTGGTCGTAGAGACCTGAAACTTGGAGGGTGTGTTTTTTGTATGACGTAGACATCCGATAAGAAACGATTTTCCAAAATTCTATCCCTAAGGGGGTGAAAAAGGGGGGCAAAGTTTATATGCTAGTTCACGTGTTTCTTACTCGCAAAATCAACATATTTTCGCTGAACAAAACAAATCGAGTAACATAGTTCACTTCTCGCTGCTGCCGTACGACAAGTGAAACCGTTATACTTAGTAATCCTAAATATTTTATCAATAGATTCAATAAAATTACATACTAATCCTTTACTGACACGAACAACAGAAAACTTCTGTCCGTACCGTTTGTTAATCAGTGCCAATGTATGTTTCACAGCTGTGCTGATCCGTCTGTGATGAACTTTGATATGGATAATCCCAAGCCTGGAAAGGACATTTTTATCAACACACTACACAGGCGAAGTTTATATAAAACTGGAACCTGATTGACTAACACACCCAGCGGTCAACCCACAGCTGAAACCACTGGACTTAGCTTCTTGAAATTCGCAGATAGATTCTTTGTATGGCTTAAATGAACACTAAGAAAGGAATTTCGACAATTCCACCCCCAAGGGTTTACCTCTTAATATAATGGCGGCTCAAAGATTGTATTAAATCCCTTAGTTTTGAAGTTAGACGTCTGAAATTTCGGATGTACCAGTAACTTACAGTTAAAAGAAATTAAATTATTTATTTAAAATTATCTGTCACGAAACTTTATTTGGCAGACCAAAATCCACGCGAACGAAGTCGTGGGCAAAAGCTAGTTAATAATAAACGTAAAAATATAAATTTCAAATTTAATGGTACTAGTAATTATATTTTCTACGTTTATTTGCTTTTTTTTCTTTATTTTAGTTGACATAATATTATAAAATTAATTATTAAAACCTATATATATAATGAATGCTAGTTGTACTAAAGATTTTTTATTTTGATTTTTTTTGAGTCAAAATAAAAAAGCAAATATTTGGTACTTTAACGATTTTTTTTTTTAGTTTAAGGCAAGTTAAAATCCTTTAAATTCAGTTTTAATGATTTGACATTTAACTATAAATGTGGCTATTTTTTATTAGTGTAAATAATCATGAATAATTAAAAATCAACTAAAAATTTTAATGAATTTATCTTAATACTTCAATAATTTTCAAGTTTGTTAGTTCATATATTTTTTTTAAATATTTAGATCCTATGTTATGAGACCTCAAACACAAAATAAAATGTATTATACTCTGTATATTATACCTAATATATTATATTATATACCTAATAAATATACATAGATAGTTTATCCTATCAAGAACAGCTCCTAGTAAGGCGCAGATAGCTTCCATAGCGCATAACGCTGCCGTAATGCGGGTCTCAAGATTGCAGCCATCGATCAAACAAGGCGCACACCTACTTAAATAGTTCAAAGGGGTTCATTAATATCTTATTATAAAATTGATTATAGTCAATAATAATAAATTAATGCCTTATAATATTAATAATTGCAAAATATAATATGAAAGAAGCATGACTAATCTCTATATACGTTTTTTGATGGTCAAAAATCATTGCTTGATTTTTCATGATGATTTTATTCTTTTGGTTGAAAATGCATACAACTAAATACAATGTTGTAATAATTTATATCTGTAATTACAGAACTGGGTGGTATTAAATAAGAGTTTGTACGTGAGAAATTTAAGTATTTAGGGTCCTTGGTAGCTTAAATAAAAAAAATTCAAGAGGAAATAATGGTGCGGTTGCAGTAAAATTCTTGCGATTTTTTGGTTTCTTCATTATTTAGATCATATTTTTCGTCTTCAAACCTAATATCCTTTTCTCAATTATTTAATGGAATTTTAAAAACTGTATTATAAAAATATAGTGGAGTGGCTCAGTGGTAGAGCGCTGAGTTGCCGAGCCGAAGGTCCTTGGTTCAAATCCGCCTCTTGCATATTTTATTTAATCTGTCAGCAGTACGGGACCTCGTGGGGCTCACCCAGCCTCTTAAATCAGTTAAATTGATTCTTTAGCGTTTGATATATGTGATTAAATAGCGTAATGTAACAATTTCAATTATATAAATAAATAGCGACCCGCCCCGACAATTGCACGGGTAATAAGCCATATTATGCCCACATGTTTTGTCTGCCTAATTTATTTTATTCTGTAGATATTATAAACATAGAAACAAAACAAAATAGTTCTTTATATACGAATTTGTTTTCTTGCGCGTTAAATTTTTGCGATAACCCGTAAGATACTCATTTAAATTAAATGGTATAAAATATTCTAATAATGTCCATGAAATGCTTAAGGTAACTAAAGTATATACGTGATAAGGATTAATACTGTACTCGTCTAAATAGCTTTCCAAATACCGCATTGTACGTGATCAATTTTTTTAGAAGATAAAATGGGTATAATAAGATTTCTATAAAAGATAGATATCTGCTATCACAGATTATTTGTTGATCAATAAAAGATGATTATTCCACCATGCATTGTTTCGTTATATGACAAAGGCATTAGGCAGCTCCTTCGATGAAACCACCCAGGAAGCTATACTTTTTCCAACATTTCTGCAAAATATCGTTATATTCCAACCCGTTTACATAAAACCTCGATAAGTTATATACCTAAACCTTCCTCTATCTATTGGTGTAAACCGCATAAAAATCCGTGAAGTAGTTGTTGAATTTACCCCAAACAAACGCGGCCGAGGACTTTGTTTTATAATATGTATAGATGTGTAAATTAAATAATAAATATATATATTTTTTAACAGAAAAGGCAAATTTAAACTATTCCCATACACTTTCCATTTTTACTTTTTATAATAAAGCAAGTAAATTGAATGAATCATACAAAATGGTATGAGATAAACGTTAAATATAGGATCTAGGATAATCCTGTGGCACGCCCAGCCTCTATAAAATATTATAAAAATAGGGAACCCAAAATAAGGGGGGGGAGAATCTGGCGGTTGAGCGTGACCTAGGACAAGCCACCTCCTTGCAGAACCGTTGTCCATGAAACAGTACAGTCTCTACCAGACCCGTTCACGGGTTGTAGTGGTACAGGGTTTTTTTTTTTTTAGATTTATATATAAAACATAAAAGAAAAAAAAACTAACTTATTTTTGTTATTGTTGCAGACGGTCGATGAAGCTGTACGAGAACTTGAAAATCTCAAACCTGGTAAGATTCATATTTCACTTTTATATTAATGATTTTTAAAATAAAATGTGGATTTTTAAAAATAATTTTGATGCTTCAGATTTTTTTTAATTATAATTTCCACTCAAATATTTGGTCCTAGTTTTCAGTAATATAGCACACAATATTGTAACGTTACCACCATCCCCATCATTGATTTAAACTGTTTAAATCTGCAGAACCGACTTGTCAACGTCAGTGGGTTAGGGGAAAAGTATTTCGTCATGAGCTATATAACAGATTTAGATTTCTATTTTAGTCCGTTTACGGAGGTTTCTAGTAACAATAGCTTGAAACCTTCGGGTTCGCTCAACCATTTATTGGATTATAAAGTGGATAACCAAAATAAGTGGGAAAATCTTGCGGTAGAGCGTGATCTAGCACAAATCACCTCCCTGGACAACCGTTCTCCTAGAAACATTACATTACATGTACTGAACCCCAGACCCTTCATGGGTTGTAGTGGCACAGGTGCTATCAGTACTTCTTTTCCATTCATAATGAATATTATTTATCTTGCTTAAAAAACATTTTTATCTTTTCGTTAGTTAAAAATAAAAAAGTCATATCATTGTCCAATATATATATACATATATCATTATATATTGTATATATAAGTTATAATTAGACTGGAATATTGTTAAATAAAGGAAAATGTGTGCATTAATATGACACACTGTTTGTTATTAACTGACCTTTAATATTCTCTAACCAAAAATATAATGAACACATGTTATTAAAATCAAATACAAAACATAACCTGATACAAAGAGACAATAGTCTTTACACGTCATCTAAACTCTTTATACACTTAACTTATGTATGTATATATATATATATATATATATATATATCGAATCTGTTGTTCACTTTTCAATCCGTTCAGTGTTGGCTTAGCCTAATTGTTATTATTAGCATAATTCAATCCTTTATGTCCTTTATTGTAGCTCCATTAGGAGAAGAGCCTCCCCCCCCCCCCCGACCACCGATCCCCCACCTCCCGAACCTGGGCCTAAAGAGAGGAAGGAAGTTTTCCAATAGTTTATCAATCTGTTTAATTGGCAGCATTGGCTAAGTTGGCTCCACTTCCGCTAAGTAGCTAAAAGGTTTCCTTCCGGTCTGCTTTGTCTCTCCTCATCGGCTTTCTGTCTTCCTTCATTGGACTCTCTTCTCTTCAAGGTCTTTTTGTTAGAATCCCGCCGGAAGGAGTCGAATCCTTTTTGTCAATATCTTTATCATGAAATATCATCCTCCATATAAATTCTCTGAAAGTTTTCATTAATAATTGACCCGAAAAATGCCGCGATAAAATTTGTATTAATATTAATGATAATATTTGAAATATTATTGGAATAAGAATTATAAATTCGATGTGTTAAAATATCGCTTCTTCAAAAGAATAATGTTATAACTAAAAAAAAAAAAACTAATTTTTTAATAGGAGTATTTGAATGTACCATATTTTCTCAAAATTAAACCAGAAGATTGATTAAAATAATAATTTGAGTATTGGTTAAAACAAAGCATTCCTATTGGGTATTTAAACTCTTTTTTTTACCATCAGAAGATATTTAAAAACTTGAAACTTTTTACATTTTAACTTATGTCATTATTCCCATAAAACTTTAGATTCAAATATGATACAACTCAAAATATAATTTTATTAAAAAAACAAATAAAAACGTCATCATATGACATCATGGAAATGTAATAGTAGATCATTCGTTCCTGAATTGAAACATGAATTAAAAAAAGCTTCAACCAACACAATTACTACTGTTAATTTAACTGAAAAATCCCAATCTTTCAGTTAAATTTTATATATATATATATATATATAAAATTCTACCTGTAGATGTAGGTTAAATTATTGCTCCTACACAGCCTACCTATTTATAAACTATATATATTACGAACGAAGCATTTAAATTTTTAGATAAAATAAAGATATAGATGATGATAAACTCCCTCCCACGGGTTATTGGAACAATTCCCAGGATGAGCTCGAATCTCCCATCTTGCTACTCCCTCTCCCTAAACTTATAATTTATAATAGCCTTATTTTCCCCTTGAAGTATCTCAGTCCTTAATAATTCATCCATTTATCTCTATTTTAACTTTCAATTTGTTTTTCCCAAGGGAGCCCTCCAGATTTAATTAATAATTGATAACTGATAATTTTTTTAAGGCAGCGTCTTCGATGAAACATCCCAGGAGGCTATACTTTTTCCAACATTTCCGCAAAATATCGTTATATTCCGATCCGTTTACACAAAGCCTCGATAAATTAAAAACCCAAATATTCCTGGTGAATCACTCTATCTGTTGGTGAAAACCGTATAAAAATCGGTGAAGTAATTGTTGAGATTACCGTGAACAAACGCGGCCATGAACAAAATTATGGTAGCTTTGTAAATAGTCAATTGTTCTTATAAAAAAATATGATAAAAAATGGACTAAAAATTTAATTTTATTCTAACTTTAAGAATATCAAACGTTTAACGATTAGATAAAAATATCTGGCGGAGAGGTCACATAAAAAAAATTATATTATATTTACATATATACATAACAAGTAAATAAAAGCTTAAAGGTAAGTTCATGTCATGAAATAAACATAAAATTACAAGAAATATAAACAAAAAAATAAACGAAAATAAAATACATAAAAAGTATAAAGTTATAAATGAAGTAAATTAGCAATAAAAGTGAAAAGTTACTTCTGTTGAATATGAGTTAACTATTATAAATGTATCATTTAGGAAATTGAGAGGATGAAGGAATTGTCTGGTTTTGAATGAGGATAGGGAAGAAGCATGGCGGATGATTAGGCGGGATTGACTTCCACTCACGAATGTTTTGCTTCTGGTGGCAAAACCAAGTGTACGGATAGGAAAGGCGAGATGTTATTTCCTGGTTGAGTATTTGAATTGTAACAGACTGTAGCTGTATGGGGGATAGTGTGAGTTTGGTATAAGAATGAACCTAGGGAATATTGTATACGAATGGAAGGGAAGAGCCACTTTAACTCGCTGTAGAGGTGGGCAATATGAAACCTTGGGACATTAAAAATAAAACAGTTCAATTAAATTAACATTTTTACTATTCGTATTTATTAGGTTTAAAAATTAACATTTTTACTATTCGTATTTATTAGGTTTTATTTTAATAGAGAAATAATTATATCTGTATATAACTAAAATTAAAAAAAAAAAATGTTGAGCATTTTTTTTTTAAATTTATTCATGTTTGGCTAATATGATTGGCCTCTTATACAGAAATTATTAAATTAATCTTGCATGAACAGACCCGTGGTTGGTGGATAGCAATTGGTGAAGGGATTATAGCCTCTATTACTGTCAAGTGCAGCCTGGCCTTAACTGATTGATCTGAAGTAATCATGGGTAGATACTTTATTTTCCTGTAACTGAATACAAGTGATGCTGATACTTTTCTGTATCTGATACTTTTACTTGATATTTTTGTATCTGATATTTTTACTTGATACTTTTGTGGTTGAATACAGATATTTCGATTCTTACTCTTCTAATACGCTACACAGAAGCCTTTCTTGGGGCATCAGTTTTTGTTATCATTTTTAAAAGAAAAAGAGTTATTCGCCGAAATAGTAACCTGCACAAGGCATCAAATTTAATCATGTTTTTTATTGGTTAATTATTTTTTTTAAAGCTATGGAATTGAACAATAAAAAATTGATTTTAACTTGGTATTCACGTTCCAAAACACGTAGAATTTGGGTTGTAATACAAAATCTGTTAGTCCGCCGTCGCACGCTTTACTCTTTAAAACGCTATAGCTGGTTTTTTTTTTCAACCGATTTCAATCGTTTATGTCAATTGCCTGCATGTCAATTTATGGCATAGATATATCCATTAATGAACCCATATTTGCCAGGACATAGGTCGAGGTTTTTGTGAAAGTTACTCGTGAAAAATCACATATTAGGAGGCGATCTCGGAAAATGTTATTTCAACCACCCATTACTGTTAACTAATTTCATAGTTTATTTTCGTTTCTACATATGTGATAAGTGACTAATTACAGATTATATTGATAATAAGTGAAAATTTGTTCACTATTATTTTTACTTATTTATTTATTAATACTAAGGGGAGATGCGGCGAAGTTGGTCTTTCGCAGATAGTTGATACTGACCAGTCAGTTGATACAAGTATCAAGAGAGAGGTGGTGTGACCTTGGTAACACCTCCCAATCCGCGAGTCAAGTATCCGAGTACCTATAGCCGGTACATTTCGACCTTATCTCATACTTGTATCAAATACATTTCGACCGTATCTGATACTTTTTTCTACTACTTTTCAGTATCAGCTAGAAAGTATCAGATTGATACAACCTTACCCATCCCTAATCTGAAGTGAAGGGAGGGAGGGGTAGAGAGGTAGAGAGTGAGAAAGAGATTTGTTTATAGTTTCAGAATACTTTTCTTTGGTTGGTTACTCTCTTCGATTTCCGTGAAGGGTATGGTCTCTGAATCTTCCAATGATGTCCTTCAATAATATCATTTTTTATTATGTTGTTTTAGATCAATTCAATACAGTCGTTTTTTTTTTCAATTCATCAGCAGTACCAAGTTCTTTTTTCTTTCCTATTGTTATTAACTATTATAACATTTTATATTCTACATCCTGGAAGGATATTTTCTGGAAGCTATATGGGTAAATAGACGGGGACGGAATATAGAAGCTGGATGATAATGCTATTAGAGCGACTAATATCTAACCCCTACCAGCCCCTAGATCTCGTGCCCTCTATGTAATTATGGCTCCGTCATCCGGAGCAGAGCCGATAGAGCGCCCTCTATAGCTCGTTCTGATTGGATAAAGTCCCCTTTCACCAGCGCTATCTATAAGCCGGTTATGAAAGCTACACTTAACTCAAATACAAGCCAATTAAATTCACCCTTTTTATTGCATTTTTGTGCTTAATGAATACATTTAGTTTATATTATTGTATTCTGTGGGATTTTTTTATCATACAATTATTTTAAAAGTCAGAACTATCTAAATTAAAACTATTAAAAAAAATAATTAATTCTGTTAACAGCGATGGATGAGCTCTGGGGAATCTGCAGACCCTCCTCCGGCTTTGTTCAAATTGGAAATATTCCATCCCTTTTTTTTTTTTTTTTGATCTTATATATATTAGAAATATAGATTGGTGACGAAAATAAAATTTTAACAGAATTGTTTTAAAAAATAAAACAGAAATATAATAAATTTTAATTACTGACTACTTGGTGGTAATACTTCTGTGAATGACATTCTTCTTTGTGGTTGGCTGCGAGCTCGCTCTCTTCGCTGCAGTCGTCTGCTTGAGTTTTCTACTCGATGCTAATGTGGACATACATGCAGAGATATGTAGAGCACACGTAGCTCTCCTTTAGTGGTAGGCTATTTAGTCTTCTTTGCAGCCAGATGATAGATGCCTCTGTTGCAAGGAGATAATACAGAGTAAGGAGGAAAGCAAATTGTTTTACATTGAACAGCTATGATATTGCATACCCGCCTTCTATTAAGTGAGTATCCGTAATTGGGGGGATCTGATTGTGCTTGATCTCGGACAAATATTTAAAGTACAGTTTCTGCCACGTATTGAATCTAAGATCCTAGTGATATTACATTTGATGGTATACGGTTCAATGTAATGTTTACTACGCGGGACGAACGTCCAAACTGTCCCAAAATTTTCTAATCCATTCCAATACTTTTGAGAGCTGGTTAGTTCAATCTGTAGAGCGCTGAGTTATTTAGGCGCAGGTCCCAGGTTCAAATCCTGTTCCTAACTACAGTGAATTAATACTGTGGGATCCGTAGACCCTTCACAGGCACAACCACCTTTTCATAGATTGGATACAATTGATTGGAGGAAAACTTATACATTTTTTTTTTCTTTTCCAACTAGCGCTTTAGACCATGGATGTCTTTGGTCGTGCGATACATCTTGCAGACCTCTATTGTAGAATAGAATAGAAAAGAAGCTTCATTCTGGGACTAACTCCTTTAAGGTTACACCTACATTGGATCCGATTCGGTGCGACGTGATTCTATCACATACGATGCTGGGGTGTATACATTATACATATTTTACTATACGTTATAGCAAAATATAAATGTATTAAAAATAATTAATAAATAATCTTAATTTTATAAATTTAAAGAACCAAATGTTATAACTCTCGATATATTTCAGTCATTTGGTTTGCTAGCGACGTCTCATCGTATCACACCGGATCCAATGTAGGTGTAGCCTAGAATAACAAATATGAACAGAAAAAGAAACATAATATTTATCTGGCCAGAAGGCTAAATGTTACAAATCAAAAAGCATGTAAAAAGTGACAGAAAACAATTTAAAAAGAAATATTTTAACGAAAAATAATAATAAGTAAATAAAAAGTACGAATCCTGACAAAATATTAAGCAATTAAAGAGAATAGATAAATCCACAGCTCTTGTTAAATGCTTGCGGTAGCATGCAATAATTTCATAACATGATGTACATCTTCTTAAAAAACAAAATTAAAACAATTAAATAACTTAATGAATTATTCTATACATTACATTCTAAGCAGATGACTAATCTGCTTAGAGAGAATCTTTTTGGGAAGCTAGGAGATGTTGGAAAAGCAAGGATTTAAATGACGATAGTGAGGGCTATGAGGGATGTTAAGCGGATTGAGTCGTATGGTGTCTATACAGCCTGAATGAGGTTACTCAACCTCCTATTGCTTCGAACCATAGTTTACATGGAGTATCGTTTTGTAGTTTTTTTGGTATCCGATCCACAGATGTATTTTCGGGTTTAAAGACATCTACAAATCGGAAGAGGTTCATATGTTAAGGCTGTTTGGGGTTAAGCTTACTTAAGACTTACTCCCCACTCATTCGTGTTATTGATTTTTGTCACATTTGATGAATCACAGATTTGTAGTTTAATAGCTGTTAAAGGAAGTCATGCGTTGACTTTATTGAAAACAATTATGTCTGTTTTACCTAGTAAAAAGAACATTATATATCACCATTTTCAGAATATAAAACTGGCGATTAAAAAACTTAAGCAATAATACAAAAATATAATTATTTATTTAAACTAAAGCGTTATTCCCCATCTTGACTGAAGCAAATGGCTGAATAAACGCTGTAAAGAATAGCAAGTTGTTAAGTATTCATGGGCTGCAACAGGTCTTCCTGGGGCAATTCATCTCCACTCCTCTGAGGACATCTCTCCTCGCCAGGACACGGTAATCGATAAGGACTTCCTCATTCCAAGGACCTGAAAAAAATACACTCAACAGCAAAAAAAACCGGACACTTCATATTTTTTGTATTAAAAGCTAACTTTCAGCAATGTGTTTGTTTTTGTGGGTATTCTAGTTATTACAGAGAATGTAGGGTCTAAGTCCATTGAACCAATCCCTTCAGGATTAGTAAACAATTAGATAAAACTCAGATATGATTTATTTGTCTTGAAGTTGATTTACCTGTCTGACCTATTCTAAACTGTAAGTAGTTTTTAGCACATTTAAACATCTTTAGTGTATTTACCAAGCCTTTTCTGTGATTAATAGACATGTTTTTTTCATTTTGGTCCAGAATAATGGTTCTTTCAAATGTTGACACAGGCCGAGCTGATGCCTTGGCCAGAGAAGGCCGGTGCTTGGGGTAGCCAAGTCTACCATTCACGATGCACTCCGGGGTTTATTTCATTCTTACCATGAATTAAAAAGATTAATATACATATGTATTTAACAAAATTATATGAACAAATCTAAGTGTCCGGTTTTTTTTGCTGTTGAGTGTATATAACTAACATACTTCTTATAACTTTACAACCTTATTATTTATATAATTATGTTTTTAAACAGTATAACACGTAGTGACGTGTTTAAACAGAATCATAACATATTCAAGTCAATTTTAATATTTTTTAAAGAAAATACCAATACCGCTAAAACTAATGGGCAGTGTTTAGTTAGGAAAGACTGTACTTTTTCCTAAGGATTCATAAGTTGATTATTAGGACGAAATAATCCTCAACCCCCAAATTTTCCGTCTAATTAAGAGTACACATTTCATAGAGCCTAAGTGTGTCTCTATTTCTCCTAGGGTCGTTTCACGACTCTTCACGACAGAGTCGTTTCAACGAATAAATAATTTATCTGCCACAGTCGGCCTGGAATCAAATTTAACTTCTTCCATTTCAATACTAAACCGCTAAGGTTGATTTAGAAAATAATGTAGGGTTTTATGTTTTCCTTAAAATACTCCCCCCCCCCAAAAAAAAAAAAAGTAAACTGTTTATGTTTGTAAGGCTTTTGACTTTTATAGATTTAAACATTTATTAATCCACTTTCAAAGAAAAATGTTTTCACGGCCTTCTTTGTCTTCAATGTTCAAATCTACCTCTCGAAATATCTGGAAACACCGTTGAACAGTGTACTCAATTATACTGCCTTCGTCACAGACTTCGAAGATATTTCTGGCCGTTCCTCCAGAGTTTCAACTCGTAAAAAAAAAAATTATTTAAGTAAAGAATAAATTCTTTCCAAATAGGAAAATATTGCAGAGGTAAAGAAGTCTGTGGCGAAGGATGTGTAAGTGAGTGCACTCCACCCGAGGAACAAAGCAGCTGGTTATAGACTTCTCATGGGTTTGCCATGGAAATATAAATAAATAAAAACTATAAAATAATGAAATAAAAAATAAATATTAATTTTTGATTTGTATTAGGAATAAAATTGGAAAATAAATACAGTGATTGTAGCAGTGGCAAATCCCTTTCACACAAACTTCTTTGTTCCACCCAGCTATTTGTATCCTTCATCACACTCCCGTCACAAGTCGAAAGAATCGAGTTTCTAGCGAACAAAATAATACAGTAAAACCTCTATTATCCGTCACTCTCTGTTAACCGTCACCTCAGTTTTGAGGAAAAAAAATATGTGTATATATTGTTTGGTTGCTAAAGTCAAATTCGTCGGCTAAGAATCAAACGTTGTATCTTGACAACTTCGATTCCAAAAATCTGTTGTTTACTCAAAACCTAGGCTTCCTCGCACACATTTCTCAGAAATTAATTACCTCCTCATCTCTACCTAATGTAGCTTCCGCAGTCGAACTACCTTCAATCTTCATTCTTGTCTTACGGGTACTTGTCGTTTTCTTAAAAGTAAGTATAATAATGTCGGAAAAAAGGAAGAGTTTAGATCTCTCTACTAAGTTTGAAATTGGAAAACGTTTACGAAAAGGTGAAAGTGCTTCAATCTTAGCAAAAGTCTGTGATATTCCTGGGACGAGAGTTAATGATATAATCAAATTTTACGCGGCGACCCAACATTCAAAGCTAGTGAAGGGTGGTTGGACAAATTCGAATCTCGGCATTCGACAACTTTCAGGGTCCCATACACTGACGGATAATCGAGGTTCTACTGTATATTTATTTTTAAGACTGCCTAAAGAGGTATACGGGCATTGAGGACCGAATCATCATAAAAAGAAGTAAACAGCAAAAAAATATATTCATCATAAAATGATCATGTTAAATTAATACTGTCCAATGACACTTTGGTCAAGAAGTTAATGAAATATTGGCATTATTAATTTATTAATCATACGAAAACAAATGTTTATCGAATCATCGAAATTACTAAATAACCTAAGAGGGAATACTGTTGCCGTCTCCGAATTACTCATGAATAATTGTTTCCCTACGAGATGGAATAACGTATATCAATTTCCAATTGTTTACAAAAGCTGTCAAAATAGAAAATTAATTAGGATCATTATAACAAGCCATTTCAATCGGCAGGATAATCTAGAATAATTAATCTTCAATTTACACAAAAGAGAGAGAGGGAAGGAGGGAGAGAGAGAGAGAGAGAGAGAGAGAGAGAGAGAGAGAGAGAGAGAGAGAGAGAGAGAGAGAGAGAGAGAGAGGGAGGGAGGGAGGGAGGGAGAGAGAGATAAAGAGAGAGGGAAACTGGCAACAGTATTAATAGTTGGGGAAACTATTAGTACCCACTGTCCATTGGCCAACCCCACTTTTCCAATAATTAAATTTTTATTAAATAAATTGTTGACATTTATTTTTATAAATATTATTGTTTTGGAGAGAAAATATTTGTCCTGCCCGTGATTCGAACCCGGGTCGTCTGCTTCTCCGGTGCAGTGCTCTAAACCACTGAAGATAAAAGATTTGTCCTGGCCGGGATTCGAATCAGTAACTGATCAGTGGTTTAAAGCACTGCACGACTCGGGTTCGAATCCCGGCCAGGACAAGTCTTTTCTCTTCAAAACAAAAATATTTATAAATACTTACCTTAAAAATTATAATTAATAAATATAATTTATGATGATACATTGATAAATCTATACATTGATAACCAGTAATTCTTCAACCCATGAAGGGTCTTGGATAAAGTATATGATAGAAACTGTAATGTTTCTACGACAACGGTTATGCAGGAAGGTGATTTGACCGAGCTCAAAGCCGGGTTTTTCCCCTAATTTAGGTTACTCACATCATAGAGACTGGTGGAGTACGGGAAGGTCTATAAATACCAAAGAGCCAATCCTTGGCTGTTATCAGATTAAATAATTTATCTGCCAAAGCAGTATTTGAACTCGGAACCCTTAATACTGGAAGTCAGCACTCTACACACTGAAATACCCCGTGCCACATTTATGATAAATTATCGATTAATTTGGAAGAGTCTTGGGTTTAGTCCATGGTAGAGAATGTTTTTTGAAGGGAGGTGATTTGTCCTAGATCACGCTGAAACAAAGGGGGTTTCTCCAATTAAGGGTACCTAGCTTATAGAGACTGGGTGAGAGTGTTCCCCAGGTCCCACTGTATCCATCCCCGACTGTTAACAGTTGAAAATTTTAAAAATACTTTATTTTATTTCACTCCATTTTCGTATTTAAACCCAAAATAACTCAAGAAGAATTCGGCGTTCTACCAATGAGCTCTTGATAAATAGGGGAAATACACCTGATATTTTTTTGTTTTCCTTATACAATAGTTTTTTTTCCAATTTAATTCTTCAGAAAAACGTTAGAACTTTAGAAATCGGATAGAAACATTAGAAATCTGAATCGATTCATTGTCACCAAGGAATCATTATCCTTAGGAAATAGGACCCTACCGTTGCGAAAGTCCTTAAGGATTAAGGAAGGAAAGGGCCATCAGGAGGAAGGCGGAATCCTCTTAAAGGATAAAGCTGCCCTTAGCCTAACTCAGGAACGCCAGGACCTTGCCTTCATCACCACTACCCATGTCCTCAGGGTAGCACCTTCATATCACCTATCAGTACATTTTGATTTTTGATTTTTCAAAAATTAATCAATAAAACAGTTATTTAAGTGAAGACTTATATTGTATATTTTTCATAATAGTTAATTAATTATAATTATTTAATTGTTTTATATAGGCGGGAATCACTAGAAATTTGAGTAATATCACGCATGTAAAAAATAAGAAATATTTGTGATAGATAAAACATATGGAAATTAAATTATACAAATAATTTATTGTACTTATGTTACTGTCTTATTTACATCAAAATGTATTTGTCTATATATTTGGAGTTATCGATCAATGGCTTTAAGCATATTGTTTAATGTGAGGGTTAGCAAGGAAGTTCCATCAATGATTTCGTATTGTCGGCATTCTAAACCTCCTCCACTCCTCTTCTTTTACATATATATATATATATATATATATATATATATATATATATATATATATATATATATATATACACGTTTGTTTACTGTAGTAAAAAAAAAAAGTAGAAATTGGTCAAGGTTATGTTAAATGCCTTAGAAGAACTTTTTTATTACCGCTTCACTAACTTTTGAAGAGGTGGGCATGCTTGTCAGTACTAAGATTTCGTATTCCGAATGAGCGACTTAACACGCTTGTGAAGGTATACCTACTCACAAACGCTAAGGTTGTGAGTTGGAAACTCCATCCACTCGGGTACGTGAGGCCCGTCAGACTACTGGAGGTTACTCACTAATACCGGGAGTAGAAATGATGGCCCTACCTCTTGTATTTCCGTGTGTATTCCATTATATTAGACTATTGTTGTGTTTTTCAAGGATATCGAATAGCCGCCCGGCTGGCCATATTCCATGATTCTAAACCGATTATTCACTGTCCTTAAACTCGAGTTTACGTAAGCGGGTAGGACATAAGTGAAATTATCTCAAAGAGAGGGTCTAGAAGCAGCATGCCATGTCGTCCATACAAACACTAATTATCGAATGTGAAAAAAATATGAAATTCACATAGATACGTCTATGACACAAAACCACATAATGACATAAGGTAAAATAGGTTAAACGACAGGCACTGATTTTGAGTCTAGTGTTTTTTCACTTTCGATGCTTTGCATTTATATAGGCGATATCCTGCGAAGCCATAGTCCACAGCAACGTAAGGTCTATACTCAGTCAAAGATCAACATGGCCTATGCAATTATATTTATTTTCTATATGAATATTTGTCAGTTTTTTCCCAGGGGTGGCATTGGTATGGCTCCATACAGGCATATCTGAATTATATGAAAATTATATTCTCAGTAAGCCGAATCACTTTGTTGGTATTGCTATAATTTATTATTGTATGTGTATTTGTTATTACATACATTTTTTGCACCACATATATACATACACACACACACACACTCAAATATATAATACAAAAAACATATAAAAGTATTAGAAACAATTATATAAATGTACCTATTATTTTTGTTAATTATTTTCAAATATTCATGAAGATCACAAATTTTTTTAAGATCAGATAATTTCATCATAAACAAAATATTTTCTCAAATTTAAATTCTTGAGCATTATTCCTCTTTGTTGTATCTGCGGTAGACATTCAAGCATAATATGCTTAAGGGTCTCATAATGATTATACTTTTCGCATTTAGGACTTTGTTTTAGGCCTATCTGTCAGTTGAAATTACTGATTACTTGGGATAGAAACATTCTTAGAAGAGTGGCCCAACCAAGGAAGGAAATCATTTCCGCATAAAAAAGAATCAAGAACTATATGGAGAGCCTGATATAATTTCTTGTATCAAGAAAGCAAGATTAAGATAGTCGGGGTATATAGAATGGATAAAAAAAGGTTCCCAAAGCTTATCATAGAGGGAAGTCCAGATGGAGAGAGGGGAAGAGGCAGGCCTAGAATAGGATGGCTGGACGATGTGGAGGCAGACCTTGTGCTACTAAGAAGACCCGCGAAATGATATTTCTAAGTTTCAAAGAAAATTAGTTAGTTTTCCTTATTGCCTTGACTAATCCTCGATTGGTGAATGTCCTGAAATCTCTAATGGGAATCATGCAATGCACTTGAAGAACTACTGAGCCCCGAATTGTATTAAGTTATCTCATGATTCGAAATTCAAAATTCCGTTCATTCTTTCATTCTAAATGCTTGAAATAGATAGATCCGTTATTTTATTTATTTATTTTTTTCCAAAGGGAATTTTAATATCCTTGAAGTATAGAAAATAAAATAAAAATAAAAACCAATCATTTTTAAAACTTTTCGTCGAGCACGTGGCTATTTGACCCAACTCAGTTGATCATATTGAGAGATGTTGAGGTTGGCAGGTGAAAGTTTTCACTTTGGAAAAGTACTTCTTTTCAACTTATATATAACTTGTTCTTGAGATCTTTGACAACTTCCTGATATTCATGATGCTTTGCCACTTTGCATCCAGAACTTTTCTTATCATTCTTTCCATCATTATGTCAGGAACTTTATGAAAGATTGTTCTTTTGCCATCTAAGGATCTATCTTATATCAGGATAGTGTAGAAAATACTCCAAGTAATAATTATCTGAATTAAAAAATCTAATATGTACACCTCTACAGTAAAATTGATATTGATGAAATGATTGCTTTTATTAATTCTATCTTATTTCATAATATTTAATGTAGCTACAATTGAACGGATATTGTATTTCAAGCCATCAAATAAGAGCATGGAAGCTCGTGGTTTTTATATTTCTTATTTTTATGAGTCTAAACTTGTACATTCGGCAGCACAGGATGTTCGAAATATTGCCACCGCGTTCGGGGAAGGGTGTTGTAACGAACGGACTATTCGCCGTTGGTTTAGGAAATTTTCCAGCCAAAAAATTCATTTGTTTCTGCGTGGTGGTCAGTGGTCAAAATAATTCATTTCTCCTTTCTACTCGGTGGTGAAACCATCACATCTTCAACTTGGTACGTAGATATTGCCATCATCCAACAGAACTTATTTTTAAAAAAACTCCATTGGTTAATAGGAAGAGACCACTATTGATCTTATGTTTCACGACTATCAGTGAAGAAATTAAACGAGCTTGGTTACGAAGTCCTCCCACACCCACCTTATTCAACCGCCAGATCCCCCCCTCCCTTACTTTAGATACCCATGTCATAGATGCTGGGTGAGCCCCGGAGGGTACTAGAACCAACTTCCAGCCGATAACAGATTAAATAAAAGTCTGCCAGCTAGGGGGTTTGAACTCAGGGAATTTTTGAACAAGAAGTTTTTGAAAATGATTCCCAAATCAAAAACTCATTTTCATCACGAAACGCTGAATTTTCAGTTCTGGGGTTGAGAAGTCGATAACACGTTGGGAAAAATGTTTATAAAATAACGGTTAATATTTCTAATGAAAATGTTTTGATTTCATAAAATTGTTTTATTAAATAACCTTTCCTTTGAAAACTTTGAGGACATTTCATGTTACACGGCAATAATAATATTATATTAATAATATTATCGTCATCATCATCATAATTCTTCCCTCTTCTGATATTGCACGGTGTGAGGATCCTGCCTAAGGGCCAGGACCAAGTATCTCTTTCCTCAGCCAACTCTCTCCTCCTGTTTCAGTCTATTTCGTACTGCTTCTTGAAAGCATTACTTCCTAACCCTGTCCTCCCAGGATATGCGTGCCCTTCCTCTGGGCTTTTTCCTTCCGTGCGGATCTGGTAAGGATGTGTCCGTTAACCACCTTAGTTTGTGATCATCCAGTGCAGTCTCTATATTATTGTTACGGTCAGAGCGGAAAGTAGGACCGGCTTCTGATCTGCCTAGAGCGGATTAGGCAAACAATGGGATTAAGCGGAAGGGATTATAGAATGGCGTAGAACCTTCTAGATCGGTCTAGGTGGTCCTCGTCCGTGTTCCGAGTAATGCCCCACCACGACCTACCTTGCCTATATAAAAAGGACAGCGTTTTCGGCCGCGCTAGTCAGTAATAAGCCAGGGAGTAATAAGGCAGTCAGTAATAAGCAGTGAAGTAATAAGCAGCCGTTAACTAGTGGCAGTGTGTGTGAGTTAGTTAGTATTAGTATCAGTCTGTAATAAGTGCTTAGTGAGCAACAGTGACAATTAGTGGCCGTGTAATAAGTGTAATAAACTGTGTGGCAGTTTGTCATATTTGGAGAGTCTTACGGTCGGTGGACTTAAGTTAGCGAACTGTAAGTGTTAATTTGTTATTGTAAACTATAGTGTAATATTATTGTATTTGTACAAATTTATATATAAATAGTTTAGTTATTTAGTATTAGAAATATCTTATATTGTTTGTATATTATCTTAGAAATTAGATAACATTTAGTAGAATATTGTTATTGTAAATTGATATTAGTTTAATAATTTAACTGTTTTAAATAATCTCATTGTATTCTTTCTAATTTGTTAATAAATATTAGATTATTGAATTAAGTAATAGTTTAGTCCATTTTACACCCAGTAGCCCGTAACAAATTGGTGTCAGGTGTGGGGTCTTGTGTAATTGTTATTATTTTGTCTTGCATTTTTGTAATTATTGGGCTACTGTATGAAAAATGGCTTCTCAAAGTGTTAAATTGATGGATTTAAAAGTTGCGGATTTAAAACGGGAATTAGAAGAACGTGATCTGGATTCTTCCGGAAATAAAAGTGTACTGCAACATCGCTTGCGTCAATTTTTTGTAGAGTTAGGGGAGAATCCAGATGACGCTCTATTTGAAACCGATTTAAGCAAGTTGTCTGCAACTTTAAGTAATGTAGATAATAAGCTAGGTAATTTACAAAATGAGTTAAGCAATGTAGAAAATAAGCTAGGTAATGAATTAAGCAATGTTAAAAATGAGCTAGGTAATGAATTATGTACTGTAAAAAATGATTTAATGGATACATTAGAGTCTAAATTAGGCACATTAGAGACTAAGTTAATGGAAAATGTAGATAATAAAGTAGCTGATGTAGAATCTAGGTTAGGAGAAAAATTGAATTCAATTGAAAGCCATCTTAGGCAAAGAGTGGAAGCTATAGAGGGACTTATGAGCAACCCACCGACGAACAACACCGACCGTTTCCCCGAGGTCAGTCTTCATAAAAATATTCTGCCCGCCAATAATGGGACGCCACCAGCTCACAACACCATTCCAGTATTCGACGGAAAGACGCCGTGGGAGGACTACATGACTCTCTTCGAGACAGCGGCTTCGATCCACGGGTGGTCACAGGAGACCCAAGCTTCAGCGTTGTGCCTGGCCTTGCGTGGAGACGCTTTGGGAGTTCTGCAGGGGATACCCATGTCGGAGCGGTCCAACTACGGGGAGCTGATCAGAAGACTGGAGATGCGTTTCGGCCACCGCCACATGGACCAGCTGTATCGCTCACAGCTGAGAAGCAGGGTCCAGAAGACCAACGAGACTTTGCAGGAATTTGAAGCGGATATTGCCCGGCTGGTGAGGAACGCCTATCCATCGGTCACCGACGATGTTTACGAAAGCTTGGCTGTCGACAAATTCCTCGATGGACTTCGGGACCCAGAGACACAACAAGCAGTGAAGCTCGCCCGGCCGAAAACTTTGGGAGACGCATTATCCCAGGCCATGGAGTTCGAGGCTGTTAGACAGTCCGTACGGGGCCATGCGCGAGTACGAGCAGCAGAAGCGGAGCCAAATGTAGTCCCCAGCTTCGAGGACCTAGTGACGAAAGTTTTAGAGGCTCTCAGGACCCGTAAGAAGGAGATACGCTGTTGGAGCTGCGGCCAACTTGGACACCCTAGAAGCAAGTGTCCATCGAAGAAGCAAGAAAAGCTACAGGAAAACTAAATAGGGTTGATGGGAAGGGGCAACTGTCAACCCGTAACGTCAAAGGCCCCAGGAAGACCATCAGGGTCGCGTCAATAGGAAGCAGAACGAACAGTTGCTACGTTGATGGGATGGTGAACGGACAGCTGCAAAGTCTGCTAATAGATACCGGCGCAACCATGACAATCTTAAACTCGAAAACACTTCCAGCTGAGAAGATCTCACCAACAACTTGGGCATTACGGACTGCCACGGGACAGCCAGCCAAGGTCTACGGGGAGACAGTTGCCACCTTTATCATCGGGGGTCAACATCTGAAGCACCGCGCTCTCGTGGCAGAGATCGATGAAGATGTCATATTGGGCATGGACTTCATGATGGCATACGGGATCAAGCTGGACATGTCGAGAGGTGTGCTAACGATGGGAGACGAGGAAGTCATACTTCGGCAGGAGAAGGACTTCAGCGCACGAGTGCTGCTACCAGAAGACACCACTTTACCAGCACGGAGCCAAATTCTGACGCATGGGACGGTCGAAGGGCATTTACCGGAGGGTCAATGTGTACTACTTGAACCCGGAAGGCACGACGAACAAGAGGTTGGACGCGGCGTACTGGTTGCTAGGTCTCTCATCAAGATCGGACCTACCACTCCAATTCGGCTAATGAATCTGAACGGCTTCCCGGTAACGCTGAAGAAAGGAACACCGGTCGGGGAGTGTACAACCGCTACCTCAGTGGTTCGTCAGCTGCAACGTCGTCCCACCGAGCTCCGAGGACTGCCAGAAGAACTAAAAGGATTTGTTAACGAGTCATGCCGCGACCTTTCACCTGAACAGAGCGAGGAGGTGAAAAACATGATTACCCGATGGCATGACGTCTTCGAGATCGGACCAGGACCACGGGGCAGAACGGATATCGTCCAGCACAAGATTGACACTGGGGATGCGAAGCCCATCCGACAGGTTCCGCGGAGGCTGCCGTTAGCCAAACGGGAGGACGCCGAGGAGATTATAAAGGAGATGGCGGCTGACAGTGTCATTGAGCCTTCGAGTAGCCCCTGGATGTCTCCTGTTGTATTGGTGAAGAAGAAAGACGGCACAACGAGGTTCTGCGTAGACTACCGTCTTCTGAACAATGTCACCAAGAAGGACAGCTATCCGCTTCCCAGGATTGACGATACGCTGGACACCCTAGAGGGGTGTAAACTCTTCTCTACTTTGGATCTCCGCAGTGGATATTGGCAGGTTGGATTGGCACCTGAAGATAAAGAGAAGACGGCGTTTTCAATTGGCACTGGGCTCTGGCAGTTTACAGTAATGCCGTTCGGGCTTTGCAATGCTCCTGCCACATTCGAGAGGCTGATGGAAAACGTGTTAAGAGGTCTCTCTTGGGAAGTATGCCTGGTTTACCTAGACGACATTATTGTGCTGGGAAAGTCCTTCGCTCACCATCTGAAGAATCTGGAGAAGGTCTTCGAACGACTGCGTGCAGCGAACCTAAAGTTGAACCCGAAGAAGTGTAATCTCTTCCGAAGGCAAGTCAACTACCTGGGGCATATTGTGCCAGACAACGGAGTTGCTGTTGACCCAGAGAAGATAGCAGCGATCACCGACTGGCCAGTACCTCGAGATAAGCACCAGGTGAGAAGTTTTCTCGGGCTCTGCACCTATTACCGGAGGTACGTGAAAGGATTTGCTGACATCGCAAAACCTCTTACCAGGCTTACCGAGGAGAAAAGGACTTTCCATTGGGACCACGAGTGCCAGGCATCCTTCGAGGAGCTGAAGAGAAAATTGAGTAGTGCTCCTATTCTGTGCTATCCACGTCCCGAGGGCAAGTTCATACTCGACACAGATGCCAGCAACATCGCCATTGGAAGTGTCCTCTCTCAGCTCCAAGACGGAGAAGAAAGGGTGATTGGATATTTCAGCAAGGCACTCTCAGCTCCGGAGCGCAACTACTGTGTCACAAGGAAAGAGCTTCTGGCAGTAGTAAAATCTATAGAGCACTTCCATAAATATCTATACGGAAGAAGGTTCCTGCTGAGAACGGACCACGCGGCTCTAATGTGGCTGCTGCGGTTCAAGTCAACGGAGGGACAAGTGGCGAGGTGGATCGAGCGCCTTCAAGAGTATGACTTTGAATCTGCACATCGTTCTGGAACGAGCCACAGGAATGCGGATGCACTGTCAAGAAGACCTTGTGATGAAGGCTGCAACCATTGTTCTCGACAAGAAGAGAAGCAGGCAGTGGTGTTGAGGACTACAGTTGTCATGGACAGTTGGCAAGATGCAGAGGTGTCAAAGGGACAGGACGAGGACCCGGATTTAAAACAGATAAAGGAATGGAAAATATCGGGGCGAGGAAGACCGGCCTGGCAGGATGTTGCTCCAATGTCGAAGAATGTAAAAACGTACTGGGCCCAATGGAACTCCATTTTAGTGGACAACGGGCTGCTGAAACGGGCATTGGAGAACGCGGAAGGAGATCAGCGCAGGCTACAGCTCATCGTTCCAAGGAATAAAGTGCCCGAAGTGCTTAGGGAACTACATGACGGTGTAACTGGCGGCCATCTTGGAGTTCACCGTACATTGGAAAAAGTTCGTGAACGCTTTTACTGGGCAAACCTTAAGGACGATGTGTTGGACTGGTGCAGGCGTTGTGCGACTTGTGCGGCTTCTAACGGACCAACAAGAAGAAAGAAGGCCCCTATGAAGAAGTACAACGTGGGAGCACCGTTCGAGAGGATAGCGATTGACATCGCTGGCCCTTTCCCTGTGACAGACGAAGGCAACCGATATATTCTCGTGGCCATGGACTATTTTTCTAAGTGGGTGGAAGCGTATGCCCTTCCGAATCAAGAGGCAGTCACGGTTGCAGACGTACTTGTGAAGCAGCTCGTCAGCCGGTTTGGAGTACCCATGGAACTTCACGCTGACCAGGGAAGAAACTTTGAGTCTGCAGTCTTCTCCGGGATGTGCGAAGCACTGGGAATACGGAAAACCAGGACGACACCTCTTCACCCTCAATCGGATGGCATGGTGGAGCGCATGAACAGGACAATGGGTCGATATTTGTCTAAAGTGGTCTCCGAGTATCAGCGAGACTGGGACCAGTATCTTCACTTGTTCTTGTTAGCCTACCGGAGTTCAGTCCATGAAGCAACGGGGCAGACCCCCGCAAATGTGGTCTTCGGCCGAGAACTTCGTTTGCCTTGTGATCTGAAATTCGGGTTCAAGCCAGACGAGGAAGTTAACGGAGAGGAATACGTCACGAATCTACGGAAGCGGATGGATAATATCCACGAAAAGGTTCGTGCAAACATCCAGGGAGCCAGTGACAGAATGAAGGAGCGTTACGACATCAGGGCAGAGAAAGGTGGATTCCAACCTGGAGATTTGGTCTGGCTACATGATCCTCGAAGAAGGCGAGGCTACTCACCTAAACTTCAGAACTCCTGGGATGGCCCGTTTGAGATCATCAATAGGATAAACGACGTCATCTATAGGATCAGAAAGCAGCCAAAAGGAAAACCCAGGGTAGTCCATTTTAATAGACTGGCCCCATACAAAGGAGATCATGGCCCGACAAAAGACCAGCAAGTCAGGTACCTCAACAACGTGGAGGCCAGTAAGGTATCAGTTGCACAACCTAAGGTACAAGGTTCCCGTGGAGTAACTCAGGCAGTATACAGAGATATCTTCTCGTTACCCGCGGACTATTCTCTGGCCCATTGTGTAGCCGAAGATCTGAGGACTTCCCGAGGGATTGCAACCGTCTTCAGGAAGAAGTTTGCTGGAACTGAGGAACTGGAAAGCCAAGGACCACGCGTCGGGAAAGCACTCCACCATACGCACGAAGGACGACACCTGTTCTACTTAGTTACCAAGTGTGCTACTGATCAGAAGCCCACATATGACGCACTGCGGCGAAGCCTCGACGACCTGCGGAGTAAGCTTCTGAGACTGCGTGTCACCAAGCTCGCGATCCCTGAGTTGGGCTGTGGATATGACGGCCTGGAGTGGAAGGTTGTCAGGAACATGCTTGAACAGATATTCGCCAACTCTGGAGTCGCCATATTGGTGTGCACGTTCAACCCCTGGAAAGGAAATGCGTCTCCATCGAGGGAAGCTCATGACCGCCCGATTTCTCCGGACTATGCTCTGGGGCAGAGCACTTTTAAGGAGGGGGCAGTGTTACGGTCAGAGCGGAAAGTAGGACCGGCTTCTGATCTGCCTAGAGCGGATTAGGCAAACAATGGGATTAAGCGGAAGGGATTATAGAATGGCGTAGAACCTTCTAGATCGGTCTAGGTGGTCCTCGTCCGTGTTCCGAGTAATGCCCCACCACGACCTACCTTGCCTATATAAAAAGGACAGCGTTTTCGGCCGCGCTAGTCAGTAATAAGCCAGGGAGTAATAAGGCAGTCAGTAATAAGCAGTGAAGTAATAAGCAGCCGTTAACTAGTGGCAGTGTGTGTGAGTTAGTTAGTATTAGTATCAGTCTGTAATAAGTGCTTAGTGAGCAACAGTGACAATTAGTGGCCGTGTAATAAGTGTAATAAACTGTGTGGCAGTTTGTCATATTTGGAGAGTCTTACGGTCGGTGGACTTAAGTTAGCGAACTGTAAGTGTTAATTTGTTATTGTAAACTATAGTGTAATATTATTGTATTTGTACAAATTTATATATAAATAGTTTAGTTATTTAGTATTAGAAATATCTTATATTGTTTGTATATTATCTTAGAAATTAGATAACATTTAGTAGAATATTGTTATTGTAAATTGATATTAGTTTAATAATTTAACTGTTTTAAATAATCTCATTGTATTCTTTCTAATTTGTTAATAACTATTAGATTATTGAATTAAGTAATAGTTTAGTCCATTTTACACCCAGTAGCCCGTAACATTATATTATATTACACTAATAATATTATATTATAATACTAGATTTTGCCCACGGCTTCGCTCGCGTGGAATTTGGTGTGCCACATAAAGTTTTATAACAGACCATTTTAAATAAATAATTTAATTTTAAGTTAAATCACACGAAACTTCAAAACTGATGGGTTCCATACAATCTTTGAACCCCTATTATATTAAGAGGGAAACCCTTGGGGGTGGAATTGTACAAATTCCTTTCTCAGTGTTCATTTATGCTATACCAAGAACCTATCTGCGAATATCAAGATGCTAAGTTTAGCTGTTTCTGCTGTGCGCTGACCGCTGGGTATGTTTGTCAATCAGGTTACAGTCTTATATAAACTTCGCCTGTGTGGTGTGTTCATAAAAAGTAGCCTATGTCCTTCCCCAAGTTTGAGATTATGGATATCAAATTTCAGCATAGCCGTGAAACATACATTGACACTGATTACCAAACGGGACGGACAGAAGTATACTGTTGTTCTTGTTAGTAAAGGATAAGTATGTAATGTTATTGAATTTATCGAAAAGGATTACTTGGTATAACGGTTTCACTTGTCGTATGGCAGCAGCGAAAAGTGAACTATATTACTTGTTTTTTTTTTGTTCACCGAAAATATGTAGATATTGTGAGTAAGAAACACGAGATACAACTAACTTTGCCACCCCTTTTTCACCTCCTTAAGGGTAATTTCGGAAAATCCTTTCTTATCGGATGCCTACGTCAAACAAAGAACACACCCTCCAAGTTTCAGGACTCTACGATCAGCAGTTTAGGGTGTGCGTTGATCCGTCAGTCTGTCAGTAATTCAGGACAAAGCATTGTATACGTATAGATTACCAAATGTGGAAGAAGGGCCTCCTAATAATAATTCGCTAACCTTCTATGAAAATGCACTAAGCTAGTATCTACAATTAATTATTTACATAAAAATGAAATGAACTTATATACTAAAATGTTTGTCTTAAAACAAAAAATATTAATGGTCTGTGAATCAATAAAAAACTGAGAAATGAGCTGAGTTCTAGAAAAGTGTTGAGTTCTTTGATAGCGATGAGTTGATGCTCGAAATGTTGATGGGTAGAAAATAACTAAATGTCTCTTACCGGTAAGTTCAAAGTGAGATGAAAATAGCGAGAGGTTTTACTGGCGAGATTTGACAAAATTCAAGATGAAGAAGATAGAGAGAGTGGCGACGAAATCAAAGTAGAGTAGCAAGCAACCTTCTCGCACGGCAACTGTCTTGAGAATGATCCTCTTTTGTTTTTCAAACATCACACTTAATATTAAAACATATTGTTACGATCAGAGCGGGAATTAGGACCGGCTGAGAGGATTAGGCAAACAATGGGATTAAGCGGAAGGGATTATAGAATGGCGTAGAGCCTACTGGATCGGGCCTGGATGGTTCTCGATCTTGTTCCGAGTAATGCCCCACCCCCGACCTACCTTACCTATATAAAGACGCCAGCTGTTTTCGGCCGGACCAGTCAGTAATAAGTCAGGGAGTAATAAGTCGGTGAGTAATAAGACAGTGAGTAGCAGTCGTTAACTAGTGGCAGTGTGTGTGAGTTAGTTAGTATTAGTATCAGTCTGTAATAAGTGCTTAGTGAGCAACAGTGACAATTAGTGGCCGTGTAATAAGTGTAATAAACTGTGTGGCAGTTTGTCATATTTGGAGAGTCTTACGGTCGGTGGACTTTAGTTAGCGAACTGTAAGTGTTAATTTGTAATTGTAAACTATAGTGTAATATTATTGTATTTGTACAAATTTATATAAATAGTTTAGTTACTTAGTATAAGCAATATCTTATATTATTTGTATATTATCTTAGAAATTAGATAACATTTAGTAGAATATTATTATTGTAAATTGATATTAGTTTAATAATTTAACTGTTTTAAATAATCTCATTGTATTCTTTCTAACTTGTTAATAAATATTAGATTCTTGAATTAAGTAATAGTTTAGTCCATTTTACACCCAGTAGCCCGTAACAATATGTTTTGAAAATTACTCTTTAAATTCGTTTTCCCCTTTTAATAAATTGTACTATTGTAAGAATTATATACAACAAAAATATATATCTGGTTTTTAATCTAATATAATATTTCTAATCTAATATAAATTTCTTTTCAAATTAATATAATATTCGTTTGGAAGTAAAAAAACAAATAAATAAAAAATAGCTATCGATACCCGACAACCAAATTAATCACCATTGATTTCCACAGGTAGCGGCCGAGAAGTGGCAGTGATGAAGACCCAGTCGATGCTCTTCTCCAACGTCAACGGCAAAGAGGAACATCACCTCAACAAGGACCAGCTCTGTGAGTATTATCTCTGTCATTAAGGACGATTCTTCTAGAAGAGTGGGGGGGCGAGATGGGGGGGGGGGGGCAAGGAGCCTATTCAGGATAAGAGGCCGATTTAGGAGCCATAGGCCGCTGAGGGGATTCCCATTACGGTCTAGTAGCTCAGAAATAATATCCGAGTGTTTTCAAAGTTTATTAGTGGTCTTTTATTTCATTGTTGTATTTATTTTATATCTTTTATTTATATATTTCTTGTATAATTTGCTACAATTCACAAAATTACATGCTGTACCAAATTGACCAGTCTCAAATTAAAAATAATTAATTAATTTAAATGTATCTGTGCAGAATTATAATTCACAATGAATGAAAAAATGTATGAAAAAACTTCCAATAGAGAAAAAAAAAAATAATAAAATAAAATTGTAACTGTACATTCTTAGTAACTTATATACATATATATATATATATATATATATATATATATATATATATATATATATATATATATATATATATATATATAAGCAATAACAATGAAATAAAAAAAGTTTGTACCCTACAATAATAAATGGTTTGTTCTTTTATGTACATACCGTTTTGTACTATTTTTTGTATAGTCCCCAATATAAGTGGGTTTTTATTCTTTTTACCCTTAAAAAAATTGTTTACATAGTTTGTTGGTAAATACATTAATATAAGGTATAAATAATTCTTTAAGCATATTTTTAACTTTAGTGTAATATGCATAATTTCCCGCAATTCTAAGGCATTGGTTTGGAAATATTTGTATTTTATTCTAATTAGTTTTAGGCATATAACTGAATATTTGGCATGCATATGTTATTATAGGGAGCGGAGTGGCTCAGTGGTAGAGTTGCCATGCCGGAAATCCTGGTTAAATTCCTGGATGGATCATAAGGATCTAGTATCCTCCTGGGGCTCACACCCAGCCTCTATAAAATATTCTAAAAATAGGGTACCCAAAATAAGGGGGGAAAGATCTGGCGGTTGAGCGTGAGCTAGAACAAGTCACCTCCTTGCAGAACCGTTGTCCATGAAACAGTACAGTCTCTACCATGTACTGAACGCCAGACCCGTTCTAGTGGTAAAGGTTTTTTTTTTTATATGTTAGTATAGGTCGTAAACAGGCTTTATATGATAATAACTTATTATCTGTGGTTAATTTATAGTTTATATTAAAGTAAGGATGTTTAATACACAGAGCCCTGTTAGCTATTTTATATCTCAGCGATTATTGTACAAGGGTGTATTACAGTACAACAGAAATATTATATTATGTAAATTCATAGTAGTAACAAAAATGGTTTACATTGGAAAATACAGGAGAATATTTGAATCGAAATTGCAGCTCATACAGGCATTTGGTATAATTGAAGTCTCATAGGTTGTTTTTTTATTCATTTAACGTCACTTTATGGTGCTATGGCTAATCGGACGATGCTACAGTGGGAGCTCTAAATTTTGCCTATCCAGGTTTAATTAGGATAGGGATCTTTGACCAGTACCTGCTCCGAACTCTGCCGGTACACTCATTCTATGTTCCATCTGAAGGACGGCACAACCAAGTATCTTTTACTCTTTTTAAAATATCCTACAGACAACTGCCGGACCATGAACCTTTGGGATAGTTATGCTAACCACTACACCACATGAGACCCCAAGTCGCAAAGGTTGAAAGGGTTCTTAAAATCAATGCGTACTGTGACGATACGAGTTCCTGAAAAGTAAATAAGCTCTAAGCTGACAGGTAAAGGTTATAGACCGAGGCGTAGGTGGGAGGATTACTTTTAAGTTTATCGGATTACAGCCCTAACCCAAATCCCTTAGGTTTGTACTGTAATTCAAAGACAACTATATTTTATATAAACATCGAACCTTTTAATTTTTTAGTATTGATTATTAAAAAATATATTTCTACTAACCCAGCCCATATAGACATAATTTGTCTGTGTAAGTGTAGACATTTTTTTTTTATCACGTAGTGGCCACTAAGGACCATGCGAATATCATTGATTAGGCTTCTTTGGGAGTCTTGATTTTCTTTCTTCTCATCTTAGTTAATGTACTTTATTATATAGAAATTACAAAAATAAAAACAAAACTAAATAGTTCATTATATACGAATTTATTATCTTGCAGGTTAGATAATTGCACGGGATTAGGCACCGCCTTCGGTTAAAACCAATCGATATTCCAACCCATTTACTATCTATTGGTGAAAACCGCTTGAAAATACGTGCAGTAGTTATTGAGTTTACCGCGAACAAACGTGTTAGATGTTCTTGTAACTCGATCATTGGTTCGCATATTGGAAAACATATATTTTACTTGTAAGATAGAATATTGTCACACTAATAACTTGATTCTGTCAGTTTGAACCATGCCATCCATTGGATTCCAAATTCATCTATTGGGTACCTGTCGAGAAATATAGATTATGTGTGAGAGAGATAGACGTGAACAGTTCTCTCCTTTTCCACTTCCTTTATTAGCGCTCCCTGCTAATTATGGTTATTAGTTTTTCTAGCTTAGTTAATTGAGGCCTCCCCTTTCCGGGAATGTTAATCCTTCCCCGGCGAGAATCGACCCAAAACCCTGCAACACTATTTGCCTTCCCGCCCCCTGGGATCTGTACGACCCTCTGGGAGTTTGAGGACTCTGCGGTTTATGGCCGCCTCGGGTAAAGTCAGTCCCTTTAATTCCCTCTCTGTCATGGCAAAAGTACTTTTTCCCTTTCTTTTTATTTATTCATTTTTTAATAAAAGTTACTGGCTGTAAATAATTTATATTCGGAAATATTTGTATATATAATTATTATTTAATAATTCGGTATCAGTCCCCAGGTTGTTGGTTTCCATTATAATAATTTTTTTTTTTTTGTTATTTATTGAAATTTACAACTGTATACAGAATACATCAAGTAAATATAATGACAGATAAAGCATGCTCAGAGACAAAGACAAGAAGAGAAACTACCCAGTAGTAGGACTCAAATAAAAAGTTCAACTTAGAAGATCACGAGGCCATCTTTTTCTCAGACGCCTCGGAGGATTATCGGGAATTGAAGAGGAAACTTGAGGATTTGAGTGGAAATGAAATTTGTTATGAAAGGATAGATATCGGATTCGGGCCAAATAAGCAACAAACGGGACATTAAGGTCATTATGGATTACTTTGTTCGTTACAAAATAAGGAGCATTGGGTATTTTACGAAGTATTTTGGATTGTAAGGATTGAATACGAGAGGATTTTGATGGCTTAGTGGAGCCCCCAAAGCTCTATTCCGTAAGTCCAGAGGGGTCTAATGATTGTCATCTATATGAGTCTTTTGTAATTAATTGGGAGCTTAGAGCGTTTATCTAGTAAATGTTGAAGTAGCCTTAAACGGCGAGTTGTTTCTTGTCGTTTCAGTCTAGTATGAGGATTCCAAGTTAACTTTTTGTCAAGGTGTAATCCTAAGTACCGGACCTGCTGTACAGGAATCAGTGAGGTGTTATTAAACGATACAAGAGGACAGGAATTCGTTGGTTTACGTCGGAGGGTAAATGTGATTTGATGAGATTCGTAATAATATTTTCAAAAATAAAAATCCATACTCTTTTTTTATATACTAAAATTCAGGGCTAATTTGATTTTCGAGACTATTAGGAAGGAAACGAATAATAAGTTCAAATTTGTTGTGACTTTACTCGAAGCAGCAACCTGTGTAACTGATACTATGAATTCGCTTAAAGCTGAAACTAAGTACACGTGTTAGGTATATTATTAAAAGAGACTGTACTGTTTCTATGACAAAGGTTATTTGTCCGAGATCACGCTCAACCGCCAATTTTTCCTCCAGTTAAAAATACCTACTCTGAGACTAGTTGAGCTATAGGAGAGTCTCCAGGTCCCACGGGGTCCATCCGAGTTAACTAAATAATTTATATGCCACAGGGGGGTTTAAACCCGAGGCTTTCAGCGCAGAAAATCAGTACTCTCCCAACTGAACTACTCCGCTCCCTAGAACCATATGCAAAGTCTAATGACATGAAGAGTATGGTTTCATCAAAAGAATTAAAGCTATATTCATTTGAGAATTAGTATAAACTGAAATAGTTTAATTTAAACATTATTGTTTATTATGGCACGTTTATCAATTTGACATCATTTTAAGTTGTTGTTGTTGTAAGATACTAAACATAATTAGTAGCTATAAATACAACAATCCTATCACTGTTGGCGCTTGCGCAGATAACTTTAGATGACGCCAGTATTCATCTGTTATTTAAATGTACGCCATTGTAGTTACTATGCTTTCAGTACACAGTGATTCTTAAATATCGAACACATGCTTTATTTATCTATTTAACGCGAATGCAGCGGGGTTTATTATTCTGTTTTTTCTTCCCGGCCCATCTTTGCCTCATGTTTACACTGTAAGTTTTTTCTATATGTCTCCAGTAATACATTGTTGAGGAATTTCTGGTATTCTGTTCTGTTTTCTAATAAATCTTGTGTAATCCCGTGTCTCTGTGTTTCGGGTTTTATTTGTTCTGTGTAATCTTGGTTGAATTTGTATCCCATAATTTTGCACTACGAATTGCTGGAAACTATGAATATTGCATTAAAGTTAAAATTATGCATAAAGAATTATGTATACCGTATATTAATGTATTACTCAATAAATTATCCAAACAATTCTTTTTTAAGTGTAAACACAATAAAAACCCACTTATAAAAATGTTTGGGAACTACACAAAAAATAGTAAAAAGCGGTATATACATAAAAGAACAATGCATTTATTATTGTAGGATACCAAATTATCTTATTTTATTGTTATTGTTCATATAGATGTAAATATGTTATTAAGAATGTAGGGAAACAATTTTTGTTTATTTTGATTATTTATTTTTTTTCTCTCTATTGAAAGTTTTTTTTGTATAATTTTTTTCTTTCATTGTATATATGATTCTTTATAGATACATTTAAATTTGTCCAAGTTTTTGAAGTTTGAGACTGGTCTGTTTGGTACAGCATATTAGTTTTGTGAATTGTAGGAAATTATATTTTAAAAAATAAATAAAATAATTTTGCTGAACAAATTTGTATAGTCTTTCCTCGTTCATCCTCTTCATATGTTCATAAAATCTAAGCCTTCTTACCCTCATTTTTGTTAATCATTCACGGATTTCATAGTATATTCCTTTGTTGGATTTTAGCCTGTATCCTTCTGATGTTGTTTTAGCCCCGGGGATTCTCAATATGCGTGCTTTATTCTAAAGATACGACGATTAAGGAAATTCTAAGCATTATAACTGCTTTCGAAGGTAGCCAGCCTTGACAATGGGGGATGGAAGACTACTCTAGAGTAGTCGCTCTAAACACAACTCTATTCTAAGTGAAGTAGCGGTCAAAGAGTGGGCGAAGGGCAGAACCAGCAGGCCTTTTGTTGCTCTATATTCCGACTTTAGCCTTTCATTATTCCCTCGCCTTCCCACGCAACTGTTCGGGAGAGGGAGAGAATCCCTTTTCATCAAACCCTCTGCCTAGCCCGTTCCGTTATAAATTGTCTCTATTTTTTCTGCCTTTCTTCTCTATTTTTTTTCCTCTCCCTATTTTTTTTTTTTTTTCTTCTCGTTATAGCGAGTCCGAACGAGGAGAGATGGCGATGGGAATCCTCCTTATTTCCGCATTTATCAGTGCCGCTTTCGTGGACGAAATGGCGAAGCGGAGCGCTTCAGCTCCAGAGAATCGTAGTTTATTGCCCCATTTTATGGTGTATCGTCTTTCACTATCAGTGGTGATGTTTCAGTTGTTTTTTTTAAATATAATAAAATAAATAATAAAGTGGAGTGCTTAATGTGGGAATAAAGTTTGTCAAAAAAGGACTGTTGTTTGTTTATTTAACGTCACTTTATTCTGATAGGACTAATGGGACGATGCTACTGCTGGAGTCCTAATTTTTGCCTATCCATATTTAATTAGGATAGGGATTTTTAACGAGTACCTGACAACTTACAGGCTCGTCCTTTCTAAGGACGGCACAATCAAGGATTTTTTACTTCCTTTAAAAAATCATAGGGACACCTGCCGGGCTACGTACCCGCGATCTTCCGCTTTAGTAGTTTGTTATGCTAACCACTAAACCACATGTCGCCCCATGATAGGACTGGTGTCCATGATTCGGGCCATATCAGTAACATATGGGACTGTAAGGTCATTATGAATAACTTTTTACAAGGAGCATTGAGGATTTTATGAAGGATTTTGGATTGTGAGGATTTCATACGAGAGGGTTTCGATGGCTTATTTTAGCCTCAAAGATCTACTCCGTAAGTCCGATTGTCGTGTATATGATTCTTTTGTAATTACTTAGAGTTACAGTGTTTGTCTAGTAAGTGTTAAAGTAGCCTGAAACGGCGAGAATCGTTTTTATAAAAATAAAATTTTAACAGAATGCACTTCTTCGCTGCTCTGCATTTCTAAAATAAATAATAGTTTTAATAAACACACTTCAGTAGAAAACAAAAGTAAAATATAGCAAATAATGTTCAATAATTTATTTTAGACTGAAGAAGAAAAAAATTAATTTATCGAAGAAAAGCATAGGGTGTTAGATGTTAATTATTGTAGTCAATATGTTTTGACTGATATTGGTAAAATAGAGTCATTTTGAAAATATCCTAGAAAGCTCCCCTCCTTTTTTTCGATAAAATGATTTGTTTAATTTTATTTTTTTTTTTTTATACCTTAATCATTTAATGATATAAAGTAAATATATTAAATAAAATTTAATTAATATGCAAATTAAAAATAATCTTCAACATCTTATTTTTGTCTAAGTTTTATATGATCCACATTTTTTTTTTTTTACTTAAAAGCTTAAACAGAATTTACCACAAGCCTAATTAATAAATTTTAGAATTAATCTATTGAAAAGGGTAATAAAGCAAATAAATCATAACCTTAAAAAAAAATATATTTTTAAATTGGTCTACACCAGTACATAATATAGTTACACCAGTAGTAATACAAACAAATATTAAAAATGTTATGGCAATTCAATTTATAATTAAAATTATAAATTACTTTTTTTTAATGTAGATATTAATAACTTTAAAATTATATTAATATTTTATTGTATAAAAAGAATATTTAAAAAAAATGATGAAAAAAAATGATTCCGGCCAGGATCGAACTGGCGACCTTCTGCGTGTAAAGCAGATGTGATAACCACTACACCACGGAACCAGTTGAGAACCACGTGGTCTAATTTTATTAGAAATACTGCAACTACTAATGACAATAATAATTGTATTATTGTATAATTATTACGATTTTCAATAAGAAATAACTACCTAAATTTCGTAACATTTTATTATATATATATTTTAATTTCAATTAAAAATTACTCATTTTCAATAATGTGGTTTAATGGATTTGAACCAATTGAAAACATTAATAAAATCTAATTTAAAAATAAATATTTTATTAAACTAATTCATCTTATGTAATTTTTTTAAAAATCTTCCTCATCGGTTCAAATCTTTGATTTTTCTAAAGCCCGCCAAACTCTATCGAAGGTTTTTTCTAAAAATCAGTTATTCCCTAGGGGTCAGTTATTTCGCGGTTTGTGTGTGTGTAATATTATTTTTTTTATATTATCCATAAAAAAACAAGGTCTTACTACTGTCATTTTAAATGAACCATTAGCATTAGCGGTTGTGATATCATAAAGAAAATGTTTTCATAGAATAATGTGTCTTTTAAAATAACATTTTTTATCAGATTTAATTAATCGGTTCTAATAATTAAGCTTGTCTATACATATAAAATGCTTTGTCCTGACTGACTGACGGATCTGATCCGTTTGAAACCGCTGATCGTAGAGACCTGAAACTTGGAGGGTGTGTTCTTTGTATGACGTAGGGATCCGATAAGAAAGGATTTTCCGAAGTTCTACCCCTAAGGGGGGTGAAAAAGGGGGGCAAAGTTTGTATGCTTGCTCACGTGTTTCTTACTCGCTAAATCTACATATTTTCGCTGAACAAAACAAATCAAGTAACATAGTTCACTTAGGAGGAGGAGGTATGTGCGAGCATCACACAGAAGCTAGAAGGACTTAACATCACAGTGAGTCCTAAAAAGACGGACTGCATAATTTTCTCCTTTCAGGGGAAAACCCGCCGCCCTCTCCCTAAGGTCTATAGGGTAGCGGGACGCGAAAACAGACCAGCGAGCAGCATAGTCTACTTAGGTGTCACCCTTGACCGGCACCTTAAACTAGCCTACCACTGCAGGAAGAAACTTAGATCGGTTAGGACCAAGTCTTACAGACTTAACCACCTGCTTACATCTCCTAACTTATCCCTCCGCCTCAAGTAGACCATCTACAAGAGCATCCTAAGACCGGCGCTCCTTTTTGGTGGGTGTGTTCTTTGTATGGCGTAGGCATCCGATAAGTAAGGATTTTCCGAAATTCTACGCCTAAGGGGTGAAAAGAGGGGGGCAATGTTTCTTACTCGCAAAATCTAAATATTTTCGCTGAACACAACAAATAAAGTAGCATAGTTCACTTCTCGCTGTTGCCGTACGACAAGTGAAACCGTTATACTAAGTAATCCTTTTCAATAAATTCAATGACATTACATACTAATCCTTTACTGACACTAACAGTAAACTTCTGTCCGTCCCGTTTGTTAATCAGTGTCAATGTATGTTTCACGTCAATGTATGTATCTTTTCTTTTCACTGATTCCAAGTCCCCGCGCTCTAGCATTTTGGCGAAGTATACGAGGGGAAGAATGTTCTTTGAACATTATTTTAATTTGGATCTAGTTGACTTACGTCATTACAATTATTATAATTTATTTTATTTTATTTGTTATTAATTTTTAAATATTTTTATTTGAAAAGAAAAGATATGTCCAGGACCATGGTTCCAGGACCCGGTTTCGAGTCCCGGTCGTGGACATATCTTTTTTTTCAAATAAAAATATTTAAAAATTAGTAACAAATAAAATATATAAATTATAATAATTATAATGACGTAAGTCAACTAGATCCAAATTAAAATAATGTTCAAAGAACATTCTTCCCCTCGTATATTTTGCAAAATGCGAGAACGGGGGGGGGGGAGGATCAGTGAAAAGAAAGGATATGATCATGGCCGGGGAGCGAGCCTGATATGGCCAGGACGGCTCAGTTGGTAGAGTCCGAGACTAGCGATCTGGAAGACCCGGGTTCGAGTCCCGTTCATGGACATATCTTTTCTTTTCAAATGAAAATATTTTTAAAAAACATCACTATATAGGTAGTTTGACGGTTTGGTCTAGATATTGATTATAAGGAATGGACTTATAAGACTTCAAAGACAATTTTGAATAAGATAACTACCATTTTATATTTATAAGTATATGTAACACTTCAACGGGTTGTTTTAGACGGGTATGATATTTTCTAATTAACGGTTGTGGAAGATTGGTTTTATTGTTATTAGCACAGGCATGTAATACCGACTAAACTAAAGCAATAACTACCACATTACATGACTTCGTTACATGAAACTGTAACGTTATCTACTAAGTATGAGCTTAGTTGGGCTAAGTTTTACCGTTAAAGTATATAGACTAGTTATTTACTTCAGCTAAGCGAGCTCTAATGGAAGGAATTTGCTGAGTACAAGAGATAATATATAATATCAATATAATCAATGTTTAATTTAATTAAATAATTAATTAGTATAAATAAATAAAAAACCTTTACCACTACAACCCGTGATCGGGTCTGGGATTCAGTACATGGTAGAGACTGTACTGTTTCATGGAAAACTATTCTGCAGGGAGGTGATTTGTCCTAGATCACCCTTAACCGTGATTTGGTACCCTATTTTTATATTAGGGTAAATTTCTTTTCAAATGAATATATTTTTATAATAGTTTATAGAGGCTGGGTGAGCTTCAGGAGGGTTCTAGATCCCATATAATTCATCTCTGACTGCAAACTGACTAAATAAAAGTCTTACCTGCAGCGGGATTTGAACCAGAAATTTCGACATGGCAACTCAGTGCTGAGCCACTCCGCTCCCAAATTCGTATAAATATCATCATTATTGTTTTTATTATTAAATATTATTGAAAAAATATAACAGAGCGGTTGAACAGGACAAAGATATCGTATGACCGGCCATTTATTATATATAATGTTTGAATCCATTCATCAATTATTTCTCTTGAAGTATATAGACTAGTTATATACTTTAGCTAAGCGAGCTCTAATGGCAGGAATTTGAAACCTGAAAGAATATTTAACTAAATACTCTTTTAGGTTTCCACAGTCAAAATACTTACAGTGGTATCTGGTTTAGACCATGTCGCTAACTTTTTCGCCAACGTTTCGCCAGACATGCTGCTGACCTCTTAAGGGCAGAAAAGAAACGTCTTCATTCTCTTTTCTGGCCTGAAGATGTCAGCACCATGTCCGGCGAAACGTTGGCGAAAAAGTTAGCGACACGGTCTTAACCAGAAGATACCACTGAAGTATTTTGTATAAATAGAAGCCGTGGAAACCTAAAAGAATATACTCTATACTTGCATAATATGTGTATATACAAGTCTCATATACACAGGTCCATGTAGGTTTCGTGTATATTAGTCTTAATTGAGTAATGGAGAGCTTAGACCGTTAGTCTTGTAAGTGTTGCCAGATACTCCGAGATCTTTAATCGTAAATTTTTAAAAATAATTGCAAAGTTATCTACCTTATTGTATCGCAAATATATATATATATATATATATATATATATATATATATATATATATATATATATATATATATATATATATATGTACGAGTGGATTTCAAGAGGAATGAAGTTTGTTATGAAAAGATTGATATCGGATTCGGGCCAAATTAGCAAAAAATGGGACATTAAGGTCATTATGGATTACTTTGTTCATAACAAACCAAGGAGTGTTGAGGTTTTTACGAAGGATTTTGGATTGTAAGGATTGAATTCGAAAGGAATTCGATGGCTTAGTGGAGCCCCAAAGCTCTACTCCGTAAGTCCAGATGGGTCTAATAATTGTCATGCATATAAGTCTTTTGTAATTAATTGGGAGCTTAAAGTATTTATAAGTATACCACTGAAGTATTTAGTATTTAACTATTTCTCTGTTTTCAACCGTGTCGAAATAGTCATTACCTACGTTTCGCTAGATATGTTGCTGGCATCCTCAGGACTTAATCAGAGGCTGAAAATGTCCTTCTATGCTTCGGTATTTATATCTTTCCAGATCCGGGGATGGAGGCTATTCTTCCACTGATGTGATTGGCTGGCCTTTGACTGGCTGGTATCTGATTGGGTGGGCCTCGTTTGGCTGGCTTCTGTTTGGTTCATCTTATCTTTCAGATATTTTGGTTTATTCTCTACCACTATTGTGTGTGGAAGCCATAATTTGATTAATTTATATCCTGGAATAATTTCCTCTTTAAAATTTGTCTACATTACGGATATGTCCACCATAGTAATTTTACTTTTTTTATCTTCGTAGCGTATTAATTTGACACATCCTCCGCAAAATCCTAAACGCTCCTTATTTTATCACAAATAAAACCATCCATAAAGACCTTAACGTTCCATATGTTACCGATCTAGCCCATTCCAGATACCTATCATTCGATAATAAACTCCAGTCCCATCCAAACCCACTAGTTTCCATCCTTGCATCCAATTCCATCCCGGACAATCCTCCTAGGCGTCTGAAGAGAAGATGGCCTCGGGACCTTATATAACAGAAATGTTATTAGAGTGCTGCCAGTGGGTAGTGCCTCTACATGTCCTGTCATGTATCTAGTTAGTCATACAGCCTACATATATATACCTCATATATACTACATGTATATATTACAGTTGTACAATTCAATAAAATAATTACAAAAAAAAAAAAAAAGTTGACACAAATAACCCAGGAAAAATATTTAACGTGAATATTAAAAAAAAAAGGAATGTTTCTCTCTTTTTTTTTTCTTTTTTTTTTCCTCGTTTGTTTCTTTTTAGTGAAGGTTGTTTTGTTTACTCTGCTTTTTTATTTATTTTTTCAGTGAGTAAACTTTTTATTATTTGCAAACATTTTATTATATGAGTTTTTTTAGGTTTTACAAATTTTATTGTAAAAGTAGCACCTGTTTTTTTTTTTGACTAATACTGTTGGAGAAAAAGTAAATAATATTGAAGATAATTATCCAAACTTTACTTATGTTTATTAATTAAGAATTTATTTCGATGTTCACAAATGTTCTAGATTGGATTACTTTCCAAAGGTGGTTTATGTGTTAACAAATTTACTCAATTAGTCAAAATCAATAGCTGAATTAAACCATCCATATCGTGATTATAAATATACAGGGTATCTGGTTAAGTAAGCAGTTAAATCAATAATATTATATTTATATATCATTTATTTCGATTTCTTAATTATTATTTACATTGAAACTTAACTTAACCATGGATGGTTGGGGGGCAGCCTGTGGTCTAGTGGTTAGCACCCCACTGAGCTCAAGATCGTGTGTCAGCCCGGCAGGTGCCCCTAGAATTATTTAAAGGGAGTAAAAAATCCTTGGTTATGCCGTCCTTCAGAAGGGACGTTAAATTTGGGTCCCATGCCTGTACGATGCTATATCGTCCCTGCCATTTCCAACTATCGAATGTGAAAATCGGTATTTTGAGGAGAATTTAAAAAAAGCAGTTTCAAAGTTCAATAAAAAATTAGTGCCTATAGTCAAAACAATGACATTTGTTTTGTGACTGATGGATGTCTCTATATGAATTTTATGTCAATTATCAATCCTAAAGCAACTGCAATAAGTCGAAAACGAAAACTATGTTTTTTCACATTCGATACTTTGCGATGGCAGGGACGTTACATTCGTCAAAGATTCCTATTCTAATTAAACCTGGATAGGCAAAATTTAGAGCTCCCAATGTAGCATCGTCCGATTAGCCATAGCAGCATAAAGTGACGTTAAATGAACAAACTATAAATGATTCCGAGATTACCCAGATTCCTGGGTAGGTCCAAGCCCTATATCGGAAGATTCTTCTCATCTTCAAGTCTTCTCTCCTTTCGTGTCTTCCTCCCAAGTCATCTTCTTCCAAAAATCTCTCTGTTTCTCCTCCCATTCTCTTTACCTCAGTTCTTTCTGCCGGCTTCCCTTGATGGTATTCTCCCTCCTACGTTATATTGCTTTAAACCTAAAGGACCCTTTTTCACCTTTCACCTGTACCACTACGACCCGTGGACGAGTCTGGGGGTTCAGTACATGGTTGAGACTGTACTGTTTCATGGACAACGGTTCTGCAAGGAGGTGACTTGTCCTAGGTCAAGCTCAACCGCCAGGTTTTTCCCCCTTATTATGGGTACCCTATTTTTATAATTTTTTATAGAGGCTGGGTGAGCCTCAGGAGGGTCCTAGATCCTATATGATCCATCTCCGGCTGCAAACAGACTAAATAAAAGTAACTGCCCGCAGCGGGATTTGAACCAGGATTAACGGCATGGTAACTCAGTGCTCTACCACTCAGCCACTCCGTCCAAAGGACCCTTTTTACATGTTTAAACTACCCACTTTCCTACGTCTAGAAATATTTTCATCAAGGAGCTTATTGTTACTTCCTTACTACTCACGCCCTTTCTATCTCATACGTTCAGGCTTTATAAAATACATTATCTCCATAGATATAAATATATATCCATATATCATGGTCTCCATAGAGATAAATTATCTCAGTGTTTATTCTAAATCTCCATACATAGTGTTCATACATCGAAATCCTTCTTGATATAATTCGAATCAAAGTTGCTTCTACAATAAGAATTTTTATCTGAACGAAAATTTCCTTTGAGAAGTGTATGGAAGTTTAAACGGTAAGTAAAATCGAATCAGTGGACAAACTAGATATTTTTTATTTCTTGTGTATTTTTTGTTATTTCTTGTTTCCCCACCGTACAAAAAATAAATTTAATAAAAATAGGTCAGAACAACAAGAAAAATAAAAAATAAATAAACCGAATGGACTACAGTAGAGCCTGCAGCTAACTCAATACACCGACAGTAGAAGCTATATTAGAGTTCGGGCTCTGGGGAAAATTGAGTTTGTATCTCCATTCTGCCTGTTCGCTCAGGCTCAGTTAGGTATGTCAGATCTATTGCACAAAGTGGATTTAATTACATCAGGATAGATTGTACAGCATTGATTTGTTTTGCAGTACAGTGTTAATTGAGGTAAATAAGGAAAAAATACCAAAAATTTGTCTACTGAGACAGCAATCATACACCAAGATGAATAAACATGTATTCATGATACCGAAACATCATCAGGGTATTTACCAAAATAAGAATCACACCAAAGGGCAAGAAGTGCAGCAGATTTCTCATCAACAGTGGAAACTTTTCTCTAAGATGTTCACAAAGAGCTTTTTTTTTTCTTTTTTTTTTTTGATCGGTCAGCTTTTCCAATGCTTTTTATTATATGTATGTATTTTTCCTATTGCATTATAATTTTTTCATTACATGTGACATACGATTTCCCCAAGAAGAAAAAATGCAGGACACCTCACATCATCAGTCCAAACAGACTCGTCTGATATAGATAGCAACCTTACCCTCAAGTCTTTCAAAGAAAAAAAAGAGTTTATTTTATAATTCATTATTACTATGATGGTGATAATTTTTAAATATTTCTATTTTGAAGAGAAAAGATTTGTCCAGGGCCGGGATTCCAACCCGTGTCGCAAGTGTCTCTAGCGCGGTCCTCTAGCCAACTTAGCTAACCTGGCTCGTAACACGACCAGACAAATCCATTCTCTTCACCATGGGAAATAAGAAAGGAAATTTCTGTGTGTCGTTTGAAAGGTTGATATAAACTACCTATTTTTTTTTTTAATGCCGTCAAGGAATATTAAATTTTAAAAAACGTATTTTCCTTCATCATTTCTCGACTGATTATTTAAATGATAACCAAATGGCGCTGTGAATAAATTAAAGAATTAACCCAATCTTGAGGGAATAAAGATACTCTAGGGAATAAATTCGCTCCTCGAGGAGAGAATAAATTTAGAGCGTGGGGGGTGGGGACCGCCTTACCAAGGATCGTCACCTCCCCTCCCTCATCAAATAAAATGGTAACTCTCATGAATACCTAATGTAGGGTTTAATTTTTTTAAAGGGTTTCGTTCTTCTGGATGACTTAGCTCCTTCCATTTACAGAGTTTTAGATTATAAATGAGAAAGGAGGGAGAGAGAGAGATTGATATATATATATATATATATAATATGTAAGTTTGAACATTCACGCCGAACTTAACAGCTGTGAAGATAACCTTAGACAGATGTGAGGAAGGTTATGATATAGATATCGGCTTACTGAGAGACTCGCTGAGTTAATATTTGTTAAATTAATATTATTTATGTTATTATGGAATATTGACAATTGTGTTGATTCAGGTTTGTAATTAAAGATACCTGTAGTTATTTAGTTATTTATAAGTTTGTAAATATGTTTTTTATAATTACAGTTCTTCACTGCATCCACGTGTTTTATTCCATTCACCTCCTTGGTTAAGTCGTTGAATTCACGACTTACAAATATTAATATTTTTCTCTCGCTCTCTGTTTTATTTGAGCTGAACTGCCCAATTAGTTGTATAAATGTTTTTGGATTATTTATTTTTCATTTCTTTATTTTGTTTTTGTATTATTGAAGTATTAAAATCAAATTTAATTGTATTTTTCGTAGATTCGTACATTATTAATCTATGGATTGATTATTACATGTTATCCCTCTTATATGAATTTAAAAAATATTGAGTTGAAAAGAGTAAAATGACCTGAATTGTTGTGCTTTTAGCTAAACTGCTCATTTACTTGTATATGGTTTCGGATTATTTATTTTTGGTTTCTTAACTGTGTTTTATATAATTTAACTATTAAAATCAAATTTAATTGTATTTTTCATAGATTCGTACATTATTAAATTATTAATAATTTATCTCGTATGAACAGACCCGTGGTTGGTGGATAGCAATTGCTGAAGGGAATATAGGCTCTATTACTGTCAAGTTCAGCCTGGCCTTATCTGATTGATCTGAAGTGGAGTGAGGTAGAGAGGAAGAGAGAGAATGGGGAGGGTATTGAGTTCAGTACAAGGTAGAGACAGCACTGTTTTCAAAGCAACAGGTGTGCAAGAAGATGCTTTGGCCAAGACCTACAACCAGGTTTTTGCGTTTACGTTAGAGTACTCTCTGTAAAAAGGCTGGGAGGACTCTAGGAGTACCATAAAATTCAGAAAGAATAATATTCTTAATGATGACCTATTGTAATTGATCGATTGAATAGGAATTTTTTTTTATTATTCATTTAACGTCACTTTATGCTGCTTTGGCTAATCGGACGATGCTACAGTGGGAGCTCTAAATTTCTCTATGTCTGTACCTGTCTACGATGCCAGGTACTCGTTAAAATTCCCTATCCTAATTAAACCTGGATAGGCAAAATTTAGAGCTCCCGATGTAGCATCGTCCGATTAGCCATAGCAGCATAAAGTGACGTTAAATGAACAAACAATAACAACAAGTACCTGAAGACTGCACAGGCTCGGAAACCCCATTTTACGTCCCTTCCAAAGAACGGAATGACCCCTTTTTACCGCATTTAAAAAATCCCAAGTCCACCTTCCACGCGATATTGGGCATGGAAGTTTGTTATACTAACCACTTCACCAAAGGTAACTCTAAATAGGAATTTTGTATATGAAATATTCATTTTTTTTTTTTAAATAAAATCTTGATTGCCCAGTGACCTTTGGTTTCAATCATAATGCAATGTAAATACTTACTTGTTATATCAAAGAGGAGTTTCCATTAGCTCAAGTGGAATTCAATGGGAGAGAGAGAAATAGCTTTGATATTAATAGCCCTGAGTGATTCTGACATCCCCTTTGATGGTTTGCCACTTTGCCACCATATACACACCGTTCACAAGTGGAACAAATTGAAAGTCCTTGAAGAAGGTTGAGAGTTACTCTCAATAAAGTGGGAAGGGAATATGAAATATTAAAGTTTCTAATATTAATAAAAATATCCTTGAAATATTCAGCTTATATTATACACTGATATATTTTATTCATTTCCTACAAATTTGACTTTATTTCATAAGCAGCTAAGGTCTGTTTGTCCAATTAAAAAATGAAATTTTTTTTAATAATTATTATAATTTTTAAATAGTTCATGATGAAAAATAAGTAATGTTAATCTAAAAGTGTTTTTTGTTGTTGTTTCTTTGTTTCTGACCCTCCTTTATTTACAAAATTACAGATTACATATGTATGTATGTATGTATATATATATATATACACACACAAACACACACACACACACACACACACACACACACACACACACACGCACACGCACACGCCCTGTATGCACAACTTTATTCATAATTTACGACCTAGTCCTTGCCTTGGCCTGTACGAAATTTAAAGCAGTCCTTTTTTTTTTATCTCATTATATATAAAGTATATAATCTTATTGCGACGGAAGTGGTAACTATATTTACACTAACAAGTTAGAATTGAAGTTGATACATATTTATTCTGCCCCAAGCCCCACCATTCAGATATATATAAAAATTTTTTTTTATTTAATTCAATGATATTTACAACTATAATGGTATTATATCAAGTAAATGTTCAAAAATGTAGAATATGACATGAAAACACTTGTGGAGAAACTACCCATCGATAGCACTCCAATAAAGTTCTATAGTAGATGATCTCGAGGCCATCTTCTTTTCAGACGCCTCGGAGGGTTATCAGGAATAGTATGGGAAGCAAGCTGAGAGACTAGCGGATTCAAGTGCGTATGGAGCTTGTTATGGAAGGATAGGTATCTAGTTTGGGCCAAATCAGTAACATATGGGATATTAAGATCATGATGGATGAGTTTGTTTGTGACATAATAAGGAGCATTGAGGATTTTACGAAGGATTTTGGATTGTAAGGATTGGATACGAGATGAATTGGATGGTTTAGTAGAGCCCCAAAGCTCAACTCCGTATGCCCAAATAGGTCTGATGACTGTCATGTAAATAAGTCTTTTGTTATTAATTGGGAGCTTAGAGCGTTTGTCCAGTAAATGTTGAAGTAGGCGAAAACGTCGAGCAGTTTCTTGTCTTTTCAGTCTTGTATGAGGATTCCAAGTGAGACGTTTATCCAGATGGAGTCCTAGGTAACGTATCTGTTCGACAGGGTTCAGTGGAATATTATTAAACGATACAGTAATATATAAAATTAAATATTGATTTTCGCTTAATACAAAATTTTCCCGGGAAAACGTGGGGTGTAGTGTTTAGCATAACAAGATACTATATCTATATATATATCTAAGATCGTGGGTTCACAGCAAGGTAGGTTGCCCTAGTATTTTTAAAAGGGAGTAAAACATTCTAATTATGGCTATTTAAAATTTCAATGACCATCTTACATAATAATTCAAACATTGTACTTTCAAATACAATACGAATGTTTATAAAGAATTAAATGTATTTATTATACTAGCTTTATTAACTTTTTGTCTGAACATTTCAACTAACTTTTGGTATCTCTTCCCTTCTTTCATGAACTCACATCATCCGTCTTATATCTATCGTCTCCTACAATTCAAATCCTCTATCCAATCCCAGGGCACAAGATCTAACCTATCCGACCTTCATATCCGCTCCCACAGAACCGAAACTTTTGAGCGTATCTTTCTCGCCCTTCATTCAAATCCAAACTATTCCTACATCTTCTAAATTCCCAAACAGATGCTCTCTATTCAATAAAAATTAATAGCTATACTCAACACAATCGATTGATGAATTACTTTAAATATTCCTCACTTATAATGATATTATTTTTTATATTATTAGATGTTCTTATCTACTTATTTATTTTTCTATTAGCCTATTTCTTTTTATTGTAAATTTGTATACTATTTTTTTTTATTATAGTTTTCTAATAATGTAGCCGTTTGGCCAGATATATTTTTATTAATTTCTGTACACTTCTGTTATTCTTAAGGGACCTGGTCCCAGAATAAAATTATTTTTCTATTCTCTTCTATATCTTTTCCTACTTTGGTCATGTGAAGTGAATTGAAAAGTACCAGTTGCTGCAATGGTCAGGCTTAACATCTGTAGACTTGTTTCATGCGGCGGTTATAATCGCCAACATCCAAAGAGGATTGCCACTTTTAGAAGAAGAAGTTTGATTAGCAAACACTTTTCTTATAAATTATTATGTTTCATCCCCTTTGACTATTTAAATTCATGACAGGTAGAACAAACTTTTTACCTATTACTATTGCAATATTATTTGAATTCTCCCCGTGGCTTTCCTTGCCATTACAACTGCTTCAAGAAGCGAATGGGAAGTTTGTTGATTAAATTTAACCTTGAGGCTGAACTTGATCAGAATAGGCAGCATAGAAGGTGATAAAGTTATCATCTAATTATCATTTCGACAGTTATCATTGAATTATGCCAAAGTTACGAATGGTTGCTAAGCGATTTGGCGGTGGCGGGTTATTCAATTATATTATAACTATATATTATTATTGTGGGAGGAGGAATATCTGTTCAAAATTCGAAAAAAAATATACAGTTCTATCTCAAGCCTTATATCTTTCCAATATTTTTCTAATGTAGAATTATTTCGAATAGAAAAGAATATACTTAGGAATATAAGTATATAGGAATATACCTATGTCCTAGGTCCATTTATAATTACAAACATGAGCAGAATAAATAATATAATACACATCTGGCCAGAAATTCCATTTTGTTACAGGAATGTAACGATCTGAAGGAAAATTAATGGTAAGGGAGTAAAAAAAAGTAAGATAAAAGTCTAAACAATGAAAGCCACTATTTACTACTGATCCATTTGTCCATATAACTAAGCTTGCATAGATACCCTATGCTTGGAAAGCTAGATGTTGAAAAGCAAGGGTTTAAATGATGATAGGGAAGAAGCATGATGTATATTAGGAGGGGTAGAGTTCCACAAAGAGGTAGAAAAGGCAAGAAAGGAACGCTTGAACGCTTTGGTTTTGTGGGAACGGGTATAGAATTCAGAAGGCGAGATCATGTTTTCTGGTGTTGGACCAGGATTAGAATTGGAGGAGACTGTAGATTTAGGATGGATGTTGAGAATTAATGGATTGGTATAAGAATCAATCGAGGAATTAATGTCTACGAATGGGAGGGAAGAGCCGCATAAATTCTGTCGCACATGTGGCACCGCCTTAGGGTACCGAAGATTAATCTTAGAGCGCAGTTCATTATTTGTTTCAATATGTCCTCAGGCACATTTTATGTACTTAAAAGCGCCAAGGAAATTTATGAGAATTTAGATAAAATGGAATAAGCAATAATAAAGAGAATGATATGAATTTTGTTTGCCTTAATTATAGGATAGGGAGCGGAGTGGCTCAGTGGTGGAGCACTGAGTTGCCATGCCGGAAATCCTTGTTCAAATCCCCCTGCAGGCCATGACTTTTATTTAGTCTGTTTGTAGCGGGAGATGGATCATATAGGATCTGGGGCTCACCAAGGCTCTATAAAATATCATCAAAATAGGGGGGGGGGGGTCTGGCGGTTGGGCGAGACCTAGGACAAGTCACCTCCTTGCAGAACCGTTGTCCATTAAACAGTACTGTCTCTCCCATGTATTGAACCCCAGACCCGTTCAATGGTTCAGGGTTTCTTAAATTCAGATCTAAATGGTTCACAGAAGTTTATAATGGTCCTTAATATTTAGGGAACAAAAATGGAGTAATAAAAGAAACAAATTGTACCACTACAAACCAAAGGGTCTTGTTCAGTTCAGTGCGGGGTACCGAACGGTACTGTTCCTTGCACGACAGTTATTCAATATCACCCATTACCCCCAGATTTTCACCCTATTTTGGACACCCACTTTACAGAACATGGACAGAAGAAATGAGTAACAAAGAGTAAGATTGAATATATTCTGGGAAAAGAAAAAATGAAAATTAGGCAAACGCGATCCTTAGGTGGTCTTAATGAATAAATAAAAAGGGTCACCTGTGGTATAACAATTTACAATGCCCAAAATCACGGGTTGTTAGCCCAGCAGGAGGATTTTTAAAGGGAGAGGAGTGGCTCAGTGGTAGAGCACTGAGCTGCCATGCCGGAAATCCTTGTTCAAATCCCGCTGCAGGCCATGATTTTTATTTAGTCTGTTTGCAGCGGGATGTGGATCATATAGGTTCTAGGACCCTCCTGGGGCACACCCAGCCTCTATAAAATATTATAAAAATAGGGTACCCAAAATAAGGGGGAAAATCTGGAGGTTGAGCGTGACCTAGGACAAGTCACCTCCTTGCATAACCGTTGTCCATGAAACAGTACAGTCTCAACCATGTACTGAACCCCAGACTCTTCATGGGTTGTAGTGGTACAGGTTTTTTTTTGGTTTTTTTAAATCCTACTTATGCTGTCCTTTGAAAGGGGCGTAAGGTGGCGGTCCTAAGCCCGTGTGGTATCAGGTACTCGCTAAAGATCCCTACCCTAATTATACCTGAACAGACAAAATGTAGGACTTCCTGCACGGTTGCATCGTCCGATTAGCCATAGCAGCATAAAGTGACGTTAGTTGAATAAGTGGACAAAAAAAAATTAAAACATAAATTATACCTTTAAGCCAACATATTCATCTCAAACTGATCATGCCGTCATGTTTCATCATGAAAGGAATGAATCCAAATTATATAAACGTCATTCTTGTATGGCCTGAACGAAAAAAATGAAAAGTGGTGTAGTGGTCAGTACATCAAACCCCGCACTGTAAATTCATTATTTATGCCGTCCTTCGGAGAGGGCGTATAATGACTGTCGCTAACCTCATCGGTATCAGTTACTCGTCAAAGATACCTATCCTAATTATATCTGAATAGGCAAAATTTATAGCTCCCACTGTGGCATCATCGGATTAGTCATTATTGCAAAAAATAACGTTAGAAGAAAAAAAGAACAAATAAAAACATAAATTATAACTTCAAGGCAACAGACCGCTAACTAATCATGCCGCCATGTTTCATCATCCGCCACATAGGATGATGAAGGATCATCTCCGAAATTGATGAACCGGGCCGACACAGAGAGATATATAACAACGGCCAATCAGAGACCGCCTCGGCTGTGTGTACTCAGTGTTATATATTCATGGCGACAGATTGAGCAATGTTAACTTAGACATATCCGGCCTTTGTTATGGATATATCTCCCTAGATGCAGGGATTGAAATTAGTTAATGGTACGCTATATAGAAAGATATAAATTTATTATATATCTTTATAAATGTAAATGTAAAAGTAACGCCATTTTATGATTTAATTTTGTAAATAAATAATAATTTTTTTATATTTTTTTTATTGAATTGTACAACTGTAATATATACATCAAGTACAAGGGGTATATGAATAAATAAAACATGAAAAGACATGTAGCGGCACTACCCATTGGCAGCACTCTAATAACATTTCTATAATATAACGTCCCGAGGCCATCTTCTCTTCAGACGCCTAGGTCCTCATAATCCTTTGTTCGGGATGGAATTGGATGCAAGGACGGAAACTAGTGGGTTTGGATGGGCCTGGAGTTTATTATGGAATGATAGGTATCAGGAATGGGCTAAATCGGTAACATATGGAACGTTAAGGTCATTATGGATGGTTTTACTTGTGACAAAATAAGGAGCGTTTAGGATTTTGCGAAGGATTTGGATTGCAAGGATTGAATACGAGAGGAATTCGATGGTTTGGTGGAGCCCCATAGTTCGATTCCGTTAGTCCATATAGGTCTTTTAACAGTCACATAAATAAGTCTTTTTTAATTGATCTGAAGCTTTGAGCGTTTGTCTAGAATATGTTGAAGTAGTCGGAAGCGTCTAGCTGTTTCTTGTCTTTTCAGCCTTGTGTGAGTGTTCCAAGTAAGACGTTTGTCTAAGTTGAGTCGTTGGGAGCGAATCTGTTCAACTGGGATAAGTGGAGTACTATTAAAGGATGCAGTAGGACAGGAAGTCATGGGTTTTCGGCGAAGGGTAAAGGTAATTTGATGGGAATTTTTGGAATTGATTTTAATTCTCCAATTCCGACGAATTTCTAAAACAATATTTTGGGGTACAACTAATAAAACGCGAAGTACCCTTTTTTTTGGGATATTATTAATATAGAAATGTGTAACGCCATTTTTTGATTTAATTTTGTAAATAAATAATTAAAGAGAACATAGTATACTGTAGTATGGAATGTAGCAATAAATAAACAGTCAATTCAAAGGGTTACTTTGGAAGGAAAAGAAAAAAATACTCTAAACTAGCATAATATGTGTATATACAAGTCTCATATGCATAGGCCCATATAGGTTTCACGTATATTAGTCTTAATTGAGTAATGGAGAGCTTAACCGTTAGTCTTGTAAGTGTTGCCAGAAACGCCGAGTTCTTTAATCGTAAATTAAAAAAATAATTGCAAAGTTATCTACCTTATTGTATCGCAAATATATATATATATATATGTATATATATATATATATATATATATATATATATATATATATATATATATATATATAAATATATATATATATGTACGAGTGGATTTCAAGGGGAATGAAGTTTGTTATGAAAAGATTGATATCGGATTCGGGCCAAATTAGCAAAAAATGGGACATTAAGGTCATTATGGATTACTTTGTTCATAACAAAGTAAGGAGCATTGAGGATTTTACGAAGGATTTTGGATTGTAAGGATGGAATACAAGAGGAATTCGATGGCTTAGTGGAGCCCCAAAGCTCTACTCCGTAAGTCCAGAAGGGTCTAATGATTGTCTTGTATATAAGTCTTTTGTAATTAATTGGGAGCTTAAAGTATTTATAAGTATACCACTGAAGTATTTAGTATTTAACTATTTCTCTGTTTTCAACCGTGTCGAAATAGTCATTACCTACGTTTCGCTAGATATGGAGCCCCAAAGCTCTACTCCGTAAGTCCAGAAGGGTCTAATGATTGTCATGTATATAAGTCTTTTGTAATTAATTGTGAGCTTAGAGCGTTTGTCTAGTAAATGTTGAAGTAGCCTTAAACGGCGAGCTGTTTCTTGTCGTTCCAGTCTAGTAATAATAATAAATAATATTTTTGTTAATTGTTATTTTTATGGTAATTATTTTTAAATATTTTTGTTTTCAAGAGAAAAGATTTGTAATTAATTGGGAGCTTAGAGCGTTTGTCTAGTAAATGTTGAAGTAGCCTGAAACGACGAATAAAAATGTATTTCTAAAATTAAAGATTAAAGTCTGGTCGCGTATATTTTATATCTGATAAATAAAAAAAAGGCTTATCAAACCAAATGGGAATGCGAACAATTGCTTCATGCAAACTTCAACCCACAAATTACTACCCCCAAACCCTAAAATGCTAGATCGGTTCCTTTCCTCCGACTTGAGAGGAGAAAGGATTCCCGAAGGAACTTCCCTTATCAGTTCCTAAACCTCCGCCTTTGTGTCCAACACAGATTACCTTATCATTAGGAAACTCTTCCAGTGGTCTCAGAGATCTCGAGGATAGTTCTCTGTACCAGCTCGATCTTAAGAGATAACAATAATTTCGGTGACCTTGCAAAGTTAGGAAGTATTAAAGTAAGTGGCCATTGAAGCAACCATCGTAACTGCTGTGTAGGTAGTTTCTAATCTGAGCTGAGCGGGTTGAAATTTGTCCGTAAATTTCGTCTATCCAGCTTATTATCATTAATTTGTGGTCTGGACTTTTTGAAAAATTATTTATTTATGTTTTTTTTGTACTTTCAATCATTTCATTAAGCGAGACAATTAGTTTTGGATAATAAAATCTTTTAGAGGAAACGAAAAGTTCAACTACGAGTAGCTATTAATGTAGCAAGTTATTATCAGTATCAATTGCACAACATTTAAACGATCTTTGAGTTAAATATAATTAAGAAATTATATCAATCGACTTGATGGACTTCTGGAGACGCTGTTGTGCTATTTCCAGAATTCAGAACGTCCCTAATAGAACAATTAGGCAAATGGTTGACCAGGAAACAACGATCCTCTTCGCAATAGAAACAAGAAGATTGATATGGTATGGCCACTCAAAAAGAATGGCAGAGGACCGATGGCCAAAAATAATCTTCGTATATTGCCCTGGAAAAGAGGACGAGCCAAAAAAAGAAGGTTGGAGGATGTGGAGGAGAGCACGGCAGCGAGGGGTCTTAGAGAAGGAGACTGGCTGGAGCGACATCAATGGCGCCACCTTTTAGATACAAAAAAAACTAAGTTGTACAAAATTGTTTAATAAATAAAAAACATCTATTGAATTCTAACCTTTAAATTAAAGTTCATTAAAACGAATTTTATAACTCATACACAGACCGCTAGGCGTCGCCGCTCTCATACAGTACGTCCCGAGCATGTCGATGATGCGATCGACAAGTTTTTCCCTTAACAAAAGTCGCTAAATGCGGCTAAAAAGTTTTTACAGATTTTTTACAAAAACTTATCACGAAACATGGAAAGATCCATCGAAATCCAAAAATCTATAATTTTTGATAGTACAGTACGGAACAAGTAAACTTCGCCAAGATTTGATTATAATATGAAACGCTCATCATTCTAATTTATAGAATAGAATAGAATAGAAAACAAACTTTATTCTGGGACCAAGTCCCTTTAAAATAACAATAAAGAACAAGTAAAATAAACATAATATTCATCTGGCCAGGAGGCACATAATGATACAAATCAAGAAGTAATCATGAGTGACAAAACATAATAGAAATAGAGAAAGACAAAAAAGAAAATAAAATAAATAACTGATTAAAAAGTAATAGACTTTACAGGAATTTAACCAATTTTCTAGAAAAATAAAACATATATATATAAAGGTTTGATATTAACAAAATAATAATAAATAACATTAATATAATAGTTAATAACGGAATTTCTAAATAAAGCAAATAAATTGCATAGCATGCAATAAAGTATTTACAAAGTTTGTATCTTCTTTGTTGTTGGAAAAATAAACAAACACGTAGGTAACGAGATCGAGTATTCGACACACATTAATTCAAGCGGAAGATTGGCCTGCCTGGAGAACATTTTTTTGGGATGTCAAGAGATGATGGAAAAGCAGGGATTTAAATGAGGCCAGTGAAGATGAATGGCGGATGAAAGGAGGGATTGAGTTCCACACAGTGGTGGAACGGGTGAGGAAGGAACGGTCGAATGCCTTAGTTCTATGGGATGGAATGTAGAGATCGGAGAGGCGGGATCTTGTTTGATGGTGTTGGACAGTGGATTTAAATTGAAGGAGACTATAGATATATGAGTTAATGGATTGGTATAGAAAAACACTAAGGAAATAATGTCTACGAATGGGTGGGAAGAGCCACTTTAACTCATCATAATGATGTGACACCCGGGAACGCCTCGGAGTACCTAGGACGAATCTTAAAGCGCAGTTCATAATTCTTTTTAAGCGATCCTCTAGAAATTTTGAGAGGCCCCCGTATGCCACACAACAGTAGTCAATGTGGGGGAAGATAAGGGAAGATACAAGAAGCTTCCGGGTAGATTGTGTAAGGAGATGCCGGGATCGATGGAATAATTTCAGGGAACTAATTGATCGTCGGGATATTTGGGCGACATGTGGTTTCCAGGAGAGGTTTTTGTCCATGGTAATGCCTAGGTTTTTAACGGAGGAGTTGAAACTGATAGGGTTGTCGTTTAGGATCAATGTTGGGAGGGTGGGGATAGTTGCAAGAAGGGAATTGGAACCTAGAACCATGGCCTGGGTTTTCATTGCGTTCAATTCCAATTTGTTCAGCGTTGCCCAGGCACTGATCCTATCGAGGTCTTGCTGAATACTGGCGAACGCGAATGATAGCTCAGAAGGAGGAAAGGATAAATAGATTTGGAAGTCGTCAGCATATAGATGGTAGGAACAGTGGTGAACGGATTTAGGAAGATCGTTGATGTAACAGTTAAAAAGGATAGGAGAGATGCTTGAGCCCTGTGCCACGCCTGAGGATAGGGCTAGGAAAGAGGAAAGGGGTTGGTTGGGCATAGAAACCGCTTGGGACCTGCCAGAGAGGAAGGACTGGAACCATAGTATAGAGCTGTTGGAAAAGGACAATGACTTTAGCTTGGAAAAAAGGATAGAATGGTCCAAGGAATCAAAAGCTTTGGAAAAATCTAATAGGATTACCACGGTTAGTTGTTTGTTGTCCATGGCTTTATGTATGTCCGTAGTGATTTTGGTAAGGGTAGATTGAGTGGAAAAACCAGGACGAAAACCAGATTGAAGCGGATCCAGGAGTTTGGACTGTTTGAGAAAATTTGATATTTGCGACTGGACTATTCTTTCGAAAGGTTTGGAAAGGTTGGAAAGTATGGAGATTGGCCGGTAGTCTTTGGGAGAAAAAGGGGTAGATTTCTATAAAGGGGGGTAGGTTTCTATAAATTTATAGAAACATTATGGATAATATCTTGGATGATTAGGTATTAATTCATATTATAAATATGGAAAGGGAGCGGAGTGGCTCAGTGGTAGAGCACTGAGTTGCCATGCCGGAAATCCTGGTTCAAATCCTGCTGCAGGGCATGACTTTTATTTAGTCTGTTTGCAGCGGGAGATGGATCATATAGGATCTAGGACCCTCCTGGGGCCCAGCCAGCCTCTATAAAATATTATAAAAATAGGGTACCCAAAATACGGGGGAAAAATCTGGCGGTCGAGCGTGGCCTAGGATAAGTCACCTCCTTGCAGAACTGTTGTCCATGAAACAGTACAGTCTCTACCATGTACTGAACCCCAGACCCTTCATGGGTTGTAATGGTACAGGTTTTTTTTGTATAAATATGGAAAAGAAAAATATAAATGGCCGGTGTGGAGGTTAAAAAATAATTCCTTGATAGTGTGATACTAAACAGTTTCACTGCCCTCAACATTCTCTTTGTGGATAATACTTTCTTTTTTTTTTTCTACTTAGAATTTAAACTAACTTTAAAAAAAAAGAGAGATGAATAATATTTATGAGATCATTTAGAGAAGAGTAGAGATTTCTACGGACAATAGCGGCCATTTGTAACTCAACCGCTGCCATGGTTGCCTATTATTTATTGTACTCGTGGGATTGTTTATGATTGAGGTAGGGGGGGGGGGGATTTGTATCCGGTTGTGGGAAGGTTCTGCGAAACTAATCAGAAACTGCTCAACTTTTCAGTGGTTACTAACTCACCTCCCTGCTCTGGGCAAACTTGTCTCCCTTAACGATTTTGTTAACGTGTTCCAAGTTGGAGATTTGATATCATATAGTCAATGATCCAAGGCCGCTATAAGGATTGTTATGCATGTATGCATATATGTAAAAGACGTACACTTAACGTCTTTCATTTAAATGCAACTGATACGGTAACCATAGTAGCTCTGAATTTAGGTTGAAAAAGTTTTGATGAGTGATAAAGTGATATTTAACCATTTCATTCATGGTCATAACTCGTCGCCGAAAAGAACGCCGAATTTTGAATTGCGTCAATTTAGAAATGCTAGTGGGGTGTGTTACATTATAACCGGACAAATTTGTCACTGTTATGGCAACTGATTCCAGAATAAAATTATTTTTATATGTATTGCATTGTATAATATATATATATATATATATATATATATATATATATATATATATATATATATATATATATATATATATATATATATATATATATACACAATGTATATATATATTGTTGCAGCACACAATAACATTTAATGAGGTTACACCCGGTGACTGTTACCACCCAGTGTTGCCAGGCAGGAATCTCGAACTGTTGTATAATTTAATTAATTTGTATATTAATACAACTTCGTACACCTGCAACACTGGGGTAACCTATGATTACCTTGCAGAAAAGTGAATTGCGTACTTGGTGTAAAAATTAGCAAAAAGTTATTATCAGTGTTCGTTTTTGTGCGTTTCTTTTACGATCAAACTTTTATTTATCGATAAACTATTTCCTTATCCATTTTTATTTGTGTTCTCGTTATACCAAACAGAGGCAAGTTTATTGTGAGTTTGTTTTTGTTCAATATATAAACTTTTATTTTTTCTCTGACTTTTATTTTGTTTATAAATTCATCTAATGATTTTTTTTGTGCTTAGAGAAGCGGAATCGGGTTACTTCCATAGTGAATAAGTCAGATATTATTAGGCTAGAAAAGGAGTTATTGTTTATATCTTAACTTCATTCCAAGCCAAAAACTACAAGTACGACACCATTCTGCTACACTCAGTACTGTAAACTTGTTCTGGACAAAATTTGAGTTAACCACTTATTCACCGGGGCTGTAGATATGTAACAGACGTACACTAAGCCTCTTTCATTTGAATGCTAGTGATACGGTTACCATGGTAACAGCTGTGAGGGAAGAACCGGGAGGTTATTATGATTTGTGTGTTGTTTTTTTAGTTCAAAGAAAACAGTTTTGTAAATACTTTGTGAAATTTAGATTGAAATATTGTTTTATAATGGCTATTGATCCATATATTGAATTTAATGTGTGTCGAAATAAAAACTAAACTGAGTTTCTCCCTGTAAAAAAAAGTAATTTTTTTTTTATTATAACAATAATTTCCTGTAAATGATTTACAAACTCATTATAATATACAGTATTACCTGTAAAAAAGAAACAACGTTTAAATCTAACATTTCACACAGTATTTAAATAGAAAACTGCTTTCTTTAAATTAAAAAACAACACAGAAATCAGAATAACCTACCCGGTTCTTCTCTCACTGTTGTTACCATGGTAACCCTCTCATCTATCTATTGACACTATTCAGTATTTCAAGGAAAAACGAAACACAAATAATTTTTATTTTATTTATGATTCTTTTTAGAGTTATATACAACATATAATACTGTTTTTTTAAACAAAAATATTATAACAGCGATATTCCTAGCTGTTTAAAGCAAGTTTCTCTCTTATCTAAAACACGACCCCAAAGCTCTAGCATCACAAACCCCTTAAAGCCCTAGACAAGTGCGCATACACTTAGCGCAATCTCGCCGAGAGATACTCAAAGCACCTTTGACTCTGTAATAGCAACAGAGATTTGCATATACAAGGTATATTTGGCCCACTCTAGGATCATGTTTAAGCAGTACAAAATAAATTTATTTCACAATATCCTCTATATTCAATGATGTTGGAAAATTAAATAAGCATATTAAACAATATATATATCGTCGATAATAATCACCGCAAAATTGCTGCAATAAGCATTCGATATCCATACATCTTTTTTTTTTAAGATTAGACATTATAATACAGTTATTAGGACACAAAGATCATATGGCTTAGAGTGTTTAACACTGAAAAACATAGGCGAACTAATGTAACTAGGAAAAAGAGAGAGAAAAATACTAACAATAAATCTAGGACCTGAGGAAAATAATGAAAATATATGGATTGCAAGGAGAAATGAAGATATGTATAAAAACATAGAAAAAAACACAGACACAATGAGGTAAAGAAGGCTAAAACTGTAGGGGCATTTAAAAATAATGGAAGAAACACGGATTACAAAGATTTTATGATACGGATTTTAATTACATTTCTATCCTGAACAGTAGGATGGATAGAAGCAGTGAAGGAAGATGCCAACAAAATAGGTGTAAGAAGAACCAATTCAGAAAACGCAACCTATGAAGAAGACATGCTTCAACCGTAGAGACTGTGGACAGATGATCAGAGGCGAGCAGTTGGAGAGAAAATGAACACCATCTTGAGTTATGTGGGATCCATATAACTCATGTCCATAACCACGGCCAAATTCATAGATTTAAAAAAATAGTTGATAATATTAAGAATAAACGTTCCAAAAATTTCATTTAAAAACATCGCTTATAATTCCTATACATAAAATACGTAGAAGAGTTTATATCCAATTAAAGGTTTAACTAACTCTCAGGGGAAAACATAGCAGCAGCCCAGATTGAAAACCCGTTTTTCATTTCCCCCGACAGCGCTTAATTAACCGATAAAGTGGAACTTGAAATCGAGTCGGAGGTTAATTAGGCGTTAAGTGGGCGCTCATTAAGTCCTGATGAAGCCGCTTCGAGCGCTGGTGTAGCTTCACTATCCTCTCGCCTGGTGACTGCTTTGTCCAGGATCGGATCTCCATGACATGTTCCGAGAGGTCGGGTATTGTATTGCATTGAGGTGAGGGGCGATTAGATTAAACTGATGGAGATCATCCGCCCTGCATCGATGCTTCCAGCCAATGACCTGACACTTAATACCGAGATAGTAAATGAATAAGCTGTAAGCAATCATTCTCTCGGTTGGTACATACCACGCCAGTTTTTCGGCGAATCTAGCATTTTTACATATACATATTTATTTAAATTAATGATGCAATATTATTTGATTAATCGTCTTGGAATGAAGTTGCTGCCTCAAATTGAAGGGTCTTTTTGGACTGCTCAAGGTTAGTTGGAGTCCTAAATTTTCCTTATCTGGGGATATAATGATGCTGATGTGATAATTACTGCATTTATCTTCAATAATATGTACTCTACTTTGGTCTGAAAATGCCTGAATTTGTAAAAAGTTGACCTGTTTTTTTTTCTCGGTATTTTAGAGAGTTGAGGTTTTCATTTTAACACACACACACTTTCATGATAAATCTTTTGTAATTATACCAGTTAACATGCTTCCAATATAACTGTGTTGTATAAATCGATATTTCCGACAATTTTTAGAAAACCGTGGTTCGCAAATATAAACATAGGAAAAGATACAATAAAAACTTTCATTAGGCTGAGAACAAATCATGGGATTTGCAACAATACTTTATGTAAGATAGGCCTAAAACAAAGTCCTGAATGTGAAAAGTGTAATCATAATGAGACCCTTAAGCATATTATACTGGAATATCCATCGTACATACAACAAAGAGAAATAATGCTCAAGAATTTAAATTTGAAAAAAAAAATGTTGGTAATGATGAAATATTAACATTATCTGACCTTAAAAAAATGTGCGCCCTTCATGAATATTTGAAAACAATTAACAAAAATATATAATACATTTACATATATATTTTTTTATAGATTTTTATGTTTTTGTATGTGAGTGTGTGTGTATGCATTTGTGTGGTGCAGAAATTTATATAATAACAAATACACTAAAAATAATAAATTATTTTATTAGTACCAACAAAGTGATTGGCCTTACTGAGAATATAACTTTCATATAATTCAGATATGTAATATACCAATGCCACCCCTATTGGGGAAAAAAGGGAAAAAAAAAACTGTGTTGTCACGGCAACGATAGGTAACCATGTCAACGATCCTTTTACAGCATTCAATTTTTCATTAAACTTAATCAATTTCATTCTTCCGGTTCTTGATGACCGTGTAAAAATGGAAAACATGATCTATCGAAACCTCCCTGATTTTATAATTATTTTTATGTTTCAGTTGAGGGCTATTGACCTCCTAAATATCGATTGGGTATAATTATGGTCTTCCCAGTAGCGGCATCTATACTAATAATAATATGGTGCTGATAGCTTTAATGAATAATCTCTAAATACATACACAGCGCAACATTTCGTTCTTAATTGTGTTCATATGTTTTTCATTACTTTTTTTTTCAGATGAAAAGGATGGGAAACTTGTCGCCAGGATATCCGAGAAGGTGGACAAGGAAGGTGCCAACAACCCGAGGATAAAGACAGAACTGGACATCCCCTCCAAGAACATCCACAAGATACTGGAGAAGGAACTGCCTTCTGGGAACACGGAGCAGAGGACGATGGACCAACCCTCGGTTCGTGAATCTGTAAACAAAATAGTCTTTCTCTTCTCTTCTTTCTTTTGTAGCTCTCATCGTGGAAGTGCCTTCTCCGAGGCCTACTGGTAAGCTCTGAATCATTGAATCTATTTTGCGGGTGATTAACCTCGGGACGACTGGGTTCCAGAGTACTTTGATCCCCTCGTGAGAAAGAGTGACCCACCCCGTATTGGGTTTCCCCCAACATGGAGGCTAAGTGGCTAATTTCATCAGAAGACCGGGCGATAGGGCCACCATCTCCCTATTTGTTTTTTTTTCAGTATTTTAGAGAGTTGAGTTCGATAAATGGTAACCCTTTACGCTGCCTCGACCCAGTGGAATAGTCTATTTTTTCAGGGGGGAAAAACCTGTTCCACTACAACCCATGAAGATTCTTTGGAATAAAAGATGGTAGAGACAGTAATGCTGTAAGCCAACGGTAATGCAAGGGTTTGATTTGGTTGAGAACAGTATTAAAGGTGTTTTATAACCAATTAAGGGTTTAATAGAGACGGAGTATACCTCGGGAGAGTCTGCTTATACCAATTAGGTTAACAGAATAAAAAATGTATCAACAACAGCCAGATCAAAACCACGAATTTTCCCTAAAATTGGCTTCTTCTACTTAGGGAAGCGGAATTGTTTTATTCCCGTAGAGAATGAGAGGCTACGTCATATATTGGCTTGATATTGAATTATTGCTTATAGTCCAGGATTCATGGTCCATTTTTGCGTTTGATTACTATCAAGCTGAATCTTCGTGAATAGCTTCGTTTCGATAAGACGCCCAACAATTTCCTGTGCAAAAATTCTCGATTGTGGTAGCTAACAGAGGTAGCAAGGAAATATGTCGATTTGATGATTCTCAAAAATTTATTACTAACTGGGTTTTTTTTTTTTTAAATCTCAAGATTATTATCTAAATTATTTGAAAAAATATTTGTCCTACAAAATGTATGGTTTGATCAGAGTCCTCTCCTTCCAACATGTATCGATAACGAGGTCATCAAAAATGATTACTAACCAGCTGATTTTTTTTTTACTTCTTCTTTTTTGACTTCGTTATCGATACATATTGGTCCTCTCCTTCCAATAAGGATGTAAACCCAGTTAGTAATAAATTTTTGATAATCATCAAATCGACATATTTTATCCTTGCTACCTCTGTTAGCTACCACAATCGAGAATTTTCGTACAGGAAATTGTTGGGCGTGTTACCGTTTATTTTTCAAATGAGCATGTTGTTTTCACAATACATTTTATTTTTCTTCAAATAATCGCAATTCTTATTATGGATCTCGAACTTATTGTAGGCCGTGATGTAATATCGATTTCCCCCTAACAAGCTAGCCAGGAACGACTTGATCCCGAGGTGCTGATTTAGGCAGCACTGGACTCGAGGAGGCACTCCATCCGCGACAATAGCCCTCTTCACTCTCCCCTAATTAAAATCCATCCTTCCGGAACAATCTCATAATGGCTCTATTTTTTCCTTTTAAATCGAATAGAACCCACTCACCTTACCAAGTCTTCAAAACCATATAGGCGTACTTAACTTAACCAGCTATTAATTATTGGATCATTACCAAAATCTTTTATCTCCCTCCATTATTTTTATGTAATGTATCCATACTTTTGTTTTGGGCTGTGCAGATTCCCATGGTACCTGCTGACCACAATTAAGCGGGCTTACCCAGCCTCTATAAATTTGTTCCTTTGATTTTGGACTAAGCACTTCCCTTCACAATATTTTTTTTAAAGACAGTGCTGTGACAATTGACAGTTTTTCTTATTTTTTTGTCATCTTTGACATCACCCCTAACCAATTTAATCCATTGTTGGAATTTAAAGCAGTGTGAACAGTGTCCACAATTATTGATAATCATAATAAAATACCGGCGACGAATGAAGGCCAATGTCAAAAAGAAAAAAAAGACAGTTGTAATGACGTGGTCCTAAGTAGGCCAATAAGGAAAAAAAACACCCTGCTAGCCCGAAGGTTCGATGCCGAAAACATCAATCACAGCTACGGAACTCTGGTAATAGGCCGCCCAATCCTAATCCGTAAGAGAACGCCCTTAAAGTAATCCTCCTACTTACGCCTCGGTCCAGCCTTCGATATAAATATAAATTAAACTCAATTGATCTTGTACGCATAAATTCCTACATGATTTAGTATCGCTTTGTGACACTGATATATAGTTAAACAGCTGTATAAGGAAGTCATATCTTGTTCACATAAAATTTTGTGTGTTGTGATCATGCATTTTGATATATTCGAATATATTAATTTTATTAACAAATTAAATGAAATTATAATTGTTTAATACAAACATATATTTAGATATTGGAAGTTAGTATTGTCAGACACACACCGTTTTGGATAATATATGCATTTAGCGTTCTCCTTGACACGCGCCATGTCTTACACAAGTTGTGTCATGTTATCTAATACAATACGGGATTATATATGTTGTTCCTATGTCGATAGTAATCTGAGTAAGAGCGTGTACGCCATTATATATATATATATATATACAGTAATTATTTGGCCCTTATTGGTGAAAATATGCGTACAAAAATCATTAAGATATCTTACGTGAATGGCATCAGTTATTAACTTGACTTATCAATTGCATATCAGTATATCTGTTGCTTAAATGTGTTAAGAATAAACTTTTTATTTTTTTATTAATAGCAAGAAAGAATTAACTTGATTCGTATCATTTTTCTGCTATAAATACATAACTAATTCATTTTTAAGCATAGTTTCATAACTATTTGATTGACTAATTAAAAAATCTCGATACTACTACGGCTAAGCTGCCAGCCGGATCCAATGCAAATCATTCTTATTTCAAATAATTGTGATCGCAGCGCTGCCTGCCTAACGCAGTGTAAATAACTTGAGATTATAGAAAGAAAACTAATTTATCTAACTAAAAAACATTACCTATCGGATCAAATCGTGAATCTAAACCAACCTAACCCACTTGAATATTTTAAAAAAAATTCATGAAAATATGCCCAATCGTTGACATACACGCGAACAGGAGAATTTTATATATAGCGATATATTTGTAATTATAACAATACAAATTAGTTTTGTTATTTAAATATGGATTCTTATTTAATATCCTATTTTTAATTTATTTGTATTTCTAACCTTTTTCAATTGTGGCTGAAGAATGGTCTATTGTGATTTAGATGTATAAGTCCCTTATTTCGTTTAAGTTCCATAATTAAGGCTTTAGTTGCTGTCAACAAAAACATTTTGACATCTTATTACGTGGCCCTGCCATCTTCAGATGCTTCTTATCAGCACAAAGGAATGTTCAGAGAAGGTTCTTAGCTGTTATCTTAGATAACATGACAATTCTGTAAGGCTAAGTTATTACTTATATTTTTATAAAAATAAGCTTTGGAAGAGCAATATTGTTTTGTTTATTTTACAATTAAAACTTTCGATCGCCAAAAATAATAAAAAGAGAATGAAAATAGTAAATATAAAGGAAAAAATCAGTAAAATCATGGGACTTTAACGTCTTTTTCAACGTATACACCTTATTTAGTAATTACCTGTGAAGTAGAAGTTAGCATAACAAACTATTATTCCTAAGTTCACTAGTTCTCAGAAAGCCAGGTGGCTTTAGGATTTTATAAGGGAGTAAAAATCCTAGGTTATGCTTCTCTTCGGAGGTGACATAAAATGGCAGTTCCTAGCCTATGCGGTGTCAATTACTCCTTAAAGATCCTTATGCTAATTATATCTAGATAGGCTGAATTTAAGGCTCCTGTCGTAGCATCTTCCGATTATCATAGCAGTATAAACTGACGTTAAGTGAACAACAGGGAGCGGAGGAGCTCAGTGGTAGAGCACTGAGTTGCCATGCCGAAAATCCTGGTTCAAATCCCCCTGCAGGTAAGACTTTCATTTAGTCTGTTAGTGACCGGAGATGGATCATACAGGATGTTGGGCCCTCCTGGGCTTCACCCAGCCTCTAAAAGTGGGTACCCTAAATCTGGCGGTTGAGCATGATCTAGGAATGCTGTCCATGAAACAGTACTGTCTCTACCATATACTGAACCCCTTCACGGATTGTAGTGGTACATGTAAAAGAAAATAGTGAACTAACAAACAATATACTATTTTCCACTAAATAAATTAATGTAAAACAGAAAGATGTGAAGCCATAAGTCAACAGAAATAACAGAAAACAACCAAAGATAAGTCTCCCAATATTTTTACAATTCGAATATCTGAAGGTACAAATTTGAATCTCTTCCACATTTGTCACTATTAGCTCTTTTGACGACCTGAAATGTGGTTTCTAATAAATAGAGCCCTACTATTTCGGATTTTTTCGCTATCTTCCGTTAAAATAATTTTTAACAATACCGAATTAAAACAGTAAACAATACGCTATCTGCAGTAAACAAAATATTGAAGGAGTTGTGGAGACTGTGCTATGCCTTCTGTTTCTGGTAAAAGTTTATTGTTTCAAAAACAAAAATCTCAATATTTGATCTAACAGCCTTTGTGTAATTAGTGATGTGATTGAGACAACATGGTATTACTATTGTAAACAATACTTTTTGATTAATCAACAAAAAATATATTGTTTGATGAATTGTAAGATGAATATGAAAAGTGAAACTGAATGTATGCTTAACTTTGACAGATTTTGGAAGAGTTGATGGAATGGAAAAACTTGGGACTTTTCCCTGAAGTTAATAATAGGAAAATCCAACCAAATCCGGAAGATACTCTCAAGAGCACACAAAGTCAAAGTCACTACCTTAACCAGAAGGAATCCTACCTGAAGGGAAGGACAGACCAGCAGGTAAATTGATTTAATTTCTATATTATACATTATGTACTATATTATGTTTATTTATATGTATGTACATGGAGATCTCGAGGCTCGGATCGAGTCCAAATGCGGGTGTCCTATATGTTTGCGAACCAACATCTGCTGCGCTCTCCTGTAATCCTGAGAAACGGCCGCTCAGCAATGGTTTCTCAGTGCCTTCTTTCAAATGTTTGTTCTTGGAATTTTAATCTCTAGGATTCCACAATACTGAATACTTAAATCAAAGGAAGCTAAAATTTTGCTAAAATTGTATGAGCAGTAGAGATTTCCCGCCTGTTCACTCCATTGGACAGTGTGTTACATGATACACAAGTGGCAAAGTGCCCTAAACATCTTATGAATTAGTTTGGAAACAGATGTATTAAAACAAGGATGCAGGGTTAAAATACTAGTTTTAGTACAGAACCAAAAAAACTTCCTGCCTTATAGCTCCTTTTATTTTCATTCATCTTTTTTCATTTCAACTATAACTAACTATTATAACTATTTCCTTTGATTTTTCCACTTAAATTTTTTCGAAAGTCTCCGAAAGTGATGCCAACCTTGGATCTAGTCAACATGATCCACACTGTTCATTTTGGAGTGATTATCAATGGCCACCAAATATTGTTGCAAAATTCCAAATCAAAACCTCCAGTTTTTCAATTAGTTACTTTATATATATTGTCATATTCAACATATTGTCAATCGAGAAATCAGAACAGAAAAAAAATATGTTCTGTATTAATGTGTTTGTAATGAGGTTTTATATCTATACACAATTAGTCATTTTAACTGTTAATGTAAAGAGCGGCTTTAGTCTGTATTAATCTGGTTTTTTTTTCTTTCCAAATAATTTATTATTCAAAATACTTCAGTGGTATCTTCTGGTTTAGAAAAGATGATTCATTCTCTTTTCTGCCCTGAAGAAGTCAGCAGCATGTCTGGCGAAACGTTGGCGAAAAAGTTAGCGACACGGTCTAAACCAGAAGATACCACTGAAGTATTTTGTATAAATAGTGGCCGTGGAAACCTAAAAGAGTATTTAATTTATTATTGTAAAAACATTGACTGTTTATTTTTGTTTTGTGCTTTTTATATGAAAAAGCGCTGCTGAAGTTCCGGGATTTAAAAAAAAAGCTGTGTAAGATAAATCATTCTTTCTGCTAAGAGCTCCGGGGGACCCTATGGGATCTATAGACTCTCCTTTTGTTCACGGAGCCTTTATAAAGAGGGCACCTTTAACTGAGGGATTAAAGGTACTCCACTCTCAAACAAATCACCTTCCTTCAAAACTATTGTCAGTTATAGTAGTATTGTCCCTATCATGTATTAAACCCCAAGTCTCTTCATGGGTTGTTAAATAAATATTTAAATTATTTATTTGGTACCTAATTATTAAATTTAAATGTATATAAAATTTCTTTTAATAGTATTAACTGTTGTATTGTTTTATTTATCCGCAAAAAATTATAGCAATGTCTATACAACAAAACAACATTGGACTATATATTTTTTTTCAGTTAAAGAAAAAATAAAACTATCTCACTATATTATTAGTTCTAACTATTTTAATAAATGAACTAACTGAAATATAAATAATGTATAATTATTTAGTAACGGTTCTACTTAATTTCAGATGACATCCCTTATGCCTAATAAATTCGGTCTTCAGTATTCTCCTCAAGAATTGGCCGAATATGTCTTCTGGACAGGAGACGAAAGAGGAGCTACTTCTGCTATTGAAGATTTGATCCAAGATGGGACAGTATGTATAGATTAAATTAAATTAAGAATGATAACTCAACAAAAGTATATATATATATTTTTTTTTTTTAATTTATTTATTGATATTTACAACTGTATGACAATAATACATCAAGAAAATAGGCTATGTGATACATAATGACATGAGTTAATGGCAAGTAGAGAAACTACCCACTGGGTGTACTCAAATCACTAGTTCAACTAAGAAGGTCAAGTGGCCATCTTCTTTTCAGACGCCTCGGAGGATTATCGGGAATTGAAGAGGAAGCTAGGTTTGAAACTAGAGGGTTTGGGTGGGAATTAAGTTTGTTATGAAAGAATAGATATCGGGTTCGGGCCAAATCAGCAACAAATGGGAAATTAAGGTCGTTATGGATGACTTTATTCTTAACAAAATAAGGAGCGTTGAGGATTTTATGAAAGATTTTGGATTGTAGGGATTGGGAACGAGAGGGATTCGATGGCTTAGTGAAGCCCCAAAGCTCTACTCCTTAACTCCAAATAGGTCGTATGATGGTCATGTAGATGAGTCTTTTGTAGTTAATTGGGAGGTTAGAGCATTTGTCTAGTAAGTGTTGAAGTAGCCTGAAACATCGAGCGGTTTCTTGTCTTTTCAGTCTAGTATGAGGATTCCAGGTTAATCGTTTGTCGTGATGCAACCCTAAGTATTGGATCTGTTCTACAGGCACCAGTGGGATATTATTAAAGGATACTGAAGGGCAGGAAGTCATTGGTTTACGACGTAAGGTAAAAGTGATTTGATGTGATTTTTGAGAATTTATTTTAATTCTCCAGTTGTGACACCATTCTTCAAGATCAGTGATATGGGATTGGAGGCTTTGGGATGCAATAACTGAGTTGGTGTTGACTGATAATACACATGTATCATCAGCCGTGGTAAGGATAGTATTAGGATGAGTTGGGATGTCAGCTCTATAAACTGTATAAGCTATTGGGCCAAGGATACTACCTTAAGGGAAAAAAAAAGTATATTTAATTATAAATATTACAAAAGAAAGTTATTGTACTTTGAATAATAATATTTGACCTTATATATATATATATATATATATATATATATATATATATATATATATATATATATATATATTCAACTTATTACATTATCATATAATTAACTATCTTTGATCAACTTTAGCAGTATTCTAGCCTAGCTGGGGAAAACGGGTAGTGCACTTCCTGTTGCATCATGAAAAAGTTATACAGTCATCAGGGAACTCAAAAATTATGTCACGGTTTTTTACAGTCCAACATAAAATACCAAGTACTAACACCATACATATCCAAACCTTGTTGTATCAGATTGATAATTATTTTGATTTTTTTTTCACCATAAGTGAAATTTTGTAGAGATTTAAATTGGGTGGAGTTTTTGTTAGCATAAGCCCTTGGAGGTGGTACAATGGACATCCATAAGTCCTCTGTTAGAATGGAAGTATTAATAAATAATAGTTGATATGGATAAATATGAGGGTAATGTTATTTTACTGATTATAGTAATTATTAAATTAATTTTTATTTAAAAGCTCCAATTAAATTTAAATGAATTTACAGTTGTCTCGAGAAGATGCCATTGTATATCTTGAAGAAATCAAAAGAGATTTGGATGTCATGAAGAGGCAGTACCAGTTGAGAGAAGAAGAGCATAATTACAATTCAATCAAGGTAATTTAGTTGTAATTTAAATGTATAAAATTGTTGTTGAAATAGATCACCTGTGCTGTAGTAGTTAGCATAGCATTCTGTGGTTAAGCCGTCCTTCGGAGGGAACATAAAATGACCCTATTGAAACTTTGCGATATCACATACTCTTTAAAGATACCTAGGGTTTAATCCCCGCATTTCTAATTTATGGTTAGAAATAAAACACATGTTGTGAAAAAAATAACTACATTTAATAACAGTTATTCTAAAGACCAAAATGATAGTTGATTCTTCTTTACAAAATAAGATGGTTGTATATTTTTTAGTCCAAACATAAATGAATGTCTAATTCGTATTTAATGGAACTTTAGAACTAGTGGGTCTTTTTTGTTTAATCCCAATATAAAAAAATGAAGTTATACAAGATTATATCCACAACAGTGGGTTTTCGGTGGGATATGCCTGACAAAAAAAGAATGCTTCATTTATGGCAGTGTCGAATAGGAATGAAAACACATTATTAGCATGCATTAAAGAATGCATTCATCCTCAAACAATTATTATGTCTGACTCAAAAATAGAAAAAATAGTCGGATACAAGTACAAGAAATACAGTCAACCACTCAGAACATTTTGTAGATCTGTCAACTGGAGCGCTCACGTTGTCAATTGAGTCACCATGGGCTGCAGCCAAAAGAAGAAATGTTTGAGTGAATTTATGTGGTGACAGAGGTACAAAGACAAAAATATTTTTGAGGTTATTATAAATCACATATCTACGTTTTGGTCTTTAGAATAACTGTTATTAAATGAAGCTATTTTTTTCATAACACGTGTTTTATTTTTAATATAAAAATCGATGCGGGGATTAATCGAAAAAGACCCCATTACTATCCTAATTACCTGGATAGGAACAATTTAAGATTCCCACCTAAGCATCATCTGATGAGGCTTATTAACATGGAGTGATTTTAAATAAATAAACAAGCCCCATCAGGAAGTGCGAAATCATCAATCTATTGTTGTTTTTTTTTATTGTTTTCGATGAATCATTGTTATTTCTATGAATGATAACATCATAGACTTTTTTTAAATTTTATTTACATTTTTTTTTTTAAATAATTATATCATCTACTATTATTATGATTATAATTTCTATTTTCATTTATTGTCTTCAGTGTTTTATTAATATAAATTAAATAATTTTATCAAATTTATTATTTTAAATATTTGAATTATGATAGCCTACTTGTCCTTATATCGTTCAATATTTTTTAATTATTAAATGTTTTTACAGCAATTTTGACTGCCTTTCTTGTAATTGGAAGACTGACAAAAATTCTCAAAAGTAAAAATGATGAATAAATATAATACAAATATTTTATTAAATTATTTGTTTCATTTCTAGCTGCTATTTTTTAAATTTTGATAGATATTTATGGGACTGAAAATATTCTATAGAACTTAGTAATTAATATATTAATTATTTCTTCTTCTTCTTCTTTGACTTCATCTTATGCCATTGCTACCATCGAGGAGCCTCCTCCAAATTTCCTGGAGGGTCTTGCTTCTCTCCTGTCCAATGCGCTGGATATATTCCTAATAGGAAACTTTGGAACGACCTCTCGACCTCTTCCCAGTGGGTGGGTATAGCTTCCATGGCCTTGTAAAAGTTGTGTTAATCCTATGAATTTGTTTTTATTATCCCGAATTAAATGTAGTTTTCATTGAACCCATGGAGATTAAGGTTTCACGTTTAATAAAATATTTTAAGATTAATAAACTGTTACGTGTGATAGTTAACATCCGTTTTTTTTTCAGTATAAATTTAAATTCAATACAGTATTAATAAACTTTAAAAAAATTATTAGCAGTATTTAAAAAAAAAAACAATTGTATTTTATATAATTTATGATATAAGTAGTATTTCATTTATGGCCATACAAAGGAAGGCAAATAGTGGAAGATGAAAACAATTGAGGAAATAAGAAACCTCTATGAGACACCGGATATTATTTCTAAAATAAAAAGGCCAGATTAAGATGGCTGAGGGAAGCCCGAAGAATGGAGCGCAGAAGACTCCCTAAAATGGTGATGGAGGGGCATCCTGATGGAAGAAGTGAATTTCTATCTTTATTTTATATTAACTGTAAAATAAGAACAAATAAAGCTATTCTAAATATCTAACTTCCTTCCAGTGACTTTATATTGGTTATTTTTAACATTCAAGATCATAAAATTCCTACACATATAACATGGTGATCATACTAACTTGCAATAAAATATATTACATTTGTAAAATAACAAAATAATCTTACTCCAAATTAAATTTTCACTCATAATTTATTGGATATTTCATTCGCAGAAGGTAGGATTAATTTAAAACAATTATGATAAGATTTGGAACAATAAGTCTCATTTTAGGTTTTTGGTAGTTGGCAATCCTGAATTCTTTATCAGCTTCGGTAGTATTGTTGCTAAGGTGATCTTGCTATTGATATCCATCTGGGACTAATTCTTCATTCAGGAAGCTCTCCTCTTGGTCTTCTGTCGTTCTACCTCAGTTCTTCGGCATCGTCCCTGTTTCATTTTACACTTGGTTTTTTGAGAAACCCATAGCTGATGTTAGCAAGAATTGGCAATATTTCTTTCAAACTGAGCAATACTTCAAGTTTTATTGAAGCAAGCATTTATGCCCCTGTATCATTGTAGCATTGTTTATTTCTGGTCGGCTTAGAATCATTTATACAACTTTTTATTTGGTTAAATTCCTCATATTTTCAAAGAATTCAAAGAATGTCTTCATAAATTGTATCACCATTTCGATAACCCAGGCAGGTTCCTATCAGATTCATCTTCTAACCCTTTTCGGTTTGTTGGTCCTATTTTTCCGATTCTTTTGCTTATACCTATGATCTTTAGCGGGTGGTTTTGTTGGGCATTCATGATTCTCGTACGTGTGTCTCCAATCAGTCTTTATCATGTCCGATACCTTCTCCCCGATCATGATGGTAGTCGCGAGAGGCAATGCAGATTGAGCGTTAGGTATGATGCTCGAGTCAGCGACTCGAAGACCATATATCCCAATGACCTTTAGGGTTTCGTCCACAACAGACGCGGGGTCGCTACAACTGCCCATCCTGCAGGTACCCACCTGATTGTGCCCTGTACCGGCGAGGTGGCTGATTGCGCAGGCCCAATAAGCATCGCTGTCTACTTCTAAACCGCAGCATCCTGGAAACGATAAAAATTCAACGCTCGCGTTGAAAAGTTTCATCGGCCGCGTCTGCGCCATGCTTTGTACATGCCTGATACCCATGATCAAAGCGTCCAAATCCAGTAAGTTGTTGAGATATCCTGTTCGTATGATTGGCGTATCATCAGAATCGGAAGATTTCAGTTTGATGTACCCCCTACTCCTGGGATGCAAAAGGGTTGGGAGAGGGATCAGGAGATCAGACCTTTTGTTCAATGCCTGGTACTGCTGGTAGATGTCCTCTTCCACCCCGATCCCCTTCATAAAATCTACCAAACCTTCAGTCTCGTTTGCTACGAAAAATAGAAACTGTAAGAGCAAATCGGGCGTATCATCGCCGTAAATATTGAGGTAGCCTAACACTTCCATAGCTCCTATCCTGGACAACGGTCCCGTCCTTCTTGTAAGGTACTCGTAGGCCTCATCCAGCACATCCAGCGGGTTTCTCGCCTCGAGCCCAGTGTTAAGAGTTATGGGGGTGCCTGGGAACATAAGATGATCCTGCAAGTTAAGTCCAACTGCCGACTCCTTCTCAATTATTATATTTAGCTCTTTGAGATGATTCCTGGGCCCGATTCCAGAGAGAATTAAAATTTTCGGAGATCCGATTGTGCCGGCTGACACTATTATCTCTTTGGTGGCGTGTGCGCGCCTTTGAATCTTTTCGTTTCGATAATAATATTCGACTCCGAAGGCCTTTTTTGTTTTGTGACATATCAGCAGTTTAGAGACAAACGCATGTTTGATAACGTATAAGTTTTTCCTCTTCTTTACCGGGTTCAAAAATGCTTTGGCAGTATTGAGTCTCTCGCCGTTCCTAATGGTTCCTTGATTGCGGGTCGCAAACCCCGCCAGGTTGTCTCCGTTGATATCGAAGTTGGACGGATGTCCCATTTCGGCACCTGCCTTCTCGATGATGTCCATTATCAAATCTCGCTCTCCGAACCTGCTGAGAGTCATCGGCCCACCTCGAGCGTGGAGTATGGACGCCGCGGGGCTGTTTAGGATGCTCAGATCCCTCATGTCTTCCGTTCTCTTGAAATACTTGAGGACTTCTGGATAGGACCAGCCGGATACGCCGATGCTGGCCATATTGTCGAACTCCTTGGCCATCCCACGGACGTAGAGCATGGAACTGAGGCTGCTACATCCGCCGAGCACTTTACCCCGCGGCCAACGGTTGAACCTCCCCATATAACCGTTGAAGAGTCCTTTCTCGCTTTCAGTTTTGAATTCCCAATCGATATCCGATCTCAAGAGATTCCAGTGGAAGCCTGGGATATCAGAAGTCAGCGGAGGGTCTCCTCCTGCTTCCAGCAGCAGTACATTCCACTTGGCGACTTCCGAGAGCCGAGCAGCAATGACGGACCCAGCAGTGCCTCCCCCTACCACAATGAAATCGAAAGTAGGAGGGAGGTTACAACCATCTGAAAACAAAACAAGTATTCGTCATTAGTAGTCTGCTCCATCGACAACCAAAATACAGTTCTCAATTCTTTTAAAATATATTAACAACAGCAGTAATACAATTAGTAAAATATTGCATACTTTGCTTGTCTATTGGATAGGAACAAGGAGCCGCAAGTAGGCACTGAGACACGATTAAGATGTTGATGAGCTCACAGAAGGATTGTCCCGCCAGCCCAGTTGTGTGCTTAGGACAAGGGTTGAAAAGATCAGCTGTTGCAGTTCCCAACAATAAGGAAGGGAGAAACGCCGCTGTCTAGAACAATCATTAAATTCTTATTTATAATTTGAAATTTAAAAAAAAAATAGAGAAGAAATAGTTAGTTTCCAACAAATATATTGTGTAATACACTTCAAAAAGAGATATATTATGGAATGGGCTCCCTGAAAAATAAACGAATTAAAGATAGCTTGCCAAAAGACTACTTTACAGAAAATAAATTACGTAAAAGTTTTTATACGAATGAAAATAAAACAACAAACAAGTAATAAAAATTAATTCTTCTTGTGATGAAAAATATGTTAAAAAATGAGGGAAAATAAAATTTGATTGCATATAAAAAACCAAATTAAATCACAAATTTAGCTCATCAGAGAGTTTGAAAAAAAAAAAGGATTTCAGATTGTAAAAAGACCATATCAATACTCTTGATATGGCGGATTGTGGAATAAAAACATTATTCCCAAAACAAAAAAATATATATACAATAGTATATTACTTTCAGAAACAGACATACGGATCAGAAACATGTAGTTTGAAGGTCAACCTCAGAAAAAAACTCCTAACTACAGAAATGGACTACTGGAGATGAGCGGCGGAAATATCTAGAATGGACAAAATAAGAAATGCCACCATCAGAGAAAAGCTGGAGGCTGAAAAAAACATTCTGGAAGATAAAGTGAAAAAAACGCCTGAAGGAAGACGACTCATAGTGGTTCAACAATGGAAAGTTGGGGGATTGAGAAGACCAAGGAGGACCTGGGATAACGAAGTGGTGGAATCCATGATGGGTCGTGGTCTACGGGAGGAATGTTCCTTGGATAGGACATTGAAAGGAAGCCATTGATCAATAGGTTAAGGAAGCCCACTATTATTGGAAACTCCTTGGGAAAAAAAAACAGTTTGGGAAGTAAAGCGTTGGAAAAGGTGGAGTTCGAATCAGGCTAGAAATAAGCATTACGGATGACAGAAGTAAAATAATTCTAGAACTCTCCGTTGTGAATATGGGAAAAAAAAAGTCCCATTGTTTTAATTCTATTAGAATGTATATATATGGCGTTCGGGATCAAAGGTGTATAACTCTGACATTTCAAAATTTGACTTTTTCACATTTTTCGCCGGTTTAATCAAACAATTTTGTCTAAGATGACACTTTGTCACATTATTTCTCGTTGTTTTAGACCGGTTCTGAACTTTCGGAAGAAAATATTTAACGCGCGATGAGTAGCGCGTTGTTCCTCTTAGAAAGAAACTGATTAGCAGCAGCGATACGCCGAGGTGACTGGCAGTTGATGTTAGAGGAAGCCTTGACTCGTCACGAGTTGTAATGCCAAAGAAGTAGAAGTGTAATCAAACACTGTCAAATCTTCCAACTTAAGCAACATTCGTGCAAATATGAACACAGCAACTTCCATCGTGGAACATGCACTTTAGTTCTTTTCAATCGATTATTGAAGTAAGTACTAATTCTATTGGCTAAATTTACTCCGTACATTTATTACTCGAACCCCAAAGATGCCAATTATAATACACAGTAGTATGTAAGGAAGAAAATAGTTGGGGGTGCAGTCAAATAAAAACACTAAATAAGTGGTTACTTATTCAATTATGTGCGGACGTTTCGACCCACTTTGTGGGTCATCTTCAGGGCTAGTGGAGCAGGAGGCTGGAGCAAGACTCCAATCACAATGACCCCCTCCTCCACCGTTCACTTGTTCCACTAGATCTATCACGTGTCTCCCTAGCCAATATCATTTCTAATTTCCTTCAACACCCCTTCTAATTTCTCCCCGCAGTTCTTCAAGGACCTATCACTCACAGTCTTGCTCCAGCCTCCTGCTCCTATAGCCCTGAAGATGACCCACAAAGTGGGTCGAAACGTCGGCACATAATTAAATAATTAATTACCACTCATTTAGTGTTTTTATTTGACTGCACCCCCAACTATTTTCTTCCTTACGTCTATCTTCCAGTCAACCATCCCCTCGCTTCTCACAGTAGTATGGTATAAGTAAGCATTACAATACTTAATACTTGAATGATCTTACCTCATCCCTGTCTGTCTGTTCTTCTTCTTCTTCCACTTCTGCACTTCCTGCCAAATCTATAAACAACAAACCGAAGAGAACCAGTAATTGCGCACCTTTTCTCATTCGCTTTCACACTTTTGTAATCGAAATGTCTCGATACTTCTCGATCAGACGATAAGAACGAAAACACTACCTTCCGCTATATCCTTTCCTCTGGTGAAAAACTTATTTTCTTTCCTAACCTGCTTAAAATCATTCGTAGGTAACATAAAATTTATAAATTTAGCACGAAACCACCACATGTTAACAATCCCGAAAGCTTATTCAAAACGATACGGTAAAAAAACATCTCAACACTTTAAAACTGAACTCATATGTTGAGTTTTGATAGTGGCAACGAAAGCACACCAATTCTACACTATATGAATGTTTTAAATCGAAAGCTAAGAAAATATCGATTTTACGTGAGATGTAATTTTAAAAAATAATCGATTATATACCTTTTCGATATAAAGGATTGGAACTAACATGATCTTTTGTATAGGTTTGTTTGCATTGCTTTGCTAAGTTAATAATGGATTGTAGTGTGAAGTAATGGTCAATTTCAGATACTTTTCTGTATAATGTTCACCATTGCAATGTGATGAAACAAAATATTCACGACCTTAACCTTGGATTTTACGGTGTATTACTAATAAAACCACACAAGTACTCAACTCTTATCATTATATCATTACAAGAAGTCAATCTTAATCCTAGTAAGAAATTATTGCGTGTTTCAAGATAATTAATACAAAATTCTTTTCTTTTTTTTCATTCAATTAATCATAAAACGTTACTAGGATATTGCAGAGGTAATTAGCAAACATATGTTTTATTTATATTCAATTCAAGATCGCCATTACTGTGAAGCATTCCAAGTTAACTTATATTTAAACTACAGTAGACATTTGAGAATCGAAATAAGATTCCCTTCATCGTAAATCAATGACTTCATCTCCTCCTATACCTTATAACAATGTCCCGGTGATTCCTGTATCACAGATTCGATACTTAGGACTATATCATGATAAACATTTAATTTGGAGTCCTTTGACTTCACTGAAACAACAAGAAATTGGCTTCGGCCATTCCGAGGTGACTTCTGCGCCAGTCGTTTTCTGAATCAGATTATGAGATACAGAACATATAATTATATATTTCAAAACACTTTTTTTATGAGATTTTTATTACGAAATGGTAGGGGTAGAGGTAGTGAGATGGTTTTTTGAACAGTGATATAACCAAAGAGTGTTTTAGTAAAGAATACCCAAGAGAAGCGTTGCTTAACTAGAACAGAATAGAAAAGTAACTTTATTCTGGGACTAAGTCCCATTAGAATAACAAATATGAACAGAAAAAGAAACATAATATTTATCAGGTAAATAAGGCATAATATTTAGCCAGAAGGCTACATGATACAAATCAAAAAGCGTTTAAAAAGTGACAGAAAACAATTTAAAAATAAATATTTAAACAAAAAATAATGATAAGTAACTAAACAGTACGAATCCTGATAAGATATTAAGGAATTAAAGAGAATTGAATCCTCTATTCTCTCAACTTGCTTCCCATACTATTCCTGATAACCCTCCGAGGCGTCTGAAAAGAAGATGGCCTCGAGACCATCTACTATAGAACTTTATTGGGTAGTTTCTGGGTTAGCTCCCGATGGGTAGTTCCTCCACAAGTTTTTTTCATGTCATAATGTACATATCAGCAGATTTACTTGTTATAATCATATTACAGTTGTAAATATTAATAAATTAAATTTTAAAAATAAAAAAACTACATGCACAATAAATTATTCTATACCTCTAAGCAGATGACAAACCTGCTTATAGAGCATCTTTTTAGGAAGCTAGGAGATGTTGGAAAGGTGAGGGAGCATGACGGATGTTAGGAGGGATTGAGTTCCATATTGTGGTAGAGCGGGCGAGGAAGGAACGTTCAAATGGTTTGGTTCTGTGGGAACGAATATTGAGATCGGAAAGGCGAGATCTTGTTTTATGGCGGTGGACTCAGGATTTGAATTGGAGGAGACTGTAGATATATGAAGGGCCTTGAGAATTAATGGATTGGTATAAGAATGAGCCGAGGAAATATTGTCTTCGGAAGGGAGGCAAGAGCATATGTATATATTAGATTGGATTTAATAAAATTTCGATTCGTCAGCTGATTTGTTTTTTGTTACTTGTTATTCTATTCCTTAAGGATTCCTCGTAATTCAAAAGTTATTTTGTTGTGTATGGAATCATTCGTTTCGGAGGGAGAGGGATAAATCACGTGAGCACTACCACTTCAATTGCTTGCGCCACTAACACTTCATATATATTAAAAAAATTGAATTTTCTATTTTTGGCTGGATATTTTCATTTTTAATATGAACTAGATGACCCGGTGTACTTCGAATCACCAACATATATTTGTGAAAAATATGGTCAAAACTTAATAAATAATTTGTATCTACATTAAATGCAACACAGTTATACACTTAATAAATTTAAAGTTTTCTGATGTAATGTATTTTTTGTCTTTATTTGCGCTGCGTAAATATATAAAGATGATGGTTTGCGACTCGCGAACACGGGACGTATAATTGCCCATGCGCGAAACAGGGAAACTCCATTCCAGGGAAAGTTGATTCCGCAAATTTTGAACGACTAGCTTTGCGATTTATTTATAGACATGCACGTGAAATTGTAGACGGTTAAAATCGAAAAGCATTGGTATACGCGGGATCAAGACATCCTCTCCTTTGCACAGTCGAGGATGATTAATGTTACGCAGCATAATCACAACTGATCCTACTTTTAATTGTAAATTGTGAGGTGGTATTCATGGCAAATCCGAAGTCATGGCGAATTTAAAAACACTGTGGGATAGTTGACTACGTCATCCTGGTTTGTAACTGTGTCAACTGATCTGTAAGAAATTAACTCTCCTGGAAGAAACGTTCATTCAGCCAATTATGGTTTCTGAACTGTTGTTTTATTTCCGTAAAAACACATTGAATAAGCCCCTCTTTGGAGTTGACGAATTAACAAAAATCCGTGGGTAATGTAATTAATACAGTCGAGGTGTCAAATGCGACCTTACCATTTCCAATATCTAATAGCTGCTTCGAAAACATAATCGCAGTTTGATCTTGTTGCAAAAACACTCGCATGTTAGTTGTTTATTAGAGTGTCTTTACATCTCACCACAAAACGAATTTCTGAACGCACCTATAAATATTTGACAAGCAAGTGACAATTTTTTATTTGTAAAAAGACATCAAATGTTTCACAACTAGGAACATTATATATTGGAAAATTAAATTGTCATTTTTAGCATTTTCCGTTACTCATTATTTGTTTCTCACCGTTTAAACCTTCCCTGAACTTCCACAAATATTTCAAGATCAAAATTACCCTAATCGGTCCACCCATTCTCCAGTTTTAGCGAGACAAACGAAGAGCAATTGATTTATATATATATAGATAGATTAAAGTAAAATTTTCACATTAAATTCATTTTTTTAATTTTTTTATTTTATATACGCTGTACAATAACAGAGACGAAATCGTTTCTTGATATCTCATCTTTATATTTAAATTTGAGACTGGTCTATTTGGTACAGCATGTAATTTTGCGAATTGTAGCAAATTATACAAGAAATAAATAGATAAAAATAAAATTTATATTTAAAGGAAGGTATATGTTTGAAACTATGTATAATGATTGCAAGAACCATCATTACTTCTTCCTATAGAGACAAAACAAGAATTACTTAATACTTCCATGAGTCAAGTCCATGAGTAGAGAGAAATAGCTTGCTCCTCTTTATGGTGAGATAGTACGATCAACTTTGGTTTACCTTCTGCAAATTTATGTCTAGGAATAGAAAATATATTTTCATAAATTATCTTTTATTTAATCTAGATGATACATTTGCAAACACCTCATTAGGAGGGATAGTTAAAAGATATTAGACATCGTGTGACGTTTCGCCGTCATCATTGTTTGTACCGAGGGGTATGGCGATCGTGTTGTGAATTCAGGCTTGAAGTTCGGCAGCCATTGGAACTTGATCATGTCGCTCACCTTCTCCCCGATCATGATAACGGTGGCCATGATTGGACCGGTGATGGTCGAGGGTATGATGCTGGCGTCGGCCACTCTCAGGCCTTTGATCCCTTGGACCTTGAGTTGGGGGTCCACCACCGCGTCGGGGTCCTCGCAAGGACCCATCTTGCAAGTGCCCACCTGGTTGTGCCCGGTACCGGCGATGTGGCTCAGAGCGCAGGACCAATAATAATCTGTACCGTAAGCGATTCCGCAGCAACCGGGGAAATCCAGATAATTCACTGTGGCGTTGTACCGTCTCAAGGCTGGCGTGGCTGTGAGGCGCTCTATGAACCGGATTCCAGGCATCAGGTCGTCGAGGTCCTTGGGATCCTCCAGGTAATTGGACAAGATCACAGGCCTGTCATCCGTATCGTTGGACCTCAAGGTGATCGATCCTACGCTCCTCGGGTGTAGCAGGGATATTTGGCTTATTAGTAAGTCGTTATTCTTACTTGCATCCAGAAGTTGCAAGACCACTTCCTCCTGGAATCCATAGGATTTTTCTAAGTCAGTAATCAAATCGGTCTCATTGAATCTGATATGCATAAATCGCAGTTGTATATCGGGGTAATCATCTCCGTCTTGGCTCAACATTCCTATAAGCTCTTCGCTATCCACACCAGAAAGAGGACCGGTGCGCCTCGTTAGGTATTCGTAAGCGTCGTCTAAATTTTGTAATGGAGTGACCGGTTCCATCGGGAAATATAGATTTGTCAACATAAGCGGATACACCACCGTGTCGCGTAGGTTTCTGCCGACTCTCGAATTTTGAATTACGTATATGTTGTTCTCGTCCAAGTGATTTTTCGGGCCTACTCCTGATTGCATCAGTAACCTGGGCGAGTTGATCGTCCCCGCACACAATATTATCTCACGGGAACATCGTAAGGTTCTGGGTGATGCTTCGTTCCGGTATAGATATTCCACTCCATAGGCTCTTTTTGTCTGTGGGCAGATGTGGATTTTAGTAACATGGGCGTTTTTCAGTACGAACAAGTTCTTTCTATGCCTCACAGGACTCAGGAAAGCTTTAGCGGTGCTGACCCTTTCGCCGTTGCGAACGGTTCCTGCATTCGGCGAAGCCATACCAGGATCGTTCGCAACGCTCAGATCGGGATTCCGGTAAAATCCGATTTCCGATGAAGCATCTACGATCAACTCGGCGATTGGGACTAGCGGTCCGAAGCGGCTGATGGTAAGGGGGCCTCCTCTATTGTGGAATTGCGAAAGTATCGGACTGGAGATTTTGGCGATTTCTCGCATGTCTTCGGACTTGAGGTAATAAGGAAGGACATCGCTGAAGGCCCAGCCGATGTTCCCCTGAGCGGCCATGTTGTCGAAGTCCTTCTGGTGGCCGCGGACGTACAGCATGCTGCCCATGGCGCTGGTGCCGCCGAGGGTCTTCCCCCGGGGCCACCGGTTGATCCTGCCCATGAGGCCGTTGAAGAGCCCGACCTCCCGCTCCGTCGTGAACATCCAGTCCATGTCCGTCCTCTGGAGGTTGAGATAGAAAAGCGGGACGTCACTGGTCATCGGCGGGTCGTTCCCTGCTTCCAAGAGTAGGATGTTCCAATCCGCCACTTCCGAAAGCCTCGAGGCCACCACGCAGCCTGCCGTGCCGCCTCCAACCACAATGAAGTCGAAAACGGTTTTAGATATACAACTGTCTGCAACAGATATCAGAAGTCAGTTACTTTGAATAATAACAATAATTAAACGAGGAAGACTCAGGTTTTATGGACATATACAGAGGATGAGCGATGAAAGGTTAAACTAAACATTTGGCTTACAAATTTAACCTTGGTTACTCAGTACAAATCAAACAAAAAACTCATAGACTCAGGATTACACAGGCATTGTGTGAAAATAGGACATAATACCAGAAATTCCTGAAAAATGCGGTACTTGTGGTTGACAGAAAAAAAAATGTCCGTTCACGACCTGGGCGTAAGAATGGAGTTAAAATTTCAGTAAAATACTTAGGCCAAAATGGGACAAGAAGAAAGAAATGTAAAATAAATCTACATTATATTCGCTTGAAATGATACTAATAAAGAATATGAATAAAAAAATAAATAAATACGTATATAAAGGATAGCAATTAAATATGGTTTAAATAAAAATGAAAATGTTCAATATACTTGAAAAATGAAGATTGCGCCTATGAATATTGAAAGCGGAGTTAATGTAATGCTAAAAGAAAAATTATTTTAATACATAATTTATACGAATAGTCTAAAATGGTCAGTCAATAAATTAAACAAAAAAAAAATAGACTTATTTTATTTGTGTCTACGTTTCAACTTAATTCTTAAGTCATATTCAGCACGGAATAAAAAGAAAGTGAAAACAAACCTATATAAACATTGGAGGGCCGAAAAAGATGTAACATTATATGAATAAACAGAAATTATATGAATAAACAAAATTATAAGGATAAAAATACAAACTATGAAATAATTAATGAGAAATAATTAGGATGGGAAGAAATCAAGAAGATAATAAAACATATTAAAAATCAACTGGGGATTGTTTTGTAATAAAATACCGTTAAAATTACCATGATATTAGTTAAATTTATATAAAAATTATATAAAAGTATTATTGTTGGCATGACACGAAAACAAATAAGGATTCTCCTTTTGTGGGCATAAAAATTAATGTAAAATAATCTCATACAAATAACGGAATTGTATTTTCTTTACGTAGTATCCTGTGACGTCACTACTCGCGAGATTTTCGAGTAGTAAGAATGGGCTTGTCAGCTCTGACCTCTTTGGAGCTAATGAGTTTTAGTGACGCCCAGGTAACCGTAATGTAGAAGCAACCGATTTGTAAATGAAACGACTCAACCGAATCCTCAGTATCCAGTTATATAATTTAAAAAAAGTTTTTTTTTTCGTTCGATGCCCGCATTTATTTATATTTTAAAAACTAGCACCCCACCCCAGCTTTGCTCGGGTAATAAGGCATATTATGCCTACATAATTTGTCTGTGTAATGTATTTTATTTTTATCGCGTAGCGGCCACTAAGGACAGCACGAATATCATTGGTTAGGCTTCTTTGGGAGTCTTGATTTTCTCTCTTCCCATCTCAGCTAATTTACTTTATTATAAAGAAATTATAAAAATAAAAAATAAACCAAATATTTCTTTATATACGAATTTATTATCTTGCATGGGATTAGGCAAGCAGCGTCTTCGATGAAACCCATCGATATTCCATCCCATTTACACAAAACCTCGACAAATTATTCCTAAACCTTCCTGGTGAATCACTCTATCTATTGGTGAAAACCGCATGAAAATCCGTGCAGTAGTTATTGAGTTTACCGCGAACAAACACAGCCGATGACTTTGTTTTATAATATGTACAGATAAAACACGTGTTATGAAAAAGAACACATTTGATAGCAGTTATTCTAAAGACAAAATTCTTGGACCAAAAAAATATACAACCACCTTATTTTGTAAAGAAGAATTTAGAACGTCGGCGTAAACTGTTACCAATTGGAAGAATTATTTAATGGAAGTTTGCGCAGATTCTCTCATCAGAATGGGATGAGCGTAGAAATTGATGAATTTTGTTTCAGCCGAAGAAAACATAATGTAGGTCGAGTATATACACAACAGTGGTTTTCTGTGGGATATGGCTGGAAACAAAAGAATGCTTCATTTCGACGGTCCCTACGAACAAAGCGACATGTCAATAACTGAGGTTTACAGGAGAGCGTAATGAAGAGTGATTTGAACATTCATTACGCTCTCCTGTAAACCTCAGTTTTTGGCATGTCGCTTTGTACCGTAGGAACCGTCGAATTATGCAATGCCTAATAGAAATGGAACAACACTATTAGCATACATTAAAGTATGCATTCATTCCCAAACTATTATTACGTCTGACTTATGGAAGGCCTACTCAAAAATAGAAAAATAGTCAGATATGAGTATAAATTATAGTTATTCACTGAGAACATTTTGTGGGCCCGTGATCTGGAGCGCACGCGCAGTCAATTACGCCACTGTGGGCCGCAGCCAAACAAATACAAATAAAAGGTAGAGACAGGAACTAAAAGATCCATTTCGGGCTCGTGTCTGAGTAAATTTATGTGGAGACAGAGTTATAAAGACAAAAATCTTTTTGAGGTTATTATAAATCATATATCTACATTTTGCTCTTTAGAATAGCTGTTATTAAATGTCCTGAAAAGACAAGAAACCGCTCGACGTTTCAGGCTACTTCAACACTTACTAGACAAACGTTCAAACCTCCCAATTAACTACAAAAGACTCATCTACATGGCCATCATACGACCTATTTGGACTTACGGAGTAGAGCTTTGGGGCTCCACTAAGCCATCGAATTCCTCTCGTATCCAATCCCTACAATCTAAAATCCTTCGTAAAATCCTCAGCGCTCCTTATTTTGTTAAGAATAAAGTCATCCATAACGACCTTGATGTCCCATTTGTTGCTGACATGGCCCGAACCCGCTATCTATCCTTTCATAACAAACTTCATTCCCACTCAAACCCTCTAGTTTCAAACCTAGCTTCCTCTTCGATTCCCGATAATCCCCTGAGGCGTCTGAAAAGAAGATGGCCACGTGGCCTTCTTAGTCGAACTAGTGATTTGGGTACTACCAGTGGGTAGTTTCTCTACTTGCCATTAACTCGTGTCATTGTGTATCACATACCCTATTTACTTGATGTATTATTATAATACAGTTGTAAATATCAATAAATAAATTTAAAAAAAAAATTAATATAAAAAGGGGATTAAACGAAAAAGGTCCAAAAACTGTTCTATTGGAAAATATCACTGGCGTTACTGTGAATTTGTGGAACTGATAAAATAATCTATCCACGTTAATAACTGGAAAATTGGAACTATCATCTAAAGGCACGCTATGACCGCAATATCTCTGCAATACTCATACATTATCGATACTTTATGTCTCTATGCAATTAGATCGATTTATATGCCGAACCGAGTCGATGTATACAATAGTCTAAGGCATAATGAATTTCGGTACTTATGATTTATTCGGTACCCATGATACCTACCTCCTTATATCATGTAACCTCTTCTTGTCACTGGTCTCATTAGAGTTTTTTGTTTGTTTGTTTTTCTCAATTTGTGTCTTCTCAATTGTCTATTTGTATTGCTGTATTTTTATTAAATTTAATTTTGTGTTTTATCTTATCCTATGTAAAATGAAAAGAAAAACACTGTGAAATATTCCAGAAGTTCCGAATATTTCTAAAGATCAAATTAGGTGAATGTCAAATGGTTTTTGACAAGAATAGATATTCAGATGTCATTCCTCAGTCCAACCCGGCGTAGGGGAGGGGAGACTGACAGTATTACTGATCCTGTAGGCCCGTTTCTTTCATTCCTCAGTATTTTCTAGATGTTGAGTGCGACGCATCGACTTATTTCCGATGCAATAATGAAAACATAGCCACATTTTTCAAAAGCTATAAATGATTTATGTAATGTTTTTCTTAAAACTTCCCTTTTTTTCTTATAACAACAGGATGGAACTTAATTTTATACGTAAAATTGTGTATTGTATATGGAAATAAATATTTTTCCTAGTGTCTAAATGAGAGCTTCACAATCCGACTGATGGCTGCTGAAGGAATTAGCGTTGACAACTTTAAGTCCTCAAAATTTCTCGCCCACTGTTTTGGGCATATACTTTCCCTCATATTTTTATCTTGTTTTTTAGTATTTAATAAATTATTGAATACGTTTTCATTCATCCGAAAATAATTATACTAATCTGATTGTTCCTTTACTGAAATCTCGTTGATAAAGTTTAAATGGGTGAACTTATCCCTGTCCAACTGACAATCCTTCACCCACAAGCGTCTTTTCCTCTTTTATCCCAAAGCCATGGCGATCACAATTGCTAAGGACGCTCTATCCATTAAAAAAGTAGGTATAAATCTGCGTGAGAAAAAGATGATTGTTCTTATCGCGAGCTAACTGTGAACTGAGTTTTTTTTATTTAATTATTTCTGATTTTTATATTAGTAAAATACAGAAAGAGCTCGGTTAGAAGTTTTACAAAAATAATAGTACATAAAAATAACAGAATAGTAAACATTCAGAAAAATAAAGTAGATAATTATAATACTAAACATTGTAATGAAGATAAAATCAAAAATATAGCGGTGAGTCGACACCACATCAAAATATGGAAAATGAGTGAAATACTGACAGTAATATTGACCGTGTATGGGCCACTTAAGAGAGTAGGTGTTATCAGTACCATAATTATCAGGGTTCAGGTTATAAACAATGGCGGATAACAGTCCCTGGAGACAGGGTAAATCACAAAAAAACCTGGGTAAGATGCTATTATTAACTATTTAATATGTAATCTTATACTTTACCACCAACGTTGGGAGGATATAAGCAAGGCGGTGATAAGAGACAGCTGGAGATAAGAAGTGTGTTGAGGAGGTCAACAAATGATTCTCCCGCCAAGCCGGTAGAATGACCCGGGCAGGGGTTGACGATGCTCCCTGCTGGTCCTGACACGACGAGGTTTTTAATGTACCCTGCCATCTGTCAAACAAACATCAAATGACTAACATTAATCCATTGTAGGACAACAAGACACATTTGTCCAACTTCAGAAGTAGTATTAAATAATTAACTTATCTACCTACTCCAGGCTGAGCGTGGTGTGTAGAGTTGCTATGCTATAAGTCTCGGGTTCAACCCTGTAACCTGTATTACTACAATCCGTGAAAGGACTCAGTACATGGTAGAGACTGTATTGTTTCTTGGACAACGGTTGTGCAGGGAGGTGATTTGTCCTAGATCACACTCAACCGCCTGATTTTTCCCCTTATTTTGGGTACCCACGTTTTAGAGGCTGGGCAAGCCCCAGGAGGGGCCCCCTAGATCACATGGATCCATCTCCGGCTGTTAACATATTAAATAAAAGTCTTCCCAGTTGTGGGATTTGAACCCAGAATCTACGGCTCCTCCTTCAGTTCAGCCACTCCGCCCCCTCTCGGTTTCAACCCGGGATAGATTAATTGTTTAATCTCTTTACAGTCAATTATGGACTCTGTGATATCTGCAGATCCTCCGGAGTCTCACCGAACCCCTATTCCTCCATAAAGTGAGTACCCTAAATTGAGAAAACCTGGCGGTTGAGCGTGTTCTTGGACAAATCATCTGCCATGGAACAGTCTGTACTGTTTCTAAGACCGTTAGACTTGCACAGCTTTTTTCCTCAGTTAAGGATACACGATAATCTGCAGATGCTATAGGGTCCATTCGTGTCTTTTTAACAGCTTATCTGTTACAGCCGGATTTTAACCCGAGACCTTCAGCACAGCAACTCGGCCATCTAAACAGTCCTAACAATGGCTAGAATCGAACACACAAAAAAGCGAAATTACAACATACTTGCTCTCCATTGTTGGGAGGTTCTTCACCGTATTCAAATTCAGTATCCGTCTTATCCGATGACACCGTACCAATGATGACGATGAAGACAATGATGGCGTTATGTGAAAGTTGTTTCATCTTTTCTTGAGGGATCTTAAGGATATGGCTCCGTCACTTTCCTATTTCGTAACTTAGTCGTTATGAATTGAATCTCGAATCAAGCATTTCTTCGCATGTAACATTTTATATACCCTAACCTCAAAGTCAAACATTTTCAAAATAAACATTTGTAAATTATCGATTTTGAAATGATACATATGTGTTTTGGTTTAGAAATAATTTAGAATGAATTATTGAAAGGTTATTATATATATCTAGGTACTCTATCTCAATGAAATCGGCGTACAAGTGGTCCAAAGAATTGGAGCAGGAGGGAAAAATGTTCAATATTGGTTTGGTTTCCTGGGAAGAAGAGAGTTGACAAAGCAAACACAGCTGATCGTCTATAATTCTATCTCACTCTTCGGAACTTTGACTTCAAAGCGCAGAAGTCAAATACAGGATACAGAAATACCTGCGAAATGTAAAAAAGGAAAACTCGGAGAGATAGGATACGCAACCATACGGGCTAATATCGGCTTTAAACCATCTAGATGAGCACAAACTAAAGTTGTTCGGACATCTTATGATGGGCCGAGAGAAAATCGCCAGGAAGGCTTAGGAGACCCGCAAGGAAGGAAAAAGCCCCAGAGGAAGGCCTCACATCTACTAGAAGGACAGCATAAAGTTGGGTTTCAGGGCGTGAGGAATAGACTGAAACAGAAAGAGGGAGTTGGCTGAGGAAAGATATACTTGGTCCAGGCTCTCAGGCAGGATCCTCACACCGCGCAGTGGCAGAAGAGGGAAGAATTATGATGATGATATTAAAATTTTATTTAAGAAAATAGTTTTTTTTTAATTAACATTTTAAAAAATAAATAAATTTAACGTTGATAAAAACGAAGTATTAACGGGGAGTTAAAAAACAACCTAACTGTTTCTGGTTATTATCATAGTTCCTCAAATTACCTTCAACACAGGTAATAAATAAGGTACAATAAAATGTACTTGTGTATTAACGCCGCTGCAGCAGAAGTTGCACTAATGCGCCAATAAGCAGCAATCTGGTTTTTCGCATGCGCACGCAGTTATCGTTTGGATTCCTTGTTGTTTGCTGATTTTTAGTGCTACGAAAATGCGTATTTGGGATTTGCCAAAAACAGAAGAAGATGCAATTTATTTATGTTTTCAGGGGCGAAATATTTTACAAAAAAAAAACGAAAATGTACCTATTCCCACGACATGAAACTTTATTTTGGCAAACGTAAGTTTTGTAAATGTAATTCAAGGCAGTGTGATCAGCAAGTGGGACTTAGAAAAGACAACTGATTTGAGGGAACCAGAATTCCATTTTGTTCAGCTTTGAGGTTCATATTCTGCTGGTGCGAGGAGTTGACGTCGAATAAATTTTGTGAAAAGCAACTTGATTTATCGAATAAAACTCTTTTAGATTGGAACAATTACATGCGTGAATTATGTGTCTTGGATATGGAGAATAAACCAAATAAGAAGGAAGCTGAACCAGATTGGATTGTGGAAATTGATGAAAGTTTGTTTACTAAACTTCAAAATAATTGTTGTCGAGGATTACTCGAACAGTGGGTGTTTGTTTGGTGATATATGTAGAGAAACAAAAGATTCGTTTGTTGTCACTGTTCCTAATAGAACTGGCTCTACCCTTCTTGATAAAATTATTGAAAATATTGTAGATAGTAGCACAATTTATTCTGACAGTTGGAAAGGTTAGCAAACAAACAGAATAGAAATAGAAGGATTCCTACATGCTAAAGTGAATCACAAATACAATTTTATTGATCCTGATACAGGAGTACATACACAAACAGTTGAGAGAATGTGGGGCAGTTCTAAAAAGAGGAAAAAGAGACACAGGGGGGGGGGCAGCGAGGCATCATTTGGAATCTTATTTATCTGAGTTGATATGGCGACAGCATCAGGTCAAAGAAAATAAAGACTGTTTTGGATCTACGATAAACTGTATATCGGCCCTTTTCCCACCGAAAACCGATTAAATACTTTGTTTTTAAATAAAGTGTTTTGGTTTTTAATTGTTGATGATTATTTAAAAAAAAATTAAATTCTAACCCCAATAAATATATTTCATTGATAACATTGTTAACAACAACATTAATAAAGTGTTTTGGTACTTGTGTGTTAAGGTCACCGCAGTTATTTTTCCCTATTTGTTCGCATGCGTGAGCGGTTACATTTTGTAACCGTTCTATTTCTAACACCTGATTTCTTATATGTTCGTTCTTGTTTGCCGAGTTTTGTTTGTTGCTGATTTGTTCTAGACTCATTGTTGTTATTATTTTATTTAATTATTATTACATTTGTTATTATTTCGCTAATTTTTGTGCTACGAAAATGAGTCTTTGGGATTTGACAAAAACAGAAGAAGAAGCTACTGTATTTTTCCAGGAGCGAAATATTTTACCAATTTTCCACCGAAATCCGATTAACAACTTTCTTTTTTAATAAATCATTTGGATTATTCATAATTTTCATATTTCATTATTTTGATTGTTCGTGATAATCCATTATTTATTTCTATATTATCCATTATTTTAATTGTTCATGATATATTCAATTTGTAAATAAATTATTTTGATTTGTAATTGTTGATGATTTTTAAAAAAATTAAAATTTGAACCCCAATAAATAGATTAAAAAGATGCAAGATAAATGTTTTAGAAATATAACGGTTACAAAATGTAACCGCTCGCGTATTTGAACAAGTAGGGAAAAATAACTGCGGTGGCGTTAACACACAAGTACCAGAGTTTTATTTCATGATTTGTCGCAAAAATTTTAGGTATAGAATGGCGGGACTTAAAAACCTTAAAATCTGTAGCTGTGGTGGCGTTAATACGCAAGTGCCCAAGTAAATTATGAACATTTTTACATATTATGACATCTGGATTAAGAAAACCGGGAGAATGGAGAAAATTGGTAGTGTGTCCCTTATTCAAAAGGGGAGGGCCCTTTGAATGTAGCAATTACAGAGGGATATCCCTTCTAACCACTGGTTATCAAAGTCCTATCAAACGTTCTCTACCAACGCTTACTTCCTTTCGCAGAAAGAGAAATAGGCCCCTACCAAAGCGGATTCAGGAGAGGCAAATCCACGACGGATCAGTTGTATAAATCTATGTTTAGTTTTAATAATGTCTCCCCTGTGTGGCTACACTGTCATTTTAATATATCGATTGTTGTATGTATCCAATATGGAGATTCATTGTTTTGTTTTGTTTACTGTGAAAATGCGTTCACGCCGTGATTTTGTGTGCTTCTTTAATTAGTTTAAGCCTCTTTAAAACATGATGACAGCGGTAAATTATTAGTTACGAGAGTGTGATAGTGACTTCGTCATAAATAGATTAGTTATTCCGTAATATGAATCAAGGAACTATGTTGGGTACTCCGGTCGGTAGCGTACCTCAAATAGAACAATTTAATTTTAATGAGCCGGGTAAATGGCCGAAATAAAAGCCCCGATTCAATCGGAATTTAACAACGCCAGGTAAAGGGAATAAAACGGACGAAGAAAAGGTAAATTCCTTAATATATTTAATGGGGGATGCTGCAGACGATATATTATTAACCCTCAATTTGTCTGCTGCTGATCAAAATAACTTTGATTTAATATTAGAAATATTTGATGGCCATTTCATCCCAAAGAAGAATACAGTTTATGAACGGACAAAATTTAATCAGTGCATCCAGAATCCTGGGGAAAACTTTGAAGATTTCTTAACAAATCTTTACACTCTAGTAGAGACGTGCGATTATGGCACTTTGAAGGAGGAAATGCTCAGAGCCCGCATTGTGTTCGGAGTTAGTGATGGTGGCCTAAGTGAAAAGTTACGATTGGCTGAAAGTCTTACGTTGGCAAAAGCTATTCAGATCTGTAAACAGTACGAAGATGTAAAAAAACATAAGAATATATTTTCAAGTATTTCAGTGGGGAAAGTTGTAACTTATTATACAAACTTTACTAGTCCCTTGATGTTGGATTCCAGAAACGCACCCGAGAGAGCGTTTTCCGGCCAGAAGTGTTACTTGTTACCTTTGTCGAGGCAGAGGCCATTATTCTAGAGCTTGTAAAAGCCGAGCTAGCGGCAAAGTTGGTGCTGTTGATAACAACGACGATGAAAGTAATGATTCTGGTTCGGACCATGGTTTTCTCGGAGCAGACGGCCAGTCCAAGGACTCGGATAACAGGTAACAGGTTAGTCTTGAACTGCACGGACAGTCCCGTCGACTTATGCCAAGAATAAAATACTAGAGCCGACTAACAAGAAGTTGTATGGACCTAACCATCAGAGATTAGATGTTTTATTGTAGAGCTTACAGTTGAATTAAAATATCAAGGTAGACCACTCGGTTGAAGATATTTATTATGCTAAAGATTTAGTGCTAAATGATTAAACTGATGTTGAATATACAAAATACAAATATGAAAGAAGACCTAATTAAAGAGTATCCTAGCCTTTTATATGTATACTATTCAGTGTTTAATTTTCACAATGGTTTTTTTTTTATTAGTCTGATATTAGATTTAATTATTTTTAATACCTTTTTTTTGTATTAGTACTGTGAATTTAAATAGGGGGAGGTTGTATAAATCTATGTTTAGTTTTAATAATTTCTCCCCTGTGTGGCTACACTGTCATTTTAATGTATCGATTGTTGTATGTATCCAATATGGAGATTCATTGTTTTGTTTTGTTTACTGTGAAAATATAGTTGCGTTCACACCTTGATTTTTTGTGCTTATTTAATTATTTTAAGACTCTTTAAAACTCTTTAAGGACCTAACGAGAACAGTCTGCCTAAGGACTATATTGGAAAGGGGAAACGAATTTCGAATCACTACTCATCAACTATTCCTTGACTTAAATGCGGCCTATAATGGCGTTGATAGGGACAGTCTTTAGAGAGCGTTGAGAGAATTCAACATCCCAACCAGCCTCATAACTCTAATTAAAATGACTATGACCGACCTTGAATGTGTTATTCAGGTTCAAAACTATCGAAGCGATGGTTTCCCATCTAGAAGAGGAGTACGTCAGGGTGATGCACTTTCATGTCTATTATTTAACCTTGCTCTCGAGAAGGCCATCAGAGACTCCGGGGTGCAGACAATGGGAATCATAAAAAACAGATCGGTGCAGCTCCTTGCCTATGCAGATGATATTGATATTATAGGAAGATCAAAGCATGCCGTTGACTCATGAAAAACCGTTTCTTTCCCTAGCAGAAGCAGCGAGAAAACTTGATCTAGTAGTTAATCAAGATAAGACCAACTACATGGTAGCTGAACAACACCCAAGACATCCTGGAGATAAGGTGGGATTTGGAACATAACTATTTGATTGGGTCTCAGAATTTACCTATATTGGATCTCAAATCGCGTGCACCAACTCCATCGGGGTAGAAACCAGGAAACGAATATTGTCAGTCAACCGCTGCTATTTTGGTCTGAGGCAACATCTAGCAAGTAGGTCGATTATAAAAAAATAAAATCATCCTATATAAGACCCTGATTCGCCCAGTGCTTACATACGGAGCGGAAACATGGGCAATGACGAAGGAAGCAAACCGAAATCTTCTAGTATTCGAACGCAGGATCCTCCGAAAAATATATGGGTCGGTCTCTATCGATGGAAGAAAAGCCGAAGAAATATATTATCTCTTTGGTGAGCCTAATGTGGCTGCACCCCCCAACTAATCGCATCCTTCATTAGATCTTCCAGTCACCTAGTTTCCTCTCTAATATAGATAATATACGTTTGTTGATATGTTCCTTTCTAGGTGAAATGAGTACCGAAATATACACATTTCCCATAAATACATACCTTTTTCCATAATAAATTATTTATATTTTTATAAAAGTGAATCGAATGAAAAGTTAAAACTTGTGACTCAACTCGATGCGATAACCTGCAGAATAATTACCTTTTTTATTTTTAGGAATATAAAACAGGAATACAGCAATTTGATTGCAAATGAAATATAATCTATTTAAAATATTTATTTATTACAAATCCAACCCAGGTTCCAATCATTGTGCTATCTCAACATGCATGAGTTCGTGTAATAAATAAACACCACCTTGTGTTTCTTCCATCAAGTGACATGCTCTTTTACTGTTCCTTCTGCGTGGTCTCTTTAGGCGAAAGTGCGGTAACGCAAGGTGGCTTGTAGCTGCTGAGCCATTGCATCTTGATCATATCGCTCGCCTTCTCACCGATCATGATGACCGTGGCCAGGGGCGGGCCGGTGACCGTCATGGGCAAGATGCTGGCGTCCGCCACCCTCAGGCCTTTGATGCCGTACACCCTCAGCTGAGGATCCACCACCGCCTCCCAATCCGTCTCGGGACCCATCTTGCACGTCCCGATCGGGTCATACCCGGTCCCCGCAAGATGGCTCATGGCGCATGCCCAGTAGTGTTCTGTACCCCGTGGGAGGCCGCAGCATCCTTCGAATTCCAGGTAATGTATCGTCGCGTTGTACTTCTTCATTATTTCATTAGACACTAACTTGTCGATGTACCTTATGCCCCATATTATCGCCTGGAAATCTGCCGGATCCTCGAGATACCTCGCCTCTATCAACGGCATATCGTCCGCATTACTCGACTTCAACCTTATCTTTCCTCTGCTTTTAGGATGCAACAATTTTATTAGAGGTATCAGAATACTGTTCTTGTATGTCAGGCCCAGATACTGAAGTGCAATATCTTCAGTCACCCCGAGGTTCTTCAAAAAATCTTGGAGTACCATAGTATCGTTTACTATGACGTGTAGAAATTGCATTAAGATATCTGGTGATTCGTCATTGTCCAAGTTTATCATTCCTACCAATTCCGTGACTCCTATGGAAGCTAGCAACCCCGTCCTTCTCGTTAGGTACTCGTAGGCTGTGTCCAAATAGCCCAGAGCACTTTGGGGACAGTCGCGGAAGTTGAGAATGATCGGTGCTCCTGGAAATAGGACGGAATCTATCAAATTGTGACCCACTCTCAAGTTTTTTATAGAATATATTCCTAATCGTTCGACATCGTTTCTTGGACCGACTCCCGATAGTATCATCAACTTGGGCGAGCCAACTGTTCCCGCGCAGAGAATGACTTCTCTGGAAGCACGTAGAGTTCTTACCATTTCTTCATTCCTGTAATAGTACTCGATCCCGTACGCTCTTGACGTTTTAGGGCAGATGAGTATTTTGGAAACGAAGGCGTGCTTGATGACGAAGAGGTTTTTCCTGTATTTAACCGGATTTAGGAAGGCTCTGGCGGTGTTCAGCCTCTCGCCGATGAGGAGAGTGCCTGTGTTGGGCGCGGTGAAGCCCGCCTGCGGGATGCCGTTGATGTCGAAGTTCCTCGGGTAACCGATGTCCGTGCTCACGTTCTGGATCAGGACGGATACCTGAGCGAGGTAGGAGAATCTCCCCACCTTGAGCGGTCCTCCCCGGGAGTGATAAACCCTGTTAGCGTCGCTCTGGAGGATTGCTTGGTCCGTCATGTCCTCCGACTTGAGGTAGTACGGCATGATGTCCTCGAACGCCCAGCCGCGGTTGCCCGCGCCGGCGATGTTGTCGAAGTCCCTCGCACAGCCGCGGATGTAGAGCATCATCCCGATGGAACTGGTCCCTCCCATCGCCTTCCCCGACGGCCACCTGTTCACTCTCCCCATCATCCCGTTGTAGAGTCCCTTTTCCCGGATGGTTTTGAAATTCCAATCCATCTTAGTCTTGAGGAGGCTTTGGAAGAAGTAGGGAACGGCCGAAGTCATGTCCGGGTCGTCCCCAGCCTCGACAACGAGGATGTTCCAATTTTCTATTTCGGAAAGGCGAGCAGCGACAACAGCGCCAGCACTTCCGGCTCCGATCACAATGAAATCGAATACCGTCATTCTACAGCATTCACCTGAAATCACCAACCAATAGTCTTGAATGAAATATAATTATTATATATGATTATAAATTAATTACTCGGCTAATGTAAAGTTTTTCAAAATACGCATAAAGACAGCATAATACATCAACTATGTACTCAGCGAATTGCGCTGAGTATGGTTTTTTGAAACAGGGGTGTAACAGCCAACGCGGTTCCGACTCCATCAGAACTTAGTGGACCTCTTAATATGGAAACCTCAGATAGATTGTAAACCATGTAGGAAGAAGGCTATCATAGAAAATCTACATCCTACCGCAGCTGACGTACAGATGAGGTTGTGTCTGGCCCGCCTGAGAATAGGACACTCGGCGCACTCATTCATATATTATTAAAATACTGGCCCCTCCTTCTTGGCAATATTGTAGCCCCACACTAAATGTAAAGCATGACACCCCTATTTTCTTAGGCTAAGCTTTCTATCCCAAATTAAAAAAAAAAAAATGGCTTCAGTATCTCACACTTGAATGCATATCATACTCTTTAGCAATTACCAGTTACCTCCTACGTCATGAGGGTAGCTACAGGGGGCGTCGAGTATGCACTCTGAGACAATGAGACTGTTGATGAGATCCGTAAAAGCCTCCCCAGCCAGACCGGAAGAGTGTCCAGGACAGGGGTTGAAGAAGTCTCCTCCGTTGGGGGTGATGAGTTCCGGTAGGTAGGCCGCTTCCTGTAAAGAAAAGGAATCATAAGTAGTAATCATAAGTATATACATAATCATACAGATCATACTTCATTTACGACATAACTCATCTATAAAACTATTTGAGTAGACTGTTTACAAATAGCACCAAAAAGTGATGGGTTAGTTGAAATTCAACAGTGTTTAGACCCCCGGTACCCTTGAAGATCGCCTGCATCTTAGTACTAAACGTTGGCACAATAAAATTTTGTGTAAACTTTGACGGCAATCCCGGACCATTCCAATCCACTATAAAACTATTTGGTGGTGCCAAGGCAGCAGGAGTGTATAGCTGAATAACAACGGCCAGCACCAGAAGATCATGGCGATTTGTTTTGCAGGCCAAGACTCGCTTGCGGGTTGTAGCGCCAACATACTAATAATAATTAAACCATATAATTTAACATAAGTTAATTAAAGGGAAAATATGAACCACCACCACCCACGAAGGGTCTTGGGTTCAATACATGCTGGAGACTGTACTGTTTTAAAGCAAAGGTTGTGCTCACGCCAGGTTTTAAGGATACCCACTTTAAAGTATATGAGTGTGCTTTAAAGAACATCCCACAGGGTCCATCTAAAGCGGGATACGAACCCGAGATCTTCAACAAGACAGCGAACATAAAAGTAAGAAGATAATGTATCCAGCGTGTTTATTCAATCAATATTCCAATGAAGAAGTTACAATCCACCTTATGTGGGTAGGATACAAAAATGAATTTCAGTTTGATGAGTCAAACCTCCCAATTAATTACAAAAGACTCATATACCTGACAATCATTAGGCCCATCAGGACTTACGGAATAGAGCTTTGAGGCTCCACTAAGCCATCCAATTCCTCTCGTATTCAATCCTTACAACCCAAAATCCTCAATGCTCCTTACTTTATTATGACCTTAATGTCCCATTTGTTGCTGATTTGGTCCGAATCCGATATCAATCTTATCATGACAAACTTCATTTCCACTCAAAACTACTAGTTTCAAACCTCGCAACCTCTTCAATCCCTGATAATCCTCCGAGGCGTCTAAAGGAAGATGCTCGTGACCTTCTAAGCTGAACTTTTTATTTGAGTACTACCACTGGGTAGTTTCTCTGCTTGTCTTTTCGTGTCAATGTATTCACTCATTATATTTACTTTATGTGTTGTAAATTTCATTAAATAAGCGCGTTTTCACTGATGAGCATGATTCCAAATTGTCTATGGATTCATTACTTAGGACTCTATTACTGACGAGATGAACTGTGCCGTCTAATAATATATAAATACTAGATTTTTAGGTTTTGGACAATTGTTTACAATATTTCAATAAAAAATTTTAGAATTTTAAACATGAATTTTGTGCAGCTAGCTCCTACTAATCGGAACACTGTGCGTTCCAGACGGTCGGGGCCGACCACGGACGCAGCCTGTTGGGAGGGATGGGCTCGCGGACGGTTGACATCAACCAAATATCGGTCGGTCAACCGATTTCCACACTGTCTATTTTTACATCAACGACCAGTGTCACGATGGTCGGCGGTTGGTCCCGACCGTGCAGAAGGGGTTTTAATGTGTTACTATAGTAATTCTACATTGACGTGTTTGTCAGTTGTTATTAAAAACATATGATATTGTATATTTGTCAATATTAAATCAGTCTTTAATAAACATTAAAGTATCTATTAAGTATACAATATTGTCGACGAGGATGAAAATTAAAGTATGGAAGCAGAAAACGTAGAACAGTCAAGACAAATGAAGGTAACAAGAGGAACAGTAAAAGATACATTAACTCATATGAAAAAATGTTTAGCGATCATTTGTTCAGACCGTGAAAAATTCTCTGAAAGCAATGAAAGATGAAGACATAAAAATGAAAATATTTCGCCTTCTTACCCAACTGAGAGCAGCACCTAATTCCACAGGAAGTACAGCATTTAAATGAATGTTTGAAAGGAACATAAGAACAAATCTCGATGTTTTATTCAAAAACCATTCCTTACAAGTTAGTCAAACGCCACCGGAGTTAAAAGATTATAAAAAAATAAAAAAGATTAAAAACGCTTAAACCCGAGGATCGTGTTAAAGTGAGAAATCACAAAGATCGTGGAGAGAAGTGAAGTTTCGGAACAGTAACAGAAAGAAAAGGCAAACTGCATTACTGACCATATGCTAATCACAAAAACAAGGGCGGGAGGTGTGACGTGTTTGTCAGTTGTTATTAAAAACAAATGATTTTGTATATATATATATATATATATATATATATATGATTCAGTCTTTAATAAACATTAAAAGTATTAACATGTTTATTTATTAAGTATACAATATACACTCAACATAACATATTTCAATGAATTGTCGCCAGATTATTTGAAAATATTGAGTGTATATATATATATATATATATATATATATATATATATATATATATATACATTTTTTTTTTTTAGTTTATTAATGGGCTCAACAGTCCTTGAAGAACCTTGACCTTTGCTAAGTTCTTCCGCCAATCGCCTCTGTCCGACGCAAGGCGTCTCCAGCGGTTAACAGATCTCCTTCAGTCCACCCTCCACATCATCGAGTCACCTGAGACGGTGACCTTCTTAATCTTGAACCCTCATTCGGTATCTCATACATCATACTTCTTGGAGTTCTCGTTGGGTCCATCCTCTCCACATGCCCCAACCATCGTAGTATTTGGAGCTAGATGACTTTTCTTATATCAGGCTCTTCGTGTATATCAAGCCTCTTAGCCCTTTATTGGACCTGATTCTCCATTGGTCCTCCACTCTGATAGGTCCAACAATTTTACGCAGGACTTTTCTTTCCCATACTTCAAGGACCCTTTTGCAATTTTTTTGTCAGTGAATATAGCAATTAGAATGGCATTATAGGTTTGATATGTGTACATTTTTTACACAAATGTCACTTTTTACCTACCTATATATATTAACTTAGTCATACCTGATCGCTTATATGTTCACTTTTCTCCTCTTCGAAGAATGCGCCTTCCCTATCTTCATTGCTGATCGCATAGCTGTGTGCCCAGCTGAAGAAATATACAATGTTTATTACAGTTAACAAATTCATCCACTTGTCCCAGCTTCTGAATCTAGAGGTGTTCGCAAGTCGGTTGTTCATGCAGCGATTTTACTCAAAACCTCATCAATCGCTTCAACCTTAAGTAACATATCATTATTAATATATATTTGTTTTGAAGAGAAATATATATAAATAATAACAATTAATAAAAAATAAACATTATTAATATATATTAGACTTACCGTTTGTAAAGATACTTAGCTATTGAACTGAACAAAATTTATTGTGTTTAATTTTCTTGTATACCACAACTAGTTTGTACGTAAAAATTTAATCGCAATGAAATAATAATAAAACCTGCAGACCAACCCTTTTTGGCCATTATAATACTCAGATTGGCCTTTCACCAACTTACAACTTATAGGCAAAATTTAGAGCTCCCACTGTAGCATCGTCCAATTAGCCATAGCAGCATAAAGTGACGTTAAATGAACAAACAAACAATCATTTTGTTTTTATCTTATGATGCTGTCTAATATCTCGATGGACTCTGTATTATTTGTAGTATGTTTTCATTGCACCCATAAAATTCTCAGTAACAACACTCGAATGCTTGTAGGGTTTCACACGAAACATATGTAAGTATCCATGTCTCTGGTAGTATTATAACACTGAGAATACGTAACGTTTGACTATTCTGATTTGAGTCTGCAAGTTCAAATAAGATACAACTTTATATCTATGGCTATTAACAGATTAAACGGTTCAACTGCCACGATCCCAAACCGAAACATGCCAAGCAAAACTTCAACCTTTCCTAATCGCATCTGTCAAAGCTTGGCAAACGTATAGACGGAATTTAACAGCTATAGTTACCTAGGCAATACATAAGTTGTCATGCACTATCTTACCTACGTGCCTTTTCGGAACAAAAAGAGTATTTTCTCAACAGATGATATAAAAACATTTGTAAAATATAGAGAATTAATCAATAACCAAAACGGAGTAAAATTTATTTTTGTAATAATTGTTTTTTTTGTTATAACTTCATATTATACATTGGACCGATATTAAAGCCAAGCAGGGAGCTGAGTCAGCCCAACCCGACATTCCGCTCACTCTTAACAGAGCAAGGAGCTTGATAGATATCTCCGTCACCAGCGCTACAAACACAACTCTTAAGACCCTTAGGACTTGCAAAAGGTGGGAGAGTCTATCCACCGATGGACCAATCGCAAGGGAGCTAGAAAGAAGAGAATATGTGGCAAGGTTCCACCGCATTCGAATCCGATGAAACCCGCCCATTGTGCAACTTTGCAAGAATGGATAGCGAACACCTACCGAACTGCCCGGCTGATGATATCATAAATCGCTACTGGGAGGGTCGACGTCGAATGGTTGAGGAACTATATAAGGGCGTTGGATAAAGAAACAAGTAGACATTGCACCGATGATAGTCCACGGTCACCTGTGGTCTAGTAGTTAGCGTAACAAACTACTAAGACCTTAGGTTTTTTTAAGGGAGTAAAAAATCCTTAGTTACGCCGTCCTTCGGAAGGGACATTCACCGATGTCCCGAGCCTATACGATTACAGGTACTCGTTAAAAATCTCTATCCTAATTAAATCTGGATAGGAAAAATTTAGACCTCCTACTGTAGCAGCGTCCGATTAGCTATAGCAGCATAAAGTGACGTGAAATGAACAAACAAAGAAACAACCGATGATAGTCCAACGTGACGTGAAATTTAAATGTATACCAAAGATTCTACCTAGTTTTAAATTCTTATTTGCTTAGCAATCAATGTTTATATTTATTTATAGAAATAAATCTTATATGAATTTCACCAAAATCCACACTTCATGGGTGGTAACGTTTGTTTCCATTTGATTCAAATTGAAAGTTTTGATCAAATTTGTATTCACTGTTAATATTCAACCCTTGCGGTTTACACTTGGCCCAATGAATGAGATATCTATATTAGTTTAACCTGAGTCGAGCCTCCGAGAAACCTTCAAATATTAGTCCAGAATAATTAAGACATCAGGTGGTTTAGTTATAACCTAAAGAACCTACAACCTAACTTTAGTGTATATCCATTATTGATTCTAACTAAAACAGTTTTTATCTTTGTTTGTGAATCTTTCTTTTATTTTATATTTAAAATTTTATTAACAAAATTTTTAAACTTTTATAACTATCAATTTCGATCTGTATATTTATAATAAATTTAATCAGCTAAACACATACCTATTGATGAGTTTGTTACTGAGCCTCGCACAAATATTGTTTGTGGTGCATATTCTTTTTATATTATACAAATGAAAGGCTAAATATGTTTTATATTTGTTTATTCAAATGATATAGGTGGCTATGAAATAATATAACCTATTTTTTTGCTAACTGTAAAAATTTAATTAAAATATTTAAAAATGTTGAATATATATTGAATAAAGAATTCAAACGATTTTTAATTTAAAACTTTTTTAATATGAATATTATCTCTTTCGTGTGGTAAAAACGACCTACTCATGCTTTTGGCTTTACTATTTATTTTTGTTAGTGTTTCATCAGATTTATTTATTCGTTTAACGAAACTTTGTGCTGCTATGTCTAATGCTATGTCTAAAGTCACAAATTTCACCTGAAAATTTCTTATTTGATTCATCAAAAAGGAGTTTAAAAGCTGTGCTTCTTCACAATGCTAACCGATATGCTTCTGTGCCTGGTGGACACTCAGTCCATTTGAAAGAATGCTATGAAAATCTCGAGTTTGTTCTTAATAAGCTCGGCTACTATGACCATAAATGGACCATTTGTAGGGATTTGAATGTTGTTTCCTTGTTACTAGGTCAACAAAGTGGTTACACAAAGTTTCCATGTTTCCTCTGTGAAAGGGATAGGTGTGACAGGAAACAACACTATGTCAAGCAGACGTGGCCAATCAGAAAGGCTCTTATTCCTGGAGTTAAAAATGTTGAAAGACAAAGTTTAGTGGATCCTAAAAAGATCTTACTTCCACCACTTCATATCGAATTGGGGCTAATGAAACAGTTTGTGAAAGCATTACCCAAAGCAGATGAGTGTTTCAAGTATCTTTTTGAACAGTTTCCTGGTATATCCGATGCTAAGCAGAGGGAGTTTTTGTTGGGCCTGACATCAGAAAACTTTTAAAATATGAAAGCTCCTCAAATGGAAATGGATTAAAAAAAATTTAAACTTGTGTTTCTATTGGCTAGTGTATTATGTAGTCTGGCTTTCTTGGAAACAAAAAAGACTCAAACTACAAAACTTTGGTTGCTGAATTGTTACAAAACTGCAAAATGTTGGGCTGCAACATGAGTGTCAAAGTTCATTTCCTTCACTCACATCTTGGCTACTTTCCAAAAAATCTTGGGGCTGTAAGTGAGGAACAAGGAGAACGTCTCCATCTAGATATAAAAGAAATGGGGCAGTGATACCAAGGTCGATGGAATGTCAACATGATGGCAGACTACTGTTGGATGTTAAAAAAGGAAAATTCACAAGAACACATCCAAAAAAGTACCAAAAGAAGCTTTGATGGAAAAAGAAAACGTTTTTACAAACACTTGTAATAACTTGAATACACACGTGCATTAATTTTATGCTCATTTAGCTAGGTGTCGTCGTTTTTTTGTTATTTTTTTTGCTTTTACATCATGTTACAATAATAAAAACAAATCCAAAATTTTCCGGTTTTTTTACTTTTTTCCAAAAACTTCAACTTTTTTTTGTAGGCTTTTTTTTACGTAATAAGAAAACACCAATGGAATTTTTTAAATCAGCGCAAAAAACTACATAAAGATCAGTTAACTAAATCAAAACCATTTTTTATGCATACTTGTGTAATTAGGAGGGAGCGGAGTGGTTGAGCACTGAGTTGCCATGCCGGAAATCCTTGTTCAAATCCCGCTGCGGGCAGTTACTTTTATTTAGTCTGTTTGCAGCCGGAGATGGATCATATAGGATCTAGGACCCTCCTGGGGCTCACCAAGCCTCTATAAAATATTATAAAAATAGGGTACCCATAATAAGGGGGGAAAACCTGGCGGTTGAGCGTGACCTAGGACAAGTCACCTTCTTGTAGAACCGTTTTCCATGAAACAGTACAGTCTCAACCATATACTGAACTCCCAGACTCGTTCACGGGTCGTAGTGGTACAGGTTTTAGGTGTAATTAGGATAGGAACCTTTAACGTCGTAGTGCCTGACATCGTACAGACTCAGGAGGCCCATTTTACGTTTCTTCCGAAGGACGGCATAACTAAGGATTTTTTACTCCCTTTAAGAAATCCTCTGGGACTTTTGGGACAGACTGGGAAGCATCTGAGGGTTAGACCGAGGTGAAGATGGGAGGATTGCGTTATGAATGATCTGGCGGTTTTGGATTTGGGTATTGGTCCCTGGACGGAAGTTCGTTAGCAAAGATTCATCGTATCGGCATCGTGCCTTCGGGTTCGCCAACCCTTGTTATTATTTTATTCCAAAGGCCACCTGCCCGGGCTGCGACCAGGGCCGACTTTACCTTATGTGCAGGGTAGGTAGGTAGGTAGAATTGCTTATGGACACTCAACATCAAGGGTCTTCAGTGTCCGTCGTTCAATCTATATTATTTCTTTATTTTTTTGTCCTTTGTCCTTTGTCATTTTTTAAATTTTGTCAAAAAGGTTATATTTTTTTAGAAACTTTATGGCTGTGTCTATATTTTTATTATTATCTCCTAGTATAGTTGGGAGGAATCTTTGTAATTGAGCTTCCTGAAAATAACTATCCCAGAGGGGGCAGTCCTCCAGTATGTGTCTAATTGTTAGTTGTGCGTTATTACATGTTGTGCACTTCGGTGGACTGTCCTTTGTTATAAGGTAACCATGGGTAAGTCGGGTGTGGCCTATTCTAAGTCTTGTTACAACTACCTCTTCCCTTCTGTTACTGCGGTTGGAACTTTTCCATATTTTTAATTCCTTTTTTACAGCTTTAAGCTTATTTCGTTCCTCGGTGTTTTCCCAAAGCTGGATCCAATCTTGTGTTACTCCATATTTTAAAAAGTGGCATATATCTGATGAGGTGTAGATACTTGTAATATCAATCGATGACAATGCTGCTTCCTTGGCAGCCCGGTCTGCTGCTTCGTTACCATCAATCCCCACGTGTGATGGAATCCAAACCAAAGATATGTTCTTATTCATATCTTTTAACATTGATGCATAAACTTGTGCCTTCCTTATAAGTTGGTCTTTACTATAAATGTTTTTAAGTGCCATAAGAGCAGATAGGGAGTCCGTGTATATTACGAAGTTTTCTTCTTCGCATTGCATAATATAATAGAGTGCCGCGCAAATCGCATAACTTTCGGCAGTGAAGTTGCTGGCCAGGGAAGGAAGTTTATACTTGCCAATCCTGGAGTCAGATACAAATGAACAACCAACATTATTATTTAATTTAGAACCATCTGTATAAAATTGTTTTCTATTACTATATTTTCCCATAATTTTTTTATATTCTGCTAAGTACATGGGTCCTGCAGTGGTATTTTTAGGGAATTTTTTAAGCGTTAAATCTATTGCAGGTAGTTTTGTAGTCCAAGGTGGGTAATTAAGTTCATTAGTTGTTGGTTCCAAGCAGCTGATTTTTTCTATATATTTACCAGCCCTAATACCTAATGGAGCAGGTAGTCTACGGTTTTCTTGAAATCGTCTATTCTTCGGTTTGAAAATGGGTTTCCATGCTGGGTTGTTATTACTATTTTTTAGCCTTCCAATGTATCCACAGGCGAGTTGGTGTCTTCTCAAAGCGAGAGGAGCAATACCAGATTCAACACATAAACTAATCACTGGACTGGTTCTGAAGGCTCCAGTAGCAAGACGGATGCCTGCATGGTGGACTGAATCAAGAGCTGAAAGCAGATTTTGATTCGACGATGAGTAAACAAAGCTACCATAGTCTAGCTTTGATCTTATCAGACTGGTATATACCTTAAGCATGCCTGATCTATCCGCTCCCCATGAACGTCCAGCCAGAACTTTTAAAATATTCAGTCTCTTAAGTGTTTCTTCTTTTAGACATCTAATATGCTCTTTCCAGTTAAGTTTACAATCAAGAGTTAGCCCTAGAAATTTAACTTTTGTTTCGAAACGTAAGTTCATGCCCCTGTAGGTTAGCGTTGGAAAAGGAGTAGGCGTCCTGCGTTTAGAAAAAAGTAGACATTTAGTTTTTTCGGTGGAGAAATTTAGACCAGATTTCATAGACCATGCTTCTAAATTCGCTAAACAATTTTGTAGTAATATTTGCATTCTATTTACATTTTTAAATGACAGTAACAGAGCAAGATCGTCTACAAATAAAAATGTTTTGATTTGTTTAGGAATAATCTCTGTAACTTTGTTTATAGCTATTGCAAAAAGAGCACAGCTTAAGACACTTCCTTGTGGGATTCCGTTGGTCATTTCTTTTACCGAAGACAGGTGATTACCTATTCTAACTTGGAAGGTCCGATTTCGTAGAAAGTTACAGATCAGCATGAGTAGCCGACCTCCAATTCCCCATTCACGTAGCTGTTGCAGGACGAGAGATCTTTTCAAATTATCAAAGGCTTTTTCGATGTCGAAATATATACCTATACATTCTTTTTTCTCAGCAAAGCTGTTGAGAATTTCATATTCCATTGTTACCAGATGATCTATTGTAGAGCGTCCTATTCTGAAGCCACTTTGTACGTTCGATAGTAAATTATTTTTTTCTAGTACCCAACTTAGCCTTTTTAAAACCATATTTTCTAGCAACTTGCATATGCAGCTTGTGAGTGAGATGGGCCGGTAACTTGAAGGAAACAACCTATTTTTTCCAGTTTTTAAGACTGGTATAATAATTGATCTCCTCCATATCTCAGGAAAGTTCCCTGTGCTCCAAATCTGGTTATATAATGCAAGAAGCGCGTCTATTGCCGGTATTGGTAGATTTTTCAACATATCATTATGTATTTCATCCACCCCTGGTGAGGATGGTTTCAGCTCTTTTAAACAGGAAAGTAATTTTGCTTTGGTAAATGGTAAGTTAAAAGAGTTTTCTTTCTGATCGTCAATACTATCTGTCTCGGTTTCTATTGTCGGTTGTGGTTGGGTGGAGTAAATATTTGAGTAATATTCAACAAAATGCTCGACCAATAAATCGGGATTTTGCTCTATTTTGTCATTGATTAGAAGGGTCGGTTGATAGTCAACAAATCTTCCCATAATATTATTTATCTTTTTCCAAAATATTCTGGGTGGGGTATTTGATGTAATGGTGTTCAAAAATTGTTCCCATGATTCTTTCTTCTTTTCCTTGATTATTCTGCGAGATAGCGAGCGGTTCATTTTATAGTTTATTAGATTCTGAAGAGTTGGTTCCCTTTGGAAGACTTTAAGAGCCTTTCTTCTCTTCTTAATCGCTAGTTTGCATTCATTGTCATACCAAGGGACTCTTTTCGATTTAACAATAGTGGAGCTTTTTGGGATTGAAAGTTCCGCAGCTGCTAAAATAGATTTTGTAATTTGATGATTGCTTTCATCACTATTGTTTGTGGTTGATATATCAGAGGTAGATATCAGTATATTGTTTTGAAATGTTGTCCAGTCGGATTTTTCTGTTATCCATCTAGCATGTTTTGTTACCCGGGTATTAATGTATGGGAAAGTGATTATTATGGGGAAATGATCGCTAGAATATTGGTCTTGAGAAACTTGCCAATCCAAATGAGTATATAAACTAGGTGAACACCATGTCAGGTCGATGCACGAGAATGAATGGTATGCTGGACTTAAATATGTTGGTTGTCCTGAGTTTAAAACTATCGAGTCGGTACCATCTATAATTCGCCTAATAGTATTTCCTCGTGTTGTGCAGTACGAAGAACCCCACGAGGTATGATGGCCGTTTACGTCGCTCATAACTATAAAAGGAGAACGGGTATTATTCAGAAGATTAACTAATTCTACCTCATCAAAATTATCAGGGGGAAGATAAACATTATAAACAAAAATGGGAATGTGAAGAATGACCTTGACTACCACTGCTTGGAGGGAGGTATTAATCTGAATTAACTCAGATACAACCCTTTTATTTACGGCAATCAAAACCCCACCACATGCTCTACTTCTATAATCAAAATCTTTTCTATAAATATTATAATCCTTCAGGGTAAAAGTTTTATTAAGGGGTAATTTACTCTCTTGTATACATAGAACTACCGGTTGGTATTTATTAATTATAAGTTTTAGTTCCTCATATTTTCCCGTTATACCATTACAGTTCCATTGTATTATGTTGGTTGGAGTTGTCATAGTAAAAAAGAAAATGTAAATAGGTTAGAATATCGTTGATTAGAGTAAATTTATTAAGTATAAATAAAATGGAAAATCTATAATAAAATCAAAAACTACCTACTAATTGCTTTCCATTTTTTCTACACTTTGTTCACTATTTGGTGATTTTTTCCTGGTCGTACTTCTAGTTCTTCTTCCCTTTACTTTTGTCCATTCGGTCTGTTGACCTTCAGGACACTTGTGAGGGTTGGAAGATTCTTCAGACGACTTCTGTACCGAGGGTAAAATCCTCGGTTCAGAGGCGACTTCGAAATTGGAGGAATGGGCTTCCGAATTTTTTTCGGATATCCCACCAGAGGATCGGGAGTTTTGGGAAGTTGGGATTTTTGAAACGGATGGTAAGGAAATTAAGGAGGAAGTTGGTTGAGGAGGAGAAGGAGGTGTGGTGGGAGTTGGGACAAGGGTGGGGGGAACAGAGATATCAGTAATGCTGGTGCTGCCAATAGGCGTAGTTGTCTTACTAGACGTAGCTGTTGCTACAAATTTTCTAAATACTAATTGATTTTCGATAATTGGTTCAGTTTGTACACTAACAGATTTTTTATTTTTAGCAATATTAGCGAAAGATATTTGAGTTGTTATTGGGTGCAAAAGATCGTATTTTTTCTTTGCATCGAAGTATGTTACTTTTTCTGCCTCTTGAATTCTTTTTATTTCCTTCTCTTTAATAAAAACGGGGCAATTTTTTGAAAAAGCCTCGTGATTACTAGAACAATTAACACAAGTTACCGGATTGTTGCACTCTGACCCCTCATGTTTTGTTTTTCCACAAAATTTGCACAATGCTTCTTTATTGCAGTTTCTTTTTGTATGGCCAAATTTTAGACAGACGTAACACCGTATTGGATTGGAAATGAATTGTCTTACTACAACATTATGGAAACCAAGTTTAATTTCAGAGGGTAAAGAGGGATTATCGAAAGTTAATAGATAGTTGTGACTGTTTAGTTTTTCATTATTTCTAAAAAAAGTTAATCTTTTGACGTCAATAACATTTTGGGGCTTCAGCTCATCTTTTATTTCATCTATGTCAACATAATTCAAATCCGGGCACCACACAATCCCTTTACTTAAATTTAATCTTGCATGTGGCTCTACTTTTATAGGAAAATTATAACATAAGTTGTTACATTTTAAAAGTTTTTCCGATTGAGTGTCAGAAAATACTTCCACTAAAAGTGTTCCGTCTTTCAATTTTTTTATTAACTTAGCCTCACCTATTATAGCTTTTAAACTTTTCTGTATTAAAAAAGGTAAAACCTTTTTAAAATCTGAGCCATTACTATCATTTTCTGTTTCAAGCCTTTTTATAATTAAAAACTTGACACAGTTCTTTCTTTGTTCATTATTCCCTATAGTTGCAAACTTAAATCTACCTTTCTTTCTTTTCAAAGGTGGGGATTCAGCCATTTTTTAGGCTTAATCATGCAATTATATGAAAAAGAGAAAAGAAAAACAAAAAGAAAAACCTTTTAAATAAAGTTTAAAACTATAAAATAATAGAGAATTTACAATAGAAATATATATAAAAGAAAACTTATCAGTTAGTTTGTTGTATTCAGCTAATCCGCAGGAGCTCTAAAACCATACGTCTTCACTCGACCGATTCTAAACACAAACTCTTATGTGCAGGGTGTGCGGGGCACACGGCTCCAGGTCTCAAGCGGCGCCGCGAGACGTCTCAGGGTCTCGACAAATTTCATTTTATGTTGATCCCATAGCACAATTTGTTTCGTTTCATGGGCACATTCACCTCCTTAGGAGATTTTCCGTTTTTTGCAACACCTTGTATAACTTTAAGTGTTCAATTTTAATCGCGTGCCTACTAGAGGGCGCCTAGGTCACGATTGCACACGGCGCGGCATGGGCTAGAGCCGACGCTGGCTGCGATATTGTGATTAGTAAATGCTAATACTAACCATTAGACCACAGGTGATCCTCTCAGATTAAGGTTTCCTTCAATCAATCGTTTTTCCATTTTCTTCTACCTTCAAAAACTTCACATTCATACCATAACAGTTTATACTTTCCTCAGTTCCTTCTATCCATCTTTTCCGTGTTCTTCCTAGCCGTTTACTCCCTTCAGCATTCCGATTCAAAATTAAATTGGGCAATCATCCTTCATTCTTCTGAGATGACCATATCACTTCAACCTCTTTTCTTGTATGTTTTGTAAGTTTTTCATTCGCTCTCTGATTTCACATTAGTCCTTCATTCTAATCTGAACACCCTGGCTTCTCTCCTCCAATAATTTTAGTAGAAAGTAGCTTTTCTCCTAAAGCAGCGCTTATCGTCCATGTCTCGGCTCCATAGAAATAACTTGTAACTCTCTAAAAAGATAAACAGCATGAAGCGAAGGTATTGAAGAGTTATGGGAACAAAGAGTGCGGTGACGTTTTCCTAAAAACAATCAGGCATAAGTAGCTTTTCCAGGTTATTCTATATTAAAGCCTATACAGCGCTATGGTCAAACCATCCCGTACGACTTTTTTATATAACAGGGATGTATAAATAGTAATGTAATAAACAAATAACATAAAGAGTTCTCTAATTTCACGTACTCCTCTTTTTTATAGGATAAGTACCAAATGGGACCAGAACTATCCGAAATAAAGCAACAGATCAAAGAAAATTTCAACAAAAAAGCTGATTACCTAGATACTCCTCGTAAGTTATACAATATAAATACAGAAATAATAATAATAAAAAATAAATAATTATTTAATATTATTTTTAGCAATGCAAACCCTACCAGACGATGACTACGAAGATCTGATCGAAAGGTTGAAGATGGCCGACCTCATGTACAACGAGTACTCTCTGGAAGAAGTGATATATCAGCTGGCCAAGATAATGTTCAAGCAATCTCTTTCCAGGGGTGAGTGAATAATAAACTAAAATATCGATATATCGAACTATTATTTCAATATATTCGTAAATTATCGAAACGTTTTGGTATGTCTACGCCCCTAACATTGTTTTCGGTCGACTGATATTTTAGCTTTCATTGCTTAAGGAATTTCATTCAGGAAATAAATTTTAAAAAGTTTTGTAGTAAATACAAAGGAAAAAGTATGCACCTAATAGCCATAAAATGTATCTATGTTAGTATCGATAGTGGCTGCGTCCATGTCAGCCATCTTAAGGTTTTTAACCTTCACCTTTCAAACATTATAATTATAATTTATTTATTTTAATTTTTTTAGTTGTTATAATTTTTATTTGAAAAGATGAGATATGTCCAGAACCGGGATTCGAACCCGGCTCCCATGTTTCCGTCATGGTACTCTACCAACTGAGCTATCCTGGTTCGCATCTCGGTCCGACACATCCTTTCTCTTCGCTTATCCCATATCCCCGTGTTCTAATGTTCAATGAACATTCTTCCCCTTGTATACATCGCAAATTGCGAGGACACGGGGATATGGGATCAGTGAAGAGAAAGGATGTGTCTGACCGAGATGCGAACCGGAATAGCTCGGTTGGTAGAGTACCATGACGGAAACATGGGTGACCCGGGTTCGAATCCCGGCCCTGGACATAACTTTTCTTTTCAAATAAAAATATGTAATTATAATAGGCTTAGCAAACCCGAAGGCTCGATGCCGAAACAACCCATCTTTGCTTACAAAATTCTGTCAATGGACCAGTACCCAAACCCCAAACGCCAGATCACTCTTGGGGATTGACTTAATGCAATCCTCCCACCTATGCCTTGGTCTACCTCTCAAACCCTTCCCAGTCAGCATAGATAATATATTTCTTTCTTTTCTTCAAGTATATCTTCCTTTCTGTATCACAAAAATGTTTGTTGATTATGAAACTATTATTTTTGTTCTATCATTTGATCCATATTTTTAAGTTTTAATAATTCCTTAAAGCATATCTTACATTCTAAATAGATTATTTAACTTATTATAACTCATTATAAATGTACATGAGATCTTCATAAACTATCAATCAGATAATTTGAGTAGTACACTGCACAAGTCGATGACTAACTTCACTGCTTAACTTCTTTTTCAGTCAATTTTTATTGTAGTTTTAACTGGGCCAATAACCGTCACATATTTGTACATATATCCGACCGTGTGAAAACGACCCCTATTGATTAATTTCTTACATTACAGGTAGTGCTGAAGCTCAGGATGCTCTCCAGAAGTTCACAGACTTCTTAGAGAATGAGGCACAATCCGGAAGAATTTCAAGAACTTTAGAGAAAAAAGTGTTAGGTAAGAATATCATTGGAAGTACTTGAGTACGCGCATCAGAACTTCAGAGAATATTGGGTTTAGTAAATGGTAGGGACTGAACTGTTTCTATTCATTCCTCACCAGATGACGGTAAATAAAATATTAAGTCCGATTTATCAACATAATCAATTTAATGTTTATTTCATTTTTATAAAACTGTTAAGTAATTCATTTTTCATGGGAAGAGAGATATGATCAAAATCAATAAATAACTTCCTGTTCATTATTTTTAAGCCGAAATAAAAAAAAAAAATTCCACTACCAGAAGACTAAATTAACTACAATTTAATTGTTTAAAAACCTATCATTTGAACATGATCTTGTGCAAATCACCTCTCTGGACAAATGTCCTAGAAACAGTACATTCTCTACCATATATTGAACCCAAGACTATTCAATAATAATAATATTTATAATAATTATTATTATTTTTTATAAATATTTTTGGTTTATAGTGGTACAGTTTTTTTTTTTTTTCAATGATATCTATAATTTTCTATTTTCTTTACCGAATTCTGTAGTAAATAATAAATCATAATTTAATAATATTCGGCAATAATAATATATAATAACAAAATAAATATTATTATTATAACAAAACAATAACTCTCTTTAATGATAGATTGGATTGGCCAGGGGGTGCAGTCGAAGATAACACAAAATAAGCAGAACGTATTTTTAAAATAAATTAATTGTGCCAACGTTTCGGCCTACGATGTAGGCCATCTTCAGGGCAAACAGTGGTTGTGTGCCTTGTCAAACAAACACTTGTCAACTGTGTTGAAGTTGAAACGTTGCCACAATTAATTAATTAAAAAATAAGTTCTGCTTATTTTGTGTTCTATTTGACTTCACCCCCTGGCCAATTCAATCCATCATTAAAGAGACTTATGTATAGTCTTAGTTACTTTAGTTCCTTGTGTAAGGCTTTAGCTAAATAAATAGACCAACAAGGAAGACATTTTTTGTTCATATCAGATTTATTATTTTTCTTGTAAATGGTATTTTAATTATATGAATCCAGCTCAATTATTATTAATCTTTAATATTCCTTTAAAAAATGCATCTCTTGAATTTTTCATACAAGACTACTTCAAGTCCCAATATAAAACATTGAAATGTTTTTTTTTTCTTTCTTTCTTACTTTCTTATTCAGACATCCCTTCTACCTTGCAGTGTAGAGATTTTACATGAGGAGCACCACCTGTCTCTGTCAAGGGCTGCACTCCTAGCTTCTGCCCATCTAATCTCTTTTTCATTATTTTTGGTTTAAAGTAAATCATAATGGTTCCTACTCTTCTCTCTATTCCCAGTCTGCTGGTGTTCCTCAAGGTAGCATTCTCGGTCCTATCCTCTACACAGTATATACAGCTGACATTCCAACCCATCCTAACACCTTCATCTCCACGTATGCTGATGACACATGTGTGTTATCAGTTAATAACGACCCTTATATTGCATCCCTATTCCTTCAATCACATTTATCAAGCCTCGAAGAATGGTGTCGGAATTGGAGAATTAAAATCAATTCCAACAAGTCCCATCAAATTACCTTTACCCTTTGCCGAAAATCCATGACTTCCTGTCCTACTGTATCCTTTAATAGTACTCCACTTATCCCTGTTGAACAGATTCGCTACCAAGGACTCAACTTAGACCAACGTCTTACTTGGAACCCTCACACAAGACTGAAAAGACAAGAAACAGCTAGACGCTTCCGACTACTTCAACATATACTAGACTAACGCTCAAAGCTTCAGATCAATTACAAAAGACTTATTTATGTGACTGTTATAAGGTCTATATGGACTTACGGAATTGAACTATGGGGCTCCACCAAACCAACAAATTCCTCTCGTATTCAATCCTTGCAATCCAAAATCCTTCGCAAAATCCTAAACGCTCCTTATTTTGTCACAAATAAAACCATCCATAAAGACCTTAACGTTCCATATGTTACCGATTTAGCCCATTCCAGATACCTATCTTTCCATAATAAACTCCAACCCCATTCAAACCCACTAGTTTCCATCCTCGCATCCAATTCCATCCCAGACAATCCTCCTAAGCGTCTGAAGAGAAGATGGCCTCGGGACCTTATATTATAGAAATGTTATTAGAGTGCTGCCAGTGGGTAGTGCCTCTACATGTCCTGTCATGTATCTAGTTAGTCATATAGCCCTTGTACTAGATGTATATATTACAGTTGTACAATTCAATAAAATAATTTACAAAAAAGAAAAAATTATTTTTGGAGGTTATACTTCTAGGTCACTCTCGGCCTCCCCTGGGTCTTTTTTATGTTGGTTTGACCTCTATAGCTTTCTTCATATATTATACTTCCGGGATGGACCGTGTCATGTTGGTGCTATTAACTTAGCTTTCGCTCATCGTGCTGTGAGCTTCCGCAGGGTTAGTCAGTTAATGAAGAGCGGATGGTTGGAGTCGGGGTATTTATACCTGGGGGCCATGGCCTTCCCATTGGCCGGCCTGTACTAGCCGTGTTGTGTTCGGTGGGGTAGGGTTCATCTGTATGTGGAAAGTGGATAGAATCCCAAAAACAAGTTTGGGCTACATACCCCAGGTATTTACAGTATATCCTGTTCCTGCAGCATTACATGGCCGAACAATCGGAGCTCTATTTTCTCAATTATCTGATAAGGGGTTCAATTTTTAGTGCAGTCCTTATCGTCTTGTTTTGCAACCAGTCACTCTTGGTCTTCCCCTCTATTTTCCTTATGTACCTTATTTCCATGCTTTGGAGTCGGCTCCAATCACAGTGTTTTAAACCCCCCCCCCCCCCCCCCCCAGCATTCACTTCCATAAGGGAGAATAGGAACATATGTCGAGCGGTATACAGCCAATTTAGTTTCTTTTGTGACTTCTTTCTTGCTCAAAAACTTTTTATTGGTAGCAGAAAACATCCTTCCCGAAGAGACTATTCTTACACTGATTTCATCATTTAATTTTCCATTCTCACTTACAGTCATGTCCATGAAATGAAATATTTCTATTTTTCATATTTAAGTATATTATTATAAACATATTAATAATAATAATATTGTAATATTTTATGACTAATTATAAATATATATTATTTAAGATGTAGTTATCGCTTCACTGTCTGACGTCCTAACACAGTACCCCGAACTTGTGCAAGTGGCCAGGCAGACACTGGGACTCCTTCCCGCACAATATTATAAACAAAAACATGGTAAGTAGCAATTTTATTTTTTTTAAATTAGACTACAAGCACTTTTATCTATCATTTTTTTTTTTGGGAGTTTTCGTACTCTAAGAATTATTAATATCCATGAGTAGTGGATTGATGATGAAGAAGTTTATTCATATATGAACTGCTTTATCAATTTACTTTATCATTTTTAATGATAATTTATCACAGTTATGCAACTAGTGTTGTCGGTATTTTTTTTTTTTTTTATTTAGTTTTAAAGCACCCTAAAGTAGGAAAAATACTCAAATCGGCTAGGTGTTTCGGAGCATCAGTTTGAAAAATATAATTGAAACTTTTTATTTTTTTATTTGCTTATTGAAATTTATAACTGTAACATAATAATAACAGCTAAATACTATCAACGATTTGCTAAAGCCACAGTGAATAAGTGGTTAAGTCAAATTTTATCCAGAAATAGTTATCTGTGTGGAGGTAAGTGGAATCGTGGCATTCTTGTAGTTTTTGTTTTGAAATGGAGTTGTAATATAGACTATAACTCCTTTTCATGTCAATTCCTGACTTAAACTTTTACTCATTACGAAAATAACAGGATTACGTTTCCCACAGTACAAGAAATTAATTTTAAATAAAAAATTCGACTTAACCATTTGTTCGTTGCGGCTGTAGATATAATGGCATGGCATGGCAATAAGGCAAGTAGAGAAACTACTTTAATATATCAGTAGTACTCAATCAACAGGTTTAAGTTAAAGGATCAAGAGGCCATCTTCTTTTCAGAGATCTCATAGGATTATCAGGAATTGAAGAGGTAGCCAGGTTTGAAACTAGTGGGTTTGAATGATAATAAAGTTTGTCATGAAATGATATCGAGTTCGGGCCAAATCAGCAACAAATGAGACATTAAGATCATGATATATGATTTTATTTATAACAAAGTAAGTAGCAATGAGGATTTTAGATTGTATACAAGAGGAATTCAATGCCTCAGTGGAACCACAAAGCTATGCTCCAATTTTAAAAATAAAAATAAAATCTTAGACACCAGATATTTTTTCAATACATTTTATTTATATTTATTTCCTATTTATTATTAATTATGTTACAGAAATGATGAATGGGATGGATAACAACATTAACAACCAGGAGTCTCACAGGTTTAACGAGAAAAAAGATAGTACTTTACAAGATTCTGGTCTTCAAGGAGAGAAGAAAGCAAAATAAATTCAGATTTAAAAACTAAAATCCTTTTTATTTGAAAATTTCTAAACATAGATGATTTCTTTGTATTATTTATTTTTATTTTTCAATAAAACCATATCCAAATTTCTACCTGTATTATCTTCGACAAAAAAAAAAAAACCTACTAAATACTATAAATGTTTTTAAATTAATGTAGAGATATTAATCTGTTAGATACTGTTAAATAAAACTGAAATGAATGTCTTATATTTTTCTTGATTAGATATTGAAATAAGTGTTGATAAATGATTCTTGTTATTGGTAAATATGGAAGAAATGTATTAATGCAATTATGTAGTTATTAGAATGTGGAATCAAGTTAAAATGGAGATTCGAGGAATTGTCTTAACATAACCAATATCATCATTGTAATATTCTATCTATATTTAAAATTGTCTATTGATTTATAATCATTCTTTACAGATTTTAAGCCATTTTTTAATCAGTTCTTCTTAAATTAGATAGCTATAGCATAATATAAAGTTACATTAAAATATTATTTAATGAAGAACTTTAATAGAAGATGTTATTTAAAATTCTTTATTTAAGGCTAAATGGAAAATCAAAATATTTATTTTAGCGAGAAAAATTATTTTTTCTCGAACCATTATTTCTTCTCGAAAAATTATTTATCCACAAATAAGTTATGGATGAATATTTTATGTTTTTGTTATTTACTTTTTTATGAACCCACCACAGGGTTAATTTAAAAGTAATAGGTCAATAAAATAAATTCTGTTTATTTTCAAAGATAACATTTAATATTACAGCGTAATACTTTTCTTTAGAAACAGCTTCTTCCAATTCCTTCGAAATAATTTACAACTATTTTGCTTTTGATTAAAAAAGGCACTTACAAAATTCTAAGAGTGTGTAAGTACGCATTGAGGCAACTTAAAGTGTTCAAAAGCTATGGGGAAGAATTTATCAAAGGAATAGTCTCTAAACATTTATTGTTAATATTGGACATTGAAATTAATCATAGCATCTTTATTATGATTATTATTTTTAAAATATAATAACAAGAATAATCATTTAAAAGTAAATAAAGTAGGGATATATATTTTTTAAAACATAGGAATGCTAACAAAAATTATTTTAATTACTTGTTAAGTACCACGATTTATTTTTGAATTTAACAACTATATAAAAAATTTAAGCCCTGTCATTAAATATATATCTTTTATCGAGATGTAAATCCTTCATTAAATTTCACGTAAAATATGAGTATAAAATCAAAAATAGCCTCTAGATAGATTATAACATATTTTAGACTTATATTTTTATCTTTAAAATAAAAAACAAAATGTTTTGGTAGTTACACAATTACACTATTATCTTCTCTATTCTTCAATTTTATATTCATTTGCTATTATATATATATGCTATTGATAATTATATATTAATTATTGACCAACAACAAGAATCATTCGGTAGATAAAATTTATAGATTCTATTATACTCTAGCTTCTGCTTACCATGTGACTGGCGTTCCATATTCTATTTATTGACAAAGTATATAAATATATACATGATATATTTTCTACCTGTAGTAAAAGGAAGTCTGTAGTGTATTTAATTATATAAATATATAAAAACTTGTATGTACAGGATAACATATTTATATGGAAATACTGAGTGAAACTGTTAACTATTCAGGGTATTGTTATATCAAGCGACCAAATTGTTTTTATTAATTTTTATTTTATTTTCTTGGTCATGTGTTTCCACCATTGAAGGTCCTGTAATATATTTTATTTTAATATCTATTTTCACTAAGCGACTTCCAAAACTAATTTAAAATATTTAATAATTAGATAAATACCTTCATTTTATAAATATATATATTGCATGTTTGCCTGTTCGTCGCCTGATTGGCTTATGTGTAAACAAACATATCCTTAAGTGATTCCTATTTTTAATTTTAAAAGAAAAAAAATTAAGGATGTAATATTTTTAAAATATTGTGCATACATTCTTATAAAGGAAAGGATAGTGGGAGAGACAATAAGGTATTTAAAGGTGTGTGAAATTATAGTAAAAAAATTATAACAGAGAACTTTTAGTTTTTAGGTGACAAATTATTTAATTTATATATAGTGTATGTTTAAAGATGCAAATATATAAATTATTATAAATACTTTTAAAAACAATCTAGTTATCTTCCTTTTACCTATTTGCTGATGAATTCTTCAATCATTCAATAATTTATTATTTAATCAATTAATCACAATCAGATTAATTTTTATTTTCCATGTATTGTTTGGTGCGGGACATACTTGAATATTGAAGACATTTTTGCCTATTGTTGAAATTTTGAACTAAAAGATGCCTGTGGACTGACTACACGCTAGAAAATGAAGAAAACCCTATGTACATATAAGCTTCTCTATACTTGTCAGCATGGAAAACACAAGGAACATTTTTCTACCTCTAAGTACAAGAGGTGATTAAACTTTAGGGTACAATGGTTGCTGGAATCAGTTCGAAATCCTTACAGAAATCTCTCCATGAATTTAATAATCAAGGAAGTAGAGATTTTAGGCACCCCAATAAATAATTAATATTTTATAAGATTAAAAATTATTAAATATCATTTTTGAAACAATATCAAATAGTAATTAAAAAAAGGTAAATCACCACTACATAAGGATAATAATCATTAATTACCCCGGAGGTTGTCGCTTCGAGTTAAGTCACAACAAGTTTCAACTGTTATTTGTTTCCTTTTAAAAACTTTCCGAAAATGCATGTTATCATGCATATGATCTTTAATAATAAATTGTTTATTTATTCTAGGGCAAGTCCCTTTAGAATAACAATACAGGTTTCTAAAGGGTGTTATTATGTCTTTTAGTATAAAGTGATTACATTTGATTAATTAATACAATTAAATTAACAAATGAAAAAGAATTCAATGAAAAAAAAAATGGCAATTACCAGTTATAACATTTAAAGAATAAAAATATTTTTAAAAACAGAGTACAAGAAATAAAAATAAGATAACTATTCATTGATATGTATGCAAATTACAATGTCAAGTAGAAAAAAAACAAAGCAAATAATGAAACAAAAATAATAGGGTGTATAAAAAAAATGACCGTTTTATCAAATTCCAGAGTTCAAAAGTCTGTAAATAATGGCGATTAACAGTATTTTTCGACACACCACACTCCCTGGCAAGTTTGCGAGTACTTGTGGACGGATTTGACTCAACAGCTTCCTTCAGAACCTCATCAATATCCATTAATGGTCCCCCGGAGCCCTTCTTCCTTTCCAAGTCATATCTCCACTGCTAAATTTTTCAAACCAACGCCGCGCAGTGCGCTGGTCAAGGGCACCTTCCCCTTCATATTCAATAATTTCCCAAGTTGCTTCAGCGGCTGTGAATTTTTTTTTTTTAGTGATGTATTAAAATAACGAGAATTTTGTAGGGCACTGTCATGTTTCTTCTTTTGAAATAAATAACTAAACTGAGGCTTTTTTTGTAGAAGTCCAGTGTTAGTAAACAAGCTTAGAGAATGCTCTAAAGGTATTATTAAGTGTTGGTAAATAATAAATAGCATTAAAACATTTACAGACTTTTGACCTCTGGAATTTGACAAAACGGTCATTTTTTTTTATGAACACTATTACAAGCAATACCAACTAAGATAACTTGTTTTTTAAAAATATCTAACTGGGTGAGTCAAGTGTCAATGATATGAATAAAATGCATTTGTATATAAATAAAAACGCATCATTCATGTATCAGTTGGCAAGTTTTAGTCTGAAAACTGATCTTTAGTATGGAAAAGAGAATGTAATTATGGGAAATGTATATACTTTGCTAATCATTTCATCTAGAAATGAACGTTTTAACAAACATACATCATCTATACTTGGAATGTTTGTTGAAACTTTTATTTCTTGATGAAATTATTACTTAAATCTACTCATTTCCCATAAGTACAATCTCTTTTCTCATGATAACTTGTATATTTGGAAAATATTAAAAATGATACGAATAAACATTAAAACTTGTGGTAACTCAACTCAAAGCAACAACCAGCAGAACAGTTACCGAATTATCAATTAATAAATTAGGTTCATTACATAATATTAACACTTTCCTACATGAATAATATTAACACATTTTGGGTAAACAAAAATCATTTATTTTTCTAATGTACAAACAATAATACAATTATATAAAGAAAAATAAATAAGTACACTTTTATTAATGTTGAACTGATTGGATTGAGAATCTAGACAAGTTATAAGAAACAATCTGTAATTTTATCACATATTAAAACAAAAACTTGTAGTTTATGTAGAACCATAGTGAATTTTTTAATTTATGTAAGATGACTAAAGAATTTGTTTTCCTAGAGAATATTTTTTTAATCTATCATTTCCCCAAGGAGCTGGTAGAACGATTGCAAAATGTTCGTTTTGTATTCAAGATTCGGAAATTTGGCACAATGATGCGATAATTTCAAAACTCAAAACTACTCACTTTTTGTGAAATTTAAAATTAACAATGCAGAAGGATTTGAACAAAAATAAAATGAGAGTTGGTGTTGCCATTTATATACATCACATTTTTAGTTTTCCTATTTTTAAATTATTACTATTGAATACAAAATTGATAATACAGCTAGGCTAGAGTGACATTGGGGAGCGGAGTAGCTCAGTGGTAAAGCAATGAGTTGCCTTGCCGAATGTTCTCAGTTCAAATTCCGCTTTTAATTAATCTGTTAGCAGCTGGAGATGAGTCCCTTGGAATCTAGAGCCCTCCTGGCGCTAACCCAATCTCTATAAAGTGGGTATCCCAATTAAGGGGGAAAAATCTGGCAGTTGAGCATGATCTACGACAAATCACCTCCCTGCACAACCGTCGTCCAAGTACAGTCTCTACCATGTATTGAATCCCAAACCCGTTCATAGGTTATAGTGGTATAGGTTATATGTATATTTGGGTTTCTACTTATCTTGACTGTTATAGAAAATATATATTAGTGATTCTCGAGTTCCAGTCAGTTCTTAAATTTCTTTTGGCGACATTGTGAGACTAGGTTGGTCTCATACTCATGACCTAACAGTCAAAAAATGAGTTTTTAGTAAATACATTAAATAGCACACTTTATTGAACATCATAATTATTTATAATATATCTCCATTCTCAAACTGATATTTTATATCTCTCATTCTATAGTTTCTTCTATACTTACATCATATTTTATATTAATATAACTTCATTCCTATTGTATACTTTTATATAACATCTGATACTTATATTTTAAATTTTATATTTATATTTTACTTCTCTGCCTGTCATACACGAGATTCCTATTCTTTACGTTCTACAATATTCTTCTCTACTTATTCTTTGGCATCATATTTTTTATCAATTTTCTTTCATTTTACTTATGTAACTCCCTAGGAGTCTATTTTTATAAAAAAAAATTTTCTACAATATAATTCTATCTTTATTAAACTAAGTTTTCCATACTTATATATCTCACTCATTATACTTATATCTTTTTCATTTTATAATTTTCTGTTTAACTTGATTTCTCTCTTTGTATTTTGTTTGCATTATCACCTTTCTATACATCTATTATGTAATCATTTTTATTCATATATCCTTTCATAATATATCCTTCACTTTTTTCGCTCAATTTTTCTATATCTCAATATTATTATTATAATTTTATTTTATTTTATTATATTCTTGGTACTGTTATGTATTTTTATAGTCATTTTTGTTTTTGTCTCTTTTTTCTCATAGCCCTGAAGATGACCTACAAAGTAGGTCGAAACGTCGGCACACATAAAATATAATAAGTTCCCACTTATTTATTGTGTAAATTTTTGACTGCACCCCCAACTATTTCCATCCTACATTAGTACTTACAGTCAACGAATCCCTTCTCTATATGAATAAAATAATTATAAATTGACAGGTGTAAGACTGACTGGAACTCGATATATATATATATATATATATATTATAAATGTTTATTCTATTTCTATAAAGATAAACAGCTTTAATTCAGTTCAGAAGAGTGCTATATAAGAAGGTGTTTAGATTAAAAGATAATAAAGATTCTCCAGAGGAGTTCCAATAAATATAACCAGAGCATAAGGTTTGTAGATGAATATAATGGAAACAAAAAAACAACAGATATACAAAACCAAAATTAATGTGTTTAATTAAAAAAATCAACAAATCAAAAATGATAATTTTTGAGTTAGCACTTAAATTTATAACATATCAGCTGAAATTAAGTTGTTACATTGCAGATTATAATGAATTTATGACAGGTATATACAAAACAAAACAACATAAAATGTTGTTAAGTAACAAAACAATAAAATACAGATTTTTTTCTTTAAAGGGCCATTTTTGACACTTGTTTTTAATAACCAACTGTAATGTGACATAAACTGAATGTTTAAAATAATTATTTTTTTTGTTTATTAATAATCACTAAATGAATCAACATAAAAAATAAAAAAAAGTTCTAAACAAAAAAAAATTCTAAAAAATTATGAACATTATAATAATTTATAATTAATATACATTCAATTACTATTATTATTTTTATTTGTTAATGTACATGAAAGAATTCAAAACTAAAACTATCTTTCTTTTTTTTTTAATTGTTATAACTTAAATATAATCCATGCTTATACTTTTTTTTTAAATTATTAAGGTAACATTCCAAATTCAATTATGAACATTTTTATTGAGAACAATCCCAAATAATTACTTTTATGAGGAACAAAAAAAAAGTTAAAATAATCAAACGACAGAGATCATATAATTTATCACTATATCACCAAAATATTAAATTAAAAATACAACATTATACAACTAAAACAGTTGACAAAAAAAAAATTTATTTTTGATTACAAAAAAAATCAGAAACTTATTTTCAAAACTTAAAAATTAATTCATTGTATCATCGCTAAAACAGAAAAATTAATACAAATTGAAATGTAATTTCATTACTTTTTTACAAGACAGGTACAAAAATAAATAAATAAGTTAAAACTTGAGATTAAATGTTTCTTATAAAGTCACCCAGAAAAGTTGAATTTTCTTTTTCATTATAATACAACATTTGTTTTTATATAAACAACAATCCAGCTTTGATTTCAATAATGTGAACATTACTGAATTAATATGAACCATACCCAACGATATTAGTTCAAATAAACGACACTACTGTACATATCTTTCTCAATCAAACAAGACAAAACTTCTATGGCAATCCACAAGTTTCGTTCAGTAAACAACATACAATGAACTAATAATCAAATTTGTACAGTGAGCAAACATTGTAAAACAAAAATTTTGATTTTAATATTCTTCATTAAAGAAATAATATTTCAAAATAAAAGTCTTATACTCACTAATGAAATTAAAAAAAAAAAATTAATAAATAAAATAAAATAATAAGATAAAAACCCTGGACAAAGAGCTAAACCTAAATCTGTTCTAACACTTCACTACAACACTTTGGCACCATTCGTAAAAATAAATTTTAAAAAGATTGCTTCTATTACCATTATTTGAGTATGAAAGATAGATAAAGTACAAAAGATAGCTCACATATGTTTATTTTAAATAATTTTATCATCAATATTACCAATGATAGATAATGTTAATGCTTGAAAATTTGTTCTTAGGTGGAACTTATGTAATAATTTCTAAAAACATTTCATTTTTTATAATGCAAATGGAAAAAACCAAAAGCAAAGCCTTATGTTTCAAAAATCTGGAGTAAAACAAACACTTACCAGTCGGCGTTTGACCTATTCAGGTGAAATATAGTACTATAGTACCTGTTCAGCATTATCCTGAATATAGTAATGCCTGAATAGGTGAAACGTCGACTGGTAAGTGTTTTCTTCTTATATTCTACTTCCGGGACGGACCGTGTCATGTTGGTGCTATAAACCAAGCTTTCGCTCATCGTGCTGTGAGCTTCCTCAAGGTTAGTCAGTTAATGATTAACTGATAACTTATTCAGTTATAATTAATTAATTATACAGATAATTAATTCATTAACTGACTAACCCTGAGGAAGCTCACAGCACGATGAGCGAAAGCTTGGTTTATAGCACCAACATGACACGGTCCATCCCGGAAGTAGAATATAAGAAGAATATTAACGACCGTGGAAGCCTACGTGAACATGGTAAGTGTTTGTTTTACTCGAGATTTTTGAAACATAAGGCTTTGCTTGTGGTTTTTTCCATTTGCATTATGACAAATGTTAGTGTTTCTTTTTGAGTTTTGGCTCTATTTAGAATATCTATTTTAATGTCTGTTAAAAGATGGTACACTTTTTCACATTAAAATAAACTAAAATACCTCACAGTAATCAGTAATTAAATTTCTTCCTTATTTCAATTTGTTTGAAATTAAAATATGTGATAAAAATTCTAAAGGGAAACAATAATAATATCTATAAAAATAAAGAGTTGTTATCCTAAGAGCTATATATCCCCTAATGAAAATTTAAAAAATATTTGTCGCATAAAAACTGCCGAGAACCAGGTAGCTATGATTTTTCAAAATGTCCAATTATCCGATTAATGATGAAATCGGTCATCAATTTTAAGTATTGAAGGTTTGACACAGTACAAATGACTCTTTTTTTTATAATTCCATGTACATTTTAAAATGATTTTTAAAAAAATTGGCAATATTTGATCTTAACCTTTTATTATCCAATGTTGAGGTAAAATAAAAACGTAATGTGGAAAAGTGGTTTGAGGCCTCTTAACTATTTTATGATAATTGGCCAAGAAATAAATTACCTATTGAAAGTGGACATTAATCTTATCCTCATTGTGTTTATCAATTTTTGGCTTTAAAATATCATTTGCAAATGCGTTTTTAATAGAAACTAAAATAATACCGACAAGAACTTTTAATGCAATTTTTTTAAAACCATAAATGAGTACTCATTCTTAAATCTCCTCATAATTGAGTGCTTCGGACAGTTAATTCTGTAAATCATTTTTAAAGTTTCAGTGTTTTTCATGTCATATTGTACATATTAGCATATTTACTTGTTATAATAGCATTATAGTTGTAGATATCATTAAATTAAATAAAAATAAAAAAAAAGTTTCAGAAATTTTATCCAATTAAAATAAAATGTAAAACCCATGTTATTTTTCACATAAGATCTTACAATAAAACGAACCATGAAATGGGAAGAGGATCACTTTGACTGATACACTGAGAAGAATAGCAGGGAAGAACTATTAATCGGTATCCTAAAAACAAAATTGGTTAAAGCCGATTCAAGCAAAGAAAGCATTCTGTATGTTATTGAAGGAGTAAAGATCAATAGTTTACAGATTATGTGAAAGTTCCAGGTACAATTGTAATAACACATAAATTTCAACAAAGAATACTTATTCTAATATAGTGAACACTGTTTTTTAGCAAACTTTGTAAACGGAATTATTTTAATTTATGTTTATACATGAAAAACTAAAAAAAAAAAGTAATTCTTTAGTAAATAATTTAATTGTAAATCATCCTGTTTTAATACATTTTTTTAAAGTGAGCTATCAATTATAATGATTTTTTAAAAGTTAGATTGTAAATCGCAAATGTAAAATTATTGACACAAAATGTCGAGACAATAGGATTTGTTTCAATCAATAAATATTTCTTAAAATAAAAGTATACTCATTTTGTTAAACTATTTTTAAACTAATCACAAAGAAACTACTTTTATCATACTTTATCCTGGACACACGTTAATGAACTAACACCTCGAATTCACAGCCAACAAGGTATAAATCTAATCCTTTTGAATCTTTCACTTAAACTCAAATTTTTAAATTTAATTTTCTGCTAGTGTTTTTCGGCCAATTAGAATATAATGGAGAAAGACAAAAAAAAACTGTCAAAATGAATTATAAGTAAGTATTGCTGTATAGAACACAAAGGGAAACATTTTGAGCACCATATTCTTAAGTCGGTAAGTTGATAGGTTCTACAGAGTTTTTTGAACTGTGATAATCTTGTAAGACTTCTGTCTGAAGTAAATAAGTTACGGCAGTACTTAACTATTAACACTACCATTACTAAAGTAGATATAAAGTAGTGAGCTACGAACTTATTTCAGTGCGCAGAAAACTTAGAAGATGATAACAATGAAAATAATTCAGGAAATCCGTTTTCGACTAACCAACTTATTCCCTATGTCGGTAGATATTTAGTTTTTCTGATTTTAAGCTGCTGTCTGCCCAAATTAGTGCATTAAATACAAATAAATAAATTCTAATTTTTCATATTTTTGAATACTAAGCATTATAAAAATTTATATTAGATTATTTTGATAAAACCTTATTTTTTTAATAAATTAAATTTTATATTTTTTTTTTTTATTAAGAAATAATGCATAAAGCAGTGTTTCACAAAATGGCACTTTAGGACAATGCATGTAAGCCAAAAGGTACCGTTAAATTTTGAAAAATAAAGAATTATTAATAATATTTGAAAATTATGAAAGAAGAAAATTATATTAAATAAAGATTTTTTATCTTTACATTTATTGAGTTTTAAGGTTTATTTTCATTTTACAAAAATGAAAAATAATTTCCGTAACAGAATTTCCGTTCAATAACCAGTTTGTTAAAAAAAGATTAGAGAACCACTGGCCTAAAGAGGAAACACCTTTTAAATTTAAAACTGATATATACCATAATATATAAAAATTATTATAACTTATAGTGGAGAAAACAGATGATTGTGTATAACTATTTAGAAAAGGATTTTTTAGATTACTAAATGCTAACTCTATGACTAAAATCTTATCTATAGTGGTCTAATTAATCCTGCCAAAGCTTCAAGAAGATTAAAGAATCTCTTTAATTTTTCATATAATTTAACTTATATACTTTTTTTTTTTTAAATAATTCAATGTATTTAACTTAAAATTCCTAATTCTATTGTTCGTATAATGATTCAATCATTTTTTACAATCTAATTTTTTTTCTATTTCTCACGTTTATTTATTTTTTTGTGAAAAAATAATGGTAATTAATAATTATGCTTATTTCATAAAAAAAAAAGTAAATTACATTTTTTTTATTGTATTAAAATATATTTTATTATATAGGGGAAAGAATTTTTATTTTATCTATTTTGATTTCACATTTTTTTTTTTTTTTTACACTACCATATTATAAAAAAAAAAATTATACCAAGGGAGATATTGCAACTATTTTAAGCGATTTTTAAGACATGAAAAAAATAACTTGTTTGAGAAAAATGAAATATAAAGTAACAATAAGACGAATCTATACTCGTATGACAAATTAATATTCAGCTTTTCTTTCTGATATGTGTTTTCTAATATACATGTATGTATTGATGTAGCATGGCACAATAAACCATAATCTATAAATTAAGCCAATGTAACATTAACTTGTATTACTTTTTTTTTAAATTATATCCTATAGCCTCATCAGATTTGCAATAACGAGCATTTATGTTTAAAAAAAGTATGCTATCCTAAAATGGAAGTGTTATCGAGCATTTAAACCTGTTTGTAAGTCGAATGAGAAAGGCAATAGAGTCTTCTGTATTGTTATTAATCTTAATTATTCTTAGCGACTCATTTATATATTAAATAATAAAGTAATTGTTATTACAAAATTTAAAATTAATTTAATAAAATTATTTTGAATGATTAATTAAATTTTTCATTAACGGAAATTCACATTTTATTCATAAAATAATGTTAATGCATCTCTTTATATAATAGTAATAATAAAAATATAAGAAAATAAAAAATATCTAATTATACATTCAATAATATTAATAATTTTTCTAGCTAAATAAGGTAACACTATGCATGATTGTGCAGTAATTATATATAACTATAACATAATAATAATTATTATTATTATAGAAGAGTGAAGATAAGCATTGCTTTTAATTAAAAGATGAATTCCTAATTATGATTCACAAAAAGCATTTTTTTTTTTATATTAAATTATTAAAACTAAGTTTATCAGATTTTTTTCTATTTACTTCATTTTGTTAGATTATTATTTTTAAATCTACTCATAAGATAAGGTGCTCGTAAGCATCATATAATTTTACTACAGATATACTCAATTGGCTTCAGCATTCGACATACAATTAGGATTAAAAAATTAAGAACATCCAACATGTAAGAGTAGTAAAACAAGAGTATTACAAAAAATACAACAAAAAACATGAATATTGGAATTATTTTTCTGTTTTCCTTCTTAGCCCTGAAGATGCCTACATGGTAGGCCGAAAGGTCTGCACTTATAATAAATAAGTTAACCTTATTTAGTGTTATTTCTGCACCCCAGACCAATTGTATCCTTCGTGAATATTGGAAGTTTTTTCTAATCAGTTCCCTGAAACATCTCATGTCCAAGATTTTTTAAAGATATTAAATTAATGAAACAATCAGATACAATTTAAATGAAAAAAAGGAGAACTAAAAACTGATCATATCGAAGCTAATTTCAAATAGTTTTATACTCAATATTTAAATTCTGATAATTCCACCTGTGTACACAACTAACAATTGAAATAAGACTGCCTGTATTTAATAAAAAAAAGTTCACTTGATTGTTTAGTTTTTATTAACACGTTGACTGCCAGGCGCATTTTCCATGGTTTGGCCAAGGCGATTTTATATAATGTGATGTATATTATGTTGAAATATTATTTGGAGTAAAAAAAGTGAGTTATATTATCATGTTGGACGCATTTTTTGTGGTGGGGGTAACCGATGATAAAATTAAAATTTCATGTAGTAACAAAATTATTTTTGTATGTTCTATATTGCATTAATTTCTTTAAACTATTATAGTAACAATGGTATTATTGAAAAATTTATCAGTATCCATATTTACTCTAATTATGTACTTTTATTATTTGCTACGCGGCTTTAGTGGCTCCCACGGCGCTGTAGCCAAGTTGAGTGCCGGTCACCGGTGACCCCCACGGAAGTCAACATGTTAATAATGATTTGGGAAATAAACTAAATTTTAAAATCTTAAAATTTATACAATTTAAATTTGTTTAATAAATTTGATACCACAGAAAAACAATTTCAACATCTATGTTTTTTTCTCAGAAATTCATAAAAAATCTGTAAAAGCATTCAAATGTTTAGCAGTTTAATACTGAATTCACAAATGGCAGGTTAAAGGCTAAATAAATTTATTGACTGAACAGTATAACCTAAACTATTCCATAACATACGAATTTAAAAACAGAATTTTCGTAAAATAACAACAATTAGAACATATTGTGTGGAACTACATGAGCTTGACAAATATGAATATTTATCTTAAATAATTTAATTATAAGCGCAAAAAAATCACCACTCCTTATACAGACAATTTAATAAACAAATGGAAAAATAGTAAGACATTTATTTATTAATATCTTGATTTAATAAATAAGCTCCAATCAGGATAATATTCTAACACCATATTTACAATTAATCAGATAAAATCTATGTATTAAAATTAACCTTCTTCTCCCCTGCGACTTATAGGTAACCTATAAAATAAGGTTTTACAGAATATAACTAAATCCATAATCGTTCGGATATTTCAACATGAAATTGCTGTACAAAAGAGAACCCGCAAACAATGCGGATTCATTGGAAAATATATATATACTAGAGTCCCATTTAAAATATATTATATATAGTTGTTTTGTTTTTTTATTTATACATCGCACAAAAATTTGTTTTAGATATAAATGAGTGTTTTGCTGAGCACTTGTTCAAAACCGATTACAAAATCACCTTACTTAAAAAATAAAAATACATACATAAAAATTAAGGGTTTTTCCGACTGGTCTACAATGATGAGATCAATCACTAAAAAACAGACTCACTTCTGTAAATGGTTACCGAAGCAATATGTTGATTTGGCATTACCTAAAACAAGTAAATGAATACAGAGTTAATTATGAAAACATACCACAACTAATTGTAGAAGAAGTTAGAGGGGAGGAGATTGGAGCCAGTAAAGAAAAACATACAAATAAGTAACTGTATATTTATTAAACTGTGTGCTAATGTTTCAGTCTAACTTTCAGGTTGAGCAGGTTATCATTAATGTCAAGCATGACAATTTGAAAGGAAAAAAGTCATGGGATACTAATTAAACATCATTATTATTATCGACTTATTAGCAGATAATTTTACAAAATAGGCACCTCTGTGCATTTACCGATCAGTAAAAATTAGTAATTAAAATTAAATGATATTATGAAGTAATAGGAATAAAAAAAATATATCAAGATCTATGTAATTACATTATAGAACCATTGCTAATAATAAAAATAATTAAAAAAAAAAAAAGTAAGTACGGTTTAGCTATATTAATTATAATTATTTTTTATTTATTGTTCTTTTTATGGAGATTATTTTTAAATATTTCTTATTTTATTTTAATTTTAAAGAGAAAAGATTTGTCTTGGCAGGGATTCGAACCCGGGTCGTCTACACCAAAGGTTAGAGCACCGCGATAGAGATCCGGGTTCGAATCCCGCACAAGAAAAATGTTTTCTCTTCAAAATAAAAATGTATTAATTATAAGTTGGATATAGTAAAATATATCTTTAAAGCTTTTAGTGAGATAATATTTTATCGGCGTTGCCTAGCAACAGATTGAGCAACTACTTTTTGTTTTGTCTTTAGTAAAATTTAAATGGAAAAATATAGAATGCATCAATTAAAAAAAATAAAACAAGATACGTTTTATTCCAATATTTTGATGTTTAGAATGTTATTTCAGAGAGAATGCAGTGAAATAAGATTAAGACATTTTTCTTAAAAAGCATAACTATTTTTTTATATAAACAAACCTAAAATTAAAAAATAAAATTTCATGATTTTATTTAATGCAAGATAATCAATATCTTCAATACTAAGTGAAGGGGGCTTACAAGGGGGATACACAATACAAGTACCTACTCTACTACAATTAAATGAGCAGTTGGATGATTTATTAAATCATACAATTATGGTCCGCCGTTTAACGGACAGTAAGTATCGCTTAGTTAACAAAAAAGTTTCATACACACCTCAAATATAAAATCCCGGTATCCGTAGCACAATGTTGGTCCAAAGAAATTCTTCGTATTAATAGACGAAGCTCTGTTAAGAACGACAGGCTTAGGGCTGGCATTAAGATGTTCGCTGATCGTTTCCCATTTTGTATAAGCAGTGACCTAATTTAACAAGTTTTGTTAATATCCTTATATTTATGTATTTTTTTTATTTTTTAAATTAAACATTCAATATTAAATATTTACCTGAATATTGGGACTTTCTAAGTGTTCTGTTCCTCTTTCGACAGGTAAATTAATTAAAAATTCACATCTATGGTACCTGAGATTAAAAAAAAAAAAATTATTAATAATGAACATATTTGAATTTAAAAAAAATGTATTTATTGAAATTTACAACTGTATAATAATAATAGAAGTAAGTAATTAGAATGAAAGATATATATATAATGGCATGAGATAAAGGCGAGTAGAGAAACGGTAGAGAAAAGATCACAAGGGCATCTTCTTTTCAGACACCTCAGAGGGTTATCAGGAATTGAAGAGGTCAATATAAGTACATTTACATTTACCAAAAAAAAAAAAGAATAAGTAAAAATCTTACATGTTAAAGTTATAATGACCAGGGTAATTGGTGTGCAGAATGAATTTCTTGGCTTTATGGGTTCTTCCGTCAAACAAAATGTCCTAAAAAAAAAAATTATAGTCATAAATGCATTGGATACTTAACTTTATCTAAAATAGTTATCAATAGATCATGCTATCATTAATAAATGAAAACTATTTGAAGAGTACTAAGATTTTGGAATTAAGTGAATTTAGTACGAATATGATAATTAGTTTAAATAGGTATCTGGTTTTTTTTATATGAATTACAGAAAAAAAAGGAGTGAATTTGAATAGATTTTGAAGGAGTTTTTAATGGAGCAACCATATATATCCATTTTCCCTTAACCCTTTTCATATATTTGCAGCACCAGTGAATAAGTGGTTAAGTCTAATTTTCTCGAATATGAGTTTCAGATCATGAAAATTATAAAGTACTAAATACAGTTAAAATATTTTTTTCTTAAAATAAAATCCTAATTTATCATATACAAATATAAACATACTTACAATACCAAGCGAAAAGTAATTAAAAAAATAATCTGTTCTGCCGACAGCTTCTGCAAGTCTTCTGACAGAGTGAATTTTCATTTTGTCTTCCGATTTGTAGAATACTCGACCGGGAGAGCCAAGTCGACTGACCACTTCTTGCGGGGTGTCTCCGAGGTGAATCTGACAAGTGATTGTCTCTTTTCTACCCTCAAGGGGACGACTAGTACCTGGAAAATAACAAGAAAATATGAGTGATCATGTGACAATATTTCATACATAAGTTTTTTTTTAATATTTCATACATAAGTTTTTTAAGAGTCAAGTAAAAAAAATAATCTAGGTTATAAAGAGAGCAACAATTCTTAACCTGTGGTCTAGTGGTTAGCATAACGAACTACTAAGACCAAGATCGTGGGTTTGTAGCCCAATTTTTTAATGGGAGAAAAAAAATCCTTAGTTATGCCGTCCTTCGGAATGGACGTTAAACAGGAGTCCCGAGACTGTCCGATGTTAAAAATCCCCATCCTAATAAAACCTGGATAGGCAAAATTTAGAGAGCTCCCACTGTAGCATCGTCCAATTAGCCATAGCAGCATAAAAGTGACGTTAAATAAACAAAACAAACAGATGGAGTGAAAGGGAGCAGCTAAAATTCAACTCGCTAAACTCATATCCATTATTTTAAATTTAAGATATTAATTTCATAGAATATATTTAAAAATATTCAAATCAAAAGCTCATACATTTTTTTAAATACTAATTATTTCAAAATGAACCTACAAATATTATTTAAAATGAAATAAACATTTTTTAGTAGATTTATAGTTTCTAATAAACATTAAAGTGTCCACTTTTTAAAAAATATTATATAAGATGAGATCAGTCGAAGTTAGTTAGACGAAACCACACCGGGCCCCCCGCCCCCCACCCCTCGACAGCCCTGAAGAAGACCTGGGATGTGGGTCAAAACATTGGATCTTTAATAAACAGTTCTCCCAACTTAAGAGAAATTTTTTGACCTCCACCCAGACCATTTTCCACCACATACATCAGATGAGATTAGGATTAAATTAATGTTTTTGTTTTAGTAGAACTACTTTTATACCTCAATTTTATATATTTATCAATAATTACTACTTGTCAATAAAAAATTAAACAGTTAAGTGGAACAGGCACTTGAAATCATCATCATTCTTTCAATGATAGTCACAGGACACCTTAAGAAATGCGTAACTAAAATAGAAATAATGAGGACATGAAGACGAATCATTAATCATCAATTTATTTTTTTTTTAATTTATACTTTAATAATAATAATTAATAAATTAGAGATTTCAAACATCAACTCAAAGTGGTTGAGTTCCATAGGAGCCCACAATCAAGCCACGTCATGGATCACTGATTGGGGTTGCTAATCATCTTCAGGGCACGGTACACAGCAGAACATCATAACTTAATAGATTTTTTTCAAAAATAATAAATAAAAGTAGGTTTTGTCATTAAAAAGAATGGTATAGAAGATATTGGCAACATTGATTATCTCATTACAGAAGATATTGGCAACATTGATTATCTCATTATAGAAGATATTGGCAACATTGATTATCTCATTATAGAAGATATTGGCAACATTGATTATCTCATTATAGAAGATATTAACAACATTGATTATCTCATTATAGAAGATATTAACAACATTGATTATCTCATTATTATGATGAGACAAGCAGTGCTGTTTGCCATATATGTCTTGCAATAGCCTTAAACTTAAATGGCATAAAGAAATAATTTTTATAAAAACTTTTCTTATAAACTAGACTCATTTCTTTAGGAATTTATATTGGAAAAAAGAAAACCATTTTCCAGTCAATTATATATTCTTAATCCTTATTGATCATTTGAGACGTTTCGGCAACACTCTGTTATTTTCAATCTTTAACATTTAGTTTTCCCCATCATTAAAAATCATTTATATAATTTTATAACAGTTATAAGTCTAAAAATTCTCAAAGTCACATTCATTTTAAATTTTGTTTAAAACTTCAATTTTAATGTAATATTATCTTGATCATAGAGGATAGATGATCCCCTAGTGTTTTATAAAAAAAATTTAAAATGAATGTGACTTTGAGAATTTTTAGACTTAAAACTGTTATAAAGTTATATAAATGATTTGTACTGATGCAGAAAACTAAATGTAAAAGTATGAAAATGACAGAGTGTTGTCGAAACGTCTCAAATGACCAGTAAGGATTAAGAATATATAATGACTGCAAAATGGTTTTCTCTTTTCCAATATAAATTCCTAAAGAAATAATTTTAAAAAAAGAAAAAATGTAATTAAATTGAAATTTTAATATAATCAGTTTCCGTTTCTCTGATTCATTCATGGTTCATCCATGAATGGATTATTTAATCAAGAGAAAAAAAGATGCTTTCAACGGTAATAACGATTTCTGTGGGATATAGATAGTCTGGGAGTGCAATAAAAAAAAAACAATAAATAAGTTTGTCTTATTTAGTGTTTTTTGACTGGACCCCCAGACTATCTATATCCCACATTAGATCTTCCAGTCAACAATTTTCCTGTTAATAATAACAATTACATTTGTAACATATTTGTGATGCACATCTCACAATTTCACACAAGAGAAAATGGCTGACATATGGTTAATATAGAAAGAATAAGATCTCATAGCACAGTCAACTTTCAATAACAATAAAAAACCATTGGTTAGACAATCATAAGCTACTCCTACATTCCCTGAAGATGATAATATTATTTCAGATACTGATAAGGAAGATAATTTATTGTTATAATATACACTCAGAAGTAAAAAAGTCTATCCTTTCCTTATCCTGATACAATCTAATATCTGGAGCATAAGGGAGTCTTGATATATTCTCGATCAATATCTACTGGTTTGAGATGTCAGGATAAAAATAAATAATGCTTAACATCGACAGCATTCCTTTAAGAATCAAAGCTTGGTGAGTAGAGAGAGTACGAACATATTCGTAAGGAATTTATTCAAGGCTTACTGTTACAAGGAATGTAAAACTATAAATACTAAAATAGAAGAAATTATACACAATAATATTTCCATATAAATAAAATTTTATTTTAATTAAATTCCTAATTTTGGTAAAACAAAAAACTGTCATCTTATCAGTCCACGTTGCCGCTATCTAGTGATATAAAAGGTAACTAACAGCTTTGTGTTCATTGGATTTATTAAAATAATTACAGCCTTAATTTAATATGATTGTTGCCAACCCTAGCAAGTTAAAATTGTTAAAGCGATGAACAAAACCCGATAATTAAGATAGCACAATCTGTGGTTACATACTTTTTATCCAACAACACCTCTTAACCCCAAATCCTCTAGATCCCTTAACACAAACCCTATTACAGAATCTTTATTATGCAATATCTTATTTTCCAACAGCTTTAGAAGTTGTTCCTTCTATTAATCCTTTAACATTAACGACCAGGTTTCACATTCATAAGGAACAGTTAGAAGGATGATAGATTTGTATTATTATAATATTAATAATAATAATAATAATATTATAAATTTCAATACAATTGCAAGCTTAGTATTGGTGAAACCAACTGAAAAATAATAAGCATTTTCTGCCATTAACCTCACATTTTTTTTTGAATTTTGTTTTTTCTGCTTATCACAGAACTAAAGTACTTAAAATTCTCGACATATTCAAACTATTTTTCCCCCTACGACAATATCACCAAAATCACTACTGTTTCTATCACTAACCATTTACTAATTAAGTCTTATCTGAATTTATTTCGAGCCTTAATTCATTACCTGCATTCATCAAAGCTGAAGGTACAGCAAAAGATTACTTAAAAGTGATACACTTAAAGTGATAAAGAAACTCGTGTGAATGGACATTAGAGATTTTTCTCCCGGCATAGAAAAATTAAAAACAACCTTATATTTTTAAGTTATTTCAACTAATAAAGTTAACATAAGTTATAGTATAAATTAATTGTTAAGATAAAAAAACACAGATTTTAACGAAAAAGAAAGATCAAAGTAATTAAAAGTAAATACAAAACCATATATAGCTAAATAATTATACTTCCTTATCAGCATCAAAGAATATTATACTTAAGTACCTCTGGCATAACACAAATCTACAAATATCGGGAGGCTTTTCAGACAGGAGAGATTGATTAGTTTTCATAAGCTTACATTCGTCCATGCATCCTCCCCTTCAATCAATCCACATTACTATAGCATGCTCACCACCTGTGTAGAGGTGTAGCCTGAGTCCAAGGTCTTCTAGAAGGAGGAGACCACTGAGGTATACCTCGCCGAGGCAAAAGTTAAGAGGAAGGGATGGCGTTTCTACGTTGGACTCGCAGCTGCCAGGGTGTATCGAGACCAGAACAGCAACGGGTGAGCCGAGAGGTCTGTGTCCAGTAGGGCTCTATCGGATAGAACAAACATTTCAACTACTATAATTAGACCAAATGTTATCAAGTATTTTTTTCAGTCAACTCTGCTGAAATTATTAAATAAATTTTATAACATCCCTATTATAATTTTTTTTGTACCTCTTTACAATTGAAGATCACAGGGGAAAAACGAGGTAACTCGATTTTTTTTTTTTTTAATTGGTTCACTTTAGTTTCTGACAGATTTTTTTTTATGGGAAACACTATAGTGTGATCGAAACAGTAGAAAAGCAAGTTCAAGTGGCTCAAAACGGCTGAACAAGAATGCCCCTAAATGCCTAAAAGATAGAAACTAGTTTATATGAACAGTACCTGGAGAAGATCGAGGTAAGATGGCTTCCCCGCATTGGGTTTAGAATCCTTCAAACGTCTTTATTGTCAAATTGATAAACAGGACCAACAATACGATAGACTTCAATAAAAATAATAATGATTCCTGGTGAATTTCGCTGTCCAGAACATTTAGATAATAGTGAGTTACCTCGTTTTTTCTCTGTAGTTTTTATTACTATTAACGATATGAAGGATGAAAAGAATTATAAAAAAAATTACGTTTTTAAAGTATGTAAATGTCACGTTCACATCTTATCCAGACTACACACTTTAGCAATGTAAAGTGATCCTAATGATGGGTCCAAACTATTAAATAAATGAGTTAATTATAACATTGGTATAAATTTACATTCAAAATATTATCGAATATTTTTTATGATACGGCTCTTATTGTTATAAAATTAAATTTCTCTTGTTCTGTTAAATAGCTAAGATGCACAACAGACTTATCTTATTCATTGTTATGTACTGAAATATTATAGTAATATAAAGCAATACTACAAAGTTTCATAATATTGAATTATTACAGTAGAACCTCGATTATCCGTCAGGGTATGGGACCGAAATGGTGACGGATTTGGGGAATAGATGGATATGCGAGTGAGACGTGTTTTATATATATATATATATATATATAAAATTAATGAATCATAATTTAAAATAGTCTGAAATTCTCTTTTGTTTCTTGGAATCATGCAACTTGAGAACAGCTAAATTCCTCATTTTCCTTAGCAATAATATCTGTGTAGGTTCAGCTTCCTCTTGATTTTCATACCATAAAATACAGCTACTTAACATCTTTTCTGCTTATAAGTGACTAATTACTATGTCGCTTTCGTGGCATTCATCACATTGGTCTTCATCGTCCACATTAGCTTTCAAAACACTTTCAACAATTTTATCATCATTCAATAATTCATACCCCATAAGCAGTTCATCGATGTTTACCCAATAATCATCTTGAGTAAGATTCCCTGTGTCTGGAATAGTAGAACAAAGATTGGTAAAGTCAGACAGTTCCACTGTGCTAGCAAGCTGGCCAGCCTCCGTGTGGTTTTCTTCTGCTGGCAAAACCTTATTCCAGCATCGTTGGAGAGTGACAGGTGTAACGTCTTCCCAGACTTCTGCCACGTTATAAATAGCATCCTTAATATTGTAACTTTTCAAAAAACCTGGAAGATCACAGTCATTCTGCAAAACCAGATTTTCAAGAAATTTTTTTCGGTAGTGACGTTTTAATGCTTCAATTACCCCTTGATCCATAGGCTGCAGTAGTGAAGTGTTAGCGGGCAAAAACATGGCAGAAATATCACCGTCAGAAGTTTGAAGAGATTCGATAGGATGAGCGGGTCCATTATCAAGAAGTAAAAAAGCTTTTACTGGAAGCCCTTTTTCATCTAAAAATGATTTTACTGCTGGTACAAAAACATCATCAAACCACATTTTAAAGATATCTCTGCTCATCCATGCATTTTTTTGAGCATAATATTTTACAGGGAGTGCATTAGTATTCAAATTTTTAAAAGTTCTAGGCTTGACTGACTTAAAAACAAATAGTAGAGGCAGTCGATGTTCGCCAGTTGCATTTGCACAAATCATAATTGTTAACCTTTCTTTTTGGATTTTATATCCGGGAGCAGCAATCTCTGATGATGAAGCGAGAGATTTCCGAGGAAGGGCTTTCCAATTTAGCCCGGCTTCATCACAATTATAAATTTGATTGTAATTTAATTCATGTTTTCCTATCTCCTGAACTAATTTTTCTTTAAATTCTATTGCTGAAACACTATTTGCACTCAAACACTATTTCGCCTTGTATTGAAAGTTGTCGAATGCCATGCCGAGATTTGAATTTGTCCAACCATCCTTCACTAGCTTTGAATGTTGGGTCGCCGCGTAAAATTTGATTAAAATGAAGGGCCTTTTTATTATGACTAACAGAGACCTGGCTTCGTTGCTGAACAAACCACTGAAACAATGCTTCATCTAACTTACTGCCTGTGGCTACTTTCATAGTATCCTTTTTAGTCGCATCTCCATAACACACTTCCATTTCCATAACAAAATTTTCTATTTTGTCCCCGTCACGTTTTATATCATTAACTGTCGTCCGAGGAATATCATAGATTTTTGCTAAAATTAGAGCACTTTTACCTTTTCTTTTAACGTTTTAAAATTTCAAACTTAGTAGCGAGATCCAAACTCTTCCTTTGTCTTTTTTCCGACATTATTAATATTATTATTACTTTTAAGAAAACGACAAGTACCCGTAAGACAAGAATGAAGACTGAAAGTAGTTTAACTGTGGATGCTACAGTAGGTAGAGATGAGGAGATAATTAATTTCTGAGAAATCTGTGCCAGGAGGCCTAGGTTTTGAGTAAACAACAGATTCTAGGAATCAAAGTTGTCAAGACACAACGATTGATTCTTAACTGGCTTAAGCAACCAATCAATATATATACATCTTTTTTTTTTCTCTCAAAACTGAGGTGACGGTTAACAGAGAGCGGCGGTAAATAGAGTGACAGATAATAGAGGTTTTACTGTACTTTCATTATTTGAAAATTTAATGGCACCCTGGATACATCAGGACCCACTTTAAGAATTACTTCATTAGACAATTAATCTGCATACCTGATATTTCGAAGCAGGGAAGTAAAAAGACACTCCTCGGAAATACACAACGTACATCTCTGAATTTGGATTGTACAAGCCCGGCAGAGTCGCTCCGAAGGAATGTTCTATTTGCTCCATTGTAGGATAGACTTCTTCGGAATTGAAAACCAACCCACTGGAAAAGTGAATACCAATAGTAAATTAGATTACAAAATTACAAACAATGTTAAAAGTAACTCAAAGAGATGAAATCATAACTTGTAAATCAACCACAATTCAGAATTATAAGTCCCAAAATTGCTTTTATACAAATTATTGTTTAACAAGAGGGTTCAAGCAGTATGTTTGATTTCCCCCATTCTGAGGGGTAAGTGACAAAATTGATAAAATATATACTTCTTTGTAAGGAAAGACTGAAAATTTGGCAGGTTATTAAGGTTTCAGGTTACATTCTATCAACTCAAGTGGTCATTCCAAACTTAAACTAACGGGAGTTTAGAATCCCCTTGTTTTCATCAATTATACTCCATTTAAAACGCTCATTTAATGAATATAAAACAAAGGTTAGCATGAAATAATTGTGCTGTAAATGTATATATATCAACTGGTATGATAGCAATGATGGGTACTAACTATATCATTATCTCTCTATTATGATATCTCTTTTATAAGATATCATAGACCCTAAATACTTAAAATATGAAAACTTATTCCTAAATCAATCTCACAAAGATCGCTACCATTACTGCTGTCACCATATACTTAGCCTTATTAGAATTTTAATTAGTAGTAATTGATAAACTTTCTAAATTATAGTAAATTAGACCATTATTTTTATACCATAATTTTAATAAACCAATATTCATAAAAACATCTGTCATTAAAATTAGAAAATAATTTTTGATTCATAAAAACATTCTTTAAACATTGCATAAACAATATAAGAAGACTCTCTTACCTATATTTCAACTTGACGAGTTTTAAGTTGTAGATTTCTATTATCTGAAAAAGTTTTTTAATACAAAGGGCGATTAAAAAATAAAAAATTTAAAAATAATTCTAAAATCAAACTATTCAAAAAAATTAGTCAAGCGTATCTATTTGATAGAGGAGTTTAAAATCAGGAAGATCACTAGGGAAGTTACTAAATAATAAAAGTAATATGTTAATGACAATATTATAGTTCAATATTAAAATAGTAATTTATTTTATTTTATTTGTTACTAATTTTTAAATATTTTTATTTGAAAAGAAAAGATATGTCCAGGACCGGGATTCGAACCCGGGTCTTCCAGATCGCTAGTCTGGGACTCTACCAACTGAGTCATCCTGGCTGTTTTAGGCTCGCTCCCCGGCCATGGTCATATCCTTTCTTTTCACGAAATTATAATAATTATAATGACATAAGTCAACTAGATCCAAATTAAAATAATGTTCAAAGAACATTCTTCCCCTCGTATACTTCACAAAATGCGAGAACGTGGGGACTTAGAATCAGTGAAAAAAAAGGATATGACCATGGCTGGGGAGCGAGCCTGATACAGCCAGGATGGCTCAGTTGGTAGAGTCCCAGACTAGCGATCTGGAAGACCCGGGTTCGAGTCCCAGTCCTGAACATATCTTTTCTTTTCAAATTAAAAAAGTAATATTTAATATTAAATACTATTTAAGATACTATAATCTGTAGTCTCCTTTACACTAATCAACTGAAGTTTTATCATATTCATTCATTTATAAAAGTATACATTTCATCTTAACTTAAAATTGTAATCAGTAAACTTGAATATTAATAAATAAATAAACTATAATAATTAATAATTGTACATTAAATTCAAATTACCTTCAGCCTTTGTGAAATAGGGTCAAACCTAAGTCTGATTCCATCCTGGCTTAGGTTTATTTCCAAATCTTTGCTTAGAGGGTTCTGAAACAGGGTTATTAACAAGTATAAAAACAACTATAAAAACTATATGCTCATAAAGTTATTAAAATTTTATAGATTATGGTATATGTAAATAACTAATGCATATGTAAATAATTAAATATAATTTAATAAATTCATAAGGGAAGCAGGGAAGGAAGTGTGTAGAGTCCTGAGTTGATATAATGAACATTCCGGGTTCAAATCTGGCTGTGGCAGACAAATTATATAATCTGTTAACAGCCACGGATGGACTCTTTGAAACATATAGACCCTGGCTGTGGTTCATCAAGCCTCCATAAAGAAGATAACATAGATTGGTGGACAATAACATGCAGTTGAGCGCGATCGTGGACAAATTACCTCCCTGCACAACCATTGTCCTTGTAACAATAATGTTTCTACCATGTAATGAATCCAAGACCCTTCATGAGTTGTAGTTGTGCGGGTTTTATTTTTTGGTATATAAGAGGGTGGATTTTACTGCATTTCATGATTTCAGATTTGTGTTTTATCTTGTTAAGGGTCTGTACATGTTCTAGGCAACCCATGCGTTTATAATAAATTTTTTTCACTGATTTGTCTCATTTTTTGTTAATATAACTTAGCAAAAATATGTTAGAGAATTGAGAACATGAGATAAAAAATTAAAAACATTTAAAAAAAATAATAGATCAAGCCAGTTTTAAGATATATCGCCTGGTTGGGCGGTAAAAAATGATCTTGGACAAATCATCCTCCTGCATAACGGTTGTCCTACAAACAGTACAGTCTCTAACATGTACTGAACCCAACACCCTTCATAGGTTACAATGATGCTGATTTTTTTTTTTTTTTAAATACATTCATTAATGTATTAAAATGAGGAAGAAAATATATGTATAGATGCAAAATAAACATTTTATAATTGATACTAAATTCTGCTAAAATTTTAAAAGAGTATCTGGATTGGTCTGTGTTCTATATATATATTTTTTTTAATTTATCTATTTTTGTTCTCACAATACCAGAATTGGCAAAATGATGAGAACTAAACCTATAAATTTCTATTTGAGGGCTCTAAGCCTTTGTTCCTGGAGTTTTCAAATACAATACTAAATATTTGAAGGTAACAAAAATATCGTGAAAAGATTGAGTAGGATACCGGTATTACATAATTTAATGCGCAGTATGACGCAATTATGTCTATTTACTTTTTTATTAGCACGACTGTGTAATACATTCCCATCCCAAAAAAGGACAAACATGTCTAGTTGTTCATTAAAATAATTGAAATTTAAATAAAAAAGAAAATAAACGTATGTTTAAAAAACGACGCATCTACGATCTGCCAAGGTCGTCGATATTTTGTACAAGCCGATGCAGCTGTTTTCTTGTGGAATTGTATATGTTGGAAGAAAATGATCCGGATATAAGTAAAAAAAATAATGCCTGAAGTAGTAAAACTTCATTACAAGCTGACGTTTCGACCTATGTCGTAGGTCTTCTTCACGGCTGAATAATAAGATAAAAAAATTAAATAATTGGAATAAACATGATATAAAAAGAAATATAATTCAAAATATAAAATTAAAAAATTATTTCTTTATTTTAAACTGAACGATAGACTAAGCTTCGCGGCAAGCAATTTATATAATAAAAGGAGGCTGTCAAAAAACACGAAGATAAGACACTACAATACGGTCGTCACACCGGTGATACTGTGCGGAATGGAAACCGCTTCCCTCCCCAGCCTAAGGGAAGTGTTAGGAATAGGAAGAAGAATACAGGAAGGCTATAGGTTGAGACCTAATAAGGAAATATACAATGAAGTAAATGATTTGGAAACGGACATAAGGATAATAAGATTAAGGTTCTACGGACATATGGTGAGGAAGCAAAAGTGCTTGGGTGGGGGGGGGGACATTAAACAGATGAAGGAAGAAACTGAGAGACTGAAAATGACAGACCAAGACTGTTTCGATAGCGATGACTATGGGAAAATACTAAAAGAAATTAAAGTCCTTTTGGGAAAAAGAGATGCGAGAAAAGAAATAGCGTGGACCAAGGAAAGAACAATTGGAAAGAATGAGGAAGAAAAAAGGAAGGAGAGAAGGGGTGTGAAAAGAAGTGAAAATAATGATACTCGCGTGGTCTTTAAGGCCGTTCCGTGAAACAAAGCAAAAAAACTAAAAGATAGGATATAAGTTAATAACAATAATGATAAAAAACAATATGTAGGTAAAAGTATAAGAATTATCTAATAATTAATAGTTAATATAGAAGAATGACAATAATATATACAATGAAACTAAAATATCGCTCCTTAAAAAAAACATAAATCAAAATTTGGCATTTTTGAGTTAAGGATTCGGTAGTAATTGTATTAGGTTAAGGCTTTTAATTCAGGAACGACATACCTGATATTTCATATCCAACATGTTATTTTTTAATAGAGTCATATTTTTAGTTGTATCGTCTATGAAAATGAATTTTATGGGAATAGTGACATTAGTTAAAATAAAAAGTTTCAAGCTTTGAACAATTTTGTAATAGTTAATAAAATGATTTCAATACCATCATTACCAATACCTAAATAAGAATGTTTTGCTTTACCAATACCCACATTTTTTAACTCACATGGCACTTACGAATACCTCTATTGAAAAATTAGTTTTTTTGAGTTAGGTAGATAAAAGAATAAGGCAGCTCTCGCTGGGATTCCTATAGCCCTGGAGGAGGCCTTCAGCTTGGCCCGAAACGTGAAGGTTTAATAAATAATTTCGCTATTTAAGGAACTCTTATTAAACCTCTATCGGACCAAGTTATTTTCCATATTTATACTATCAACTAATAATTATTCAAGATTATATATAATTATTATATCACACACACAAATGTGTGGCCACTAATTTATGGTTTAGATAGCAGTAGAATTATCGCTACACAAAATTATATCATCGAACATCTGATACTACAGACAATCATGACCAGATAAGGATTTTACGGTATCTGTGATAATGAAAAAAAAATGTGATGATATAATAAGTGATATCATATCACGGCCATTACAACAAAACAAAAAAAACCAACACAAAAACGATTTGAAGGCAGACACACCCAATAATAATTGACGCTGGCCTAAGCACTATTTTTTAATAATTATATTCTATTCTTTGTTCATTAAACGTCACTTTAAGTTTCTATGGCTAATCGGACGATGCTACAGTGGGAGCTCTCTAAATTTTGACTATCCAGGTTTAATTTTTAACGAGTATCTGACGTCGTACAAGCTCAGGACCCCCGTTTAACGTCCCTTTCGAAGGACGGCGTAGCTAAGGATTTTTAACTCCCTTTAGGGAGTGGAGTGGCTCAGTGGTAGAGCACTGAGTTGTCATGCCGGAAATCCTGGTTCAAATCCCGCTGCAGGCAGTTAATTTTATTTAGTCTGTTTGCAGCGGGAGATGGATCATATAGGATCTAGGACCCTCCTGGGGCATACCCAGTCTCTATAAAATATTATAAAAATAGGGTACCCAAAATAAGGGGGAAAATCTGGCGGTTGAGCGTGACCTAGGATAAGTCACCTCTTTGCAGAACCGTTGTCCATGAAGCAGTTCAGTCCCTACCATGAAAGGGTTGTAGGTTAACTCTCTTTAAAAATCCTAGGGCCACCTGCCGGGCTACGAACCCGCGATATTGGGCTTAGTAGTTTGTTACGCTAACCACTAGACCACAGATCGCCCAAAGCCTGGTGGTTGAACGTGATCTTGAACAAATCTTTTCCTTGCACAACCATTGTTTTGAAAACTGCACGGTTCCTAAAATGTACAGAACCCAATATGTACACTTCATTGAGTATACTGGTATATATATTTTTTTTAAAGTGAAAACTTCTTTTGACACCTTCGGCAAACTTTTGTTAGAGGGTAAAATGGCGAGTTCGCGTCAGCAACATGTCCGAGACTTGCGATACCTAGCGGCTTGTGCATGAGTAATACAATTTGTTTTAATCAACTTAGAATTCCATTGGTATGAGAATAATTATCTTAAACTAAGAGGTAGTTTAATTGTAGTGCAATTGATATTCCTAATAACGTTTAACATCAAAATCTAGTTAAACTTTTAGTTTCCCCTAGAAAATTCAATTTATATTAAGTTTTATAAAATAATTAATTGAATCGGTTATTGTAGGATCCCAGTACAGGACAATAGCGAGTACTTAATATGTTTATGAAGAAATATTAACAACAAAAAACAAAGTATTCATTACGAACATTCCCAACATTGTTATCGATATTTGCGTTGAAACAATTTTCAGTATTTATTTTTCCAACAAAATTTCACCAGAGGGGTTAGTCTTAATGTTAATAGAATATTTTAACTGACACTTCTTTCTCAAGAGTAAAAAAAAAAAAAGAAACATAAAAAAAGTAGAGACAATAAAAAAAAACAAAAATATTTTTGCATAACGTTGTGTAATCCTCTATCGTAAGATTTGTTTTATTTTCAAGATAACACGATATAGCAGAATTATTTCATATATCATAACCTACAACCTAACAATAATATTTAGAAAGCGATGGTTTTCAATATGACAATTAAAAAATGTTACGTTTTTAAAAGTGTTATCTAACTTGAATATTATTTATTGCACAAAATTTTGTAATTATGATAAAAAGGAATAAACACTTGAAAATCAACTCCTTCCTAAAATGAGTTCATTTGTTTATTTACGTCGCATCCGCTTCAGTTCGAAGTAAACATGCGCATTTTGTTTTCCAAATTGTTTTACAATAGAAAACAGCGTTCTCCCCAGCTTTGGGCTCAAGCACGCGTAGTATTTCTATATTAAACCTGATTAGAAATTTTACGTCCACTGAAAACGTAAAATTTGAACCTTTACATCTATTTTTTTTTTTTAATTTAGTACATACGATCCTATGGTAGGGTTACCAGATAAAAAAATGAAAATTCCGGAAAAAATTCCGCTTTTTGAAAAAAATTCCGGACATTCTTTTAAATATAATGTTAATGTCGTTTTGTGAGAAAACGAAGCAAATTCTATTTTTAAATATTTTATTTGAAAAGAAAAAATATGACCAGGACCGGGAATCGAACCCGGGTTTTCCATGTAACCGTCGTGGGGCCTAGACACCTCGGCCATCCTGGTTCGCTCCTCGGTCAGACATATTTATTCTTTTCACTGATCCTATATCTCCGAGTTTTCGCAATTTGCGATGTATACACGGGGAGAATGTTCATTAAACATTAATGTTATTTTCGGATCTTGTTGACTTACGTCATTATATATTATTATAATTTATTGATTTTATTGTTAGATGTTATAATTTTTTTAATATTTTTAAATATTTTATTTGAAAATTAAAGATATGACCAGTACCGGGACTCGAACCCCAAAGCTAATTCTAGTATTTTCTCGTGAGAGTATGTAGTATGTGTATAATATTATAATTTTAATATTAACAATTGACCATGGAGGATAGCTAATCCTCAAGAAAACACACACACACACACATATACAAAAATGTCAACATTAAAAATGCATTTTATGAGATTTGTGACTTATAACTGTTTAAAGTTGTATATGATTGTTAATTGATGCAGACTTTTTTTAGAAAGATTGAAAATGACATAAATTTGTCGAAACGTCTAATAATTTTAATAAATTAAGAATATATACAGACTGGATAATGTTTTTTCCCCATTTTTTATGGGAATTGAAGATTTATAGTCCAGTATTTTCTATCGTTTTTTTTTTTTTTTAAATATGTCTAGTGAAATGTTCTATAAAACTATTATGAACGATTCGGAAGTGTTAAAAAGTATTTCTCGGAGCACAAAATATAAGAACGATGATCTTAATAATAATGTAAAATTGATTTTTAATAAAAGTCTTGAATTTATTTGATTTTTTTTATTTATTTCTTGACCTGGATAGTAGAAAATCCGGACGGGTTATAACCCCCTCCCCGCATTCCGGACGTATGACAACCCTACCTATCCTATGGTAAATACGTTTGAGAAGCACAAGAAAAAAAAACCTGTATCACTACAACCCATGACAGTATTGCTTCTTAGAGAACGGTTGTGGAGGGAGGTGATTTGTCCTAGATCGTGATCCAACTACAGCCACTAACAGATTAAATACGAGTCTGTCAGCAAGATTTGAACCCAGGACCTTCGACAAGGCAACTCAGTGCTCTACCATTGAGCCACTCCACTCTCTTGGAAACCAAAATATACGCGGATATGTTGGCAACCTATTAGAAAATATTGTTACGCCTATAACCATAGAATAGTAATTAAAGAATTTAACTTTAGCTACTCGTTTGATGAATTTTATACAGTTCCATTAAAGAACGGACATTTTTAATTTTATAAAGTAAAAAGTTCCCTAAATAAATAATAATTTTGGTGGAGCTTTATTTAGTTGCTCATTTATTTAAAATCACTTTATGCTGCTATGGCTAATCGGACGGTGCTACAGTGGGAGCTCTAAATTTTGCCTATCCAGGTTTAATCAGTTTGGAGATAATTAACGAATACCTTACACCACATAGGATTGGGATCTCCATTTTTCGTATCCTACGAAGGACGGCATAACAAGGGATTTTTTACGTCCTTCAAAAAATCCTAAGGCCATCTGCCGGGCTGCGAATCTGCAATTTTGGGCATAGAATGTTGTTATATCTAACCACTACACCGCAAGTAGCCTGCATTATTTTATTTGTTAAAATTATTAACAGTATATTTTATTATTATGAGTTTACTTGTTTCATATCCCAAAACATTTGATTTATTTTAAGCATTATTTACCGTAACAGTGTACATAAAAAAGTAAATATTTCCTATTCAATTGAACAAACATACAGTGCCGGTGTGTCTGTCCATATATAAAGATAGAGACGTAATGTAAATAAGAAAGATAATACATGTGAGGTCCTCGGGATCAAAAACGGATAACTACGAAATTACAAAAATTGATGATTTCATATTTTTCGCTAGTTTAGTCAAACATTTTTTTTTTTAATAAGACACTTTCCCGCCATATTTCTCATATGGTTTTAGTCCGGTTCTGTACCTGAGTTTTTGGGAGTATAAAGCATTCCTTGACTAAACTAAAGCGAAAAATGTGAAACAATGAAATTCTAGATATTTCAGAGTTATCCGCTTTTGATCCTCAACGCATCACATCAGTAAAAGTCGTTTACGTGGAGAGAGATAACAAAATGGCGGTTTATGTTTATTTTATGTTATATTATTTTAAATATATAATAAAAAATAAGGTTAGTATCTTAAATAATGCTTCAGCAATAATATAACAAGTGAGAAAAAACTGAAAACAGAATTGAATCGAAACAACTTCTTAACATTGAGACGTATTTGGTTGGTCATCAGAGATAACGTGCTTTCTTATCAAAATTTATAACGCTGAAACATATTTTGAGTAGGCAACTGGAAGAGGTGATAAAGGCGTTGGCCTCCAGCAACCAGCATCTGCTTTAATAATACTAACTTTTTTTTCTATTTATAATTTAACACACATCTGTCACATAAAAAAATTGCCATCGAGTCGCCATCTTGCTATTCTAGCAATACTTCTTTTGTTTCCACTTGTTCATTTTACAAAGGATTCCCGACCATTTTTTGGTTTTTACTTTATTTTTTTAAATTAAAGGAGCGGAGTGGCTCAGTGGTAGAGCACTGAGTTCCCATACCGGAAATCCTGGTTCAAATCCCTCTACGGGCAAGACTTTTATTTAGTCTGTTTGCAGCCGGAGATGGATCGTATAGGATCTAGGACCCTCCTGGGGCTCACCCAGCCTCTATAAAATATTATAAATGAAGGGTAGCCAAAATAAGGGGGACAAATCTGGCGGTTGGGCGTTACCTAGGACAAGTCAACTCCTTGCAGAAATGTTGTCCATGAAACAGTACAGTTTCTACCATTAACTGAACCACAGACAGTGGTTCACGGGTTGTAGTGGTAGAGTTTTTTTTAATTAACAACTATAATAAATACAACAATAATAATACAACAAATAAATTTTAAAAATGATACGTAATTCTATGCGATAAAGGAAAGTAGAGAAACTACCCACTGATAACAAATTCAACATAGGTCACGAGGCCATCTTCTTATAGGGAAAACCTCGGAGGATTATCGGGAATTTAGTAAATAGCTAGGTTTGAAACTATTGGATTTGAGAGAGAATAGAGTTTGTCATGTAAGGAGTGATATCGGGTTCGGGAAAAATCGGCAACAAATGATACTTTGAGGTCATTATGGATGACTTTATTCGTAACAAACTAAGAACCATTGAGGAACCATATTTTTATACACATTTTTAAAAATTTAACTAGCTGTGTTAAGCGCTGAGTTGCTGAGCAGAATGTTGTGGACACGAATTCGGCTTAATAATGTAAGTAAAATAAAACATGAATAGTTTAATCTGTTAATAGAATTAGATGGGCACGTTGGGATCTGCTTATCATCCTCTATAAGGTGGGTGAAACACTTAGTAGGGGGGCAACCTGTCATTTGCTTGACGTAAAACGTTAATATTGCAAAATAAAGAAATTTAGGCGGTTTAGTAAATTCAAATAGGATAGTACAATAAGTATGAGAAGCGAGGTAATTCAGTGTATAGAACGCATAATTACTGGGCTATTGAACCCTGGTACGAACCCAGAAGGTACAGGTAAATTATTCAATCCGTTGCCAGTAATGTATCGATCCAGTAAAATCTACAGACCTTCTTGGGGATTACTCAGTCTCAACAAAGTTGGAGCACCCCACTTGAAGGTCCTGGATTAAAATCCTGCCGTGGAAGATAAATTATTTAATTTGTTGAATTGAGCTTGATCCTCTAGGTTCTACAAACTCTCCTGCTGCTTAACCATCCTCATTAAAGTGGGTTCCATGAACTAGACGAAAAACCTGGCGGTTGAATGAAATCTCAGCCAAATAGCCTCCTTGCACCACATTTAGAAACAGCACATATCCTACCACACCTTTCTATAGTCGTAGTATTATAGGTTTTTTTTTCTAATGTTTAAATTTGTAAGGAAGGTAGTATCCTTGGTCCAATCCTTTATACAGTTTATACAGCTGACATCCCAACTCATCCTAATACTATCCTTACCACGTATGCGTATGATACATGTGTATTATCAGTCAACACCAATCCAGTCATTGCATCCCAAAGCCTCCAATCCCATATCACTGATCTTGAAGAATGGTGTCAAAACTGGAGAATTAAAATAAATTCTCAAAAATCGCATCAAATCAGTTTTACCTTAGGTCGTAAACCAATGACTTCCTGGCCTTCAGTATCCTTTAATAATATCCCACTGGTGCCTTTAGAACAGATTCGATACTTAGGGTTGCATTTCGACAAACGATTAACCTGGAATCCTCATACTAGACTGAAAAGACAAGAAACCGCTCGACGTTTCAGGCTACTTCAACACTTAGTAGACAAACGCTCTAAGCTCCCAATTAATTACAAAAGACTCATCTACATGACCATCATACGACCTATTTGGACTTACGGAGTAGAGCTTTGGGGTTCCACCAAGCCATCGAATTCCTCTCGTATCCAATCCCTACAATCCAAAATCCTTCGTAAAATCCTTAATGCTCTTTATTTTGTTAAGAATAAAGTCATCGATAATGACCTTAATGTCCCATTTGTTGCTGATTTGGCCCGAACCCGCTTTCTATCCTTTCATAACAAACTTCATTCCCACTCAAACCCTCTAGTTTCAAACCTAGCTTCCTTTTCAATTCCCGATAATCCTCCGAGGCGTCTGAAAAGAAGATGGCCCCGTGACCTTCTTAGTTGAACTTGTGATTTGAGTACTACCAGTGGGTAGTTTCTCTACTTGTCATTTTCACATGTCATTATGTATCGCTTCGCCTATTTACTTGATGTATTATTGTAATACAGTTAACTAATTGGATCACTTGTAATTTAGTAGTTAGCATAACAATCTTCTATACCCAAGGTTGTAACTACGCACCCCGGGGATTTTTTATAGGGTGTAATATATTCCTAAATTATGACGTCCTTCGGTGGAGAAGTAAAATCCCAAGCCTGTGTGGTGTCAAGTACTAGTCAAAAATCCCTATTCCGATTAAACCTGGATAGACAAAATTTCGGGTAAACATTCCCTCAGTAGCATCGTTCGATTAGCCATAATAGCATAGTAAAACATTAAATTAATAAAGAGACAAGGCAATAGATGACAAATGAATTCATATTATTCTCTGTTTACGGTTAACAGATGATTTAGTCAAGTTTATTTGAATATTAGATGATATCATCCGTAACTGATTATATATAATCTGTGGTTATTTTTCACTATTTTACGTAAAACTTGGCAATACGCCAGAGAGTCGAGTTGGGACCGAACTTCACAATCTAAGGATATAAAAAACCTGTAGCACAAGAACTCAGAAAGTTCAGTACATGTAGGAAGACTGTAATGTTTCCAGGACAACAGTTGTGCAGGGAGGTGATTTGGTGATCATGCCCAACCTAGATATTTTTCCCCAATTAAGGAAACCCACTTTATAGAGGCTGGGTGATCCCCAGGAGGCTCTGCAGATCCAACAGGGCCCATCCATAACTATCACAATAGTGACCTACAATAGCCGGATGTTAGCACAGCAGCACACTCTATACAGCCTGCACCCCACTCCTTCGATGAGATAATGATGGCACATGTTGAATGCACTGCCACGTGTATAAAGATAATGAACTAATGGCTCTCGAAGGCGAACGTAAGATTTAAAATACAACATAACACTACGACCTTTGATACAGGAGGCCTTGAGAACCAATTTATTCCACTGTCAAGGTGAGCAATATAAGCCTCGCTAGCTTCTAATTAACATGCTCTATATATGAACTGTTATAACATGTCTAATACGAATTCAACTGTGCCACCCAAGATAGTTGGAATAAAAAAATATCTGACATGAATAAAACAGGATTTCCTTATACTTGTATTAAACTATAAATTGATTAATTTTCTAATTAAACTTTTTTAATTATAATGTTAAACTATTATTTATTACTTATTAGATAATACGTAAATATTTATAAAAATTATAGATTATTTAAAGATAAACACTTGAGTGGTGATTTCTGTCGTAATTATACCTGGATAGGTAAAATGGTTCAAATCCCGCTGCGGGCAAGACTTTTATGTAGTCTGTTAGCAGCCGGAGATGGATCATATGGGATTTAGGACCCTCCTTGTATTACATGCTCACACAGCCTCTGTAAAGTGGGTTTCCAAAACAAGGAGGAAAAATCTGGTGGTCGAGCGTATTTTAGGAAAAATCACTACCCTGCACAACCGTTTTCTACGAAATAATACAGTCTCTATACAGTACTGAATCCAAGACTCGTTCACGGGTTGTAGTGGTACAGATAAAAATAAAAATACAAGACTCCCACTCTAGCATCCTCCAAGTAGCCATAGTAACATGAAGTGACATTTAAAAAAATATTAATAAATATTAATTGTAGTAGTATTCAATTTTAGTTCAGTAGTTTTGTAAAATATTTTTTAATTTTTTTTTAAATTTATTTATTTTATCTTTTTCTACAATTCACAATGTAACTTTGTTTTCCTGGTTTAATTAGGATAGGGATTTTTAACGAGTACCCGACATCTTACAGGCTCGGGACCCCCGTTTAACGTCCCTTCCGAAGGACGGCGCAACCGAGGATTTTTTTTTCTCCCTTTAAAAAATCCTATGGCCACCTGCCGGGCTACGAACACGCGATCTTGGGCTTAGTAATTTGTTACTCTAACCACTAGACCACAGGTCGCCCCATAAAGTTATAGTGTACAACATCACTAGGATCATGTGTTCATCTATTTCTTTATTGCTTTGGGAGAAGAATCGCAAGCCCAGATCGCAGGTGATGGATTACTGATTGCTAGATCACTAGTTCGAGACCGACTTAGGCTACACCTACATTGGATCCGATTCGATGCGACGTGATTCTATCACATTCAATGCTGTGGTGTATACATTATACATATTTTACTATACATTATAGTAAAATATAAATGTATTAAAAATAATTAATAAATAATATTAATTTTATAAATTTAAAGAACCAACTTTTATAACTCTCGATATATTCAGTCATTTGGTTTGCTAGCGACGTCTCATCGTATCACACCGGATCCAATGTAGGTGTAGCCTTAGGCAGGTACATGTTTAAGGCCGTGATTTGACTCAGTGGGATCTAGAAACTCGCCTCAACCAGCCTATATGAATATAGTTCACCAGTTGCTATCCTAAATTAATGAAACAATCGTTTAAGCTTAATAACCGCTCAGCACACCCTTTGGATTAAAAAACAATACAGTCTCTAGCATGTACCGAACCCAATACCCTTTGAGGGTTGTACGGTGCAGGTTAATATATATATATATATATAACTGGCGACCCGCTCCGGCTTTGCATGGTAGTAAGACATATTATGCCCACATGTTTTGTATGTCTAATTTATTTTATTATGTAGATATTATAAACATAAAAACAAAACACAATATTTCTTTAAATATTCAAATTTATTTTCTTGCTAAGTTCTTGCAATAACCCATAAGATACTCATTTAAAGTAGATGGTATAAAATATTATAATAATGCGCATGAAATGCTTAAGGTAACTAAAGTATATACTCGTAAGTTGATAAGGATTAATACTGTACTCGTCTAAACAGGTTTCCAAATACCGCATTGTACCTTATCACGTTTTATTTAAGATAAAATGGGTATAGTAAGCTTTCCTTAAACTATAGATATATGTTATCACTGACTTTTTTGTAGACCAATTAAAGAGGAATATACCACCCTGCATTGTTTCGTTATATGAGAAAGGCATTAGGCAGCGCCTTCGATGAAACTTCCCAGGAGGCTATACTGTTTCCAACATCTCCGACAATTATCGTTATATTCCAACCTGTTTACACAAAACCTCGATAAATTATATACCCAAACCTTCCTGGTGAATCACTCTACCTCTTGGTGAAAATCCGTGCCGTAGTTAATCAGTTTACCTCGAACAAACGCGGCTGAGGACTTTGTTTTATAAAATGTATAGATGTTATGGTTTTGGAGTCGTAGGATGAGGTCAACGCCCGACCATGCCGAAGCAGGCTGCTTTATCATTCATTGCCTCTTATCATGCAAGTGATAGCGAGTCGTGATGTTTATATGTATTAACAAAACTCCTATGGAAATGAGCACCACGATACAAAAAATATGCGATCATACAACATGACGAAATAAACCTTAACTAATTATTATCTAATAATTTGCAATTTGATTAGTAAGTTAGAATAAAATAGAAAAAATCCCAAACTACAAATCCAGTAGTTAATATTCAGCGAAAGATTAACTTTGAATCCTCAAACTAGACTGAAATGACAAGAAGCAGCTCGCCGTTTGAGGCTACTTCAACATTTACTAGACAAACGCTCTCAGCTCTCAATTAATTACAAAAGACTCACATACATGACAATCATTAGACACATCTGGACTTACGGAATAGAGCTCTGGGGCTCCACTAAGCCATCGAATTCCTCTCAGCAATCCAAAATACTCCGTAAATTCCTCAATAATCCTTTCTTTGTAACGGACAAAGTAATCCATAATGACCTTAATGTCTCACTTGTTTCTGATTTGGCCCCAATCCGATACCAATCTTTTCATGACAAACTTCATTTCCACACAAACCCACTAGTTTCAAACCTAGCAACCTCTTCAATTCCTGATAATCCTCCGAGGCGCCTGAAGAGAAGATGGCCTCCAGCGAGACCTTTTAAGTTGAACTTATTATTTGAGTACTATCGCTTGGTAGTTTCGCTACCTGTCTTTCGTGCTAATATGTACCAATTATTATATTTGTGTTATTTTAATACAGTTGTAAAATTCGTTAAATAAATTATTTAAAAAATATTTATATATTCAGCGCGTTTTTACTGCTGAGCATGATTCCAAATTATTAAACAGAAAAGGAAGGCGCTAGATAGCAGAAACTGTTAAAGATCTTGTTTATTGGTGCGTTTATGGACGCATCTTCTCAAGAACTAATCAAAAACGTTCTTGGCTCTTTCTATGGAAGTCATTAATGTTTGGGGAAAAGGGAATTATTAGGATCTATATCACATTGTAAAAGCTCGAAGTAGCTCCTATTATTGAGGTGGAAAATCATGAAACAGTCCAGGAGCTCAATAAAATGAGCAATTTCGGATTCGTACCAGCTTTTTCACGATCGGTTCAAATAGACATGATAGAACAAGTCGATCATGAAGGCAGTGTTGTTTTTGTTGTAACAGCCTAAGGAGGAAGGTTACAGTGCATTGTGCAGTGTAACCTTGTTGTTAGTGAAAATAGTACGGTTGTTATTGTTTCTAGTTGGTGTTTTAGTCATCCTAGGGAGGAAGATTGTGACGTGTTGTACACTTTTATTATTTCTATTTAGTGGAAAATGGTTTGTCTTGTTTTATATGTGTGGAAAATATAAATTTGAATTTGGAGGAGTATAAATTAGTTTAATTTGTCGGAATCCCAACACAAGGTCCAAAGCAAACGCAAACGGGCATGACCGTTAAAGAGGTCAGGTAGGTTTTGTTAAAAAGGTTTCAGGTAAGTCGTCTTCTTAACCCATCCGAGATCAATAGCAAGCCGTGTGTGCAATTGATTTCCGGGGCTATAAGACGGCTTGCACACCGTGTGGAATAAAGAATGTATTTACTGATAATGTGCAAATATCAGTTATTCTGAGTAATAACTGGTTGAAATAAGATTTTTCTTGAACCAACGAAATCTGTAAAGTACAGGAAAACAAAATCCGGCATTGGTTTTTTTCATTATTCAACTTTTTAACTTTTTACTACTTTAAAAAAAATTCTTTGCTTTATATCCTGTTCTTTATTATTGATAGCAAAATAACGATATTATATTATCTGACTATTTTTGAAATAAATGTGGTGTTCAATCCGCTCCTCGCAATACAAATTTTCCGAGGAGCGAGCTGTGCGAGGTGTGCAATGATCTTATTTATGTCAATTCACTTACGAATTGGGTGATTTCCATAGTAAACGTGTTTTTAAAATTAATAATGAACGATATTAAGAAAAAAAATGTTTCGCTCCTGGGGACAGAGTTCGAAAAAAATCGTCTCGAGTGGGTTAAAGAAAGTTGGATACCAATGGCTTATATTTCAGAGCCAGGTTATTTTCTTCTATTCTTCTATTCTATCATGCATTATGTTTTGTAGAAAGTATATGTTATTGCTTAAGATGGTTTCCCTGCCTTAATGATTGTTAACAGCATTATTTTTTGTCCAATGGATCTTAAAACTTAGTCATTGGTGATACCGCTTGCAGGCCTAGCAGTGAATAGTAAGAAATCGACTGAATCCGAATTAAAAAGCTGTAAATATTTCTTTGTTTATCTAGATTTAACAACGTCATTAAGTAATCGAACCAATGCATAAAGGGCAGATTTGCAACCTTCCCTAACCTATAAGTGGAAGGTTACAAATAATTCCGGATGCTAAATTCAGCCCTCAGAAAGTCTGAAACGTTAAAACTATTCACTTCCTGTATAGAAGTAATTTATGTATATTACTCATTATTATTACTGCGGCGCTACAACCCGATGACGGATCCTAACCTCCACGAAACGACTCGACCAATCTTCCTGGCCACTTTTCATCCAACTCCTGACACCAAGGATGTCCCTGGAGTCAGTCACCACTTCGTCAATCCTCCTCAGATTAAGCCAGCCTGCCTCTTTTCCCGGTCCCATGAAGCGGCTCTATAAGCATTCTCTTTGGAACTTTATTTTTTGCCACCCGCCTTCTCCAAATCCCATCAACCCGAGTATGAGAACACTCCGTCAAATAATCTTCGCAGGATTTGGTATGGATGTATGTATATTACTATTTAATAAAAATGGCTTAGTCCTTGTTTTTTAGCTTGAATGTTTCGTTCACTTATTTTAATTTAATGACGAACATTAACTAAGAGAAACTCATTTAATATTCCACGAAACGAATTATATTAGGATGGGTGGGACATGAAGTCCCTACCACATACCAATGCATCGACATAGAAACGCGACAGAAGACAACAGAGAACTAAAAAAAGATTGGTCAATCAGCGAAAGATAAAAACAATGAAAAACGCGAAACCGCATCAAGAAGGACAACAAGCGTATTTAAGGATTCCTAGCAAGTTCTTTAAGAGGATGTTACCATAATACAACGGAACAAGACATAATAATTATGCCAAAACGTTCTAATTTATTTTGTTATAGAAAAACAAAATCATATGATTAGTAAAAAACCCTTCCCTATGTGACACATAGATGCAAAATAACGTTGTTCCGGAGACAACCGAACGAGTTCTGACTGAGAAGACAAATACAAAATTATTATTATTCTAGGATGATTCAAGATGTTACTCCAAGGCGAATACGAAAAACATAAATATTATTTAAAATATGATGACAAGTGATTAAATTCAATTGTCGGGAACGTAGTAGCGTAGTCCTGGTGAACTTGAGGACTGGAAGAGGAGGAACTGTTCCGAATTAGGCGCAGAGCCCTAGTGGATATTATCAGAACTATCAAGAACAAGATAATAAAGCCACTTCCGGGGAACGGATATCTCTACTTCCTTCCGGGTGAGTAAAAATATAGTAATTATATAGCATTAAAAAATACAATACGTGTGTAAATGCATTACATTGTTAGGTTATGTTGTAACCTGTATGATACTTATTGATCTTGCAAGAATTTATCAGTACAAATTCTAAAGCAAAGTAGAAGCCATAAAGTTTGACGCAAAACTCAACAAGTGTTAACAATTATTGCATGCAAATTCTTAGTCAAACCATAAAACACTTTCCGGATTCTGGTTGATATCCAAAAAAGTCATACAATAACGTGGATTATTTATTCTTCTCCATACCATTTCTAGCGTCGAGGAGCCTCTAAGGTTTTTGGGAACCAGTGTATTCGTATGAAACCTCCCTCCTTATAATACTTGTTTATTCATTTAAGGTCACCTTATGCTGCAATGGCTAATCGGACGATACTACAGTGGGAGCCCTAAATTTTGCCTATACAGTTTTTATTAGGATAGGGATTTTTAACGAGTACCTGACATCGTACAGGCTTGGGACCCCCGTTTAACGTCCCTCCCGAAGGACAACATAACCAAGGCTTTTTTACTCCCTTTAAAAAACGTAGGGCCACCTGCCGACCTGATAACACGCGATCTTGGGTTTCCTTATCATATCTTAATTCCTGTAACCTCTTTTTATTAATTGTCTTATTTGAGTTGTTTCTGTGTGCGTTATTGAATTGTTTTCGTTTTTTATAGTATTTTTGCCTAGTTAATTTCGAGTGTTTATTATTAATTTTGACAAGAACTTGAAATGGAGATGTTTTCGTCGTAGTGTATGAAAAAAAATGCTAAAAGAAAAAGAAGTGACTTGTGGGTGATTACGATAACAATTTTAACAGCTTTAAAGTTTATTAAAGGCTGGTCTTTTAGACATTTTGTCCTAAAAAATAAATGAAATTTAGTTAACTAAATAGATATCAGTGTTCAGGTTATAAACAGTGTATAACAACAGTCCACGCAGACCGGCTAATACACAAGTACCGTTTTTTGTTTAGAGGGTAGGTAAATTTCTTTGAATCCGCTAAACTCTAGATGGGTAATTGGCTATATCCCCAACCTTCTTCTTAGGGAAGAAGGTAGGTGTATGAATAAAGTGTCAAGAGTTCTGTTCTGTCTTTTGTGAGTGCCTTGTCATGAATTCAGAAAGCCAGGGGAATGATATTCACCACAATGTCTGGCACCTACACTAGTCTCTCTGGGACCAAGGATTACTAACAAAATTAATTTATACCAGTCTGTTACCTTCTTATAATATTGATACTTTTAGAGATATTTTCTTATTTTATTTCAAGATTTATATATATTTCAGATTTTAAAACGGAACATGAAGATAGATTCAAAAGAAGTATAGGAACAGTAAAAACTGCTGGGACATTTTTAATCGGACTGATATTTCTTATATTTCTCTGCTTAATTAATTTCTGGATTGTTTGGTTCATCTGCCAAATTCATTCAAGACTTAAAAGGTAACATTTTTTATTAGTAGTTAGTAAAAAAAAACTAGAGTTAAGATAAATTAATTAGTCTTATATGTTTCATTAATAATATTTTATGGTAATATCATATCTCTTAAGTGAAAATTGGTACTACTAAAATATGGTAAGTAAGGTCCATAAGTTTCCGGCATGTCCTGCTTCCCCTCATTCAAATGTGCCGGGACCTGCATGCCTATGCAGGTCCATGCCTGCTCATTCCATACCCATCGCTAGCACTTCCTCAGTCCTGTCAATCAGTGTCCAGCCTTGAAGGAAACCCCATTTTTACAATGTTCAAACTCGAGTACCGTGTGGTTATTAAATTGTTTTGTAAGGAGGGTCTTACAAAGCGCTGCAAATAGTGCAAAGAGCGCTTGGATTGTGTATACGGGCTCCTCCCCCTCGTATTCCACAGTGAAAGAATGGGCAAAATTATTTAAGTTAGGGAGAGAATGTCTAGAAAATGACCCGCGCCCCGGTCGCCCATTGGAAGCTGTCACTTCTGAAACAAACCAACTTGTGGAATCTGCAATTGCAGTCTGACCGGTGACGGAAAACCAAGGAAATAGCAGCGAGGTTGGGGCTTTCAAAAACAAGTGTTTTGAAGATCATCAAACATTTGCATATGAACAAGGTTAGTGCAAGATGGGTTCCACAAATTCTTTCAGCTGCTCAAAAACAGGAACGAGTTCACTGCTGCAATGAATTTTGGCGATTTAACACCGACGAAAAGTTCCAAGTAGCAGTGGAAGAACATTTTTTAACAAAGAAGAAATGTTTTTCATGGTTTAGAAATGTTGCCAAAGGGTTGTAGTATTAAGTGTGTTGAACTTAGAGGAGAATATATTGAAAAACAGTAAGACCAGTTTTTTCTTTCACATTTCCTTCTGTCCCAGGCCGGAAACTTTTGGACCTTACTACGCAAGAATAATTAGTAATTGATATAAAAATCGAACAAGTATCAATCATGCCAATAGTGTAATTTTGAATTAAAAACTAATAGAATAGAAAAATAATTTTATTCTGTGACCAGGTCCCTTAAAAATAACAGAAATGGACAAAATTAAATAAATATATATCAGGCTAAAGGCCTACATTATAAAAATAATATTAAGGATAAATCTTTACCGCCTGCCCAACTGCCATCTTAACTCAGTTTGGACCATCTAGACTGTCTTCTGTGAATTTGTTCGACGAGTTTTCTTTGGTCTTTAGTTTTCCAACATATTTTTGATAACCCAGCTAAATTCATCAATCTTAATATCAGATAGCATTGCTAAAATTAAATAAGTTTAAGCTTTTCCCCTCAGCATCAACTCGATATTATGCAGAATGGATAAAATGATGATAAGAATGCAAAATTCAATAAGATCCTAATAACCTAAAAAAGATCTTTTAGGAATTCTAACTGAAGCAAAGTGTACTCTTGATCTATAGCTGGTGACAGGCTATTAAAAAAAAATAAAATCTTTTACTGAAACTATTTGATGAACTTGAAAAATACATGAAATTGAATGCAATATAAAACTACCATTATTTGCATTTAGTTTATTTAAGTTTTAGATTTTAAAAATGAGACTTTAGACTATGCTATTCTGTTAGAGATCGCTATGGTCGAGCACACTCCTGTACTGCAAGAGGCCCAAACCTGTCGCCTAGAACAACTTTATTACGAGGAAGGTAAGTGTTTTCTGTTTTAAACTCAAAGTTAAGGATCTATATTATCAAAATACTTTTTGCCCCTTTATGTGTTTAAGATTAAGCAGTCTAATTATGATTCAAAACCAATCATGACTATACATATCACAATGAAAAGTTTCTCGATAAATAAGAAAGATGGCGCCTGAACATCTTGTTAATTATTATGTCAGAGGAATTTATTTACTTTTCATTATTGCCTTTCCGTATAATTATTCTCTAAGTATGTTTCAAGATCCTGATAAGTGAGAAAGGTGCTACCAAAACATATTATTATTGTGCCGGAGGAAATATAAATATAAATTAATTTTTACATTTCTTTAAAAGACAATTTCCATTTCCATATGTTAAATATGTTTGAAACATAAAAGAAACATAAATAAATGTATTTATATGTTGTTGTTTCTTATAATCACACTGTTTTATTTAAATTGGAACATACTCACACTCTAATTATTATACTAATAATAATAATAGATTTCATTTTATTTTTTGGAAGGGCCAAATTCCTCCTTTTTAAATATGGAGGAATCGAATAAGGAAATATTTATTCAAATAAAATAGAAATTTAATATGCTAAAGAGAAAGGAAAAATAGAAGGTTTCTTAGAAAACCTTTGAATTACTGTGAAAAACATTGTGTAGTTAAAAAAAAATACCTTAACAGTTACAAAACTTGAGAGGTCTTGAATTCAGTACATGGCAAAGGTTATACTGTTTCTAGAAAATGGTTGTGCAGGGGATAAATTTGTCAGAGATCATACTCAACCGCCAGGTTTGTCCCCTCAATCTATAGAGGCTAGGTGAGCCCAAGGAGGGTCTATGACTGTTAACAGATTAAATAATTTATCTACCATAAGTGGAGTGAACCTTCAGCATAGCAACTCAGAACTCTACAAAATAAAAGCTAGATGTATTTAAAAACGTTTGCGAAATATTTGCACCAGATTTTTAAAAATACATTTAACAAGTTATATATTCATGATATTAAAGTTTTAAGTAATGATAAATTACAAGGTTTATGGAGCCATAGAAAGAGTCAAAAATGTTGTTATCAATTGTGAACTTTTAATATGTACTAAATTAGGATTTCAATGTGACAAACTTGTATTTGATTTATTTCAGAAACTGCTCGCCAAACTATCATAAAGCATTAAAAAATGAAAAGAAAATAGATAAAGGTAATTATATTAATAATAATTTAAATGATAAAACTTTTATAACTCTAATATAAAAAAAAAATCATTACAGATTTTCAAAAAATAGTGAAGAAATACACAGAAGAAAATAAAATTCACAAACCTCAACCTTAATGCATACCTTAACAAAAGAAAAAAAATCGGATGAGAAAATTCCATAGATAAGCATTTCTTTAGATAAGATCTATTACTAATGTTGATTTTTTATTACAAATACAAAAACAATAGAAAATAAAAATTTTGTATGTAAAGGAAAGAAACAATAATGTTACAAGTAATTTTAAGAGAAGACTAGAATCGAGAGAAAATTCTAAGTAGAGAACAAGCAGTTATCAATTAACCACATAATTAATCGGAAATAATATGGTTAGCCAAATGGTGCATTCGTGTTCAACAACTTGATAAGATGAAAAATATTAATGAAATACCTGGTGATTACCTTTACCTCACTGGAAAAAAAGCTGTTCTTAAATTAAAATGGTAATTGGACAATATCAATGCTGTTTTGATTTTTTTTTTCCTAGTACCTTTGTTAAAATTTCCCAAGCAGAGAAGCCTTATGTTGTGAGTTAAATCCTAAAATCACAACTTTTGATCAATACATTTAATTAGGATCCTGTCAATCGTTGCTGTGGGAATTCCCGGGCTAATTATCTAAGAAATTACAGGATTTGACAACATAAATAACCTCTATATAAACTTGTAGGATTCGTTTCAACTAGCCATCGCTTTCATAAACACTAACCAATGAAATTACAGAGTATAAATAAAAAATAACATTTTTTAAATTAAAAAAATTGATTAACTTTTGGAGCATAGAACTGAAAAGTTTAAATCCTATACTCATTATCACACAAAATTAATGAAACCTTATTGACATTTGCATGCGTCATCCATGAATAGTAAATTGTAAAGTTTGCAAAGAAGCATTTTATTTTATTACTGATAATGGCATCTTCCAGATGCAATAATTTTGGAAAAAAATGTATATCTCAGTTATTCCTGTTGGTTCAAATGACTTTAATAAACTAACATTAGCTCTTCAAAAATACTTGTTGCCGAGGATGTTGGGTGTAAAGCTTTCAAATGAGCACTAACAATTCTGATCCACTATCTTCATAATCCAAAATAGAGCAGTACGCAATAGTAACTAAAATATCTGATAACTAATCAATGGTCTTGACCATTAGATAAAGTATATAATGAAAATATATTTTTTTATAATAACACATATAACACCAAACTTATTTTTTTTTAAAACTTCATCTTTCAGCTCACTTCCCCACAGAATATGTAATGATTATCAGAATAGTGGGCAACTGTCCCGCAGGTTGTCGCTTCGAGATAAGTCACAACAAGCTTATTTGTTTGATTTTTAATATTTTCCAAAAATAGTTATAGTGAGCTTTAGTATGCAAAAGAGAATGTGATTATGGGTTATTAGAGTAGATTTTGGTAATTATTTCATCAAGTAATCAAAGTTTCAACTAACATTTTGAAGTATAGATGATATATATAATATAGATATATGTTCATTTCTAGATTAAATTATTACCATAGTATACATATTACCCATAATTACATTCTCTTTTCCATACTTAAGCTCATGATAACTTGTATTTTTGGAAAATATTAAAAGGTAAATTAATGAAAAGTTAAAACTTGTTGTGACTCAACTCAAAGTGACAACCTGCGGAATAATTACCGAATAGTGTAATTACTTTAATTTAATATGGATATTATAGTTTGTTTTCTTGACATGTCTGTCAATGTAAGATAAGGAGATGTACTGGATGTTGTCAATGCTACAAAAATTAAATATTACTAGAATCTAAGATTATATGAAAGCGATCGTCATACTCGTTTTAACATATTTAATAGCATTAGTGCATATCTCGATACCTAGAAATAAGATCATGTAATACAACAACAGAAAACATTCATTAAAAATGAAAAATTACTTTTTCAACTTACTGAGTCGGAGTAAATTACTTGGACACCTCGAATGACACCAACTTGTGATTGAATAATCATCACTGCTTGGGAGAAGTGCATACCTATGAAGGTTACATCAAGGTTATATTTGTAAACATTTAAGATATTGCACAATAATAAATTAATGTCATAAAAAAATATTTAAAATTGTCTCTTTGGCTCATTACTGTGCTATGAGTAAGAGTAAAGTAAAGTGTATATGTATAATTCATTGATTTAATTTATTAATATTCTTTATTATTTAATTTGGAAAAAGACTTAAAGAGAGAAATCAAATGTTCAAGCACTCACTGATGAGAATAATAAAATTAGCGAGACATGAAGTTGTAGCATTAATAAACAAATGACAACTTAATGTGGTTTAATTATCATAATAGTAAAACATAAGGATGCTATTGACACTATTTGTTATTGTTTTTAAGAAGGTCCTTCATGGAAGACATTCACAATTTATTTAAATGCATTAAGTTATTAGTAATTTATGAACTATTAATTTTCTGACCAATATAGAAACATGGTCTTCAATATTTACAAATATTTGTTTCAGATAAATTGACAAACAAAATTGTTCTATACAAACAATGGAGTGAACGTCCTAGTTTTTCATCGTTCAATGCCAAAAAAAGAAAACAAAAAATGGCATAATCCAAATGCTTACCTAAAGTGAATTCCCATTGATCCGAAGCTAGAGACTTTTCGGGTATCAGCTCAAGTTCCAACATTGTAAATTAAAAAAATTTATTCTAACTTAAAAGACAATTCGAACACTACTTTTGTTTGTAATGAAGTTACGTCTACGCTGCGCCATGAACCTGACGGAGCATGCGCAGCGTCACGATCAGCTGATTATGACAACAAAGGTTACTTTAAAAGAAATTACAATATTTTTCTTTAAATAATTCACTTATAAACTATTATACAATTTTTTAAACTTAAAAATAACAAGGAAATTCAAATTTTCTTATTTTTTTTAATCAATTCAATAAGAAGAAATCAATAGTATAAAAAATAATATTAATTAAAACACGATTAAATTATTAATTTCAATAATTATTAAAAACCTACACATAAAAAATGCAAGGAAACAAATATAAAAGGTGGTGATGCAACAATTAATTAATCAGGGCAGCAGGAAATTTTCCTGTGAACAGCTTGTAACAATAATTGTTACTCCTCACATTAAAATTTTCACACACGTCATAAATTAAATATTCTCAATCTACAAAATAATATATGAGTTGTTTCTAAAGTGAACAAACGAATAATAAATTAAAGACCATAAGAAATAAGAAGGTCGAAAAAATCTAACTGCCATACTTCACATAAAATATCTCAGAACACTTCAATTAATAAATAAGTTTGTTTCGGAAATAACTCTTGCACCAGCATATCAATTAAATGACAATGTAATTATAAAGAACCCAAAATTTAAAGCAAGAATTGGAATGAATGTGACCAAAGTGTTAACCTACTTAGCGAAAACCCGCATTAAAACGATATTTATTTGAATTATAACTAATGGAATATCAAATAGTGAGATTTAGGTTTAAAATAAAAAGAAAATACGGTTTGTTTTTTACTTTTTATTTCTGTTACCTCATTTTAAGAATAATCAGACGATGGCAGCGTGCTCAACTATAAAACACTTTTTAACCTTCCCCTAATCCTTCGATCGATCTCTTTTGTGTTGAATTAATCTAGCTATGAATCGATTGTTAAAATAAAATCTACCTCTTTTGTTTGAAACATCATTCAATTTGTGCATATCAAACTTTGATTGATTGTTGGAATGATAAAATAATATAATGAAATTGTAGGTTATTATACCACGGCTGAATGAAATTTTAAATATTTTTTACAGTCATTTCAACTAAATGAATCAATTTTAAAAGAATTGAAGGACTGAAATTTAAATGAAAAATCATTATAATTTTGTTTGATATATATAGATATATCCTGTACAGCTAATATACTATATCATATATTTTATAAGAAATTTGTAGATACGCTATTTTGACTCTGAAATGCAATATATTTATCTACTCTCTTCGTGATCCTAAAAATATGTAATTAATATTTTACATCATCAATTAAGGAACTGAAATATGACAGATTTCTAGATACATCTCTAAATAGTTTCTTTCTTACATGCACTCATTGTGAAAAGTTGGCGTATAAAACCGTTCATTCTGAGAAGTATCTTTTGTTTTCTTTTATTATAATTCGTGAAACACTATTAATAAATTTTCTTTGTTTGGTCCAATGCACTGAAATTTATCAAACATTTAATGTTTAAATAATATTAAAACCATTGAGTACTTAATTTGTTCCTTTTTTGTAACATACGGATTTACTACTTTATACCCATTAAAGGAAGTAACAGTTAATCAAAACTTAACTGAATTATGCGTTTTTATAATCCTGGAATCCACTTTTCCGTTTCGACGTAACGTCTGTTGTTGTTTGCTCATTTAACGTCACTTAATGCTGCTATGGCTGATCGGACGATGCTACAGTGGGAGCATTAAATTTTGCCTATCCCGGTTTAATTAGGATAGGGATTTTTAGGGTGTAACTGGCATCGTACAGGCTCGGGACCCTCGCTTAACATCCCTTCCGAAGAACGGCGTAACTAAGGATTTTGTATTCCCTTTAAAAAATCCTAGGCCAGCTGCCGGGCTACGAACCCGCGATCTTGAGCTTAGTAGTTCGTAGTGTCTGTTTGTAAGTAGGAACGTTCTAACGGTCGTATGTTAGTACCGTCTCTATCTTAACTCAAAAATTATTGTTGAAAAATCAATAAAAAATAAAATAAAATTTTGCATTTTGTGTTGGTCTAACGTCTAGCTATGTATAAATTTTTGGTCCCTACAAGATCATCGGAAATGGTTCTTTACTTGAAGATTTTCCTAGCTTTTATCAATAAATGTCTTCTCGAAAAATGTATTATTTTTAAATTTAATATTTAAGTGTTTTATATAAATCGAAACAAAATACTAAACTTCAAACATAGGTATGAACCTGAAATTATAATTTACTTAAAAGTTCTAAACTGTCTTTTACTCTCACACAAATGTTAAGGATGGTACAGGAATCCTGCTAAAACAATTTTACCCGGGTTTGTATATCATTTTTACGAAGTGAATAAATTATTTTAATCGCTTTCATATTTCAAGGAATACATTCATTTTCCTATTCCTGAATTCATTCTGAATAGATTATTTCAGTAATTGTAGATATAATTTGTTAATATATTTTGTGATATCTTGTACCAAGTTTTTTCTAAGTTGGGTTTTTATAGCAACCGATAATGGAAGAAGTTTTTTATAAAATAAATGTCCTAAGAAAATGGTATGACATTCATAAACGAACAATCTTTAGATGAATTAGTATCAAAATTAAAAATAAAATGTATAAATTTTAACCTTTTTTTTTTTTAGTAAACAATTTTACGGTAATTTTCGTGGAATTTTAATAGTTAACCACACTCCCTTCTTAATATTAATTATAAGTTATATTTTCATTTAGGAAAAAATTAAAGAAACTTTAATTTGAATTTTTTTCTCTAACTCATCAGTGTCCGATATACTCGTATATTAATTAAAAACTGATGAAGTGTTCACAAAAACCTTTTTGGAATTATTATGCTGGTTGTCATAAACAATATAAGCCAGATTATGATTATTTATTGTATGTTTGATTCAATTTTCTCAATTGATTGAAGTAATGTGTAAGAATGACTACGGTCTATAAATTTACAATAAACTCGTAAACAAAAAGGAAATATATTTGAAAAATAGATATAAATATACATATTTTATTGATTAATTAAATTGAAGTTTTAATAAAATAATAGCAAGTTAACAGGAACTCGCGCAGTACCGGAGCTGAGAGTAGTGACCTGCTTTGTCGTTCATTGACGATTCATCAGGCGGCGGCGTCAGATATGCTACCTGCCACTGAGGAATGCTAAGATTCACTGCTTTCATCGCTGGGCCATCAGGGAAAGCTAATTTGACGGTCGATTCCTGGTTCCTTTAACTATAATCAATCTTCTATCGAGATCAAAATCCAAAAAAGAAATCTGTACCACTAAAACACATAAAGGGTAATGTTTTCTGTACATGTAAACAGCCCTGTTTCCAACCTAACGGTTACGTAAAAAGTTGTTTTGCCTGAGATCATGATCAAACTTAAGGTTTCTTCCAATTAAGGGTACTTACTTTAAGGAGGCTGAGTGAACTCCAAAGAGGTCTGAATCGATGTGAATTACAAGGTTGATACACAGCTGATTGAATAAATAATTTACCTGTCACAGCTGATCACAAACTCGTGACCAATAAGAACAACAATCCATATCCCTATCTTGTACCGAGCTACCTTATTCCCATGTCTAAATAAAACAATGAAGAAATAAACGAAAACGATAAACTTAAAATATAATTATACCAAACGAAAAATTTTGATGAAGTTTCATAGAATATGGTCAGGTGATTTGGCCCAGATCACATTGAACCTGCAAGTTTCCCCTCAACCACCTTATAGAGGCTGAGCGAACCCCAAGAATGTCTCTACAATTCACCTTACAATCCCCTTAGGGCCAATTCACCAATTCAGTTTTCCATTGAGTGTTAGGAGAAAGGAGGAGCGAAGTGGCTGCGTGGTAGAGCACTGAGCTGCAGTGCCAGAAATCCTGGTTCAAATACCGCTCCAGGCCATGACTTTTATTTAGTCGGTTTGCAGCGGGAAATGGATCATATAGGATATAGGACCCTCCAGGGGCCCACCCAGCCTCTATAAAATATTATAAAAATAGTGTATCCAAAATAGGGGAGGGGGGAATCTGGCGGTTTAGCGTGGCCTAGGACGTCACTTTCTTGCAGAACCGTTGTCCATGAAACAGTACAGTCTCTACCATGTACTGAACCCCAGACCCTTCATGAGTTGTAGTGGTACAGGTTCAGGTTAGGGGAAAATATAGTTGTTTTTTTTTTGTACTATTCTTTATTCTTTTTTTCTGGATCGGGATGTCCTAATATACGATAGACCGTTTATGGGAGATTTTACTGTATTCAAGATTTAAGATTTCTGATATGAGGAGGTGAGTTGCAAAACTCGTTTGTTCCACAGTAACACGTTTTTCAGGAAACTCAAAAAACTTACCTCGTCTCGTAGAGTGGCCAGATAAAAAATTTTTTTTTTGCTTTCGAAAGGTACAGCTTTCCTGTGGAAGTGAGCTTGGAATGAAAAAAATTACTGATTTAATGGTAACAAAAAAAAAGTAACAAAGTATGAAATGAGACAGTTTTGCAACAAAATGTTTAAAGGAAAGACTTTTGCTACACACCACACTGGAAGGAACGAGTTTTAATTCACACAGCATAAGTTGCTCTTCCAATAAGGATAATAATATGAGCTGAAGAAAACAAAAGCGAAGTTTTTTTTTAATAAGTAATATTTATTTAGCTTCACAACCATTTTATTAATAAATTCAGTAACATTTTACAAAATAATATCACCACTGACTTAAAATATTTGACTGAACATTTTTTTTAATGAATTTTTCAAAAATATCAGCGTACTGATATAAAACATCCGACTACAAAAAAGTTACAAAAAGACTAGATCCTAAGGCCATCGTATTCTTCAATAATAGCGACTTCATCATCCTGTTGTTCGTCGTTTCCCTCGTCAGTGGCAGATATATCGAGAACTCGTGTGTAATACTTCAATGAATCATTGGCCCTCCACTCATCACCAAAATGCTTTCTCAGCAGATTATCAACGTCTTTCAGCTTCTCTTGTTTAATACTGACTTCGTTTGCTAAAGGCTGTGGCTTGATTTGGCTTAATCGTTTTCCTTTCTTTAATATCCCTTTTGCAACTCCTAAGTCAGACCTATAATTGACTTCTCCTTGCACCAACACAATACCTCCTCTTTCACTGAAACTAACTAGTAACGAACCAGTTTTGAAACACAATGGGCTATGGAACGAATCAGTTCTGCAACAAACCTCTATTTTTTATAGCTAAAATCCATATGAAATAACAAGTTTTGCTCCAATCTGGTAACATATATTGAAATAGCATTAAAATATCTTTTAGAATCCACTGCCATCTCAATTTTTCAAAAAAATGGAACGAACGAGTTTTGCACCCCACCTACTCATATATGTTATTAGTAGAGACACTGATTCATAAATTTAATTTTCAAGAAATGTAGCATTAATTATTAGAAAAATAGTTAATTTTGCGTTTTCATAGCTAAATAGGATAACGTCAAGAAATGGGAGTCGGCAAGAGGGGAAAAAGAATTAAATTTGCAATATCAGTTGAAACATGTTTATTGTAGTATTGATTGAAACTCAACATGGCACATATTTCTACAGTAGAGCGTGTCATGTTCGTTCTACGATCTGTCAATAGAAGATTATAGCGACTAAAAATTCTTTCTGCGTCAACACTATTCACAAGGGCCCACACATTCATCAGAGCTGCCTCAGCTGATTCTCTGTGGACAATTTTTACAGCTAAAAGTAGCTGAATTATGTCTACAGTGACTCCATCCCTCACTTGCTCTACAAGCTGTCTTTGAAAATAGCTGTTACCTTCCAGGAATTTACTGTCATCAACAGATTTGAATGTTGGTGCAAGCCTACTTTTACTTGCTAAAAGAATAGCGTCTGATCGCTGGACATTCTGAGATACAATCGCAGGATTGAACATTTTACCTGCGCGCTCAAGAAATAGATTAGTGCTGTTGTCTTGACGGTTCAGCATATGAGATGCCAGTTTCACCGAACTTTTCTGAAAACTCTCTCTTATTTGGGTGAAGACAACCTGGTTCTTTCGCGTTTTAACGTATTTATCGCTAAAAACACCATTTATTCTCGAAATAAACACCACTCTAATGCTCGAAAATATCGTTAATGGTATGAATCAGTGTCTCTAGTTATTAGTACGCATGTGTCCTACATGACAAAGAATGAGTTCATAATCTTTTTTTTTTTTTTTTTTTACTGAATTGGGACGTTTTAGTTAATACAACACCGCAATATGAGTTAGTGAATTTAGAGCATTGAGAAATAAACGAAAAACATTTTTTTTAAATAGTCGATCTAGCCAATTTTAAGGTGTATTGCCTCATTTAAGTTGAATTTAGAAAGGAAGTTCATAATTTAAACTAAAAAAGAGGCATATTATAAATGGGCTGTAATTCAATGGGCGAACTATGATAATGAGTTGGCTGACCCATTAGCGAAAAGGAAGCCTAGTTAGCCGTTATCAGATGGCACAGTTACTATCCTGTACTGAATTGTTACTATCCTATATTGAATAGTTACTACCTCATATTGGATAGTTGCTATCATATATTTGATAGTAACTGTCCAATATAGGATACTAACTTGGATAGTAATTATCCAAATATGGGGTACTATTTTGATAATATATATCCAAATTAGGGTACTGTATTGTACTACAAATAATGAGTACTTCTACAGTAACTAACAGATATAGGATACTGACTACCCTATATGGCATTGTAATTATTCTGTATTGTACCCTTCGGTGGCTTATTAAAAATAGGCTGTCCAAAGACGGTAAAACATCCATTTGTTGCATACTTCAAGAAACTCCAAGTATTGGTTAAAACTTGTCAAGTGTTTTAATAATGATCGTTTTACAACAATTATTATTTTCATTATATTATCATCTACATCTATCAAGAACAAAACTGACAATCATAAAGTTTCCAATCCTTCGCCATTAACCAATTTCTTTTTAAAAAGGATGTAAACTGGACTGAAATTTATCCAATATTTCATTAACACAATACAAACCTATATCCAGTCAAGTATGCTTTTAATAATCATACTTGACTGGATAAAGGTTTTTAATGTTAATGAAATATTAGAAAAATTTCTTTTTTAAATCGTTTATTCTATTTATCTGGAATAAATCGAATGTTTTTAGTTTTTCTTTTTAGAATTTCGTCATATTTTCGACTATGAAATCAAACTGATTTTATTTACTGATGAATACTTACATGGATATATTTACTTGAACATCAGGCTAATGAACATTTCATTGACGGTGCAAATTATGAGTCCACTTGTGAGAACGGACAATGTAAAAGGCATAGAAAAATCTACAACGAGACTGATACAGTTGTAATCATCAAAGCGGACAACCGCCTGATGAGTCTTCACAGATTCGGAATATTTGCGATTGCTGCTAGAGGAATCTAAAACTTACTTGAAGGATTTCGAACTATGCTAAACATTACTTGACGACAAAGCAATAATAATAAATAGAATTTTTATAAATAAAATATGATTTTTATGAAAATTAAATGATCAGTGTCCTGGAGGCATTGGTCTGCTGATACCTAAGCCCCGGTTACCTAAGTCATCAACGAGAATAAACCACACAGGATCTGGATATCCTCCAGCAAGGTACCTAAAGGTTCTATAAAGTGGGTATCCAAAATTGGGGGGAGTCCCGGGGGGGGGGGGCGCTTAAGTGTTAAAAACAGCACAGTCCCTATCTGCACCAAGTAATCTTACTGTAAAGTATTGGTAAAGATTGTTCTTGTGTATCCACTTTTATGAAAATAGTAAATTTTTCGAAGACAGCCGGCATCCATCTACCAATCATATAATGTTGTCATATTTAGTTAAGTATACATTATAGTAAAATATAAATGTATTAAAAATAATTAATAAATAATCTTAATTTTATAAATTTAAAGAACCAAATGTTATAACTCTCGATATATTTCAGTCATTTGGTTTGGTAGCGACGTCTCATCGTATCACACTGGATCCAATGTAGGTGTAGCCTAAAGGTCAATCTCCTGTGTAAAACATCCAATACTTATAATTGTCTGCATTGATTACACATTTTTGGAATTTTTGGAGCTTCCCCATGTTATTGGAAATTGGCCATCTCTGAAAATTTCCCGCACTAGGCTGCAGCCCAATTAGATAAATCCGCCAATGGGAAGGACTAAGGGAAGAATGCCCGAAGCGTCAGAATGCAGCATTCAATTGACTAAGACTTACATGGAACATAGATAAAAAATTAAAAAGACAAGAACAAGACCAGATCATCACTCAAATCAAAGTCAGATGTTCACTTCACTTACGAAACAAATGACTAATCTATAACACTATACTAAGACATATTTGAACAAATGAAGAAGAACTTTCGGGTTCAGAAAAATAATTTTATGCCCGAGATACTAACAACACAAAGCGGAATTCTAAGGAAAAATGTTAATGCTCCTTGATTTAACGGTACTTGTGTATTAGATGTACCACCAGAAAACGCCAATGTTGTACGCATGCTCAAGCAGTAACAGTTTATAACAGTTACATTTCTAACAGTAACAGTTACATTGTTTACAGATGCATTCTTCTTTGTTTCTTCCTGTGTTCTAGAGTTGTTGTTGCATCCTAATTTTTGTTTGTTGCTGATTTGTTGTTTGTTTGGTAATTAGGGATGGTTTTTATTTTAAATTGTTGATATATTCCATTATTTATTTCTATTATTATTATATATATTTATATTATATATTTCATTATGTTGTTATATATGCTATATATTTAATTATATTATTATTAGTTCTATTTATTTATTTCCATTATTATTATATTGTAAATTCTAACCCCAATAAAAATATTTAAGAAGGTTATCCAAGGTAACTGTTATAAAACGTAACTGGTTGCGCATTGGCCTTTTCTGGTGGTGCATCTAATACACAAGTACCGATTAAACCATACACAATGACATGACCATTCCTAATGTAAAATTACCAAAATTGCTCATTCACACGCCCATCTTGTTCTTTCTCTTTCCTACTCTTTTACCTGGACTTCCAATTTAAGATACTTCAAAATTTACTAGACAGACGCACTAAGCTCCCAATAATTACAAGAGACTCACATACACAGCTATCATAAGACCTATTTGGACTTACTTAGACATTTGGAATTCCACTAAGCCATCCAATTCCTCTCGTATCTTATTCTTACAATCCACAATCCTTCGTAAAATCCTGAATGCTTACTTTGTTACGAATATGATCTTTCATAATAACCTTAACGTTCCATCTGATACTAATTTGGCCCGAACCCGATAACAGCCCTTTCATGACAAACTTTATTCCCACTCAAATCCCAGTAGTTTAAACCTATCTACTTCATCAATTCCCAATAATATTCCGAGGCGTCTGAGAAGAAGATGCCTCGAGATCTAAGTTGAGTTGAATTTGTTATTTGAGTACTACTTAATTACTGTCGCCTTCCATCCTAATATTATTCTTACCACGAATGGAGATGACACGTGTCCATTATGAGTCAACACTGATCCAGTTAAAGCATCCCATACTATTCAATCCCATATCACTGACCTTGAGGATTAGAATAAATTCTCACAAATGCCGTCAAATAGCCATTAGCTTCCGAGGTAAACCAGTGACTTCCTGTTCAACAGTATTGGTTAATAACATCCAACGATTCTTGTAGAACAGGTCCGGTACTTAGGACTACACCTTGACAAATGTTTAACTTGAAATCCTCATACTAGACTGAAACGACAAGAAACGGCTCGTCGTTTCAGGCTACTTCAACATTTACTACACAAACGCTCTAAACTCCCAATTAATTACAAAAGATTCTTATACATGACAATCATTAGACCCATCTGGACTTGCGGAATAGAGCTTTAGAGCTCCACTAAGCCATCGGATTCATCTCCTATACAATCCTTACAACCCAAAATCCATCGTAAAATCCTCTATGATCCTTAATTTGTTACGAACAAAGTAATCCATAATGACATCTATGTCCCATTTCTTACTTATTTGGCCCGAATCCGGTATCAATCTTTTCATGACAAACTTTATTCCCATTTAACCAAGGAAGGTCTACAATTCCTGGTAATCCTCCGAGGCGTCTTAACAGAAGGTGGCCTCGTGACCAGTTGAATTTGTTATTTGAGTACTTCCAGGTGGTAATTAATATTCCTGCCTTTAACTTATGCAATTGTCATTCATTCTGTTTACTTGATACATTATGCAGTTGTAAATTTCAATAAATATATATATTTTAAAAAAATACTTAGTCTTATAGTCTACTTAAGTTCTTCGTAACTTTTTGCTTGACTGCTTAGGTATACATCAATTAATACTATTGAAAAGTGAATCTATAAGAAAGCTGTGCTGTTTTGGTATTCGGTGGGGGAGAAGGCAGGAGAGGGCGCTATATAATGCGGACAGCTCGCCCAAGTGGCCAGTCATGTGCCGCACTCTCCTTGTAGTACTTCTCGCAGCCTGCGCCTCAGCCCAGGTAACTAATAAATATATTTATGTATATATATATATACATTTATTTTATATATTTATGTATATATATATATATATATACATTTATTTTATATATTTATGTATATATATATAATAAATATATATAATAAATATCATTATAATGACATCAAGTGCCCAAGTACAATTCAAAAGTCCTTCTCATCTACAGATGTGAAAAATCTAGTGTGATATGCATCGCTTGACTTTCTCTTAAAATCATATAACAATAATATTTTTTTTTTTAAATGTTTGTAAAAAATATTTGGTTTTTTTATTATAATTACTTAACAAAATAAGTAGTATTTTTTCATAATGAGTAGATCAATTTGCTTTTCGTAAAAATTGGTTTCTTATGTCTTGGTGATGTACTAATCAATTAAAAGTTGAATGACTTTAAGGAGAAGACATAATTCATGTTTCATCCAAAATTATTGCGAATCATTTTCGTAAATTTGAACTAGCTCCAGCTTCCTATAGCCCTGAAGATGACCCACAAAGTGGGCCGAAACGTCGGCACATAATTAAATAAGTAACCACTTATTTAGTGTTTTTATTTGACTGCACCCCCAACTATTTTCTTCCTTACGTCTATCTTCCAGTCAACCATCCCTTCGCTTCTCAAAAATATTTAAAAATTAGTAACAAATAAAATAAAATAAATTAATATTATTTGTTCGATCGTTTGTTTGTTCATGTAACGGCACTTTATGCTGCTATGGCTAATCGGACGATGCTAAATTGGGAGCTCTAAATTTTGCCTCTCCATGTTTAATTAGGATAGGAATTTTTAACGAGTACCTGAAATCTTACAGGGTCCGGATTTTTACTCCCGTTAAAAAATCCTAGGACCACCTGCCGGGCTACGAACCCGCGATCTTGGGCTTAGTAGCTTGTTACGCTAACTACTAGACCACGGGTCGCCCCCTAAATTTTAAAATCATTAATATCAAGTGGTAAATAAGTACAGTCTAGTTTGACGAAAAATTTTCTATTGTTTTTGCGGAAAATATTTTTTATTTTTCGAGCTACAAAATTCAGGTAGACAGAAGAATTTCGTGAAGCTTGCTTTATCGGACTCAAGATACCTTAATACAAATATATTCGGCTGATGTAGACAAATTTTGTAATTTATTAGTACTCATAAGAAATCGACATTGTTGGACATGGATAGGCTGCTTCGGCTTACTCAGTAAAGGAACTCTGCTTAATCATTTCTTTGTACAACTGTTGGATTAGAACAGTACGAACCCTACTATGGGTATAGCGGTACTGCTCTTTTATAAGCTCTTTTAAAAGACAAACCTGAGAGTGCTGATCAACTCTCTCCCCTTAAAAATATGTAGCCATTTTTAATGCTCCCTATATTTTCCATTGTATAAATCCACGTAGGCTGTCGTAGGCTTCACTTGTAAGATTCTTTTTTTTTTTTAATCCAAATGTCAAAGAAACTTAAAAATTTTCCTTCGTTAACTCTAAAACCTCATTTTTATAGTTTTTCTTGTTCATTTTGGACACTAAGCAACTACCAAAAATCTTAGGTATAAAAACCGCAGTAAATATCTGGTGAATAAATGGTCAAGTCGAAAATTTAAAAGAAAAAACAGAGAGAGTTAATTGTATTGATGTAATCAAGCCATTCTTGTAGTTTTTGGATTGATATCGGTTTGTAATATTAGCTATAACTCTATCTGAGCTATTGAGGGCCCGAGTTAGCCCATTATTCACTACGAAAATAGCACGATTCCGCTTCCTAAGTACATGAAAATCATTTTGTACGACTATATCATTAGTAATGTATAATAGAAACAATTGAATCTGGATGTCTTCTGGAATCGAGATTCCGCATAGTTCGATTCTACACCTACAGACATTATTTTCGATATATTCCCTATTCCTTCAGTGGGTAATGTTCAAGAACTTCAGAACTAAATGAGTTTAATTCTTTCTCCTATAAGATCTATATATAAGATGTGATTACGCTTGCAGAGCGATGTGCTGGACTGCATCGCCTTCGGGCCAGAAGGCTGCATGGAACAGGAGTTGTCGAGGGCACTCAACAACGCAGAACACCTTTCAGTGATAAGGTTTGGCAGGGACCTCTCCATCATCTCCAACAACAACCAGGTAGCAAAATCGATTATTTATCGATTTACGATAGTATGATATATATTCCCATAAATAAACAAAATATTATTAAATCTATGAAATGCTTACAGTTAGCTTCAAATGTCAGGTTTTAAAGTACAGAAGAAAATTCTGTACAATAAACACTCCATATTTATATTGCTTTTAATAATCAATCGTAAAATTGATTTTTTACGATTGATTATTAAAAGTATGAGATGTGCTGTAATTTGTTTCATTCTTTTATTATTTTGTAATCGTAAGGCTTTGTTTTATGGATTTTTCCTATTATATTCTATTTATGATTAACATTTCTTTAATAATTACATAAAATAATTACATTGTTAACATTTTCCAGAATGATCCCGAACCAAAACCGGAAGGAGAAGAGACTACCCTGGAACGCCTGGAGAGGTACCTCTATGGACACTCCCTCAGGTTGGAGCTTCCGCAAGAATTGGTCGAAGGAGCCCGATCATTCATGCCAGCTTCTTTCTTGTCTCAACTCCCGACATCCCTCACCGTACCTCTGGCACAAGAAGAGAGTCCTGAAGGTATGATTACATTATATACCGAATCAGGATAAAATTAATTTGTCTCTTAGGCTATGAAAAACTAAGGAAGTGGCTCCCTGGTAGAACGCTGAGCTGCTGTACCGAAGGTCCCGGGTTCAAATCCCGCTGTGGAAAATTTTATTTAATCTGTTAACATACGGGGATGGATCCTTTGGGGTCTAGGATCCTCCAGCCTCTTTAATATTGGTTCCCTAAATAGGAGTAAATCCTGGTGATTGAGTGTGATCATGTACAAACGATGTCCAAGAAGCAGTATAGATTCTACCACATAAACACCCAACACAATTCATGATTTGTAGTGGTACAGTGGTTATTTTTTAGGTTATGGAAAACTATACCATTGGTTCGAAGTGGCTCAGTGGTAGAGTTGCCATGCCGGAAATCCGGGTTCAAATCCCCCTGCAGGCCATGACTTTTATTTAGTCTGTTTGCAGCGGGAGATGAACCATAAAGGATCTAGGACCCTCCTGGGGCCCAGCCAACCTATATAAAATATTATAAAAATAGGATACCCAAAATAAGGGGGAAAATCTGGCAATTGAGCGTGACCTAGGACAAGTCACCTCCTTGCAAAACCGTTTTCCATGAATCAGTAGAGTCTCTACCATGTACTGAGCCCCAGACCCTTCATGGCTTGTAGTGGTACAGGTTTCTTTTTTTTTTTCTTTATTAAACCATCATAAGCCTAGCTTTTCCACTCAATAAATAAAGTATTAGGTAATTGTTTAAGAGCCCGATTAAATCTTAGATCGACTACAAGACATTAGAGACGATCAAAGACAAGTAAAACAGAATGATTGATTTTTAGATTTGAGCTAACTATGTTGTTTGTTCATTTAACGTCACTTTATGCTGCTATGGCTAATCGGACGATGCCACAGTGGGAGCTCTAAATTTAGCCTATCCAGGTATAGTTAGAATAGGGATTTTTAACGAGTGCCTGACACCGTCGAGAGTCCATTTAATGTCTCTTCCGAAGGACGGCATAGAAAAGGATTTTTTACTCCTTTTAAAGTCCACCTGACGTCCCCCGAACCCGCAACCATGGAGTCTATCTCCAGGTTGTTTTGCTAATCAATAGACCATAAGGGACCCTATGAACTAATATTTTTACGTACAACAGTCTAGCCATACCATCTCTCCACTCTCTAATATCTATCTTGATATTTAAGAGGCGATTAATATACATATAAAATAAATGGGTTAGTCATGGAAATTAGGTTGCTGACAACGTGAATATTTCACAAATTATGGGTTGTGAGCCCACAATTATATAATCATATAACCTTTTATATTTATGAAGAACTAATAAGGAAGTTCTCTTGAGAGTTCCTCCTCCATCATTATGATACCCTGATCCATCTTCTTTTCTAGGTCGAGGTATGATAAAGAAGCTGGTGATGCCGTTCCTCCTCGGACTCAAGTTCAAGGCCACCGCAGTGATGCCGATCGCCCTGGCGCTCATCGCGCTGAAGACATGGAAGGCTATGACTCTCGGCCTCCTGTCCATTGTCCTCTCAGCGGCCCTCGTCATCTTCAGGCTCACCAGACCGAAGGTCCTCAACTACGAAGTGGTGGTGCCTCCCGCACACTCCCACCATCACATCGTGGACGAGCACTACCAAGCTAGGGCAGCCAACGACATGGCTTACAGTGCACATCGTCGATAGTCTTCTGCATTCCTCTTCGGCCTGTCTCCGTGTCCATTCCTCTATATTTATTTAATTTATTCTGTAAATAAAATGTGTATTTAAGTTTATACTTCGAACATCCTTTATACCTCTTCCTCGTTTCTTTCAAGTTACATCAAATGCCATTTTATTTTAATGATAATATTTATTCCATTACAGTAAAGTGGCCATATGATATTTCGAACTGACAAAACAAAAATATTATCGTCGTATTTTATTCGGGAAAAACTTACAGTTTTAGGGTAGGCCATCAGAAAGTTCATTTTGTACCCAATAGATCATACAAGTCGAACTCGATACGAAGAATCAATATATGTGCCAGTCACTGGGCATCAGCTCTTTAGCAAAAATTATTTCTATGCTTTCAAAACGAAGAGGTCAAAGATCAAATAAATAGTTTGTTTAGAAAATAGTTGACTGGATAATTCTAGTGAAACTTTTTTTGTGTTATCTCTGACTGCACCCCCTGACCATTGCAATCCATCATGAAATAAATAGGCATTGGCTGTGTGATTTGCCAATTTAAAAAATATTTATAACTTAACTGATCAAGCATGACAAAAAACTGAACAAACAGTTCCTCTAACCTATAAAACGTTGGTAAAATCGCTAAAAAAATTTTATATTATTTTTAAATATTTTTATTTTGAAGAGATAATATTTAAAAATAATCGCCATCAAAGGAACATTAATAAAAATATTTTTTTTACATTATATATGTTACGGTAAAAGTAGAAATTGCGGCAAATGTACACATTTCCCGGTAAATGTGTACATTTACCTCCTCGTTTGGGTAATGTGCATTCAACTAACATTACAATTTCAAAGAAGGGAAATGTACATTGAATTCACAATGACCATGTCGTTTTGGTAAATGTGAGCATCGGTAAGAGAAATTATAGGAATGCAGTCCCTTACTGGTGGACAAGGTTTTAAAAGATGCATCTGTAAAGGAACATGTTCCTCAAAAAAATGCTGGAATATTATCTAATTCCAAGTCCTACAATAGCAATTCTTGCTCAAATAAATAAATATGTTCCTTTATAGTTTTATAAAATTTAACTGTTATAATAAAGAAAAGTTTGTTATTATTATTCTTTGTTTGATTCCCATCGTATCGGCTCTGAAAAACTAGGACGAAAATTGTATTTATGAATATTGGGATCATAACCTACGACCTATTATATAATATGCAAAGAAAAGTATGTTTTGTTTGTCGTTTACATTTTTTAATTAAAATAATTTTCGTTATTAAAGCCTTTAGTATTATGTTTATTGAAATAAATATTTTTTTACTGCAACAACATTTTTAATTTATTTGCATTCCAACTTTTCTTAAAACATGAAGGTAAGAGTACACATTTGCCGGGAAATGTACATATACATTATATTCAGTTCACATATACCTAAATTTTTGGGAAATGTACACATTTTACGGTAAAAGTTTACATTTCCCAAGAGTGTACATTTACCGTAACATGTACGTCTGTGTGAGCTATTTATTTAAATTCTAAACCCACAACAAAGAAAAGTGTATCATACATTTTGATGAAACTATTATGTTGAAGATAGACTTCGAAATGTGGCAATTTGTTAAAAGAAAATTGATAATCTTCATCTCCAACGCACCTAAATTTATATCGAAATCATCAAAAAAATATATCAAATTCGGATTTCTTATTTCAAAAATTGGTTACTAATTTTGATAATAGTCAAAATAGATTGAAATAATAATGTTTTCTTTGAAATTTCAGTCAACTTTTAAATAAACTTAGTGAAAATAATAAAATTATAAATTATTCTAATCTAGCCTTCTTTTCTTCTCTTCCATATCTTTTCATTCATTCTTTATGTCCCATCATGTTTTACAGTAGATTTATCTTTCTTAATAAAAAGAAACATTTATTAATATTAAAGCTTGTTAAGCATGATTATGGAAATTGTAAAGCATTTTTCTTGAATTCAATAATTATTGATATTGACTTGAAGAGATAATAGTCCGAGTGAAGATCAAAATAAACTCTCAAATTGTAACAATTTATTGACATTAACAATTTTAGGTATTAAGTATTCATCAGGGCTGTAATAGTCATAAGTACGGAAGAGGCGAACATTTTTATTTACTAGATTTTTCTTTAAATTATTTGTATAAATAATCAACAAAATTAATATTTATATTTATCAGTGATGAACTTGAGTTGTGTATTATAAAGGAAAACAAACAGAAAACTTAGTCACTAATCCTAAACCCTATTTGTGTTGACAACAAAGAGCCACACTCGTTGTGGACGGAAGCCAGTAGACCCTTGGACAGAAGAGCGAGGAGATGGCAGAGGTCTCGAATGGTCTGTCGGTCGCCCTCTTAGGGTCGGCCCTTCTAGGAGTCGTCCTCGTGTGCTATCGCATGTACCAAAGAAGTCCAGGTTGGGTATGCGTGGGTACACTTCAGGCCATCAACCTCTTTCCTCTCAAGTCTGGGGCAGCTACCGCCGTACCCAAAGCTCAGTGTCATTACATAGGCCCCTTCTACAAGAATACCGCAGACAGGTGATTTTATATAAGTATATACACAAAAAAAAGTTATGAAAAGAATTAAATAGCTATCCCTCATGCCAAAAAAAGTGAAAACTCAAAACTTTGGGATAACTATGTTCTTTATTGAATTTATAAACCAACTATAGTCTAAATTATTTAAATTTCAAATTTGTAAATTTAAATTATTTACATTTGTCTGGCTCTCACATTTATTGACTATCCGAACAATAATAATATACATTTTCATGTAGTTTATTTATTAATTATTACATATTATGAGCTGCAAAAGCAAATTCAAAATATATAATTACATTGAAACAATAATTAGTATGGGGTTATATTATTTATGCAATATTATTTAAACCTTTAATTTGTTTTTACATAGACGTTAATAAACATTCTTTTCATGTTAGCATTATTATCATTGTTAAGTTCAACAATACATAGATCGTTTGTACTTCCAATAATTTCATAAAACAAGACATTTAACTATGACAAATAATATCTTTTAAGAGAAACGAAAAGTTAAACTACTTAATGTTTCAAGTTATTATTATTATCAATTGCACAATTATTAAACGACTTTTTATTTAAATATAGTTATTCTTATATCAATGGAATTCTAACCTATAAAGAAAAGTTGACTAAAACAATTTGTATAACTCATCAAAAGGCCACTAGGTGTCGCCAGTCTCGAGCATATTGCTGACGCGAAACCCCAAGTTTACCCCCTACCAAAAGTTGCTAAATGCGGTTCACTTTTTATCTAATCTATACTTCATTAGCTCCCTAATGAGTATTAGGATTTAGGAGACAACGATGTTGATTGATGGGTGTCTCTGCCCTGACTGGATATTGGTCCCTCCTGGGGCATACCAAGCCTCTATAATGTGGGTACCCTGAATTTGGGGAGAAATGCGCGGTTGATATAGCACAAATCACCTCCCTGTACATCCAGTACAAATGTACAGTCTCTACCTCGTACTGAATCATAGAACGTTCATGGGTTGTAGTATTATGTCAACTCAAGATCACCGTCAACCGCCAGGTTTTGCTCCCAATTAAGGGGAATCCACTTTACAGTTGTTTGGACTGATTAAATAATTTATTATCTTTATTGATTATTTACCTGCACTGAAATTGATTATTTAATCCAAAACGTTTCAGAATGTTTGTAGTTTACGATGAAGAGGGAAATGTTGTCACCGGAAGAACTTCTCCAAAATTACTGAAGATCCAAGTTTTGCCAACCGCTCTACAAACCGTGTTCAGGTTCAGCTCTTCCTGTGGGAGGGATTTCTTGGAGGTAGATGTTGCAAAGACATCGCCGCTCACATCAATTATAAGGTACATTTCCTTGTCTTTGTAACAACTATATCAATTTTATTATCTATAATTATTATTTTTCGATAAGGAAAAGAGTAGTAGATCGGAGAGGATGAAGCGATACTTGGCGGAGAGGAATGCACATGCGCAGCAAATTTGCTTGTGGTTAGTACCCCAAAGTTGGGTGAAACTAAAAAAAAAAAAAAACAATTAATATTATTATAGATAGTAAAATTAATATTATACATTAAAAAAATTACTTGGTGCCTCCTAAATTATTAATCGACACAAACGTGTGAACTTTTTTTAGTATTTTATTATTCTATTGGAGAACTTTTATTTCAATAGAGAGAATGAAATATAAATTATAAATGCGGTAATTATTCCGCAGATATCGCTTCGAATGGAGTCACTACAAATTTTGACTTTTCATTCATACCTTTTAATATATCTAAAAATACAAGTCATCATAGGTTCTATTATGGAAAAGAGAATGTATTTATGGGAAGTGTGTCTACTTCGATAATAATTTTATCTAAAAATGAACGTTTTAACATCAAAATGTTGGTTGAACATTTCTTTCTTGATGAAATGATTACTGAAATCTACTCAATACCCATACATTACATTCTCGTTTCCATACTAAAGCTCACGAAAACTTGTATTTTTGAACAAAATAAAAAATGAAACGATCTATTGTACTATATACTGAACCCCAGGCCTTGGGTGGGAGTGGTACAGTTTTTTTTTTTTGTGTTAAATTCAATGATTTGGTAAAATGGAGCTGGTCTGCCATTCGGTGGATTAAAAAACCTAAATCTAACTGTCAACTAATGTTATTTAACTGTTTACATATTCTATTTGTTCTATGAACTTTGCTCCCTTCTTGATCATCAATTTCTTCACTGACTAGAATGAAATTCCCCACGACAGACACCGAGATCCTCGAAACGCAAGACTGCGGGGAAGACGCGGCAGCTTGGATATCCTCCGAACTTGAAAGACCAGGAGTCCGCCTCGGCTTCTGGCCAACCGGGTTTGACAGAGACATTTTCAAGCCGAGGTACAGGGAAATCGGAGTGTTTGACATCTCCAACGATATTGCTGTGAGTTATCAAGATATTTGGTATTTTATATTTACTCAATTCAATCTTTATCAATAAAAATGAGCGTCAACTAAAAAAGAGGGAGCGGAGATGCTCAGTGGTTGAGCCCTGAGCTGCTGGCAATACTTTTATTTAGTCTGTTAGCAGCCGGAGATGGATCATGTGGAATTTAGGACATCCTGAGGCTCACCCAGCCTCTAAAAAGTGGGTACCGTAAATAAGGGAGAAATCTGGCGATTGAGCGTGATCCAGAACAAATCACATCCCTGGACAACCGACTGGTTTGTTATTTTCCAGTATTTTAGAAACTTAAAGCAGTATCCCCCCCCCCCCCCCAATGCATTCTTATTCATTTATTATCTTGCCAAAAATAATATCCGAAATATATATATATGTTTTATCTATATCTATTAATTATCTGGGTCTTTCGTCCAATTATAGTTAAAGATATTAATCATAGGTTTTAAATAATTCTCTTACCGAATACATAAATATGCTAATATATCGATGCCTTAGTTCACATATGTGTTAAGTGCCGAAAACAAGATTTTACATGGGCCAACTTTGATAATAATTTACCCACAAGAAATACAGTTCGTTTAACCACACAATATGTTTTTATAACCTTTAAAGCTTCTCTATTAATTTTATATCAACATATAATCTATGACTTCCTGATCACAAGTTTACAATATTATTTATATAACAAAACAAATTATATAGCAAATTTTGAAAAATTTGCACTAAACACATTTGTGAACTAAGACATCGATATTTAATATATTCCTTCCTGTATTATATTAATATTCAGTCGACCATATCACAGCTGTTCCGTTAGCTATCGTGCCGGGATATGGAATTGCGCGTTGCATAGCAACCAGGCAAATCAGCTGTTTCTATTTCGGTAAAATTTAACGGATTTCCATTGATCCTTGTCCTTGTTTTTTTTTTTTTTTATATTCCTACTACTTATGTTATGTTTATGTATAATATTACCTACACACCAAAGCAGCATACAATCAAAGTATTAACTATCTTAACGTTAAATTGCATTACTGGTGAATAAGTCTTCTCTAAAAAAGTCGGATTTACCAAAAACAATCACATATTATGATGTCTTATTTTTGTCAAGACTTCCTGTACCCCACTATCGTTTAATAACATACAGATTCTAGTATAACAGATCCGGTATTCAGGACTACACCTTGACAAACTTTCAACTTAAAATCCCCATACTATACTGAAACGACAAGAAACAGCTCGCCGTTTCAGGCAACTTCAACATTTACTAGACAATCGCTCTAAACTCCCAATTAATTACAAAAGATTCTTATACATGACAATCATTAGACCCATCTGAACTAACGGAGTAGAGCTTTAGGGCTCCACTAAGCCATCGAATTCCTCTCGTATCCAATCCTTACATTCCACAATCCTTCGTAAAATTCTCAATGGTCCTTATTTTGTTACGAACAAAGTAATCCATAATGAACTTAATATCCCATTTGTTGTTGATTTTGCCCACATTCGATATCAATCTTTTCATGACAAACTTTATTCTCACTGAAACCCACTAGTTTCTTCCCCCTCGAAACTAGCTACTTCTTCAACTCCTGATAATCACCCGAGGTGACTGAAAAGAAGATGATCGTGACCTTCAAAGAATACTTTGTTATTTGAGTAATGCCACTGGGTAGTTTCTCATCAGTGGCATTATGTATCATTCATTATATTTACATGTTTTATTGTTATAATAAATAGATGGCTCTGCACCCCACGTGGGGCTAAGGCCTCCCCCAACATCAACCGCCAGTCATCTCTGTTCATAGCTGCTGCTTTCCAGTTACGGATGCGTAAGATGGTTCGAGCGTCCGGAGCCACACCATCTGTGTATCCATGCACTTTTTCTTGAAGTAATTTTTTAAGGACTTCATTTCGTCCTGCCCATTATAGACTGTTCACCTTGATAAACCTGAAAATGTCGGCATCTTTGTGTAGTCCAGTTATTTCTAAGTTCGACCGTTGCCTCCACGTGTTATTGTGAAATACTGCTCCATAGATTATCCATGATATTTTTCGCTCAAACCTCATGATAGCGAGCTTTTGTGGTTTCGTGAGAGTCTAACATTCTGAACATCTTTGTGGTCCGGGTTAATAAGGCATTACTTCTGAGGTGCTTTAGCAACCCAAAAAAGCACCCATTTGCCGCCATTATTCTTCTTTATTATCATTTATCTGGGTACCTAGATATACTTTATTGTTATAATACAGTTGTAAAGGACATTAAATAAATTTTTTTTTTCGTTTCAGGGTGCTTACTCCAACTTGAGCAGCTACCTCTTGCTGAACCGTTCCTCCGTGGACGACCTGGTTGGTCGGCTCGGCCCAGATTCCTCTGTCGGGACAGAAAATTTCAGAGGAAACATCATCATTTCTGGTGCTCAGCCCTATGCCGAAGACCGCTGGAAGAAGCTGAAGATTGGTACTGCGTCCTTCAAGATCGTCAAGCCCTGCGTCAGGTGCATCAACTTATCAACTTATATTTCCTTCTGTAATTCTTTCTTTTTATACCTAAACAGTGTATGTATGTCGGTTCTTTAATCTATATACAGTCTATATGGCCGGTAATAATAACAGTTATTTATGCACCTAGGGACTAATGAAGATCATTATTCCCTCAGCTGTAAGATTGTACCCGAGCGAATGCGAGGGAATAATTATCTCACGAGGCCAAGCCGAGGGAGTAAAGTATTGCTGGGAATAATGATCAATTTAGTCCCGAGTGGCACACAAGATTTTATCTCCAGATGGGATGTTAAAAGGCAAACTATACGCTATAATATTTTATATTATCTTATGTCTTACAATAAATTCAAAAACTGAAATTAAATGTGCAATTATTACACTTAATTGTTGTTTTGATTTACAATATTGATTTAGCTGCCAATAAATTTGAAATAACATTATTTGCTTCTTGTACAATATGTGTTGGATCCAAAACTTACACAATCTGAACACAAATGTACTTCTGTTTATCAGTTTTGGTGTTTTGAAACAACAGCTGATTTCAATGGCCGGTGTGACAGGTGTACCAACCTAACCCTGAACTTTTTCAGTACAAAACCTACATTATTTAGACGGATTAGGTTGTCATATTTTTACTTTACTCTCAAGGGAATAAAGTTAATTTTTGACTCAATTTCTAATGCACGAAAAGACGTACTTTAGTTCTAATTAATTGAGCCATAAACACATGTTTTGTACCAGCTGGAGATAAAATTATTTTTATTTTCAATAATATCAAAAAGGAAACGTATACAAAGTAAAAACATGTGACTTAATTTGAAGCGACAACTTGCGGAACTGATACCAAAAAGGGGTAATGGAGCCTCTGAGGACGTTGAAACGTAAGAAATCAGATGTTTGTTATTATAATTAAATCCTACTGAAGGAATATTATATTTTTCCTGTTAATTACTTATTACAGTATGATTAATTCTAATAAACGCAATAGATACAATGATAATAATTCGGTAATTATTCCGCTGGTTGTCGCTTTCTGTTGAGTCACTATAAGTTTTAACTTTTCATTCCTTTCCCTTTTATTAATTTCCGAAAATATAAATTAACATGAGCTTCAGGATGGAAAAGAGAATGCAATTATGGGAAATGTATATACTTCGGTGATCAATTCATCTAGAAATGAATGTTTCAACAGACATATATCATCCATACTCCGAAATGTTAGTTGAAACTTTAATTTCTTAATGAAATGATCACCGAAATCTACTCTTTACCCATAATTACATTCTCTTTTTCATATGAGTTTACACAATAACTTATATTTTTGGAAAATTTTAAAAGTGAAACGAATAAACACTTAAAACTTGTTGCAACTCAACCCGAAGTGACAGCCTGCAGAACTGACACCTAATATTTCTTCTATTATTCCAGATGTCTTTTAGTTACCATTGATCCGAAAACATTGGTAAAAGATCCCAACTTGGAGCCTCTCAGAACGTTGAAAACGTAAGACATATGTTTATTATTATAATTAAATCTTACTGAAATAATATTTTATTTTTCCTAATAATATATCATATTTTCCAGATACCGGCAACTGACCAACCCGAAGGAAAGAAATATTGAAGGAGATAGTCCCGTAATGGGTTGCTATATGGGTCTAATTGGCGATGGGGAAATCAGCGTGGGGGATCCCGTCTACGCTTTGCCCGCCAATAGCAAGGAAAGGATATTCAGAACGTTCCAGTATTTTTGATGAAACAGAAAATAGGATAATTGTGATTGTGATAAACAAGAAATTTTAATATGCTAAGTAATTTTAGTGTGTATTTTTAAAACAGAGAAAATAAATAAGAGTTTTACATTGTTTTTAATATTATTGTTCGAAACGACCGTTATTTACCCATTTGTTCCCATGACAATTTTGGTTGAAAAAAATGAGAACATTTATTTTTTATAGACAACCTAAGATATATTTAATTTTATTTTTTTATTAATTGATATAATTTAAATATTTTATTTTGAAGAGAAAAGATTTGTCCAGGATCGGGGAAGAGAATGGGTTTGTATGGTCGAGCACCACGACGGAGACCCGGGTTCGAATCCCGGCCCTGGACAAATCTATTCCCTTCAAAATAAATTTTTTTTTTTTTTTTTCTCTTTATATTTTTATCTACACCTGTCAAATACAAAACAGTGACAATCAGCAGATAGTCTGACACTAAAAAACAAAACAAAAAAAAACAAAACAAACATGATACAATGACTTGAAAGGCATGAAGAAGAACAGTACCCAGCGGTACCTCTCCCTTGGCTTGATTCAATTTCCTTTATAACAAATCCCTCATCCACGTTCTTTTTAATCTCCTCTTAGTGTTGTCAGGCATGAGAGTAGAGGCCATTCGTTCTATTAATGGGTTTGGATGTCCATGTAGTTTTTCTTGAAAGCGTTTGTAGTATGTTCGTATGTGTTCGTCAACCGTTGGTATTTTTAAGTCCGTATGCAGAGTTTTGTTATTGACGTACCATGGTGCTTTGGTGATAAGTCTTAGTACTTTTGATTGAAAAGTCTGCAGTCGTTTTCTGTGAGTCTGTTTAGCGATCCCGTAAATTTGTAATGCATATGTCCAAACTGGTTTTAGTAGGTAAGTGTACGTGTTTAGTTTCTGTCTTATGTCTAATTTGGAGGTTTTCCTGAATAGTGAGTACATTAAATTGAGCTTATGGTTCAGTGATTGGCGTTTCATCTTAACGTGAGGACCCCATGTCATTCTCCTATCAAACGTTAGTCCAAGGTATTGTACTTTGTCTGTCTGCGGGATGGGTGAGTTGTTAAGGTAAATGGAAGGGCATGTTTCACGTCGAAGAGTAAAAGTGATGTGCTGTGACTTTTCATGGTTCAGTCTAATTTTCCATAGTTGGCACCACTCACTCAACTTTTGTAAGTTATGTTGTAAGTTTAGTGAGGCTTGCGTCGCGTCTTGATGTTTGGTGATTATGGCAGTGTCGTCAGCGTAGGTTGCTGTCAGAATGTCAGTACTTAGTGGAATATCGTTTACACGAAAAAATATTAGGGCATGATTTGAAAATTATTCATGTTGCAATTAAACTTACTCTACTATCAAGCAACCACTGTAAGTCGCATACTATACATTATGTAACTAAGTTGAGTATGGTTATGAGATTCCATATACGGAGAACATTTAATCCGTGGCCAGAGTTTTTTTTGCTGCTTTATTAAATTAATGTTTATTAATACATAGTAAACATCTGTTACATAACTTGAATGTTTTTTATTTTAGATTATTAGTTCTAGATCGATCAAGCAGTAGTGATAGATTTATTTTATCGCTCATCAAACTAGTTGACGTTGATGGTGAGCTTGTAGCCAGCAGTCCTAAAAAAAATGAGTTTCTTAATCCACCTCAACAAAGATAAAATGGACGATCCATACAGCGATGTCCTTGAAGGTAATATCCATTAATTTTACACGCATAGTTACGCATGTTATACGTAAAAAATATATTTTACATTTTCTACCTAACGGCTGATTTTCCCGAGGAAGCGACTGTAAATTTTGATACAAAAAGCCCTAAGAACATTTCAAGTAATTTAAGCCATACATCCATAATATTATCTTAAAACGTAATAAACAAAAAAATAACTGTACCACTACAATCCTTACGGTTCAGTAGATAGTAGAAACTGTACTGTTTGTTGGACAACGGCTGTGTTCATGTGGGTTTTCATGAAAAGCCCAAGCTGAAGACGGGGAAGAAATGGACTGAAGAAAGAAGGGGACAGCACCGGCGACGAATGAGGAAGAAAAAAAATAGAGTTGAATGATGTAATCCATAGTTGGCCAAGACGGGAAAAATATCATCATCATCACATGGCGCTATGGTCCATGGAGGACCTTGGCCTCATCGACAATTTTCCTCCACTTTGAACGATCTCCCGCTGCTCTTCTCAATGTTCTTAACCCCAGGAGGTTAAGGTCTTCCACTTCGTCCAGCCATCGCATTCTAGGTCTTCCTCTTCGTCTTTCTCTTTCTGGACGTCCCTCCAGAGGGAATAAATATACCTGTCATAATTAATTTAGTTATTTGTTTCAACCTAATAAAGAGCTACTTTTTAATCTACCTCCTGCTCCCAATTAACTACAGGAGACTCGTATACATGACAATCATTAGACCCATCTGGACTTACGGAATAGAGCTTTGGGGCTCCACTAAGCCATCGAATTCCTCTCGTATTCAATCCTTACAATCCAAAATCCTTCGGAAAATCCTTAATGCTCCTTACTTTGTTACGAACTAAGTAATCCATAATGACCTTAACGTCCCGTTTATTGCTGATTTGGCCCGAATCCGATATCAATCTTTTCATGACAAACTTCATTTCCACTCAAACCCACTAGTTTCAAACCTCGCAACCTCTCCAATTCCTGATAATCCTCCGAGGCGTCTGAAAAGATGGCCTCGTGACCTTCTAATCTGAACTTTTTATTTGAGTACTACCACTGGATAGTTTCTCAACTTGTCTTCATGTCAATGTATTCAGTCATTTTATTTACTTGTTGTATTTTGTATACAGTTGTAAATTTCAATAAATTAATTTTTTTTTTTTAAATCTACCTCCTGAACTCCATTTCTCAAAACTATCTCGTTTTCTCCCCTAACCCTTCGCATCTAATCTTTTGTTGGTTTTGTTTTCCTGAAAAAAACCTTAAAGTACTTGATTGCTGCTCAAAATTTATCTCTGTTGTGTATAATGACATGATGGATACGCATTCCTTCCACGTCTCTTCTCAGAGCACCCAGCCGGTTATGTACTTTGTCTGTTTTTCCTATTTCGAAAGTATGTATGGACATATTAATTTTTTTTTATTCACCCACTTTTTGGTGCGTTTAATCAATGATTTTTACTTAGATGTGTAGACGTTCATTGCGTATTTTCCAATATTCTTACATACTTTCGTTTGTACTTTCTTCTCTCTTCCAAGAGTACTATTTTTTTCTTCTAATTTTATTATATAAGATTTTTCGGTACTTGTGTGTTAACGGCACCGCAGTTATTTTTCAATAGTTGTTCGCATACGCGAGCGGTTAGATTTTGTAACCATTATATTTCTATTTATCTTGCATGTTTTTAAATCTATTTATTGGGGTTAAAATTTAAATTTTTTAAAATAATCATCAACAATTAGAAATCAAAATAATTTATTTACAAATGAATATATCATGAACAATTAAAATAATGGATAATATAGAAATGAGAAGCGAGGGATGGTTGACTGGATGATAGATGTAAGGAAGAAAATAGTTGGGGGTGCAGTCAAATAAAACACTAAATAAGTGGTTACTTATTTTAATTACGTGCCGACGTTTCGACCCACTTTGTGGGTCATCTTCAGGGATGTACTCGCGGGAGGCTGGCGCAAGAAATGATAATATAGAAATAAATAATGGAATATATCACGAACAATCAAAATAATGAAAAATCCAAATAATTTATTAAAAAAGAAAGTGGTTAATTGGATTTCTGTGGAAAATTGGTAAAATATTTCACTCCTAGAAAAATACAATTGCTTCTTCTGTTTTTGTCAAATCCCAAAGACTCATTTTCGTAGCACAAACATTAGCGAAGTAATAACTACAAATCTAATAATAATAAAATAAATAAATAAAATAATAACAACAATGAGTCTAGAACAAATCAGCAAACAAACAATAATTCAGCAACACACAAAAGTCAGCAAACAAGAACGAATATAGAAGAAATCAGGTGTTAGAAATATTACGGTTAGAAAATGTAACCGCTTGCGCATGCGAACAAGGAGGGAAAAATAACTGCGGTGGCGTTAACACACAAGTACCGATTTTTCTTAAGTGTACTTTATTTTAACTCATAAATAATTAACTCATTCAAAACGAGTTTAACTTATTTATTTATAATGGAATTTACTTATACTTTACAGAAATAAAGAAAACGAATCCGTTCTTCGTTGAGACAGAAAACTCTCTTCTTACGAAGATCCTAATAGATGTTTCGGAAGAAAAGAAAACACTCAAAACATGTCTTAAAATTTCTGGAATGAAGTCGAAACGAGTGGATCAAGAAACTCTGAAAGCAATCAGCAGAAAATTGGATGAATTGAAAAGCGAAAAAGCCAAATCTGAAAAAGAAGATTTCAAGAGGTATGTAAAAGAAACGTGTGATATCGACGTGTTCCATGATACCGTTACGACGCACTTACCGGTACCACCGCAAAAGGAAATTCAAACGGCGTTGCACCAGGACGTGGGAAGAATGCTCGCGTACTTGAAGAAGAGGAAGAATTTGGAGAAGATTTTGCCCCCGCTAGCTAAGTCAGTGGTTGAGAAGAAGGAAAGGAAGCGCAGAAGAAAGGAGATGAATAAGTTATTGGTAAGGCGCATTAATCGGATGTTTTATTGATAGTTCAATTTAGTTTAGGGGAGCGGGATAGGTCAGTGTGAAGAGCGTCGAGTTGGTCACAGGTTCAAATTCAGCAATGGAAAATAATTTTTTTAATCTCTAAACAGCAGTGGAAGATCTGTAGAACCTCCTAGGGCTCACCTAGCCTCTATAATGTATTTGGCCTGCAATATTGGCATCACTGCCCAAGCAATGATATCAAGGTAAAGTAACTTCCTTATACAGATTTACAATTTCATACAGAATACATCAATACAATGAAAGATAAATCATGTCCAGAGAAAAGGCAAGTAGAGAAACTACCCAGTGCTAGTACTCAAATAAAATGTTCAATTTAGAAGGTCACGAGGCCATCTCCTTTTCAGACGCCTCGGAGGATTATCATGAATTAAGGTTTGAAACTAGTGGGTTTGCTAAAAATGAAGTTTCTCATGAAAAGATTGATATCGGATTCGGGCCAAATCAGCAACAAACGAGACATTAAGGCCATTATGTATATTTATTTGAAAAGAAAAGATATGTCCAGGACCGGTACTCGAACCCAGCCAGCCTGGAGCTTTTGTTAGATGTGACAGTCAACATGTTGAGTTGCCCGCTTTTTGCTTACGTCTGCCGGCCTCTCTCTAAAGAGTAAAGATACCGACTCCAACTGACATTTAAGCTACCTGTTTGATGGACCTTACCCTATTTTCTTAGTTACTCCTAATGAATTGGTGAGGGGGTGCAGGCAATGATAACACAAAAATAAGAAGAACCATTTTTTAATAGTTCCAACGTTTCGGACGACGGTGAAGGCCACCTTCATGTGAAATAGAGAGTGCCTCGGCTGTGGTTACTGTCACACTAGCACTCAATAGTTAGTATCTATTTGCCCTGAACACGGCCTACACCGTAGGCCGAAACTTTAGCACAATTAAAAAATAAGTACTTCTTATTATTGTGTTATCCCTGATCAATTTTTTCCATTAAAACATATAATTTTTTTTTTGTTTTTCAACTTCAAAACAAATAATTTAAAAAAAACATTTTAATGTTTCACACTTAATATCACCAAACAATAATGAGTGAGTATTCATATTTTAATAGCCTCACTTGGAGGTTACAATGTAATCTTCAACTTCAATTTCTAGGTGATATCTGTTACTAAAACGCTATACATTCCTACTGTAGTTTAACTAAATGAATAATTGTATAATTTATTTTTATTAATATTTATTTTTATTATTAATTCAGTTTTGTTTTTTTTCTGTTAAAAGGGGGAAATAACAGAAGAATTAAAGGATGTCAACTCAGGAATAAACCACATCGGTAGAGTTTTGAGATCTTCCTACGACGATAATGCGAAAGTAACTTACGCCAAAATGGTTGTCGACAAATTCGACAAAATTAAAGCAAGATTATCAGCTCTTATCGAAAAGAGAAACGAATTAGAAAAGGAATTGAGGAAGTATATAAAAGATGGACTGACGAAGCTAAAGACTGAACCTGATTACAAAGACGAGCAGTGCGACATCTGTATCCAAAAGGAGAAGGTATATGGGTATATGTATATATATTGTATTAGGTATATGGATATATGTACATTTTTATTTAGGTTTAGAGGTTAATCCAAAGTTTATGTATCTTTGCCAATGGAATGCTATATATTCTTACTATGCTATATATACATCTTTGTTTATCCGTCCGAATCCGAGGTTTTGTTGAGATTTTTTTAGAAATATTGTGTATTACAATGTCACTAGCCAACCTTGTGTTCCTTTAATCGACAGGCAGGAGATATCCCAGGATTATCCTAACCCGATCCTGGACGGGGGAAAATGTATGGCCCAAGCAACGTCGAAAATATATACAGGATAAAAACCAATACAGAACATATAGACCTTTATAAAGAACCCGATTTAGTCTTATATATTAAAAAAGGGAGAAATAAGATGGTTGCATGTATATAGCTAGCCTATTCTATATAATATATAGTAGATTACATAGAATAGCGTATACTGTCCGTATATATAACAAGCATGTAAAAAATCTCTATTGCAGAGTTGGGATGACAGCTGGCGCGTCACCGGCCATTGCGAACCGATGACCGCCGAAGACGCCCGAAACTTACATGCTAGGATGGTGAGGAGCGGAGGGATGCGAGGCCTCGTCAACCAGCTCAAGGTATTGTTGAGCTACGAAATTTCGGATCCCGCCGTCGCACTCCCGTCCCTCGTCTGTTCGATGACTGATCCAAAAAGAGCGGACAAACTCTACCAGCTGATAAGCGTAAGTGTTCCGAAACCTGATAAGGTTCACTATTGTTATCTATACCTCTGGAGATGGGGTGGATCAGTGGTAGAGCGCTGAGAAACCAGATCCTGGGATCAAATCCCGCTCGCTGAAAGACTTTTTTAATTTATTTAATCTAAGATTATATATTTAATCTCGCTCTGCCTTTGTAAAGTAGGTACACAAAATAGGGGGGGGGTCTCGTGGTTGAGTCTAATCTAGGACAAATCATCAATCATTGTTAAGAAACAGTACAGTCTCTACCATGTACTGAACCCAAAACTTTCATGTGTTGTAGTGGTCCAGGAAAAAAAATACCTGTAAAAATGATCCTTGGATATTATAGTATTCTATATTTTACTTCATTATCAGCAATGAGCACGTTTTACTGGGTAAACTTTATGTTCATTTCTTCTCATTTGTTTCCTGCTGTCTTGTTTTTCATTATAGGACACTGAGAGGAGCGGGGTGGCTCAGTGGTAGAGCACTGAGTTGCCATGCCGGAAATCCTGGTTCGAATCCCGCTCCAGGCAAGACTTTTATTTAATCCGTTTGCAGCGGGAGATGAGTCATATCTCTCAGATGGGTCTAGGACAATCCTGGGGCTCACCCAGCCTCTATAAAGGTGGCACCCAAAATAAGAAGGGAAAATCTGGCGGTTGAGCGTGACTTAGGACAAGACACCTTTTTGCAGAACCGTTGTCCATGAAACAGCACAGTCTCTACCATGTACTGAACCCCAGACCCGTTCACGGGGTGTAATGGTACAGGTTTTTTTTAAGGTTTTGTATTGTATGTTATATTGGTAAGCTTTGCCTACACCAGCCACTATGTTGTTTTTTCATTTGCTATGGCTAATCGGACGATGTTACATTGGGAATCCTAAATTTTGCCCTTCCTTTTCTATTCTATTCTATTCTATGTAGGATACGGATCTTTAACGAGTAGCAGACATCCTACAGGCTCAGGACCCACTGTTTAGGTCGCTCCCGAAGGACGGCATTACCAAGGATTTTATACTCCCTATAGAAAATCCTAGTGCCACCTGTGGTGCTGCAAACCATAGAAGGTAGTGGAGCTAACCGCTACACAACAGCTGTTCCATACACTGGTTTTTATGATCTGACATAGCATTATTAAAAAATTGTCTTTTAACCGATTACATTTTATAATGATCATTTATTATCAATCCTAACTTTAATATTTAAGTAAAGTTAAGCCAGTGCACTTTTTATTATTATTTTCTTCTTGCAGGAAAACAACTTCCTTAAAGATTTTAGGTACAGTTTGCTTAAAAAATCAGAAGGCATAAAACCCCCTCAGGTGACTAAACAAGATTGCATGGAATGTGGCATCACAGTGAAAAGATGTTCATTTTAATCTCACTCTTCAATGTTTATAATTGATAATAAACTCGAAAGAAAATTTTTGATTTATTTATTTACTAAATTATAAGTGTGTTGAATAAAAATAATGCAAAGGAAGTTAAAAGCTTGAAAATATGCAATTCATTATTTTTTGTGTAGATAAAGGCCTAAAACAGTTAAAATTCCACTGAGGATCTTGCGAGCACTGTGGAAACAACCTTAGTGGTACACCACCTTACCAGTCGAGTCTGGGTAAAGTCCGGGAGACGGATCTCAGAGAAACCAATCTTGGTTGATGGTTAAATATTCTCTTAAAATAACCACGGCCAATATTTTTAATCCATTCATCGGGTGTTTCTTCTGGTTTCGACCGTTGAGTCAAATTCTTCGCCGACGTTTCGCCTGCCATACTCCAAGCTGCAAAAGCTGGGACTGAAAGTGTTCTTCTCTACTTCGATATTTATAGCTTATGGGTCCGTGGGTGGAGGCTGTTCCTCCAATCATCTGATTGGCTGGGTTCCGACAGTATGGTCCTTGATTGGGTGGTTCTCAATTGCTAGACTTCTGATTGGTTTGCCTTTTCTTTAAGGTTTTTTGGTTTTATTTTTTACCACTGGTATATTTGGGAGCCACAATTTGCTTAATGTGTAACCATCTTGTCTGCTGAAACTTTCGGAGTTCATTACTATTTCGATTGTTTCTAATGTCTTTCTCTCTATTGTGTTAGACGTTTTTATCACTGTAATTTTGTCAAACTCGATAGCATGGTTGTACTCACTCAGTGTACTGCCAATCCTGATGACTTGATATCCTTTTTTACTCTTCTAATATGTTCTCTGACCTCTGGAAATTATCCATTGTAAAAATGATACCCAAACCTAAAAAAAAACCAGAACACCCTTCCTCTTACCGTCCTATCTCTCTTCTATCTTGCATGGGTAAAATTCTAGAAAAACTCATCCTCATACAACCCCATCCTTGATGCAAATCATGTAATACCAGATCACCAGTTTGGATTCTGAGCATCCCACTCCACTATTCAGCAATTTCATCGTGTGGTGGATGTAGTCTCCTCTGCATTGGAACGTAGATCATATTGTTCAGGCGTCTTTCTTGACGTGGAACAGGCTTTCGACCGAGTCTGGTATCCGGGATTGCTCTATAAACTCCGTAAATTTCTACCGCCTACCTACTTTCTCGTCCTTCAATCCTATCTCACAAACAGAACTTTCCAAGTAAACCATAATAATGTCTATTCATCCCTCTTTTCCCAATCTGCTGGTGTTCCTCAAGGTAGTATCCTTGGCCCAATCCTTTATACAGTTTATACAGCTGACATCCCAACTCATCCTAATACTATCCTTACCACGTATGCTGATGATACATGTGTATTATCAGTCAACACCAATCCAGTTATTGTATCCCAAAGCCTCCAATCCCATATCACTGATCTTGAAGAATGGTGTCATAAATGGAGAATTAAAATAAATTCTAAAAAATCACCAATCATCAAATCACTTTTACCTTACCTCGTAAACCAATGACTTCCTGCTCTTCAGTATCCTTTCATAATATCCCACGTATGCCTGTAGAACAGATCCGATACTTAGGGTTGCATCTTGACAAACGATTAACCTGGAATCCTCATACTAGACTAAAAAGTCAAGAACCGCTCGACGTTTCAGGCTACTTCAACACTTACTAGACAAACGCTCTAACCTCCCAATTAACTACTTGTCCTTGTTTTTTGATTCTTTAAGTTTTCGGCATTTTCTCCGTAGTGCCCTTAATATATGATATTTGGTTAGTGGTTAATGAAAAAACAACTTGATTAATATAGCTTAATAATGTATTTTATTAATTAATACAGAATTAATAAAATACATTTTATTTTGTTAAATACTCTATTAAATTGAAACGACCAATATTTTGAATCCATTCATAAACGATTTCTTCTGGTTTCGATCATGCCGTCATATTCTTTGCCTACCTTTCTCATCCATACTAACAGATTTATCTGAACTACGACTATAGAAGAAATACTAAAAATGTCCTGTACTTCAGTATTTATAGCTATTCAGGTCCGGGGTATGAGCCTATTCTTCCAGTGATCTGATCAGCTGCTTCTGATTTTCTGGGCTCCGACTGGCTGGCTTCTAATTGATTCATAAAGAAATAAAATAAAACTAAATTATTTTTAAATATTTTTATTTGAAAAGAAAAGATATGTCCAGGACCGGGACTCGAACCCGGGTCTTCCAGATCGGTGGTCTGGGACTGGATTTTATAAAATAATAATTGTAATGACGTAAGTCAACTAGATCCAAATTAAAATAGTGTTCAAAGAACATTCTTCCCCTCGTATACTTCGCAATAATGCGAGAACGCGGCGACTTAAAATCAGTGAAAAGAAAATATATGGCCACGACCGGGAAGCGTGCTTGATTAGGGCCCAGGATAACTCAAATGGTAGAGTCCCAGACTAGCGATCTGGAAGACCCGGGTTCGAGTACCGGTCCTGGACATGTCTTTTCTTTTCAAATAAAAATATTTAAAAATTAGTAACAAATAAAATAAAATAAATCAAATTACTTATACTATCAATACATTTTATTTTGCTTAACAAATGTTAAATTGAATCAACAATTAAATTAAAATAATTAAGATAGTATTCTAATTACATAACGCTCATATGTTTTTGTTTACTAGTTCTGCTAGAATTTCCTCGTAGTGTTACTGCATATAAAAAACCCAATTAATAATATCAAGACATCGATATGGGGGTTGAAGATTTGTATTCGTCTTGGAAAACTATTCCTGGTCCAAAGGACAAATACCCACAAGATGAAATCTTTGATAAAAATGACAAGAAAGAAATCATGGAACGTACGTATTAGTGATATAGATTATTTCAAATCACCTATTAATTTATCTTGCTGTTGTATTTTATATGTAACTCTTATCGTATAATCTTTGTTACAAAAACCTAATAAAACGATATGACTATTTATGCAGTCTTCTCATTGAAATTTGACAACCATTTAAATATATGTGGGATATAGATAGTCTGGGGGTGCAGTAAAAAAAAAACACTAAATAAGACAAACTTATTTATTATAAGTGCCGACGTTTCGACATACGTTGTAGGCCATCTTCAGGGCTGACATAAGGCTGGAGCTACTGTGACAAAGAGCCTTCGTAGGGTTAGCTGGGATTTAAATATATGTTTCTCTGCTAGTTGCCGTGTGAAATAATTCTTCGAGCTGAATCCTTATGCTCAGATGTACCAATTCTTGGTGTCGGGGAAAATAAAGATTCATTTTAAAGTAGAGTGCTTTTTTGTTGGCCATTTCGTTTCCAGTTATACCAATTGTAATACATGTTTTCTGATGTTTTTAGAACACTTAATGAGTCTGAAATAGTTATCATAAGGTTGGTAGACAGGGTAGAGAAATATTGCTGAAGGATTCAGCTGTCATTCTCTCACTTACACACTACAGTCCTTGTAGGACCTGGGCCTCGCTACCATTCTTCTCCATTGCTCCTGCGATTTCTTATCCTTATTGTTGTTAAATCATCTTCCAAGTCATCCATCCATCCACGCGTGGGCTTTCCTTTTTCCTCCTGGTTCAACATCCAGTATCATTTTAGGCTGCCAGTTATTTCTAAATGCCCCTAGAATCTTTGCCTGAGCTTCTTAATAGCTGTTCTTAAGATCAGGCTCCCTATGCGATTCCATTAGTTCGGCGTTGCTTCTGATACTGCACTTGTGCTCTTCTTTCCCAAATCAGAAAAACTTTTCTGTTTGCGTTGGTTAGAGACCACGTCTTACAGTCATACATGATTTTTTATTGGACTCTGAAATCCGATTCAAATACTCCATCTGTTGTTGAGATCGAAAACTTCACTTACAAATTTGAACCAGCTATTTAATGTTTATACTGCCTGGTATAGTTATAGAATTATTTTTTTATGTCTTCCAGGAACTTATTATTATTAATATTAATAATTATTATTTCAGTTATAAGTGCCGAGCGATTTCGTTTGAAAATGTCACCTCGCTGGAAGGCAGAAGACAAGGCTATAAGTAAACACGAAAAGGAACTAATAGAACAATATGGCTCTACATTTAAAGAAATCAGTGAGCAAAGGTTGGCAGAACTGGAGTCACAACTCGATGAGTTCAGCAAGTCTGCCAACGAGATCCGATTCCGATCCTTATTGAAGAATGTTTACAACCTCGATGCAGCTTCATTGAAATATCTCTTCCACGAGGAAAACGAGGAACATCACAAGAGATTGAATCAGTCCGATGTGATATTGAAGAAGGAATGGAAAAAGTTTTTAAATTTCCAGAGGTTCAAATCTTCCTTAAAAAAGAAAAAAAAGTCAGATGATGATTGCGAGGCACCGAATGCCACAGAGAAAGAATCCAAGCAAAAGATCCGTTTTGATGTAAAATTATCTATTATGTTATATTAGTACTTTAATATTTAAAATCATTTATTCAACTAAGACCTTCAAAAAGGTCTCAATTATTGGGAGCCTTATGATTAAATAATTTTAGTTACAGATATGATATTATTGCACTTCCGATTACTTCTTGCAGTTTAAAATTTCAAAAATTAATGTTTCTTTGTAATATTACATCTAGGATCGGTCATATCTACAAAATCACAACATGAGTAATGTAGAGAATAAAAGATAATAGAATAGGAAACTAACTTTATACTGGGACCAAGTCGCTCTTAGAATAACAATCATGAACAAAAAAAATAAACATACTATACATCTGGCCAGAAGGATACGTGATAATAAGAATCATGAAGTAATTTAAAGTTACAAAAACATCATAAAAATAAAAATATAAATGAAATAACTAAATAGTACGAAACTTGACACAATTTTAACTAATTGTCAAAAATAAATATATTAATACCAACAAAATAATTATAAACAAAATTAATAAAATAGCTAATAACAAAATTACTAATTAAATAAATAAATGGAATAGCATGTGTTAAAATTAGTGGGTTTTGTACAGGGATAACTCATATAATATACAATTATCATTGAACACACAATTATACATTTTTTACTAACACATGAGAACACAAGTCATATTTTTATCATCATAATCTTTTAAATATTTAGGAGGTTTTATTTGTCTTTTGGAAGTCAACTCAGAAGGTTGAACAGGAGACATTTTATCATGTTGATCAAGGTCTACTTCAACTGGATGAGGTTCAAATTTTGTGGTATTACAGGGGGCATCGACAACTTCTGAGTATTTCCTATCTGATTCGTCAAATGTCACATCCCTTGAAATAACAACTCGGGTGATGGCATCCACGTACGATACCCATTTTCCGCATAATCCACCATACGAGCTTCTGCAGCCCTTGGTTCTAATTTACTCGGTTTTGGAAGTGTGCAATACCAGGATTTACTACCAAAAATCCTCAATTTATGAAGATCCGACTTGCCAAGAAAAATATCGGCAGGAATTTTGCCATTTAGGGTTTTAGTAGGGCACCGATTCATTTGGTAAACAGCACATCTAACTGCCTCTCCCCATAAATGTTTGGGCAAATTGCTATCTAAAAACATACATCTAGCTTTATTTAATACAGAAAGATTATATCGTTCTGATACTCCATTTTGTTGTGGAGAATATGCTGCAGTGAGTTCTCTTTTTATTCCATTGTTTATACAAATTCACGCAGACTAACAGAGGAAAATTCTCCTCCCTTATCCATTCTAAGCCTCGAGACTGTTTACCTTCAGTATTAAGCCTTAAAATCTATTCCATTAGGTGTTTTGCTGTCTCCGATTTACATTTCATTAAGTAAAAAACACCAAAATGGGAATAATCATCTACTAAAGATAAATAAAAACGCTCACCGTCAATGGTGTAGTGGTTGGAAGGCCCCCAAACGTCACAATGTAGTAACTCACCAACACGATGTGATCTAGGATTCATTTTTTCTTTGAACGGTTGACGCCTTGCTTTCCCTTTTTCACAGGTGCCGAACATATCTTTGCTGAACGGCAAACCCATGAGCTGCAAGCGTTGTCGGTTAATGTGACCTAGGCTCAGTCATTGGAAGTATCGTGTAAAATTGATCTTGGTAGAAAAACAAGCGCTGGGTGTTGTACGTGTCGACAAAAGCTTGTCTGATATGAATGAAGATATGTAAAAGAAAGATGTTGCTCGTTCTGTAATTGTGAAGTGTTTAAGTGATCGGTTTATTGAATATGTTAAAGATGCTGAGACATATCGTCAGATGATGTTATCTCTGGAAAATATTTTTGAACGAAAGAATGTAATGACAAAATTAGCTTTCAGGAAAAAGCTATTAACTTTAAAACGTGGTTGGACTGATCTGCAGACTCACTTCATGAAATTTGATTCAATAGTTAGAGAATTGGAATCGATTGGATCAAAAATGGATGCCGATGGCAAAATTTGTAATCTTCTCTTGACGTTACCAAGTACCTATGACAATGTTGTAACAGTTTTGGAAACTATTAATACAGATGTAACTTTAGAGTTCGTTAAAAGCCGACTATTGGACGCAGAGATGAAGATGGAGCAGATTAACATGGTTAAAAGTGAAAGAAATGAAGAATCATCCTTAAACTCCACAAAAACTAAAGGTGTTTGTTATGAATGGGGCTCAACTAAGCATTTTAGAAACCGCTGCCCGAAATTAACCTCTTTTAGGGGAAGAGGTTCCAGAGGAGGAAGAAGAGGTAATTTAGTTAGAGATGGCGGCAAGATGAATAATTTTAACAGCATCCAATAAAGTATTTGCATAGTCTATATCTTCTTAGGGAAAAATAAACAAAACACGTAGAGAGCGAAATCGATTATTCAATACTAATTTATTTAAGGAGATGATTGACCTGCTTAGAGAGCATCTTTTTGGGATATCAAGAGATGTTGGAACAGCAAGGATTTAAATGAAGCCAGTGAAGACGCATGACGGATTAAAGGATGGATAGAGTGCCACGCAGTGGTGGAGCGGGCGAGGAAGGAGCGCTCGAATGTTTTGGTTCTGTGGGAGGTTAAATATACAGTTAGAAAACTTTTAAAAAAATATTAAAATATCAACTAATTTATTTATATAGTTACAAGTGGCACAAAAGTGCATTTCTAGGAACTGTTATCAGCTGGTCCTTTCTAACCGCATAGATCAATCAGGAGGTGCTTAGACAGAGTTAGCTCCATCTCATTACAGGCCATCATTATGTCCGTTCACATATTGATTCTATTATAATTATTTGATTTCATGCTTTTATTGTGTCATTCAGATTAAAGTTCTTTTTAAAAAGTCATGTGCATTTGGTCAACATTTAACTAAATAGGTAATAGAGAGCGATAACAAATTCTCTCACTTAGGTGAAAATTTTTTTTTTGTTATATAAATAGAAACTAAATAAAATGTTCATACAAACTAAATTATTTATAAAATATTAATTTTTATTATCCCGTCTCAAGTTTTTCTTCCAGCTATTTCTCCCCAAGAATATTTGGGCCTAACTGCATACCTACATTACTACATAACTTTAATGGACGGGCATATTTACGCAGGAGAAAAACGATATTGGTCCATCAACGACCCCATTCTTCTCTAAAGGATTGTCTGCCGAAGACTATGAGGGCAAAAAGCAGGTGGAGACAATGGCCGAACGATCCACCAGGTTTAAAGAGAACCAGAAGGGGACTTTAATCACCTCACAGAAAGGTTCCACTGACCAGAGGGAGAAGAGGAGGCGGAAGAACAAGAAGAAGGGTGCAGAAAAGGAATACGGAGGATACGTAGATGAAGAATGCAACATATGCCAAAGATACGAGAAGGTACAACTTATTAGTATTTTTTTTATTATTGGGCGTTGAACAAAAGTTGTAAAATGTACATTTTTTTTAAAGCAATACTTGGCATTGTTTTCTTTCAGACATGGGAAATTGATAGGTTGAAGAAAACTAATTACTTGGAAGCTATGACTCCCGAAGACGCCAAAGAATTCCACACGAGGCTCGTAAGAAGCGGAGGGATGCGGGGATTGGTGGAACAGTTCAAGATCTTACTCGATGAAGAGCCTCCGACGAACCTAGCCTTGACGAAGTTCATCAGGCAAATGGCGCATCCGGAAGCAGGCCAGGAATTCAACGAGCTACTTGTGGTAACTACCAAAGGCCAACGGTCCAAGATCAAAACCTTTATCTACGTTTACAATATAACAAAGCAATCCGACAATTTACAAAACGATCTTCGGTGAAATCAGAGTTATGGTGGGGAAAAGAGATATAGGTAGTGAGTGAATGCGGCTGGCTTCTATATGCGCGGCTTCTGCGCAGGTCGTTTGGAAAATTTTCGAGCTGTAGGTATATAAAGAGTGAAGTCATAATACTGCTATTTCTCATGCCTTTATAATATACTATAGCATCTTTTCTATTCATTCTACGGATGGGATATCATCGAGTTGTATTATTTTTTAAAACCTTTCACACTGCATAGCATCTTAATTACATCGGCGCGACAACCAGTTGCCAAGTCAGGGCCTCTTTTATTAGCCTTCTCCGGTTTTCACGAACCTGAGTTGCTGCCTTCCAGTTCTGGAACATTATTAACTCTCGTGGATCGCTACACTCTTTTCTCAACGTAGACTTGGCCGACCGTCTTCCTCAACAGATGACTATATCAGCCCTTTATTTAGGCTCTTAATCCATTATCGGTCCTTCTTCACTATTCTCCATCAACATGATTGGATCATAGATATGTTGGAGTAAGTGCGTACCATCGCATCCAGCAAATTTTATTTTATTGATATCAATCCCCGATTTGCAGGGATATGAATATCTGATAACTAATTAATGTTTTCTGAGCAGACAACTAAGACATTGCATTTTCAATCTCCTTACAGGTAGTCAGAATAATATAGAGGAAGAAAGACAAAGAAAAAAAAAGTATACAGTACGTCTTAGAGAGGATGTTGTGTTTCTTGGGCAACTGTTGTACAGGGAGGTGATTTGTTCCAGATCATACTCAACCACCAGATTTTCCATTTTATAGAGGAGGGTCCTAAATCCCACATCATCCATCTACGGTCGCTGAACAGAGCAAGAGGATAATGGTGATTAATGTTAACGAGTGAAATGTTGTGTATAAGTCTTGAATATCAGATTTTCGATGTGTATACTGTAATTCGAGGTTTATTTCAGTTTTTCTTTAAGATTTGTATTGTTGTTTGTATCTTGTGCGAATTGATGCGTTTCGCTGAACCCTTAAGTTCTGATCTACATGTCCAAATAGGTCTTATAGAGTAATATTATAGAATAATCCCTTTTTTTTTTAAGTATAGTGAAGATTTGTAGTCCAGAAGATGTTATGTTTTTTTTTTATATTAATAGCAATATAACCACTCCAAATATTAATAAATTAACCCTCATTTACTTTATTAATTCGGTTTATGAAATATCGTAAAGGGTTCTACTTTATCATTAACTGTTAATATTAGCCTTTAATTCCTTTAGTTACCAGGTTAATTGTGTATTATTTCAAATCAAAATAATTTTTTTAATTTTTAATTTATCATTTTAGGATTACAACTGCCTGAGATTTCTCCAGGAAGGCCTAAACGAGATTGATAAAGTGGTAAAAAAGGAAAGAAAAAAGATGATATTTGATAGTAATACCGATTTTCAGCCGAAATGCACCTTTTGCAGGATGATATGGTATCTTACTAAACCAATATATGGATACTTTATAAGCATGGGGATTGGTTCGATTTAGTTATTTTATTTATTCTTTACTATTATTCATAAAACTGATTTAATTCCACTAGAGCCTCAATTCCCAAAGTTGTCCAGGCACTACCCCAAAGGGTCCACGGGAGACTCGACGGGGGTCTACTTTGGCGTGAAAAAATGGTTTTAATAATTAGAATCAGTTTGCCGTCGGTACTTTGTTTATTTCATTGCAATAATTAATTAGGTAATCATACTCTGTTAAAATAGCCATATCTTGTTGAGTAAGACCGCCTTATGATTAGTAAATCTTCACATTTAGGGGGGTCCACCGGAACCAGCTAAATATTGAAAGTGGGCTATGAGAAAAAAGTATGGGAACCTCTGCACTTGAGTAAAAAATGAATTGTTTCTCATTTTTACACGCATTTTCTGGGACCCTCTGTGCCAATTCCATTAAGGTTGCTGTCTTCTTCTGGAACCAAAAATGTTTTCTTCTTACTATACACGAAAACTTGGTACTTTGGGCAGATTTCTTTCAAGACAAGAATAGAAAAATACAATATTTCTCTTGTGTTTGACTTGGAGTACCTCAAACACATTTTAAGTCGTAATATTACTTCGGCAAATTCTAGAAGCTCATAACTGATGTATAGATAGACCATTTCTACTCCACAGCTCTGTTACTTGGTACGAAGCCACAAATTGACAGATACGTTTGTCAGGTTGGAACCACTCGATAACTATTTGGTGGGTTATGACTAGTTATTCATATTTCAACACAGACTAAACTTGTATTAGATATAATACTCGAGTTTTTTTTCCAAACTCCATTTAATTAAATAGTGTTTACACTACAATATAAATATGTAAACAATACATTAATATATTACAACGTAAATATAAATACTTCTACCCGGGTTTTTTTTTACGTTTTACAATTGATGGGTCCGCTGAAGGCGGGTTCTCAAAACCGGCACAAGGCCGCTGAATTTATACAGACAAAGCAGGCTTCATATAGTACTCGCAAAAAAAAAAAATATATATCTATACATATTATAAAACAAAGTCCTCACCCGCGTCTTTTCGCGGTAAACTCAATAGCTACTGCACGGATTTTCATGCAGTTTTCACCAATGGAAAAAGTGATTCACCAGGAAGGTTTAGGTATATAATTTGTCGAGGTTTTGTGTAAATGGATTGGAATATAACGATAATTGTCGGAACTATTGAAAAACGTATTGCCGCCAGGGAGGTCTCATCGAAGACGCTGCCTAATACCTCTTACCTATCTATCTATACATATTATAAAAGAAAGTCTTCAGCCTCAGGTAAACTCAATAACTACTAACGGATTTTCATGCGATTTTCACCAATAGATAGAGTGATTGACCAGGATGGTTTAGGTATATAACTTGTCGAGGCCTTGTGTAAAAGGGTTGGAATATAACGATAATTGTCAGAAATGTCAGAAAAATATAAACCTCCTGGGAGGTTTCATCGAAGGCGCTGCCTAATGCCTTTGCCATGTAACGAAACAATGCAAGGTGGAATATTCCTCTTTTATTGGTCTACAAAAAAAATCAGTGATAACATAAATCTATATTTTAAGGACAGGCTGTACCCATTTTATCTTCTAAAAAATTGATCACGTACAATGCGGTATTTGGAAAGCTATTAGGACGAGTTCAGTATTAATCCTTATCAAATTTATACTTTAGTTACCTTTAACATTTCATTTCATGCTCATTATTAGAATATTTTATACAATATAATTTAAATGAGTATCTTATGGGTTATCGCAAAAACTTAACGCGCAAGAAAATAAATTCGTATATAAAGAAATATTTTGTTTTGTTTTTATGTTTATAATATCTACATAATAAAATACATTAGACAGACAAAACATGTAGGCATAATATGTCTAATTACCCGTGCTAAGCCGGGGCGGGTCGCTAGTATACAATATATAATTAATGCGTAATTATAAAGAGTGAGAGTATATGTGTTTGCCTGTGGAGTATCCAATAAATATATTACAGATTTTAATAGTCTAACGTAAATTTACAAAATTACATTTTATATTATTTCTTTGGAGAAATGAGGGGGGAGAATCTTGGAGTATGTGATAAAGTATATTATATTATACTCTAATATATTATATTATACTCTAATATATTATATGTAAGTTTGAATATTCATGCCAAACTTAACAGCTGTGAAGATAACCTTAGGCACATATGTGAGGAAAGTTATGATAGATTGGCTTACTGAAAGACTCACAGAAGTTAACGTTTGTTAAATTAATATTGTTTAAGTTATAATGGAATATTGACAATTGTGTTGATTCAGGTTTGTAATTAAAGATACCTGTAGTTATTTAGTTACTTATAAGTTTATTATAAAATATGTTTTTTTTAATTACAGTTATTCACTGCATCCACGTGTTTATTCCATTCACCTCCTTAGTTAAGTTGTTGAATTCACGACTTACATATATTATACTAAAATATAGATTATATTTTATAGCAATGCACAAAAGGCGGTTCCAGTTATGGGTTTTCAAAAAAATCCATTTTTACTCTAAATACTGACCCTCAATTATTGTTCTCTTGCATGTTTTTGCTGTTCACTTGTCTTTTGTATTTTCTGAAACTTTTTTATATATTTATATATATTTTATTTTATTATTTTTTGTACGATTTTCCATTTTAAACAATTTTTTTTTTTGAAAGGATGTAAACTGGATTGAATTTATCTAATAATTCCTTCACTGAATGAAAACCTATTTCCAGTCATTTGTGCAATGCAACTTTATTATATGGAAACGTTTCGACTATATGCCATTTTCCATCAATCTAAAAACTTAATCTTTATCATTTAGAATAGAGTTACAAGTCAACATTTCTCTTTTTTATTATTAATTGTCATTTACTAAAATTTTTTCTTGAAGGTCCATTGTCCTTTTTGGAACCAGGACCAAGGAGGACAATGGACCTCCAAGAAAAATTTTTATTTATAAGCTTTTTTCTTTAAAAAATTTTAGTAAATGACAATTAATAATAAAAAAGAGAAATGTTGACTTGTAACTCTTTTCAAAATGATAAAAATTAAGTTTTTAGATTGATGGAAAATGGCATATAGTCGAAACGTTTCCATATAATAAAGTTGTATTGCACAAATGACTGGAAATAGGTTTTCATTCAGTGAAAGAATTATTAGACAATTTTTTTTTGTTTTTCAGAATGCCATTAGATTAATTCAAGTATCTGGTACGTTGATAAACATTATGGTTATACACAGAAGCGTCATCAATCAAACAACAAATATGGAGCTGAGGGTTCTTATCCGACACTGCACTGACTATGACTAATGTATAGAATAAAGAGTCGTTTTTAATATTAATATTTTGTTTAATTTTCAAAAGTTCTTAAACTGTAATAGTAGTAAATAATAATTCCAATTATTATTTAATAAGATAAACGGACATAAATTTTTTTTTTTTATACATATAGACCATTATCAAAAGTCCAATAGGTTTACGAACAATCTTTACGAGAGTATTTTATATAAATATTTATATAATCCTGACGGAAATAATTAATTTACTGTTACATAAAAAGGGTATTATAACAAAGTCATCAAGCCGATGATACTATGGAACAGAAACGTCTTGCCTTCCCGGCCTAGAGAAGAATTCTCAGAAGAATCTACGGACCAAGGAGAACACCCGAAGGATACAGGTTGAGGTCGAATCAAGAAATCTATAAGGAAACAACAGGCTTATAAACAGTGGTTAGGGTGGGAAGGCTGAGGTTCTATGGACGCATGATGAGGATGAATCCTGAAAGACTAAACCATAAAATTTTCAGTGAATCAATTTTTTTCAAAATTCAACAGGATATTTCAAACAACTTAAGGATGATATGGACCAATTGGGACTAACAGAGCAAGATTGTTTTGACAGTGATGAGTACGGAAGGACGCTCAAGGGAATAAAGGTTCTTCTGGAAAAAAAGCGCCCCAAAAAGGGTCTTGAAGGACACGTGGGAAAAGAGGAAACAGATGAAGAAGAAGCATTAGATTTATGATATTCGCGTGGTCTTTAAGCCCTATTCGTGGGGAAAAAAATAGAGCGTATTTATAAATTATAATTAAATATAATATTTCTGAAGTAATGAAGAGAATCATCTGCCATCTTTGCCAACCGAAGTTTCTTTGGGGTGAGAAAACGGTTCATCGGTTACATTCCATCTTGACAGACTAAACTATATATACACATGTCATTTTGAAAGGATGTAAACTGGATTGAATTTATCTAATAATTCCTTCACTGAATGAAAACCTTTTTCCAGTCATTTGTGCAATACACCTTTATTATATGGAAACGTTTCGACTATATGTATTTGTTATATTGTTGTGATTGTATTTAACAATTTACAGATAAATGTTGACTTGTAAGATGATAAAGATTAAGTTCTTAGATGGATGGAAAATGACATATAGTCGAAATGACATATAATAAAGGTGTATTGCACAAATGACTGGAAAAAGGTTTTCATTCAGAGAAGGAATTATTAGATACACATGTCTTAAAAGAAACATTCGTCCTGTTCTACTATAAAACAGGATCACGAAAAACGCAAAGCTTCCTATCTTTGAACGAAAAATCCTTTGAAGAATATTTGGTGGAATTTGGAGAAGGACGGACTAACCAAGAAGTATAGCAAGCATTTAGAGAGACTGGCTACTTTTCCGTTCGCCGGGCGCAAATGTTTCAGGCCATGTTCAATTTTCTGAGCTAATTCAAAACAAACCCCGTTTTCCCTTTTTTTCTTCAGTCTTAACTTTTGTGAACGAAGGATGAAAATTTGGGATTTAGCTAGAACTGAAAAAGATTCTGTATCTTATTTTCAACACAGACTTCTCTTAAGTAGTTGTTCCAATCTACAATTGTATTATGTATTATGTATGATCCATGTACAACTGTATTTATGTATGATCCATATACAAATAGGTTTTTACACCATTTCACTGATGTCATCTCTTCGCTCTAGCCTTCATCTCAAAGATGTTTGAAATGATGAAGATGTTTGAAAACTCAACTTAGACGATTAGAACCACGTACCAATATTTCCTTAGTGTTTTTCTATAACAATCCATTAACTCGCAACACCCTTAATATATCTATAGTCTCCTCCAATTCAAATACTCTGTCCAGCACCACAATACAAGATCCCGCCTTTCCGATCTCTACATACATTCCATCCCACAGAACTAAGGCATTCGACCGTTCCTTCCTCGCCCACTCCACCACTGTGTGGAACTCAATCCCTCCTTTCATCCGCCATTCTTCCTCATTGGCTTCATTTAAATCACTGCTTTTCCACCATCTCTTGGCATCCCAAAAAGACGCTCTCCAGGCAGGTCAATCTTCCGCTTGAATAAATTAGTATCGAATACTCGATCTCGTTACCTACGTGTTTTGTTTATTTCTCCAACAACAAAGAAGATACAGACTTTGTAAATACTTTATCGCTTGCTATGCCATTCACTTATTTTATTTAGCAATTTCGTTGTTAACTGTTGTATTAATGTTATTTTGTTAATATAAATACCATTATTTATTTGCGACAATTAGTTAAAATCCTGTCAAGGTTTGTACTTTTTATTCCTTCATATGTATAAATATATTTTTTTTTTCTATTTGTAATTTTTTTATGTTTTGTCAATCTTGATTACTTCACGATTTGTATTATTATGTAGCCTTCTGGCCAGATGAATATTATGTTTATTTTATTTGTTCATTATTGTTATTCTAAAGGGACCTGGTAAAATAAAGTTTGTTTTCTATTCTATTCTATTCTATTCTACCATTTCGAGTGCTCTTCTTTGTGCTGCACGATGAAAGACTGCACCCCCAACGTACTCCGTCTCATTTCATGAAAGACTGCACCCCCAACGACAGTTTCATTTCATGATTCTGATCGTATGTTGCATTCTTTGCCAATATACTTGATAGAAAAGGAACTGCGTGTTATTCAGTCCAGTTAAGTCTGAATCCAACATTTTTACATTTATTTATTTTTTTACAAAAACTAAGACTGAAGAAAACAAGCAAAATTTGTTTTGTTTTCAATGAATTCAGATAATAGAGCTCATGGTCCTAAACGAACATTCCTCTTACGATTGTAAGATATTTGGCGGAATTCTACATTATTTGGTGATTTTTTGATTGCGCCTGACATAGTTCAGATTTTAAAATTAGGCAGATGTCAATGGGCAGAACATCTTGAACGGACGGTAGAAAATAAGGTGGATTGGAGGAATGGTGACTGTCTAGTGTGGCCAACTTGGTGACAAGAATTGGATGAGACTTGCTCGGTATCGTTATGGTTGGTGATGCCAAGGCCCGTCATCGGGTTGTGGCACCGCAATAATAGAAATCATTGTTTTCACTCATGTGATTTATTTATTAATGAGAAATGGTAAATTTGTAGATTCGTTTTTGTGTCACTAAGGCACGATATAAATATCCATTATTTACTTTTTTTGATTTTATCTTTCAAAGTTTATCTTTTCTTTATTACATTATATCTATTTCTTTACCTCTTAATTCCTTCTATTGATAATTTCACTTCGCTCTAATTTCAATCTCAATTTCATTTTCCAGTGATTCTTAACTTTTAAAAAAAATTATGAAGAAAAAAAACCTTATTCCAGTCAACAATTTTCGTTAAAAAATTAACAAAAGATTAAAAAAACGTTTCGACATTTATTCGTCATTTTCAATTTTAGTTGTTCTTCACAACATCCTTCAAATTTACAAGTCCATTCATTACTGTAAAATTAATAAAAGTACACTAAAATACAATAATAAAACAATTTGTCAAAAATAACCAATAACAATAAGCATAGATACCTTGAGGTCAAACAAATTAAAAATAATTTTTAGTGCATCTATACTCATGTTAAAGTTATTATGACTTACAGCATGATGATCAGTACAGTTGAATAATTCATTGTTAAACTGTTTTATTAATTCTTCTATTGATCTGATTTTTTTTTTCTTCATAATTGAATTGTATAGATCAAGAAGTTAGTCCAGTATATAAGAAATATCTTATAAAGAAAAAAAAAAGTATATACATTTCAATATTATAAAATAAACGATTGTTTATGTTCACACATGTTGACGAAAAAAAAGATGTATTTGAGAAAATGTATAGAAAATTATAGTAACACATAAAATCATCGTTTCCATTTACGACTCTAATCGTGATGGTAATAATCCACGAGGTGTCCATAATAATACTCTGGTCCAACACCTCAACATCTCCAATATAAATAAAAATGCACTCGTTTTGTTTGGCAACGTTCTACGAGAACCCAACATCCTGGGATGGACATCGTCACCGAAGGTCTTTCGGAATTTCTCGTAGAAATTTTTCTAGGAACATTTAGTTCAAGTTAGTCCGCAATTGAAACTGAATTAACTTTTGCTTTAAAATATGTGAACGCCAATAAAGATTCCATTATCATATGTTTAAATATATATTTCATCTGTGAGCTTCTGTCGAACTTAAAATACGAAATATTAGATTCCTATCAACAACATGTCGACTTCAAGTATCACGACTCCCGCTGATAGTATGAGCGGTAGTATAGTTAGAAGTGACAGTATGAGCTACCGAACCCATTTATCGCCCATTCATAACATCGAAGAACACATCGGAGAACATCTCGGAGAACACCTAGGAGAAGAATCGCAAGCAGAGGAATCTTCCGTGATTTGCGAGAAGGAAAGGGTGACTGAAATCAAAGACCCGACTCCAAAACAGATCCTCGAAATGTTTAAGTGGAATGGCGAGAACTTGTACGATTACCTCATGAAGTTGATCGATCAACTGATCTCGACGAGACCCGAGAACGTGATGGAATACTTCGATCAGTACAGTCGCAACATCAGGTTCAAGAAGCCTCCGGTAGAGCCTCTGTTGTTCCTCCCCAACGCCATCAAACTTGGAAAAATGTACGGTCTCATTTATCCTACGTTTGATCTGGAAACGACTCTAAAACCGAAAATAACTTTACCGTGGGATTACATCAACTACTTCGAGGAAATGGGCATCTGCCTGCCAAGGGAAGAACTTTATCAAATCACTCTCGCGTTGCGAAAACTAGCCCTTGTCGAAGGACTGTCCAAAGTCCGATTTTGGGGGAAGATTTTCGGTTTGGAAAGTTCTTACATAGTTGCCGAATGCGAAATGACTCATGCCGAAATCGAACATCGTAGAGCTATGGAACAAGCAGAGAGAGGCGAGGAAGAGGAAGAAGAAGAAGAGGAGGAGGAAGAATCCGTATTGTCTAACTTGGATGAACCTTTCGGCCTCTCCGGGTTTTTTAAAAAGGATCACGACAAGGAGGCACTGGATTACGATGATTTTGATGAAGAAGGGGAAGAGGAAGTCGAAATCAAACAACTTGTTTACAAAAAATTGGAAAAATATGTGAAGCTGCCTGTACCCAGACCTCCTAAGATAAAGCCGCAAAAGATGGTACCCGAAAAAACGGGTGAAGGAGTCAATAAAAAAGCCTATTATGTTTGCCACAAAGCTGGGGATGAATGGGTTCTTCTACCCAACGCGAAACCAGAAGACATAATCGTAGCTAGGAAAATTAGAAAATATTTCAAAGGATATCTGTTTTCGAAAGTGGATAGTTACCCACCATTCGTCGGAATGGAGAGAGAACTCCTGAGGGCACAGATAGCGAGGATAACTGCCGGAACACAGATCTCGCCGCTCGGGTATTACCAGTTCGGGGGAGGAGAAGAGGCTGAGGACGTGCCGGAGGACGCCGGCGAGGGAGAGATCGTAGCTAATCTCGACTACGAAGCCATCCCTCCGCAGGACCTTCTCAAAACTGAATTCTGGGTTCATCACTCCCCACACATCCTGAGGATCGGGCGCACAAAGTACCACAGGGAACCGCGGATGAACGAAGAAGAAATGGAAGAGGAAATGCGCGAGTCTGTTAATAAAAAGAGTGCAGAAGTGGGCCCTCCGCTGTTGACGCCGTTATCGGAAGACGTTTCTATGGAGATGATTCATCCGTGGACGATCAAGAGCTCTTCGGCGTTGCTTCCGGCCACCGGAGTCATCGCTCTCCGGTCTAATCTCTGGCCCGGGGCCTACGCCTTCGGAAAGGGTCGTATCTTCGAGAACATATACATCGGCTGGGGGATGAAACTGTGTGTGGAAGGGTTCAACCCTCATTATCTCCCCAAATTTCAAGACGAATACGAAGTTGGTCCGGAAATCATGGAAATCGAAGATCCGTCACCGGAAATGGAAGATGAATGGAGACAAGCTCATAAGCCACGGTTACCACCGCACATGAGAGGAGAAGAGTTCGGTGAGGGTGAACAATCTGAAGAGGAATCTTCGATAGATTAAATAACTGGGATAAATATAATTTTAGTAATTTTTTATAAAGATTATTTTTATAATATGGCAGAGGTGACAGAATTTGATTGGCCATGATATCGTTCTAATTAATAGAATATATTTTTTAATTCAAAGTTCGTATTCGTTTACTCGTCAATTTTTTGATGGCCTGAAGACCTGTGCGAAACCCCTTTTTAGGGACTTAAAACCACCCCCCAGACCTGGGAGATGGCAGGGCAGTCTCTCCTTGGTCGATGTCTTACATTTGATCTAGGGATGGGGTAAGTACTCCCTTGTTCTTCCTTCCTCCCATTTCTTCTTTGTACAACTGTCACTTGATCCCGCTAAACGGTCCCTCGCCGTTTTGTATTGTATAATGTCAGCGGGGTCGTGCCGGTTCGAGTAAAAACCGCCATCAGCGGACTCAGCCCGGTGTAACGCCTTAAAATACCGAAAGGTAACAGAAGGCTCTTCCTTGTATTGAAGCTATAGTTTTTACGAAACTATAATGTAATTGTAATTTCATAAAATAAAGGAGGTTTACTTGATGCTCAATTATTACTGTTTATTAAAAAATGTGTTTTTATTTATTATAAGAGCTGTTATTTTTATTTTGTTTCCCTTTTTCCCCAATAAGAGTGGCATTGGTATATTCCATACAGCCATATCTAAATTACATGAAAGTTATATTCTCAGTAACGCCAATCACTTAGTTGGTACTGCTATAATTTATTATTTTAAGTATAAATTTTAATTTTAATTTGTATTTGTAATTATATAAATTATTGCACCACACCTACACATACACACATATGTATATACATACTCACATATTCATGCACACACACTCACATACATGATACAAAAACATATAAATGTATAAAAAAATTATATAAATGTATTATATATTTTTGTTAATTGTTTTCAAATATTCATGAAGCTCACACATTTTTTCATGGTAAAATAATCTTAATATTTCATCATTCCGTGGAATTCTCCCGATATTGACTGTGCCAACTTTCTACCTTATCTAATTTAATGATTTTATAATAATCTGTATACGATATTTTAGTGTATACTTGTCGGGCTGTTATTTTTGAATGTGTTATGAATCAAATTTTTAATATTAACGATATCTCAAGGTCTTCATTCGAATTACATTAAACATATGGGCAAACGAGCAAATGTTTTTATCACTTAGCACTTGCAAAGAGTGACCTATGAAAAAAACCTGTACCACAACAACTCGTGAACGGGTCCTGTGGTTCAGTACATAGCAGATATTGTACTGTTTCATGGACAACTGTTGTGCAGGGTGGTGATTTGTCCTAGATCACCCTCAACCACCAGATTCCCCCCCCCTTTATTTTGGGAACCAACATTATAGAGGCTGTATGAGCCCCAGGAAAGTTCTAGATTCCATATGATCCATCTCCGGCTGCTAACAGACTACACTAAAATAAAAGTCTTGCAAACAGCGGGATTTGAACCAAGGTTTTCAGAATGGCAATTCAGTGCTCTACCACTGAGACTTCGCTCCCATACCTTCTTTAAACCCTAAACTCTTTTTAAATTTTATTATGAAATAATAATCATTAAAAACATCTAGTAAAAGAATACTTTTTTTTAGATCCAAGTGGACTTATAGTACTTCCAAATAAAACAGTTCATATAATTCTCAACAACCGAATAATAGAATAGAAATAGAAAAATAATTTTATTCTGGGACCAGGTCCCTTTAGAATAACAAAGATGAACAAAATAAATGAATATATATCTGGCCAAAGGCCTACATCAAAATAAAACAATAATTACATAATATCCTAAAAGAAAATAACTTAACAGGTATGTTTTGGTAGAGAATCAGAAAATGTGATACAAAATTAAAATAAAAGAACAGACATATTTACAATAAAAAGAAATAAGCTTTTGGAAAAATAAGTGAATAAATAATAAAAAAAAACATCTGATAATAAAAAAACAATGGCATTATTATGAATGAGGAATATTTACAGTAGTTCATCAATCTATCAATTTGAATATATCTATAAATTATTTATTGATTATAAAGCATCTGATTGGGAATTTAGAAGATGTAGGAAAAGTTTGTATTTAAATGAGGTTAAAGAAGACGCATGGCGGATATCGAGAGGAAGAGAGTTCCAAAGAGAGATAGAACGGGCTAGAAAGGAGCGCTCAAAAGTTTTGGTTCTGTGGGACCGGATATAAAGATCAGAAGGGCGAGATCTTGTGCCCTGGGATTGGATAGAGGATTTGAATTGTAGGAGACTATAGATATAAGACGGATGCTGTGAGTTGATAGTTTGATATAAGTAAGAACCAAGGAAGTAATGTCTACGGATAGAAGGGAAAAGCCAATTTACCTCAGCGTACCAGCGAGACACATAAGACCTCCTCGGGGCGTCGAAGACAAATCGAAGCGAACAGTTCAATATGCCTACGGATTCATATATTTCATAAATGAACGGTCGAGACTATACTTATATAGTACTCAGGTGCACATTAAAGCAATATTCTTTCCTGGAACTTAATATTTTCAAATCTATTATTAGTTTGGATCTACTCTTGACTTACGAAACAAACGACTTATCTATAACAATATACTAAACCCTATTTGGACATGTGGAGCAGAACTTTGGGGTTCAGTAAAACAAGTCCATATACACAACATACAAACAGCACAGTCCAAAATTCTCAAAAAAATTGTTGTTGTTTTTTTTATTCTCTTTATTTCCAGATCGGCTATTCCTAGCCTTACATGGTCTTTTTAATAATGAATTTTAAGATTTAAAGCATAGTGAAAGTGTGGGTTTCGTCTCATGCAAGAGACACCCCTAACTGTACATTATCAGATTATTTACAGAGGAGATGTAAATATATAATAGTGTTTTTTCATATAAAAGAATGATAGTAGTTTGAATATAAAACATGCAAATAAGTAAACAAAATTAAAATTAATGTAATAATAAACAGAACTATAGTACTATAAAACGGAAAACTGAAAGAAAACAGGATTATATTACATTTTGTTAAAACGATTGGTGAGAAACTTTATCTATTGAGATCACATCAGAATATCTTTCAAGAGTCTATGTTGAATGCTACAGCTCCTTGGACTGCTGGTAATCCGCTCTTAAATCTGCTGTAACGTTTTTTAATAAATTCATCAATGGACTCTAGGTTTAGCTCTCGGTGAAGTTGACTGTTTCGTACAAACCAAGGCGCGTTTACTGCGATCCGTAGGATTTTATTTTGAAAAGTTTGCAATTTTTTTCTCTTTGTTGTAGACACTGCACCCCACACTTCACAACCGTACATTAGTAGAGGTCTAAGTGTGGTTTTATAAATTAATAAGGCTGTTTCTGGTTTTAATCTGGATTCAAAAAAAAAAAAAAAATTGTTACTGCACCATTGTATATTTTGATTCACACTATACACATGAACATTCCCACTATAAAATCATATATCCATAACAACTAAATAAAATTCCACTCATCAACACAAAATCACCCAAATCCACTCGTTCTTCCGCTTTCCTACTCCCTGTTACCTGGACTTGATTGGAAAAGTTTAAAAAGACGTTGGCCAAGAGATCTACTCAACTATTGACATTTCCATTCCAAAACTTGATGTTCCAGTAGAAAAGCAAAAAGAATAACATTCGGATCAAATTTGCAGGATGCCCAATTGCGCAGGTCCAAATGAAAATTAAATAATAAATAAATAAATAAATAAAATTATTTGTTTGATACATAAAAGCCAATATTTGCTCAATCGTATGCTACTGTGTTCGTGTCGTTAGTTTTAAGTTACAGATAATTTCTCTGTATATTGACCATATTATACAGAATATTGTTATACATGCAATGCTTTGATCTAATAATCACCTCTTAGAACATGTTACCCTAGTCTGAGGCACACATTATTTAATAATAATCTAAATATGAAAATTTGTTCGACAAAAATATTTACCTTACCTTTTTTTCTATTACCTGTTTTCTATTTCTACTGAAGTATTAGACAAAAATTAGGACAGACTTTCTTGTCACTGAATTCTTAAAGAGTCGCCCCAGTTACATTGGGCTACAGTATACGCAGTAGGCTTCAGTTAAATTCCGAGATATATCCAGTAATTATAAAATAAATTGAGTAATTTTATGGACATATTACAAGGCATACATCAATAAGAATCACCCATAAAATGATTAATTACACACCATGGATTAGCCAAGTTAAATTCGATTTACAAAGTACGAAAATAGAACTAAATGATTTTAGAGACAGAAAAGTTTTTGGAAACAAGTTAGAAAAGTGAATAGTAATGTCAGAGAAGAAAGCATTGAATTGAACAAAACGTACTAAGGAGAGAAAAGGAATAAATGGAGAAAAGATGAAGGAAATATGAATGAAGCGTCTGAATGCTTTGTGTGACACTCCTTGATTCATTAGCAATAAATAAATAAATAATATATTTATATAAATTGGTTCTTGATTCCTATCAATTCTTAAATTTCTTTATGGCGACGTTCCTAAAACGAGATTACTTACTCATTGATCATAACTATCTCATTATTAACATCTTATGGAATATTGTAAAGTAGCTGATTGATGATTAACTGATATATCGATTCCTTAGTTCACAAATGTGTTAAATGCAAATTTTTCAAAAATGAGTTTTATGATACCTATACATATTATAAAACAAAGTCCTCGGCCGCGTTTGTTCGCTGTAAACTCAATAACTACTGCACGGATTTTCTTGGGGTTTTCGCCAATAGATAGAGTGATTCACCAGGTTAGATATATAATTCGTCGATGTTATGAGTCAATGGGTTGGAATATCGATGGGTTTTACCGAAGACGCTGCTTGCCTAATCCCGTCCAATTATCTAACGTGCAAGATAATAAATTCGTATATAAAGAAATATTTGGTTTTGTTTTTATTTTTTTAATTTCTATATAATAAAGTACATTAGTTGAGAGGGGAAAGAAAGAAAATCAAGACTCCCAAAGAAGCCTAACCAGTGATAATCACGGGGTCCTTAGTGACCGGTACGTGATAAAAAAAAATTCCTTACACAGACAAATTATGCAGGCATAATATGCCTTATTACCCGAGCAAAGCTGAGGTGGGTCGCTAGTAAATTTAAAGTTGTGATCAGAAAGTCATAGATATGTTGATATAAAATTAATAGAGAAGCTGTGAAGGTTACAAAAATATTGTGTGCTTAAACTTGAACTGCATTTCTTGTGTTAAATTATTATCAAAGTTGGCTCCTGTAAAATATTGTTTTCGGCACTTATCACATGTGTGAACTATAGCGTCGATATATATATCGATAAATAGAATCCTTTCTAATTTTGTTCAACAAATCCTATTTTGATCGAATCTCCCTCTAATTCATTAATTCCTGAAAGTTTTTTTTTTCTTTCATTTCTCCACATCTAAGAGAAATTGATTGACCTCTACCGGGACCATTTTCTTCCACATGCCTGAAAGTTTGTTGTAGATCCTTTTTGCAATCAAGGCACAAGCTGGTACGTTTTGGCGCAAGCAAGAAACGAAATCGTATAATCAAAAATAAACAAACTTGCTTTCGTTACCTCTTTAGTGTTTTTTGCAAACGACTGATTAAGAAAGAAAATTCCACTAAAGCTGTTTACACCTTGGTAAAAAAACGAAGGAGATACAAAGAGAAATGAAAAAAAAAGTTTCTGCAAAAAGTATACGGTTTCTAACCCGATGATCGGAAACAAGACATCAGTATTCCTAGCCTCACTGGCTAGCGGGCCGCCATTCCTCTTTGTAGCGCTCAACGTTCCAGCTCTTCTTTCGTGTAGGCCTATTAATCAATTAATGAATAAAAATTAAAGAAATCGAATTTGAAAAAACAATTATATTATAAACAATTTCATCACAGACGGATCAGCACAGCCGTAAAACATACATTGACACTGAATAACAATCGGGACGGACAGATTGTTCGTGTTAGTAAAGGATTAGTATGTAATTTTATTGGATTTATTGAAAAGGATTACTTAGTATAACGGCTTCACTTGTCGTTCGGCAGCAGCGAGATGTGAAGTTGTTTTTTTTTCAGAACCTCCTTTTTTATGTGAATTACAATTACAAATAGGTCGTAAAAACTACGGCTTCTATATAAAGAAAAACCTTCTGTTACCTTTCGGTATTTTAAGGCGTTACATCGGGCTGAGTCCGCTGAAGGCGGTTTTTACTCGAACCGGCACGAGGCCGCTGACATTATACAATAAAAACGGTGAGGGACCGTTAGCAGGATCAAGTGACAGAAGAAGTGAACTATATTCCTTGATTTGTTTTGTTCAGCGAAAATGTGTAGATTTTGCGAGTGAGAAACACGTGATCAAGCATACAAGCTTTGCCCCCTTTTTCAACCCCTTATGGGTAGAATTTCGGAAAATCATTTCTTATCGGATGCCCACGTCATACAAAGAACACCCTCAAAGTTTAAGGTCTTTACGAATAGCGGCTTTGGCTGTGCGTTGATACCTAAGTCAGTCATTCAGGACAAAGCATTTTATATGTATAGATTATGATAATCAGTATGGTTGGTTGGGGGGATATGGGAATTTAAAGCAAGATGACTTAGAAACTAATGTAGATAAATATTTAAAAAAATATTAGTCAGAACTCACATCTTCTATCATGTAGTCCTATTAATCGATATAATTAATGAAAAACATAAAAATCAAAGCTGAAATATCGATTTTATATTCTACTAGGGACCCACCACAGCTTCGCTCGGGAAATAAGGCATATTATGCCTACATAATTTGTCTGTGTAATGTATTTTTTTAACACGTACCGGCCCCTAAGGACCACATGAATATCATTGGTTAAGCTTCTTTTGGAGTCTTGATTTTCTTTCTTCCTACCTAAGCTAATGTAATTTATTATATAGAAATTATAAAAACAAAAGCAAAACCAAATATTTCTTTACATACGAATGTATTATCTTCCACGATATTTGCACGGGATTAGGCAAGCAGCGTCTTCGGTGAAACCCATCGATATTCCAACCCATTTACACAAAACCTCGACTAATTATATAGCTAAACCTTCCTGGTGAATCACTCTATCTATTGGTGAAAACCGCATGAAAATCCGTGTAGTAGTTATTGAGTTTACGGCGAATATACGCGGTCGAGGTATAGATTTTCCGGCTTTTCTGAGTGTAGGGTTATCTTCAAGTCAGTTCTTTCCAGTCTTCACTTCGGAGACTCTTCGCCGATATATCTTCCTCCACTTCCTTACACCATGTCCTTGCTGGCCGACCTCTTTTTCTAATTTTTTCAGATCCAATCCTTTACTTTTTCCGGCCATCGAACAGGAGAACTAACGTTACCTACCATCTTCTTTCTTTCTCATTAATTCTTCACCAACGGTTTCTGTACGTTACATTTATTTCCTTATTACCTCATTTCTGATCCTGTATATCCTGGACTTAACAAACTACGGTCCGATCTGAAACGTCTTCCTGCTTTCCAATACAAATTTGAAAACTTTACTTTATGATGGTTTCCTTTCAGATACAAATTTCCTCTTGACATCAATATTTGAGTTGGTTCAGTGGATGGAAAAACCCGGCAATTGAGAGTAATTTAACCTTCTCCACAATGGCTGACTTAGAAACACTACTGAAAGAGAATAATAGCAAAAGATGAATAATGCGCCCAAAAAAAACAAAAAAAAAAACACATCCCACCACCTCCAAGGCTCAAATGCAACTATGTATTAAGAGTTGCATTTGAGCCTTGGAGGTGGTGGGATGTGTGTTGTTTTTTGTTTTTTTTTGGCGTTTTATTCATCTTTTGGTTTGCTATTATTCTCTTTCTGCCCTGAGGATGCCTGAATAGGCGAAATATTGGACAGGTATTTTTATTTCCTGTTTTAGTTTAGAGACTTAAGGTTTTTAGTTGGAATTTGTCCACTAATGTATTAACATTTATTTGATGTCTCTGTTGACCATTCCCTTTTTCAATATAAAATATTTCATGAAAAATAAAAAATATTGCAAAGGCAAAATGAACAAGGTAAGTGCCAAAAAAAAATCAAGTGTATTCAAAACACTATTGATTAAATTAGCTTTTTCAATATGGGGAGCGTATATAATCCTTTGTGAGTTTTAGCGCCGGCCGGAAATAATCATTTAATGCTTACATCTGATTGCCCTCAGTTGGGTTTTCACCTTCAAGATTATTTGTCTGTTTCAACTGCTTTCCTCCCACGTTGAACAGACCGGTCCTCGTCCGATCACCGAAGTTAAGCAACGTCGGGCGTGGTTAGTACTTGGATGGATGACCGCCTGGGAAAACAGCGTCCTGTTGGCACCTTAAAAAAAAAAAAATTACCAATTAATCAAATAATTATATCTAGCTTTATGGAAGTATCCAAAGTCGTTAAAAAAAAAAAACTGCTTTCCTAAGAGTTTCTGATGATTAAAATGCCTACATATAGTTTTACCATTCAAATAAATATTCAACATACACTTGAAATATAAATAATTGTTACAAGCATTACTGACATTCTAATAACTACAGAATCCGACAAGGAGACTGAAACGTCTGTGGAGCAGGGATCTACAACAGAGAGATGAACCTCCCTAGGAGTGCCTTCAATGGGAGGTTTCTCCACACACATTTCCACGTGAATCTCTTAGGGAAGGTTTTTAAAAAAGTCCACCTACAATATACCATGTTGCATTTGTATAATTTTTCATATAAATATTTATATATTGGGTATATAAAATGTCTGTTTTTATTATTTATAAAAATTAAAGTGGACTGCAGCATTTTACTCTGTTTATGTTTACGCATTTTGATGACCTTCTGTAATTAATCCTATCCTTTCTATAAGTATTATTATCACTACAATTCATCGAGCATTGTTTAGAATGCCGTTAAATATGAAGATGGAAACGCGATTTTTGGGTAATTTTTATGAGTTTAAACGTAATAAATTAAACTTGGACAAGACACGGCAGCCCAAGCTTCAAGAAACATTACCACCGCGTTCGGAGAACGGTGTTGTAACGAAATGATCATTCGCTGTTGGTTTAAAAACATTTCAGCTGGTGACAGAAGTGAAGCCATCACATCAACATCGCACTGCTAGGATATTGACATAATGCAACACAAATTCTACTCTCTTCTCAAAAACTACGGGTATGCACTATATATATATATATATAGTCTGGAGTCCCAAGATAGTGAAGACCCTAAGACGAGGTGTGGTATTTATTTGTGGCCTTGTCATTGAAGCTGATACTTTTGAGTATAATATTCCTTAAAAAAAAAAAAAAACCCTATACCACTACAACCCACGGAGAGGGTTCAGTTCATGGTAGAAACTGCACTATTTCATGGACAACGGTTCTGCAGGAAAGTAATTTATCCTAAATCACGCTAATCCACCAGATTTCCCCCCTATTTTAGGTATCCACTTTATAGAGGCTGGGTGAGTCCCAGGATGATCTTAGATCCCATAGGATCCATCTCTGGCTGCTGACAGACCAAATAATAGTCATGCCAACAACGAGATTTGAACCTAGGACCGTTTGACACGGCAACATAGTGTTCTACCACTGAGCCACTAGGCTCCCTTAAAATTATATGTTTAGACAGTCACCTTCTTCTTTTAAGGCTTATCCTCTTCGGGGATTATAATAACCCATCATATTTTACTGAGCGCTGCACGAAACAAGTCTATCGAAGTTAATCCTGTCCACTCCTGCCTTAGATTCCTCTGCGACCTCTTTCCTTCAACCTTGCTCTGTAAGATTAACTGCAGCAGGCGGTACTTTTCATTTCGCATCAAACGGCCAATGAATGCCAATTAGAATCTATTGATGACGTCCAATCTTTAAGGGCTTCTGTATGACTTCGTTGGAGACATGATGCACCCATGAAACTCTGACCATACGCCGATAACACCACATCCCGAATTCTTGTAGATTGGAATTATTTATGGTATAATATGAGTCTTACACGTATTCAATTTATAATTGGGAGGATGACATGTAATACATAATTAATTATGTCTATATATTTATAGTGAGGGAGCAGAGTGGCTCAATGGTAGAGCACTGAGTTGCCATGCCGGAAATCCTGGTTCAAATCCCGCTGCAGGCAAGACTTTTATTTAGTCTATTTGCAGCCGGAGATGGATCATATAGGACCTTGGACCCTCTTGGGGCTCACCCAGCCTCTTTAAAATATTATAAAAATTGGGTACCCAAAATAAGGGGGAAAATCTGGCGGTTGAGCGTGACCTAGGACAAGTCCCCTCCTTGCAGAACCGTTGTCCATGAAACAGTACAGTCTCTACCATGTACTGAACCACAGACCCGTCCACGGGTTGTAGTGGTACAGGTTTTATATATATATATATATATATATATATATATATATATATATATATATATATATATATATATATATTTATAGCCTGGAAGGGGAATGTTCAAGAGGCCTGTAGAACCTAGAGGTAATGCAAGGTAAATAGTATACAAATGATTAAAAAAATGTAAACCTTTTGGTTGAAATACCTAATTTAAAGAAGTGTAGGATACAAATGTGAAGACTTTGTCTGAGATTATAGATGTTCTATCGAATTATACTATTGTTTACTTTAGGCTTCTCTAAGCTAGAAGGAGACATCATGAATGAAAATCGAAAGCGAGAATCGATTGTGAAGCGTATCGACAGTGGGTCAGACACCCCACCACTCCCTGGAAGAGCAGTATATATTGGCCGGCCTGCCAGCTGATGGCACATCCAACCGACATCCACCAACAGAGCAAGATGAAGCCTGCCTTCGTACTCCTCGTCATCTGCGGAGCCGCCCTGGGGGCCGACCTGAGGACTAGGTGCAAGGAGGGGAAGGACTCCCTCGCCTGTATCAAGTACAAGGCTTTGGACATGATACAGGAAGCCTCCTCCAAGCCAACCTTAGAGGTAACTAGCAGATTTCTGAAGTATCCAGAAAATTGTATTACTTTTAATTTTTTTAATTATTAGGGGATCAGATGACATTTACTCTGAAAATAGATCTAATATAATGACATGTAAACATTTAAATTAGATCACATTTAAATTTACCGAAATATTTAAATGCGCGGAAAGAACGATCTGTGCTTATTCTGTAAAAATAATTATTCTAAAAACTTGTAGTGAAATTAGTAAAACAGTAATAAGGAACAAATATTGATATCATCTTTTTTATAAATAAATCAATAAAATTAGCAACTATATATCAATACAAGATGATGGTATTGTAGTAATTGGAATATAAATAATTGCTCTTTGATATTTTAGTGTTTCCACTTTAAATTTCTTTGATCCATTGCTGTAAAATTTTATTTGGATAATTAAGTATATAAAAACTATCTTTAGACGAGCAATTTTGGCCTATACAAATTTTCATCGATTCCTTTAAATACTTTACTACCTCTAAATTTACGGTTTTTCCCAGACATAAAAAATAATAATATTATTATTAATTTGAATTACCTTCTGGATGTTTAATGTATTTAATTAAATTTATTTGATTCTTTGTTCAGATTTTTTTTGGTTCAGAAACAAACCTGCTTGACAATATCACCACAGTATTAATTTCGTTTTATGACTTCTTGTATACTTTTCAACTTGGGTTCTATTTTTTTAAATTTTATTAACTAGTCATAAGGGTTGAAGGCAATCCTTTAGGAGATTGTAAAGGACTGATATGCTAATTAAAAATATATTTTAAAACAATGATCCTAAATAAAATATCTGTCATTAGTTAATGGACGGAGTGAAACTAGTCAAGAGGAGAGAGGCAGAGAAAGGAGAAGGCGGAGTCGTAGAGGGCATCGAAGAACTGGCAGAGAGCCACGATCTGGAAGTGGATCTAGGAGGCGGTGCTCAACTCACTGCTTCTGCCGCCCAAGAGTCCGTCTCCATCAAGCTAGGCTCTGACTCTGCTGAAGTCGAAGGAAAAAGTAATGGCAAAGAGATCTCTTCTTCTTTTTCTTAAGATACTTGGAGTATTTATAGTATTGGTTATTTCTACTCTTGGTTAAATTACTCATCCTCTTCTTCTTGAACAGGCCGCAAGAAGAAGAAGCTCCGCAAGCTCTTGGTACCCATCGTTGTCTTCGTCCTCTTGAAGGCCATGACCTTGATCCCACTCGCCCTCGGAGTCCTCGGACTCAAGGCTTGGAACGCTCTACAGCTCAGCTTCTTCGCTTTCGTCACTTCCCTGGCTCTTGCTATCTTCAACCTCTGCAAGAAGGTACGTCTCCATCATTAATATCCCAAAGTACCTTATCCCTAAGGACTTTAATGCAATTTCTTGCTTGCTATAGGTGGCTTCAGAATCTACGGTACCCGTAGCCCACACCTTTGCTGAACCTTACCACTACGCAGCCAGGAACCTCATCGTCGGCGAAGAAGGAGAGCAACAAGACGGACAGGAGTTGGCTTACAGCGCTTACCAAAGGCAATAACTACCCGATCCCACCGAGGGTAATTACAATAATTCCCAACATTATTTCTAATTTACTAAATATATTTTCATAATAATATATCATTTTAAACTAAAACATAATATCTTTGTTTCAGAACTGACGACTGGAACATCCAAAGAATAATTTATTTATTATTTATTTTGTGTAAAAGTATAAAAAACGAATTTGTAATATATGTGAGCCTTGTAAATAAACGCTGATTCAACCCACCAAAAATCTTCATCTACCTTTGTTTAATTCCTCAATCTACGTTTTATTACTTAATTTCATTTTATTTAAACAGTTTACAGATAAACAAGTGTTTGAAACAAGTAAATTAATATTTTAAACAGATCAAATTGAAAAGAAATATTAATTGAATTATAAATGTAGTGATTGTTATTAACAAGAAGCCATTTACAAATATATTCTATTAACAATATGTTTTATGATATTGTGCTGACTTAGCTGTTTCAAGAAGTTCTATAATATTGTCCCTTGATACAAATAATTAATAAATAATACAAATAATGTTTTACATATGCTATATTATATATTTAATTATATTATATATTTAAGTATACTTGTAACTTTATTTTTAATTAAATTTATATTCAATATTAAATAAATTTATCAAATAGAACTGATTAAATTTTAAAAATAAACAACTGAAATAATCTTTCAAAAATTATACAATATCACCATTTGAACATTACACTTTTTTTTTTTTAAACTTACTGCACATCTTTCTCCCATTCATCACAACTTCGGATAATCTAGGCTCCTGTGGAAATACATTTAATATTATTATATTATACTATAGCATTAAAAAAATATTAGGGAATTGAAAATTTATATTGCAATTTAAAATCGTAGGTGCAATATCAAGTGATGTATCTAGAAATTTATGTATTAGAATGGAAATGGAAAATACCACAAGCAAAGCCTTATGTTTCAAATCTGGAGTAAAAACAAACAATTACTAGTCGACGTTTGGCCTATTGAGGCATTATCAAGACACAAAAAAGAGTAAGATCAATCACATCTCAAAGAAGAAGTGCAATACATCCCAACGAATAATCGCCCAAATACGCTCATAACCTGAGACCGCACCTCCATCCCAATACGTTCAACCCAACTTCTCTTTGGGCGTTTACATACAATATATATTTATGCTTACATAAAATTTATGTATATTGGAGAGTTCTTGCATTTAAACGTATGGTTTAACGCGCTAAGCTCCTAATTAATTAAAAAGACTCATACACATGGCTATTGTAAGGCTTATATGGACTCCATTATGGAGCTCCATTAAGTCATCGAATCCTTACAATCCAAAATCATTCGTAAAATCCTCAATGCTCCTTACTTTGTTACGACTGAAGTCATCTATAATGACCTCAATGTCCCATTTGTTGCTGATTTGGTCAGAATCCGATATAAATTATTTGATGACAATCTTTATTCCCACTTGTTTCAAACCAAGGTACTTATTTATTTCCTGATAATCCTCCGAGGCGTCTGAAGAGAAGATGGCCCTCGAGACCTTCTAAGTTGAATTTATTATTCGAGTACTACCAGCGAGTAGTTTCTCTACTTGCCATTAACTCATGTCATTATATATCATTCCTGCCATTATACAGACTTTTTTTTATTAAATTTATATATTAAAATCTACAACTTTATTATAACAATAAAACAAGTCTGGTTTATATTTCCAACGCAATGAACAAAAACATCCTAAAGAATGTGTGACAAAAATGCATGACAAATAATAGGTCTAAAATGGGTACTTGTGTATTAGATGCACAACCAGAAAAGGCAAATGTTGTACGCATGCGCAAGCAGTTACATTTTATAAGTTACATTTCTAACAGTAACAGTTACATTGTTTACAGATTCATTCTTGTTTGTTTCTTCCTCTGTTCTAGAGTTGTTGTATCCTAATTTTTGTTTGTTGCAGATTTGTTGTTTGTTTGGGGGTTAGGGGTGGTTTTTATTTTAAATTGTTGATGATATATTCCATTATTTATTTCTATTATTATTATATTTATTTATATTATATATCTTATTTTTTCTAGAGTTGTTGTTGTATCCTCATTTTTCTTTGTTGCTGATTTCTTGTTTGTTAGGTGGTTAGGGGTGGTTTTTATTTTAAATTGTTGATATATTCCATTATTTATTTCTATTATTATTATATTTATTTATATTATATATTTTATTATGTTGTTATATATATTATATATTCGATTATATTATTATTAGTACTATTTATTTATTTTCATTATTATTCTATTCCATGTTATGCTATGCAAATTCTAACCCCAATAAAAATATTTAAGAAGGTTATCCAAGGTAACTGTTAGAAATGTCACTGTTATAAAACGTAACTGGTTGCGCATTGGCCATTTCTGGTGGTGCAACTAATACACAAGTACCCTAAAATGCAACTAATTTAATCAAGAAATTAGCTATCTTATTTCTCCAGCCATAATTAAAATCGAAGTTGTGAAATCAATACTATCTTTGGCATGACACCAAGGACATGGAATTTTATTTCGTTTACAATTTATGTTAAAATATCAATATGAACTAATACTTATTCATCTTGTACAAACAAAAATTTAAATATATAACGAAGAATATTTGTATTGTGAATTATTTAAATCTATCCTTCATTGTATCCGGCCTCCATCTTTCTTCCCCTTCCTTTCTCTTCCATCCATCACGCCACAGACCGGATTCCTCACTCCAACCATGAATGGCTAAATGGAACCTGGAACTACTATCCGTATAATGCCATCCAGTTTAAGGATAACGAGTAGAGGAGGGTATTTGGAATAAAATCCATACTAAATATTTGAATACGTTCCAACAAAATCTTATCACCAAAACTAACAGAAGGTGGTTGTGTATAACTGTTCGGATGGAACAAGGAACTGCACAGTTTTTGGTTATGGTTTAATGATAATAATAAAGATCTGATCTATTCACCAAACGACTGTCATAAGTACTTGTGTATTAAATCCACCACCTGTAAAGGCCTATGCGCAATCAGTTACGTTTTATAACAGTTACATTTCTAACAGTTACCTTGGATAACCATTTTAAATATTTTTATTGGGGATAAAATTTACATAACATAACATGCAATATAATAATAATGGAAATAAATAAAAAGAACTAGTAATAATATATTCAATATATAACATCGACAATTTAAAATATAAACCACCCCTAACCATCCCTAACCACCAAACAAACAACAGATCATCAACTAACCAAAATGAGGATAAAACAACAACTCTAGAACACACGAAGAAACTGTTAAAGAACACTGAATCTGTAAAGAATGTAACCGTTACTGCTAGAAATATAACTGTTATAAAATGAAACTGCTTGCGTACAACATTGGCCTTTTCAGGTGGTGGATTTAATACACAAGTAGCCTTTCATATACTCCTATTTAACTATAAATCCTTCAAACTGCAGATTCTACTTGGGCTCATCCAGTCTCTATATATGGGGTTCTTTAATTCAGATATTGAGTTAGCACTCGGCCAAATCACACCCTGCGCAAGCATTGCCTCTGTCATGGACTGAACTGAACACAAGACTGAAAAATATTGCAATGGCACAGGTTTAACTTTAGAGGAGTGAGGAAGAACATTAAACACTAAATTGAAGTTCTGATTTCTAATTTAATATGTATATTGATAAGCTTACATTAATTAGGGTTAGTAATAGTTCATTAGTGATGATAACATAATTAAGGACTCAATGATCGGAAAGACAGTGTAATAATTAATAGATATTACTGGAATTTCTAATATAGAAAAGTATCGATTTCTGATATATTACGTTTTTTTTATATGCATATATTAATTTAAAGTTTAATGATATAAAACTATGAAATCAATACAAATACAGGATTCTCTCAAAGTGTTTTCTTCTGAAGAATTGTTTATATAAATAAAATAAAATCACTATCGGACGGCGGTAACATTTATTGGATAATAAAAAAAAATCCTTTACCACAACAACCGTGAAGAGTATTGGGTTCAGTAGGTGGTAGAGACTGTTCTGATTCATGGAGAACAGTTGTTAAGGGATTTGTCCTGGATCACGCTCCACCATCAGATTTATCCCTAATTAAGGGTATCGACATTATAAAGTCCAGGTTAACCAAAGGAGGGTTCTCTGATCCCAGAGGGTCCATCCTCGACTGTTAAAAGATTAAATAAATTGTCTGCCTCAGCTGGATTTGAACCTGGGACCTTCAGCACAGCATCAATGAGCTATCCCGCTCACAATTGTACTTATATTAAGGATAAGGAACGAAGTATTGATTTCTCGTTTGATATTTAAATTTATAAGCATGCATTAATTTATTAATTTGAACAAATATTATCGATATTATCGATACAAATAGAGGATACGGAACGGCCAATAATGAACTTTCTAAATGCTTTCTTCCTCTCCATTAGATCGAATTATGAATAAAATATGAGACGGGGATGGAAGATGGTGACGTGCTGGTTGTGCGAAGCGGAGCGATATCCGGGATCTCCATATCAAAGGAAGGAGACGGACGCTTCGGCACGGGGGAGGAAGTCGAGGAAAGTGAAGAGACATCACCTTGGCATTGCGTCTGGGTCAGAGGGTCACTCATCCCGTTGCATACCAATCGCCCCATCCGATTCTAGTCACCTCCAAGTCACAGCTCTTTCGTTTAGGGAAAGCGATTCAGTTTTCACTCGATAACAGATTCACTGCGAGGCCAGGAATCGAGACGCAGGTGTCGCAGGTAATTAGTAATCATCCCGAAGGAGGAGCTTCGATCGTATCCTCCTAACCGTCCTGAGGACAATAGCGATTCAGGAGAAACCCATGGAGAAATCATAATCTATCATTAATCTAGTATCCATTCAAATCCGCAAAGAGGTTATCCTGGAGTCCTGGAAAGAATATTCAATTTTTTATGAAATGATAATACTGAAAAGAAGTGGAAACAAGAGGTTGTTTTGTTTGTTTCAAACATATTTTAATAGATACAATTTTAGTTGATCGTCATCATCATAATCCTTCATTCTTCTACCGCTGTGCAGTGTGAGGATCCTGCTTATAGGCCCTGGACCAAGTATCTCTTTCCAAATCTATCCTTCTGTTCAAGTCCATTCCTCTCCTCCTGAAAGCATACCTTACACTGCCCTCCCAGGAGATGCGAGACCTTCCATTCCCTTCCATGATGGTCTCATAAATCTTTCTGGTGCGTCTCCTTGGGACCATCCTAAGAACATGTCTGATCCAACAAGTTAGTGCTCGTCTTGAATGATGCCGATTGATTTAACGTCGAGATTTTTTTGGGGGCCAGGTTTTCCCCCGATTTTGGGACCCACTTTATGTGTACCACAGGAAGGTCTCCAGATTTCAAAGAATACATTTAACGGCCGGAAAATTAAATAAATTATCTAAATTGTCAGCTCTAGGCTCTACCATTGCGCCTCTCCGTTGCCATTCAACACAAAATCCTCAAAAAAAATCATTTCGTTGTTAAAAGTGACCTCAATTCATTCCAGACTACTAGACTTCTCCAAACAAGAGACGCCAATAAACTGATAACATACTTTATGATAACAAAATCTGAATTCAAGCACACCATTGATCAGCTAAGTTCAATTAGATTTAGAAAAAGGAAAAATATAACGAATTTTACAGTGGAAAAAAAATGTTTGGAAAAGAAAAGTGGACGGTAGACAGAGAAAGAAGCATTGGAGAAACCCAGAACAAAAGGGACACATGAGAGAAAAAGAATAATACATGGAGAAAATATGAAGGAAGAATTGAAAAAAATAACTCAGAATGCTTTGCAGAATAAATGAATAATAAATATATGTATAACTATATACCTACAGCCCCGGTGAATAAGTGGTTAAGAATAATTTTCTCCAAAATGAGTATCTTGTACTTAAGTAAGCGGAATCGAGTTATTTTCGTAGTGTATAATAGGCTATGTAAGGCATTGGCTTGAAAATGAGTTATTGTTTATATTACAACTCCATTTCAAGGCAACAACTACGAGAATGAAACGATTCCGATTATCTGAAAGCAATTACTCTCTCTTGAAAAAATCCGACTTAACCATTTATTCGCTGGAGGTGTAGATATTTAACGCAATATATAAATGCATAAAAACCCCTACTTTGAATAATTACCCTACCAATTCCCTATTCCGAACCTAGTGCGCATGTTTCACTGGAACACGTGCTTGTACAACAGTTTACTAGTAATTACCTACTTTGACTACACATTGTATAACCTTCCCTAACCTACAGAATTCAAAGTCCTCTTTACAGTAACCTTGATTTACCATTCTATATATATATATATTTTATTTTATTTATTTATATTTTTGATATATATTGATAATAGGGAGATACCCCCCTCCTGGTGGCGGACCGACCTCTATTTTTGAAATTGTAATATAATTGATCATAAGATTGTACTAAATTAGTTACTTAACGTTTTGGTTGAGGCATTATCCTAAAAGTTGAAGTTTTGTACTTTTTTGCACCTCCCTGTTAAGCCTACGTATTAAGTAGATATGTGTACCCACTTAGTATAGTTTATAGACATGAAGTATAGGGAGCGGAGTGTCTCAGTGGTAGAGTTCCCATGCCGGAAATCCTGGTTCGAATTCCGCGGCAAGCCATGACTTTTATTTAGTCTGTTTGCAGCCGGAGGTGGATCATATAGGATCTAGGACCCTCCTGGGTCCTACCCACCCTCTATATAATATTATAAAAATAGGGTACCAAAAATAAGGCGGAAAAATTTGGCGGTTGAGCGTGACCTAGGACAAGTCACCTACTTGCAGAACCGTTGTCCATGAAACAGTACAGTCTCTACCATCTACTGAACCCCAGACCCGTTCACAGGTTGTAGTGGTACAGGTTTTAAGTATTTTGCAATAAATAAATAAAGTTTTTTTTCTTTATTTTATGTTTATTTTACAGGAATTTTTTTTTCTATAGTTTATAAGAATATTAATATTATTTCAATAAATTCTCTTTATTGAAATAACTTAGACCAAAAATCGAAAATATTGGTTAAATTTTGTGTAATGGCCTAAAGAGGTCAACATTGGCTTGTAATTTGCCAATTTTGAAAAATATTCATAATTTAACTGATCGAACACGAAAAAAACTAAACTAAAAGAATTCCTTGATCCGTTACTACGGAACACCGATAAAGTATTACGTCACAAAAACCTTTTTTGTATAACAGATAGTTACATATATTTATTAAAAATGCAAGTGCTCTAATAACAGTAATTTATGCACCTAGGGACTAAAGAAGATCATTATTACCTCAGCTGTAAGTTTGTACCCGAGCGAATGCGAGGGAATAATTATCTTTACTCACGAGGCCAAGCCGAGGGAGTAAAGTATTGCTGGGAATAATGATCAATTTTGTCCCGAGGGGCAGAAAAGATTTTATCTCCAGATGGGATGTAAAAAGGCAAACTATACGCTATAAAATTTTATATTATGTTATGTTTTAGAATAAATTCAAAAATTGAAATTAAACGTGACATTATTACAATTTTGAATTGTTGATTTGATTTACAATTTGGATTTAGCTGGCAATAAATTTGATCTATAATCTATTTGCTTCTTGTAGAATATGTGGTAGATCCATAACTTACACAACCTGAACACAAATGAACTTCTGTTTATCAGTTTTGGAACAACAGCTGATTTTAATGGCCGGTGTGACAGGTGTACCAACCTAACCCTGAACTTTTTCAATACAAAACCTACATTATTTAGACGGATTAGGTTAAATTCCCTAGGGAATAAAGTTAACGTTTTGAATCAATTTCTAATGCACAGGGAGAAAAGGCGAACTTTAGTCCTAATTAATTGAACCAAAAACACATGTTTTTGTACCACCTGGAGATAAATTTAATTTATAAAAAACAAAAAGAAAATATGTACATTTCTTTCTCGAACCCTGAGGTACATATTCTACTTGCATATCAATTTAAACATATTGATAGCATGTTAAGTTGTCCAAGAAAATAGAATGTTGCCGATGTTACTTAATTACTTAGCAATTAAACACATGAAGAATCTTGGGCTCAGAACATGATAGATACTCTACTGTTTCTAACAAAAAGGTTGTGCAGGCAGGTGATTTTTTTTCCGAAATAAAGCTTAACCATAAATTTTTCCCCCAATCAAGGGGTACCCATTTTATTGAGATTGTGTCATCCTCAGTTTGTTCTGCAGGTTCGACGGGGTCCATCCGTGGATGTTGTCAAATAAGTAATTTATCCGCCACTGGTGGATTTGAACCCGGGATTTTCGGCATAGCAATTCGGCGTTCTACAAACTGAACTGCCCCGCTACCCATGCATACATATATATATATATATATATATACATTTTTTTAAGATAATATTATATCTGCTTATCCTCTTTCTGTTGCTAGGTCCAACCCGAACAGCCCCTTCAGATGATGCTAATGATATGAACTAGATAAGCGATATCGAGGACTGACCATACCCGATCCTGGGGAACAGTTAGTTAGTGACTGGACGAATACTAAACAGTCTCCTCGCCTGCAGGAATCGATATGCTAGTCAGGTATCGATGGGTCGATTCTAGGCGCCTAACACTTTCGAAGCTAAGGGAATCTTAACAATCCAGGGCGGTCGGTGGAAATAAATCGATACTGGAATATACCTTAATCACTTGTTTACTTTGTTTTTAAAAATAAATAAATAAGTCACAAAAGTGCTTATTAATACGCTATGAGGAGTCAAAGTAGCTATCTTTATTTTTATGTTTTTCCGAATAACTGATGTACTTATTATGTTGGATAGATGAATAAGTTATAATCATTCATTTATCATTCGGTGATGACACGTTCAACAAATTTTGAGGATTACGAAGACGAACTGGACCACTTGACTAACATTTTAGACATTTAAAAGAATGGACTAGAATATAGCTTATATGATCTCAATAGATCAGATCATGAAAGGTATAGGGAAGAAAACGTAGGAAAAAATATTGTATTTAACCAGCAATTTATTAAAGTACTTTTTATGGTATCGTTCTTCCTAGAATACTTTACGACGAATTTGAACCACTGATAGCTAATAGAAGTACCGACCAAAGTACATCGGAATAGGTTTAACATTTTAGGGAAATTCCAAGATGCTCAAGGGAGGAACAGACACTTCTCATGGAAGTAGGGAAATTTCCCCTCATAAGCAATCAAAACGCAACATGTTATAAATGTATAGTTTTATTTATTCCTTTGAAAAATTGATAATGATTGCATAAAATGTATGTGTATGCAGGTTAATTTTAAAGCTTTTTTACGTTTGTTTCATTGATGTGTTAGAGGCTGATAGTAATTCTGTTGCTTGGCAGTTGGAAAAATGGAACAGCGAATTGAAAGCTCCAATGAAAGAAAAACTTATATTATTAGTTCAATGAAATAATGAACAATTATACAGCACTGATGAATAAGTGATTTGTTCAAATTTTGTACAGACAAAGTTAAATGTATTGAAAGAAGCATAATAATTTTCTTTTCGTATTTTTGGCTTGAAATGGAATTGTAACATAGCCAATAACTCCATTTCAAGCCAAAGCCTCGCTTAGCCCCTTATTAACTACGAAAGCAACGCGATCCCGCTACCTTAAATATAAGAAACTCATTTTGGAGAAAATTGGAGAGTTAACTACTTATTCACCGGAGCTGTACATTTTAACACTAATCTATAAATATAAAATGCTTTGTCCTGAATGACTGACTTAGGTATCAACGCACAGCCTATACCGCTAATCGTTGAGACCTGAAACTTTGAGGGTGTGTTCGTTTATATGACGTAGGCATCCGATAAGAAAGGTTTTTCCTAAATTCTATCTCTAAGGGGGTGAAAAGGGGGGGGCAAAGTTTGTATGCTTGCTCACGTGTTTCTAACTCGCAAAATCTAAATATTTTCGCTGAACAAAACAAATCAAGTAACATAGTTCACTTCTCGATCTACAGCACCTCGATCAGCGCAGAGAGAGCTCTTACATCTCCTAACTTATCCCTCCGCCTCAAGTTGACCATCTACAAGAGCATCCTAAGACCGGCACTCCTTTACGGAGCACCACTATTAGGTAACATCACTCCAACAGTTTCAGAATGGCGTACTGCAATGCATAGTGAGACACACAACATTAAACAAAACAAAAACGGACCTTCTACACACTACTCTCGACATACCGACAGTTACAGACTTCATTAAACGTAGACACATTAAATTTTTCGACAGCCTGAAATACTGTACTAACCCTCTTTTTCGGACACTCGCCCCAGCAGGACGGCCACAAACGTGGCAAGATCACGTATAAAGTCTCAGCCTGAACTGAGAAATTAATAAAATAAACAAACAACAGCAAAAGGACACGGTGAGCCCCATCACCGGAAAATCTAAAGTTGATAAATAGAAATGAATAAATTAGAACCTTCCACCTTCTCATCATCCTCTTAAAATGTACATCGTACAGTACAAGAGATACCTCTCCGTCCTATCTTCAAGTCTACTTAGAAATCTTCAAACCCAAAGGGGCTAAGGAAAAAAAAAAAAAAAAAAAAAAAGTTCACATCTCGCTGCTGACGGCAGTACGACAAGTGAAACCGTTATACTAAGTAATCCTTTTCAATAAATTCAATAACATTACATGCTAATCGTTTACTGCCATGAACAACAATAAACTTCTGTCCTTTCCGTTTATCACTGTCAATGTATGTTTAACGGCTGTGCTGATCCGTCTGTGAAGAAATTTGATATGGATAATCCCAAGCCTGGGAAGGACATAGGCTACTTTTTATCAACACACCATACAGGCGAAGTTTACATAAAACTGTAACCTGATTGACTAACACACCCAGCGGTCAACGCACAGCAGAAACCACTGAACTTAGCATCTTGAAATTCGCAGATAGGTTCTTTATATAGCTTAAATGAGCACTATGAAAGGATTTTGGACAATTCCACTCCCAAGGGTTACCCCCTTAATAGAATAGAGGTTCAAAGATTGTATGGAGTCCGTCAGTTTTGAAGTTAGACATCTAAAATTTCGGATCTACGAGTAACTTATAGTTTAAAAAAAAACTAAATTATTTATTTAAAACGATCTGTCAAGAAAATTTATGTGGCAGAGCAAATTCCACGCGAGCGAAGCCGAGGGCAAAAGCTAGTACATTCAATAAAGCAAATCCTCTATTTAAAAAAACAACTAATAATCTATTAAAATAATTAACAGTAAACTCTGTGATTTAAAATCATTTGATCCAATTTCTTTTCTAGAACAATTTCAAGATAATTAAAAGAGTTTCCGGATCAACCAAAAAAATTAAATAAACCAGTACTACTACAACTTGGGTGCGGTTCATGGCAGAGATGTTTCTATGACAAAAGTTGAGCTGGAAGGTGATTTGCCTCAGATCACGCCCTACCAATTAATGTGGGTACATTGTAGAGGCTTTGTGAGGTCTAAGAGGCCCTGTAGATCCCGTACGGCTTTTGAAGGGAGCCTTTCTTCCTAAATTCTTTCACAGTAAATGTTTGGAAATGGAGCTTGGAGGATAACATGGCTAGATGGTTAGATGGCTAGATGGCTAGATGGCTAGAATTCAAAAGGATTGCAGTGAGTAGTCCTTAGTATTTTTCTGCCAAGCGTTCGTTCTGCAGAGCTGAATCCACAAACTGCGGCGTGGTCTATTACTATTTCAATCCGAAAAAATCAGATGAGTTTTAAAATAACTCCAATTTTTTTTCTGGGAAACGCTCATGGTTATAGCTTCTATGCTGTTTTCATGTTTTCACCGAATAACAGAAATTAAAAATAATAAAATAGCAGCTAAGAAATTGGGTCTTAATATCAATGAAAAAAAAGAAACTACCGGAACACTACAAGAGATGGTATTTACTGTATCGATAACATACATGTTGAAAGGAGGGGAATCTTTGATCATTAATTTAGATAATTATCTTGAGATTTAACAAAAAAAAAACCCAGTTAGTAATAAATTTTTGAGAATCATCAAATCGACATATTTTATCCTTGCTACCTCTGTTAGCTACCACAATGGAGAATTTTCGCACAGAAAATTGTTGGGCGTCTCATCAAAACGAAGCTATTCACGAAGATTCAGCTTGATTCTTATTAAGTGAAAAAATGGACCATGGATCCTGGACTATTAATATGGTCCACTGTAATTCATAGTTGTAAACCCTGAGTGATGATCCTGGCTTGCGAGAAAAGCCTAAGAATGTGGTATGGAATGGTGGTAAGGTGGTTACTAAGGAAGTGAATTTATACTCGTAAGTGAGGACAGTTAGCAAACCGTAGACGACCCTTAAGACACGTAGACATTTATTGTGAATATAACATGGATATACAATGTGACTTTGTTATTAACTACGTGATTAACTTAGTGCTTAGGAGTCCACAAGTATACACAATAACCTTAGGTCATTAACCCAATCTTGTGAAATATTTTTTTAATTTAATTTAATGATATTTACAACTATAATGGTATTATAACAAGTAAATGTGCTAAAATGTTGAATATGACATGAAAAACACTTGTGGAGAAACTACCCATCGGTAGCACTCCAATAAAGTTCTATAGTAGATGATCTCGAGGCCATCTTCTTTTCAGACACCTCGGAGGGTTATCAGGAATAGTATGGGAGGCAAGCTGAGAGACTAGAGGATTCAAGTGCGTATGGAGCTTGTCATGGAAGGATAGGTATCTAGTTTGGGCCAAATCAGTAACATATGGGATATTAAGACCATGATGGATGAGTTTGTTTGTGACATAATAAGGAGCATTGAAGATTTTACGAAGGATTTTGGATTGTAAGGATTGGATACGAGATGAATTGGATGGTTTAGTAGAGCCCCGAAGCTCAACTCCGTATGTCCAAATAGGTCTGATAACTGTCATGTAAATGAGTCTTTTGTTATTAATTGGAATCTTAGAGCGTTTGTCCAGTTCTTGTGAAATACAAGTAACAATCCGTTTGCTGGACGATGAATCTGGGATAAGGTAAAAGATTTATTGATTAAGATTCAGTCTAAGAGTTCAGTGGAGCTTTGGACTAACGAGCCAAATGCTGTATGGTTATCCGGGATGGGCACGAAGGAGAGATTGTCCTCGCAGACGATGGCTTTCTGTCATGTATGAGGACCTCCAATATCTTAATAGTAAAAGATGGCATTCCAAACCATCGGATAAGGTGGAATGGAGCAGAAAAATGGAGGAGACTTTGGCCCTTTATGTGATCTGACGTCATACAATAAATAATAAATAAAAATAATAAAGACCTCGAAAATGTCAGTCCCTCAATATAATATAATATATTTTATATTCCCAAGATGAAAACAAATATTATAAAGCCTAAAAAAAATTAATAATAAATAAATTTCATCCAAACAACTAAATTATTACAAATATCAGTGATTGAAATATTAATATTTTAATTTATTTTATATTAGTTGTTACTAATTTTTAAATATATTCATTTGAAAAGAAAAGATATGTCCAGGACCGGGACTCGAACCCGGGTCTTCCAGATCACGGATATTAATATTTTAATTAATTTTTAACGGAAAAGAGCTTAATCATATCATTAACTATTTATTCTATAATGAATTTTGTCTATTGAAAATTTACAACAAGCCCTATTTCCATTTATGCTTTATTTTCTTTACTTAAGTTTTATAACAACGTTTTGGGCATTATTGTATGTTTCTTTTCGGTATTATATTGTATCATTATATATTAACCAACTATATAGAAAACGTAATGCAGGAAATAGTTGGGGGTGGAGTCAAATAAAACACTAAATAAGAGGGTACTTATTTATTATGTGCCGACGTTTCGACCCACTTTGTGGGTCATCTTCAAGGCTAAGAAAGAAAGCAGACAAAAAACAACAAAACTATAAAAAAACATTGCAGTACCAAGTATATGATAAAATAAAAAAATATATATGTAGAGTAATAGAAATTTAGAACAAAAAAATTGAGGGATATATATGAATAAAGATATTACAGAGTAAATGTACAGAAAGGTGGTGATGTAAAAATTTACAAAGATAAAAGAAGGAAGTAAACAGAAAGTCTATAAAAAGAAAAAGTATAAACATCAGAGGTGAGATGTAAAATTATAGAAAAGCTCGTAGAATATATATAAAATATAAAATGTATGATAATAGACTCCTAGGGAGTTTACATAAGTAAAATGAAAGAAAATGTAACATAAATGATGTCAAAGAGTAAATACCGGAAAAAGAAAAGTGGAAAGTAAAGATATAAATCTAGAGTATAACAGGTAGAAAAGTAAAATGAACATGGAAAGTAGAAAATACAAGTAAGGGGAGTTTTAAAATGTATACAAATAGAATGAAGTGGTGTTCTGGTAGGGTGTTTTCTAATATACAGAAAACATATTACTTAATGTGTTCACCTGTGGTGTAGTTATCAGAATAACAACCTTATCAGCCTAAGGTGGCAGGTTCGCAGCCTAAATAAATAATTCTAATTACAATTTACATTGTCAGATTACCCATAGCACCATAAAGCAACGAACTAATACAAGTGACAAACGTATTCTTTTATATATTTTTTTTTTTTATTAAAAAAAAAGTATTCTTTTATAAATTGTATGGATAGAAAGTTAAACTTTTTTATTTTCAGATAAACAATTTTTTTCTCTTATAATACTTTCAATACAACCAAGTAAAAGAGAACATTAAGTTGTAATAAAAAAATTACAAATAACTTCAAGCAAATAATGAAATTGTTAAGGTCAATTGCTCTAAATAAATACAATCATCAACACTTCCAATTACTTATCAATGCCAATAACGATGTGGACAATTTTCTTTAATATATTTCTGTAGATAACGAAGAATTATTAATAGTTTAACGTAATGGAAAATTGGATCTCCTCAACAAATATAAAATTACAACGCCATGGTTTCCTTTACCTCTGAGGCACAGAAATAATGAAATAAGACAAAATAGGTCAAGAATCAACACAACGAGTATCGATATATTTGTTACATATTACTTTAGTCAATTCCCGCACCATATATTCAATAATTATGTAATTTATAATCGATATCTCTGGCCAATGAGAAGGTGGGAGGCGAAGTGGGCGTGCCGCTACAACTGGTAGGGGGAGATATATATCCACCTGATTGGACAGCGGCAACCTCAGACCCAGTGTCATGGCGCTCCCTCGACTTCTTCTCCTCACGACCGCGGTGGCATTAGCCTCGGCAAGCTTGGACTCCATGTTGGCCGACAGCTTGGACTCCTGCATCGGGTCCAAGGCGGGCACGGAGGACTGCCTCAGGGGGCGGGTTCTGGACTACCTAGGAGCACCCAGGTCCGGCGGAGAGTCCGCCCTGGCCCAGAGGATCCTCCAGATCCTGAAGAACCACGACCTCAGGGTACAGTTGCCGGAAGCACTCCAGAGCGCCACTCTCGTCTTCAAGCCAGGTCGTGGCCTCGACTTCGAAATCGAGTTCCCTCACGAGAATGACGTCGCACCAAGAGCAGGTAAGTGTTGATTGGCGTGTAATCCACAAACTAATACTAATCGACTGTGCTAAAAAAACAGTAAAATTATTGATATACTTCTATGACAGTTTAACTAAATAAATATTAGTAAAGAAACAACTTCAAAAGCTCTCATTAACACAAAGAGCTACAAAGAAACTTAAAATAATCGGATACTAAGTAGCAGAATCCCAAGACTAATTCAAGTAGTTAATCGATTATGAATTAAAATCTGTTAATCGAATTTGTCTAATAAAACTTGAACCTCTTTTGATATACCTCATAAAGGTTTAAATTAAATAAAACAATTATTAAGAATAAATTTTCGAGGCCATCATTGATATTAAAGTGACAGCAACAAAGAATCTGATTGTTTTAAAAGGATTAAAAACCTTAGTCACGCCGTTCTTTAAAGGGGGCGTAAAATGGGAGTTCGGACCCTGTGCGGTATCAAAAAAAGGCTCAAGTTTAAAATAAATAGGCTGTTTTCCCTTACCACTACAATACGTGAAGGGTCTGGGGTTCAGTACATGGTAGAGACTGTACTGTTCCGTCAACAACGTTCTTCAAGGTGACTTGTCCTAGGTCACGCTCAACCACCTGATTTTTCCCGCTTATTTTGGGCACCCCATTTTTATAATAATTTATAGAGGCCGGGTGAGCCCCAGGAGGGTCCTAGATCCTATATGATCCATCTCCTGCTGCAAACAGACTAAATAAAAGTAACTGCCCGCAGCGGGATTAGAACCAAGATTTCCGGCATGGCAACTCAGTGCTCTACCACTCAGCCACACCCCTCCTAATAGACTGTTACAAAAATAAATTATGAAGACTATTATTGCTATAATAGTGACAACTACAAAGAATCTTGGTTTTTTAAAGGGATTAAAAAGCTTCAGTCATCCCGTTCTTTGGAGTGGACGTAAAATGGGTGTCACGATACTCGTTAATGATCTTTAGCCTAATCATTCCTGGAAAGACAAAATTTAAGACTCCCACTGTAGCGTCGTCCGATTAGTCAAATCATCGTTAATTTACGTTAAATGAACAAAAAAGCAAAGGTAAGGTAATGAGAATGAGAATTAAAATTATTTGTCTTAATTTGCTAATAACAAATTATTTCTTCTGTTACAATACTTCGATAGAACCGGGTAAAAAATTAATATACTAGAAAATAAATAATCAAACAAGAAATCTGGCAAAAACTCGAATATCATAAATTAATCACATTAAAAAAAAGGAAATTATTTATGAAGTACTGTAATCACTGAACTAATTTGAAGGATAATGTTCATAATTACCTTAAATTAATTGAGTTTGGTAATTTATTAAGCATTGAAGTATAATGTAAAAAATTAAAAACAAAAAAATAATTTGTGGAGAATAAATTACGAAGGTTAAAAGTAACAAATAATCAAGTAGAAACTCGATGGTTTAATGAACGGGCAGAAGAAAATTAAAATTATTTTTTACTTATGATGATTTGAAATAAACTAAATTATTAGGTAATTATTCCGCAAGTTGTCGCTTCGAGTTGAGTCACGAATTTTAAGTTTTCATTTGTTTCCCATTTAAAAAAACCAAAAAAAAAACCTGTACCACTACAACCCATGAAGGGTCTGGGGTTCAGCACATGGTAGAGACTGTACTGTTTCATGGACAACGGTTCTGCAAGGAGGTGACTTGTCCTAGGTCACGCTCAGATTTTTCCCCCTTATTTTGGGTACCCTATTTTTATAATATTTTATAGAGGCTGGGTGGGCCCCAGGAGGGTCCTAGATCCTATATGATCCATCTCCCGCTGCAAACAGACTAAATAAAAATCATGGCCTGCAGCGGGAATTGAACCAGGATTTCACTCCTCTCCCTTTTAATATTTACCTAAAATACAAATTATCGTGAAATTTAGTATGGAATAGAGAATTTAATTATAAGAAATGTGTATACTTCGGTAATCATTTCAAGAAGAAATGAGCGTTTCAAAATGTTAGTGGAAGCTTTTATTTCTTGATGAAATGTTTACCGAATCTACTCCATAATTATACCATAATTACATTCTCTTTTCCATTCTGAATCTCACCATAACTTTTATTTTTGAAAAATGTTAAAAATGAAACAAATAAACAGTAAAACCTGTAACTTAACTCGAAGCGAAAACCTGCGTAACAGGTACCATAGACGCTGGGTGAGCCCAAAGAGGGTCTGCAGATCCCAAGTCAACAGAATAAATAATTTAAAGTTCATTGCCGCAACCGGATTTGAAACCGGGATCCTTACCACAGCAACTTATCACACACAGAGTTGGCGCATAATATATTCATTATTATTTTTTATATACTATTCATTATAATGATATTCTTTCCTTCTCAGGACGAGACATGATGAAGCAGAAGATGCTGTTCCCATTGCTCATGCTCATCAAGTTGAAGCTGAAGGCTTTGACTCCCATCATGCTCGCCTTCGTCGGCCTCAAAGCCACCAAGGCGCTAATCCTCTCCAAGATCGCCATCCTCTTGGTCGTCGGATTCCTCATCGTCCAGGTCTGTATAGGGCATTAGTTGTTCCTAAGGGTTAAAATGTCAGATAAATATGAAAATAATAATAAAAATCGGCCTAGTAATATCGGAGATACACTACGGATTGCCATACTACGAAAGATAATCAGCTCAATAATTCGATTCCTACGTCAACAGTTGTGAAAGGATATGATTTTGCCGTGATACCTCTATTTACTATCAATCATCTGAGTGTCCGCATTAAAGAGTTAGCATTGGGAGGGTCTGCGTGTCCATAGACTCTATATCTATTTTAACGGTCACCTTCAGATAAGAAAAATGTTCAATATGATTCATTTTGACGAACATCGACTAGTACCACATCAAAATATCATTACTATAGATGGATATATAATTCAGTAAATCATTATTGAAAATCTAATATATAAATTCAATAGAAACATATAAAGTTTTAGTTGGTACCATATTATTCCAAAGAGTCAACATTTTCAATTATTTTCTAAAAAAATAAAGTTGCTTATTAGAAAAAAATATAATTCAAAAGCATTGTCGCGAAATATAACTCCTTACGTTTTACCAAAACACTAGGGGATCGTTCTAATTACAAAATTCAACGTTAAAGATGTTCTAGCCAAAGAGAAATGAAAATAGAAAACTAATAAGAAAGTTTTCGAAAGTAGTTACTTATGCTCCCTCTCAGTTGATCGATTATTGGCATCGATTCAATTTCACTCACCCTACGTGATGGGAATGGAGAACTCTTTTATTAATCGCATGCTGAATTTAATAATAGTGTGGGACCTTTAATAATATTGTTTTTCAAATAATATCTATCATCTTTAAATTTATTATTGCAATATAAAATAATAATATAGCAAATGTTGGACTAATTAGATCAGATAAAGTTTACATTTGACTTTCACCTCATTCAGTACGTGGTTTCGTATTTATTCAAAATTATTCCCCTTATTTTAGGTATATTTCTTGTTAATAGTATTAGTAATTCGTTGTTCGCACATTGGTCTTGATAGAACACTTTACAAATATTCGGATATCGAAAAAGATTTACTTTAACTCCTCCATATCTAAGTTTAATAACGTACTTCTACAAATGCATTAGATGCTATCCTTATCTCCATTGATCCACTAATCTATTTCTTACCGATGTTTGTTCAAAATCGTCTGTATTACACATATATTTATTATTCATTCCGCCATTAAAGCTCCAAAACGTGCGGATAAAGTACGTTTATATTAATTCTGAAGCGCACATTAAATCTCAGCTTTACCGCATTAATCCTCTCTCCGTTCCAACAGATCTGCCAGAAACTGGGAATGGCTAAGATGTCGATGACTCCCGCCGCCATGCCTACGATGGACCCGACTCCACTCCCAGCAGTCTACGGGCCACCGACGACCCAAAGCAGCTACGACCCCAACAGCTGGGAGCCCGCACCAGGACCCTACGCCAGGATCTACGACTCGGCCCAGCAGATGGCGTATTCTGGATACACGACGCAACCCGCCAACAAGTACAAGAAAATCTAGGTAACATCTTACAAGCAATTTTCCATATCCTCGTTGGAATGATTCTAACTGGCCAAACCGCATCTTCCTAACCGAAGATGTAAGATTTATACAACTGCTTTGGTCTCATAATCAAACATTTATTTTTATCTTACCTTATATTTTCGTCTTTAATTATTTCGGCTTTGTCACCATTCCAGCAACCATTAAACCAAATAAGGAGTACAAGATGGGTATTTATCCCCTTACCTTAAAAATTTCTTACAACTTCTAAGATCTGTCTAGCTTTTTAACTGTAATAAGTAAACACTAAAACTATATGGACCTTTACACTCTAGGAATGACTAAAGGAGCTAAGAGTGAAAGACGTGTTGCTTATAAATTTTTATAACGCATTCTCTGATTCTTTTTAATTTATACTACTCTTAATATAAAAGTTACTTATTGAAGTTAAAACAAAAAAATATAATACTACATATACTGAATATTCAACAGAAGGTACGTATTTTTCACTTGATTCTACAGAATAATATTCAATATTTGTAATGTCTGCTGTTATTGCATTACTTGTAGTGTACTTTTTCAACGAGAAACAATTTATATAATGATTATTACTTATTGTCATTGATTCTCTCTTTAATTTTTAGGTTACTAAAGGAAGAATTGCCGGCTTGATACCAAAGAAGTAACAACACAATAACGACTGACCAAGAAATTTTCTACCAACTAGCTTAGAACACTCATTACTGATTGCAGTATGCAATGAGCTCTGAGTTTTATATAACATTAAACGTAAAATGACGTACAAAGAATTTCATTTCGGGATCGACATTATTTAAGGCACTGACAAAGACTGGAAGGACCGAATTCAGGGATAAACGATTCATTTTAATTTAAATGAAAAAATGTAAATATATTTATTAATTTATTGCTTTGTAAAAATAAAAAAATGTGACCAGTTAAAAAATAAAAAAGTGTTTTACTCAGTATCTTTACCTCCCACAAGCTCCTCCGTAGGCAATGCCGTACTGGGGAATCCCAAAACGCTATGACAGGTTAGGGTCGTCGATGGAAACAATCTAATCTTCTATTTACGTAATTATAAGCCATCGATTCCATCGACTGTTTAGTTCGATAAAAAGATGTATATACCCTCATTACAACCTCCATGCTATATATGTTTTGGATAATTAAATTATTAGTACAACAGCATATCATCAATGACTAGAAAAGCTTGTGTTTATATTAATACTAAATGCCAATATTGAATTTTTCTTTGTGTCACCCCTTGAGAGTGATAACCTTCCATTTGAATTAATCAACCCGTCGTTGACTGTAAGATATAAACTGGGTGTGGCGATATAATTATTTCAATAACTCGAAGACGAGGTTAGGATCTTCGATTGAATGAAATAAAAGAAAAATTTTTACTTCTCAAATTAAAATATTTAATCTAAATAATTAAATTTATTGATTAATATTTTATTAATTTTCATAAGCTGAGATATTCCTGTTTATATCAAAGTTGTAAAAGAAACATTCCTAACTCCTTTTTACAAGGGAAGGAAAGAAGAACTCAAAACTTTGGGAGTTTATGCACAACTGATCATTAAATCTCACTGCATCGAAATGAGAACCAATGCTATAGCAAAAAAAGATCAATTTATCGAGAGAAAAAAACATATAACTCGAATTAATATTTAATTTGAGCAACAATTTATAAAGATATGCCTTAGTACGGGGATGCCAACGAACGCAAAATAATTATTTCAACCATGCGCGAGAACTCATTGCTCTCTATAAAACAGAACATATAAAAAAAATTACAAATCGCAAGAAGGATGCTTCCCCTACATTTGAACAAAAAGCCTATCACCGAACATTGCGTTCCCAAGGAATTCTTTAATATTCTTTTCTTGTAGATAAGTTCCAAATTTTAAATAAATACTTTATTTGTATACTTTCATAACTTAGTCTTGATCCTTCGTTTCATACCAACAGCTTTCTTTACCAGGCCTAAAGCATCACCAAAAAAGTAATCACGTTCAGTTTCAGGGGCAATTCATTCTGTCCTGATAAGGATCTTCCATTCTAGAAGATATTGGATATCAAACATATTATGCCCTTCAAATAAATTACAATTTCCATTTTTTTGTTGAAAACAATACATTTCGATAACTAACGGCCCTGAAATGCAAAATCTTAAGAGAGCAGCAACATACATCTATGTTATGACTATCTAATGTTAGCTCTTTGGTATACACTAACAACAGTCTCTATGTATTGTGTACTTCATTTTTAAAATGTGGTCTGTCAAAATGTGTGATTTTTAGTCATTCGTCGTTATTTATGTTCATAGTTTTGTGCAAGATTAAGTTAATCTGTGATGGAAAATTCTAATTCAGCTCTAAAAGAAAAGGTACTCCAGTACGAAACCTTTTTAAATGATGTTTTAAAAGAAGACTTGAGGAAAATTCATGGAAAGCTAGATCATTTACAAAGTGAATTGTTCGAATACATTCAGTTGAAGAACTACATAGAAACAGTGAAAAGCAACAAATTGAATGAGACAACCATGAACACGCAAGTTGACATTGGGTGCAACATTTTTCTACAAGCTAAAATTGAGGAACCCGACCATATTTTAGTATGTGTAGGTTTAGGGTATTATGTTGATCTGCCTTTAGACAAAGCACTAAATCTAGTTAGTAAGAAAGTCAAATTCATAGAAGATGAAACATTGTTTTTTAAGAAGAAGAGTGCAGTTACAAAAAGTCATATCAAAATGGTGTTGTTAGGTCTAATGGAGATTCAGAATCTCAAATAACAGCTTTTTTTATATTTATTATTTATATACCTAGTAGGTAAATTGACTGTTTATTTTTATACTAGGCAAGCTAAATAATTTTGCCTAGAAAACTCATCAGTGCAAGGTTCAGTGATGCTCTCGATGATGCGAAATATTTAAAATATGTCATACGAGTTTTCAAAAGGGATGAGAAATAGTTAGCACTATGATGAACACTAAAATTCCCTTCACGAATGTATTCAGAGCCTAATTCACAAAATGTACTTCAAGTGGACAACATTTAGCAAATGAGAAACAACTCAAAAAATACAAAAAAATCTGTTATAGATGGCGGTAAAAGTGATTAGTGCTTATTATTGCAATAGAAAAGAATACCACTTGGTTCAGTTGTATATTAAGGAAAGTGGAAAAAAACTGTAATTATTCCACATTTTCTAATTTCAAGTTGAGTTACAACAATTTTAACTGTTATTCGTTTCATTTTTAATATTTTCCAAAAACACAAATTAATTTGAGCTTTAGTAAGAAAAAGAGAATGTAATTATAAGTAATGAGTATATTTCGGTAATCATTGCATCAAAAAATAAAATTTGCAACTAACATTTTGAAGTATAGATGATACATGTTTGTTGAAACATTCGAACATTGAAGTATACAGATTTCCTATAGTTACATTATCTTGTCCATACTAAAGCTCGTGATAATTTGTATTTTAGGAAAATGTTAAAAGGTAAAACTTGGTATGACTCAACTCGAAGCGACAACCTGCGGAATAATGTCCGAAAAAACCTTAGCAATAGAAGACTATATTTTCACATCATTGCAGTTATCAAACTACTTAATATAACCGATTAATATCTGAAATAAAATCAGAGCTGCGAACAAAAATAAGAAAAGAAAACTTTTACATTAAACTTTGAATTAAGTTTACTCAAAATAAGTGAAATGATGGTTATTCATTTTTGTAAGGTCCCATCTTATTGTATATCCTTTAGAAATAAATAATATCTATTTAAATTAAAGCTCTGTATGAAAATAAAGAAGTTTATTTTTTCTTTTACTTAATAGTTTTATTGTATTCCTTATATCCTGTATATTTGTTAGTCAATGATGGTTACGGTGTATAATTTTGTTATTTTGTTTATCCAACATCCTCCTTTATAGAGATCTCACAAACTGAAGATGGCTCATAAAAGTTGGTTTAATTTTTAGCTTTTGGAATAAATATATAACCCAGGCTGCACTTAGTCTGTTCATTCCAGCATACCACTTATGATTTTAAGAAATTGGTACCAACATCAGTCGATTTGAAACAAAAACTAATAATACACAGATATTTAAATTTGTCTTTGAGTGAAAATGCCTTCAAGAAAATTTCGTATAAACACAAGTATGTTAAATTGCACAGTCAAATAAACAAACACCTATGCTAGAGCAGTAGGTGAGTAACCTATGATCCGCTGGTCACAGATTGACTATTTGATAATTTCGAGTGACACTCTTTAGTTTCAAAAATAAAGTTTAATAATAAAATAAATTATATAAAGGGAACCTTTATAAGTAAAGTTCATTTAACTATGTTTGTAATTACGTTATTAATAAAACATATCTAATTATTTACTAAAATTCTGTTTGAATATGAAAATATTTGACCCTAAAATCTCTTTAAAACTCACATTTTGGTTGATCTTTTGGCCCGCAGCAAAAAAGGTTGCTTGCTACCATCTGTGCTGGGGTATACATGGTTAATATTTTTGTAGGATTTAAAAAATACATACTACAAATTTTTCATGAGAAGCGAGGAGATAGTTGACTGGAAGATCTGGGTAAGGAAGGAAATAGTTGGGGGGGTGCAATCAAATTAAACACTAAATAAGTACTGATTTTATTTTGTGCCGAAAAATAATTGGTACTGCAATGTATTTTTATAGTTTTGTTGTTTTTCTTTCTTAGCCCTGAAGATGACCCACAAAGTGGATCGAAATGTCGGCACAAAATAAGTAACCTACTAATAACTAAATAAGTACTCACTTATTTAGTGTTTAATTTGACTGCACCCCCAACTATTTCTTTCCTTATACAATTTTTTCAGCTCAGCCACTTTACCTATGCAACTATTATTCAAAACCTCTAACTTTGACACTGAACAATATCATAAAATTATCTAATTAAAAAAAAAATGAACATTTTTAGATTTCAATGTGTTAAACATAAACCAATATTTACGTTTTTTCACCAAGTTTACAGGCAAGATTAAAACAAAAATACTTAATTGTAAGCCATGTTCAAGGTTGCAAAGAACAATATGTAGCAAAGGTTGGGAGCATAGAAATATTTAAAATTAAAAAATGACTATATAAAAATAATCAACTACTAGCCCATAGCTAGTTAGAAGTATACAAACATAAATTTGTATTGTTCCGCTTGCAGCAATTAGGTAATTTGGTCTGGCATTTGCCTAATTATTAAAAACAGTCTGTTTATAACTGATTTATGGATTTATTATTATTTTCATATAAAAATAAAATTATTAACAGTTTCAATTTAAATATTTTCAAACCTTTTATAGATTTTGTTACCCTCAAATAATGTAGTGCATTTTCTTTCATCAGAGGTCTCCAACAAGTTACCATGGGTAGTTTGTAACAGTAAAAATTAAATTAAATTACATTAATCGCTAAATTTATCCAGTAAGTATTAACAATTGTAAAAAGTAAATCAAAGAACTTTTGGATTATTTTTCTAAAATGATCCAAGCCAAAATTCCTTCTATAAGAAATAATTGTTCTAGATGACAGTATTGATATATATTTTTTAAAACACTAAAACGGATATGTAATTATATCAATTACTACAGAATTAAAAATTATTCAGGTAGAACAAAAAGAAAATTAGGTCAAAAAATATTTTTAATTAGGTATTGTAATAATGTATGCTACTGCCAATAAAGTTTTTTAACATCCTCACAATTTATTATTTGGTCGATAATCTTGGCACTAACAATAATTTAAGACATTTCTAAAGTTAATAAACTAAAAAAAGGTAGATAACATTTATTGAGAAAAAAAAATATTGCAGCATGTTACATCAGTCATATTACATTAAAATCATCCATATAACTATTAATTCTATACTTGTCATTTAAAAAACTAACTGTCATATCATTATTTTTTTATAGCTTATTTTAAGCCAATGACTTCTTAGCCATTAATTATAAATAACTTTTCTTCATAAAAATAATTTATTTTCTTACAACATACTACCCTGATTACCTAAATGGCCGCACCTCCAAAATATTTTGCCAATTTAATGGTTATTTCCAAATCATTTTAAGTCTTTCGATTTTAAGTATCCCAAATTCTAGTTCAGTTCGAAAATTCATATAAAACAAAATAATTTGGAGTTGTTTAACTTGCCTGGGTAGTAAAGAGATCAGAAAAACCGTTATAATTATACAACTACATAAATTTCAAAAGTATACCTACCACAACAATGTAAATTTTATATAACATAAAAATTACAATAAATAACTCCATATATCCTTCTTAAGTTTCAATAAAATAGATTACAAGTAATAATTAAGTTGTTCAAAAACAAAAAAACATTCATAGTTATCAATAATATTAGACTGGGAATCCATAAGAAAATGCAATAAAGAAGTAACTAAAAACGTATAACATTTTTTAATTGATGCAAATCACTAATGAAAATTAAGAACAAAAAAATTTAACAAATAAATAATAAACTAAACATTTAAATAAATTATGAAATCAACAACGGGGCCTAGTCAAATTTAGAGCTTTAAATTCATATAAACGAATAAAAATTATTTTCAGCTAACTAAAAAACTAAAAGCTGATTTTCCGTCTACTTTTTGGTCCTTGAATCCTTTAAGATTCAATTTCGGTTGGTACCAGCAACTTTCAATATTTTCAACACTTTCCGATCCTCCGCAGTTTTTGTTATAAATTTCTTCTGAATCAGTGACACTCGGGCAGACACAATTACTACTCACTGGTTGTTTAAGCTTAATATGAATATGTTTCACATTCGGGATCCTAAAATTTTCTCTAGGTAAAAAGCCACCGCTTTTAGGCAGGACGGGAGAATTAGTTTTGATAAGCATATAAATGTTCATAGGGCATATGTTATCTTTTAAATAGTTATGAAGATGTTCAGAACTAATCAAGTCTTTGAAGACACGTACCAAATTATTCTGTAAGGAATTTCTCTTGTTGCATTTACAATCTTGTAGAACTGGTATATCAATCCGAAACACTTTCTTCGGCATTATCATCGTCCCACCAATCATAATAATTATCTCCTTTAGATTATTACTTTCCATGAACTCCTGCTCCAGATTCTTAAATGTTTCTTCGAAACCGTCATAAGCTGATATAACTTTACTCATAAATTGTTTCACTTGCATCTTCTTGTATGAAGTTCCAACAACTGTTTCATTTTCTCTTCCACTTGAATCAAGTTGCCATTTCCCACGTTTCATATATTGGGACAAGAAATCATAATTGATCGGTATTTGTTGCGAATTATACAAGATATGCTGAATAATTTTGATAACCAACTTAGAACACGAGCTACGTGTAAGAGTATCAATAACTTCAATTTTAAGTTCATACATTTTATTTGCACTAAATATATTAAATAATTTAAATGTTCAACAAAATAAATAGAAAGACATCGCTAGACATTATTAATCAATTTTAACAAGAAATTCATTTTGGATAACCTAACACGGTGGCGGGAAAATTTGTTTACAACAAAAAACTGACTTTTTGAATTTGCGGTTTGAAGAAACACTACCTAGCGGCGGCGATGTGAACTATTTTCCTTGCCTCAATCCAAAGAGGCAATAAACTACTTATAGTTAAACTTTGTTTTTTTAACTTATACTGCAGATCGGAGAGCAACAATAATGTATTAAGCTAAATATAAATTAAAATTTTCCAAGTATCTCAGTTTCTATACTAGTTGGACTATGTTAATAATTACTCAATTGCCCATTAATCAGATATCTCTTATCACAATTTTTAGTGATTATATTTGTTAAAAACATCCTTTAAAAGAAGAATAAATTGGTAAAACGATTATTTCCATGCTAATTGCCGTAAAGAGATATGATAATCAATTTCTAATTGATAGCTGTTCTACATCGTGTCAAAACTTATATTGAGAGAAGAAATAGGTTTTATTAGTACTTGGTTAATATAATCAATATGGTTACATATTAAGCAAATGAAGCATGGATCGTTGAACACTTTTTAATACCAATAAAGCCTGAGTAATGTATACACGAATCTTATAAACTAATTTATTCAAGTTATTCATTATGCTTTTATTCGTTATCAATTCTACTTTATGGTGCCTGGAGAACCTACAACATCAACTTGAGAAAGGATAATAGACTTTGATCTCATTGAAAGAGTTGTCTCTTTCAGGTTCGAGAGGTTGATTACGCGGAAAAGTAGCGACGTTGAATTGATCAAACAAGCGTAAGAGACTGCACAGATGGTTCACGATGATCTAGTTTATTCCAGAGAGTCGTTTGATAGAATTTCTTATTGATTTATTGGTATATTTAATTAGAGTGTTTGTGATCTGAAAAACGAAATTTCGCTTATCTTCATTAATTAGAATATTACCGAAAGGGCAGATAATTCCCTCAATTATAACTCCGAAGCATATTTATCAGTTTATGCCACTGCAGTAGTGCTATCCAGCGGAGTTAGTGGTTATTAACTGCCATGTGAACAAATTAAAGTCCTATTAGCATTGGCATTATTAAATTAATTTGATATTATTTCAGATTATTGTTGCTCTAGACTCCTCCTGCACCGAAAGCACTAATAATTTACATTACAGTTAGTGCCCTATCTTGACTGAACAGGTCCTCTTGGGTTTTTGTTTATATCTCAAAAGTGTACCGTATTGGTAGGTACTGTAACGATGTAATTGTTACTGCTAACAGTTATAGATGAACCCGAACGGTAAATGGTTTATGTTCGTTTTAAATAAAATTTATTAATCCAATTCCTTTTTTTTTACTTGCAAATATTTCACACTCTTCCTTTTTCTGCTAGCTTCATACTTTATGTTTTCCGGAGCCAGTATAGTCAATTGTATCCAGTGAGTACCAGGACCCCGATTCCAATTTTATTCATCGCTATATCATTTTCTTTTGATTATAAATCCTTTTAGTCAATAGATTCTTAGTTATTTCTTTTTCGCCCCTCCTTTGCCCTTTACTATTCCTCCTTTACCTTTTGCTATTCCAGCTTTGGGTTTACCTTTTCCTCCTTTCCCTTTTCCTCCTTTTCCTTTTCCTCCTTTTCCTTTTCCTCCTTTGCCTTTTCCTCCTTTGCCTTTTCCTCTTTTACCTTTTCCTCCTTTCCCTTTTCCTCTTTTGCCTTTTCCTTTCTTTCCTTTCGGTTTTTTAGCCTTCTTTTCTGGCTTCTCCTTTTCTTCTTCTTTCGGCTTCGGCATGGGGAACCGTTCTATTGTATATAATTCCTTTTTAACAATATCTTTCTCTAATTCAGGTTCTATGATCGGCCTCTCGACATCCTCACGACGTTCGTAGGTCCCACCGTAAGGCCACATATCTGGTTCTGCCGCATCCAGCTCCTCCAGGAATCGCTTCCTTTCCTCGGGACTCAATATGGCGAATGCATCCATCATGGTGTCAAAAGTACATTTCCCTAGATCGACTTGATTTATTCTCTTACCAGCCTCAGCATCAACTTCATCCAGTGCTTTGTAATTTAAGTATTCTATTCTGAACCGTGGGTATTTTTCGAATTCAATTTCAGTAGTCGGTTTTTTTACCAAAGGTTCAAAACGTTCATGGAATTCTATATCTTTCAGTTTTAAATCAATCATATTTCTGATCAAAATCAAGTCCGTAGCATCATGACCCTGCAATGAGTATGGTTTATCAAACCAGACCAGTGTCGGTATTTTCGTAATTTTTATAATTTTGTTCCTCTGAAATTCAGAATCTCTAGAAATCCACCTAAAAAAATATATAATTTATTTATTTCTGGTATGATTAAACTAATAAAAAGGAATGCTGGTAAATTAAGATCAGAAAGCGAACAGTTGAAAGTGAAATTAACAAAAAAGAATGAGAGAATTTTGTATTGACTTAATTCCTCTCTTTATAATGACTTCTTTACCAATTCAAATTATCTTAGCTAGGAAGAATGATATCCAATAATTATTTAAAATTTTAAACAAGCTTTACCTTTCATCGCTCAACCTTACTATAAGAAACAAGAGGCCTTTAGTCTCGAATTTGTGGAGGAATCGTGATAAGACCCAATTTACGTTTTGTTCAGCTGTAAAGCAAAACAAACATATTTTGAGGAAATTATCCTATGTAGACAAATATAGAAAAGTATAGCTACATATATAGGCAGTTATGAGAATAATACTATCAAATAGCAAAACATCAATTTTTTCCATAATAATTAAAGTATCCTTCTTTTTTGAAAACATCATACTTACACATTGTTACAGGCTACTGGGTGTAAAATGAACTAAAAAAAAAAAAAAAAACCTGTACCACTACAACCCATGAAGGGTCTGGGGTTCAGTACATGGTAGAGACTGTACTGTTTCATGGACAACGGTTCTGCAAGGAGGTGACTTGTCCTAGGTCACGCTCGACCGCCAGATTTCCCCCCCTTATTTTGGGTACCCTATTTTTATAATATTTTATAGAGGCTGGGTGGGCCCCAGGAGGGTCCTAGATCCTATATGATCCATCTCCCGCTGCAAACAGACTAAATAAAAATCATGGCCTGCAGCGGGAATTGAACCAGGATTTCCGGCATGGTAACTCAGTACTCTACCACTGAGCCACTCCTCTCCCTAAAATGAACTAAACTACTACTAAATTCAAGTTACTAATATTTATTAACAAATTAAAAAGATTACAAGGAAATTATTTAAAATAATTAAATTATAAAACTAATATCAATTCATAATAACAATATTCTACAGATTATAACCTAGGCCTAACTATTATCTAATTACTTAAATAATATACAAATAATATAATATAATATAATATTGCTAATACTAAATAACTAAACTATTTATATAAATTTGTATAAATACAATAATACTACACTATAGTTAACAAATACAAATTAACACATACAGTTCCCTAATTAAAGTCCACCGACCGTAAGACTCTCCAAACATGACAAACTGACATACAGTTTATTACACTTATTACACGGCCACTGATTATCACTGTCACTGTTACTCACTTAGCACTTATTACAGACTGATACTAACTCGGCCAAAACAGCTGGCCTTTTAATATAGGCAAGGTAGGTCGGGGTGGGGCACTTCTCGGAAGAAGATCGAGAACCGTCCAGGCCGATCCAGAAAGCTCTACACGTTCTTTGATCCCTTCCGCTTAATCCCACAGCTCGCCTAATCCTCTCAGCCGGTCCTTCTTCCCTCTCTGACCGTAACAATATAATTGGAATTGAGGATGCCTATATGGTTATAGGGTTAATCCTAACTAAATTGATTCTGTACAAGACTCTTATACACCTCTGCCCTGTACTTACCTTTGGTTCTGAAACTAGGGCCACCACCAAGTGGGAAGATAAAGAGCTTCAAATTTTCGAAAGGAAGGTAATCCGACGAATCTTCGGTCCCGTTGATATTTGCGGGAAATATCGACGGAAAACACATGAGGACATCTACGACCTGCTAGATATCACTACTGTGATAAAATTAAATCGCATTCAATGGGCATATCATCAGAATGTAAATGAATGCCACTTCAAGGATTCTAATGACAAAATGTTTGCAGGAAAATCGAGCTATTGGTAGGCCAAAACTGAGACCAAAGAAGGCGGGAGTGAACAGCTGGGTAACAACGCCCAGCGATTGAAGAACATTGCGATTGGTGTTGGAGGAGCCCAGGACTCACTTTCAGGTTGTAGCGTCAGCATAGTAATAATGTATAACATGGTCTACGTCGAAGGCGGAGAACATGAAACTTAAAATTTAAATTCTCCAACGAATATTCAACCTTGCTAATAATACATAATCGCTCAAAAATGAAGTTTGTACTAAAAATATAGGTGAAAACGGGATCAAAGGGTTTGAATTATGGTTGGGAAACAAAGATAGTTAATTAAACGGATGTGCAGGCTGGAATGACAGTGAAACATTTTTCGGTCCCATTGTGGAGTGATCGTTTAGTTGCCAATTCATTATAGTAATCAAAGTTTCTGGCAAAGTGAAGTTCGATAAATCATCCATGTTGATAGGTTTGCTTAATTTAATAAAAATAAATAAATCAGGCTACTCAACTCTTTGTAATGTTATGTTGGCAACCGAATATACTTGTAACTCCTTTATATAAAAACTATACTTCGAGGTGACCTCTGGCCTAGTGGTTAGCATGAATAACAACATTCTATGCCCAAAGTTCGCAGTCCGGGAGGTCGCCTTAACATTTTTTAAAGGGAGTAAAAAACACTTGGCTATCCAGTCTAGTTAAACGCTGGCTAGTGACGTTTAACGAGGGTCCCGAACCTCTACGATGTCAGGTACGTGTTAAAAATACAAATCCACATTAAACCTGGATAGGCAAAATTTAGAGCTCCCACTGTAGCAACTTCCGATTAGCCATAGTAGCGTATAGTGACGTTAAATGAACAAACAAACAAGCAATAGTATATTTCAATACAAATACCTGCTATAGACAATTCTTCTTTAGTCTTCTCGATGCTATAAATATCTCTTGCAACCTCTTTGGCCTCGGATACAAAAAGTATGAGCGTGTTTAATTGCGGTTTCAAACGCTTTCGTTCGTTGCTAAGGAACGGTATCGCTTCCATCATCTCGCGGAAGGTATATACCTCTTTCACGATTATTGGTTCCGTTGCACTTTCCTCTGTTATGTTTTCCCCTGAAGCTAATTCTGCTTCCGTTTTTTCCATTTTTACTGTTTTCCTTGATACCTTTTCCTTTTCAACAGATATTGTTTTTTCTCTAAACATCGACTTTTCTCCGAGCACCGTCGTTTTTCTAGACATCTTCTTTTTTATAGACATCGTCTTTTCACCAGATATAGTCTTTTCACCAGAGATTGCCTTTTCTCCAGACATCGTCTTTTCACCAGATATAGTCTTTTCACTAGGCATTGTCTTTTCTCCAGACATCGTCTTTCCACCAGATGTCGTCTTATCACCGGATGTAGTCTTTTCTCCAAGCATCGTCTTTTCACCAGATGTAGTCTTTTCTCCAGGCATCGTCTTTTCTGAAGACACTTTTTCCTCAGACATTTCCCTCGCAATTTATTAATTTTTTTTTTATTTTATTATTTTTTTACTTGCGCCTTGAAAAAATAAATCCGTTTTTAACACATGTTATATAACACAACACCCAAGGAGGCTATACATGTTTTTTTAAATTATTACTATTAGCGTAATACATTAAGTTGAAGTGCAAGGTGTTAAAATTAGTGGGTTTCGTACAGGGAAAACTCATATAATATAAAAATCTCATTTTTTCTTTGAACGGTTGACGCCTTGCTTTCCCTTTTTCACAGGTGTCGCACATATCTTTGCTGAAAGGCAAACCCATGAGTTGCAAGCTATGTCGGTTAATGTGACTTAGCCTCAGGTGCCACATAATGGGACCTTCTTTGCTGCTGGAATAACCAGATAAACCTTTACATAATTTAAAATTACAAATAAAAAGATTACCTCTCTGTAAGCATGGTATTTGTCTGTCTTCCACACGAATTTTTGCCTGATTTTTCATAAAAATAACTTTACAACCAGCTTTTACCATTTTTTGGACAGAAAGTATATTGTTAGAAAGTTCATTAACTAGTTTTCCCCGTACGAAACCCACTAATTTTAACACGAGGAACTACTCCTTGTCCGTAGTTTCGTGACCGTTTGATAATGTAGAAGCCATATATGTTCATTTCTGAAATAATAATGGACTAATTATAATAAGGAAAATCCAACATATCGTCGTTATCTCCTAATAGAAAACATTTCTGATAGTGCGTCTTCAAAGTGGATTTCGATACACTCCAGAAACATAGCTTGAAGAGTTACAATCAGAATTTTTAGGCTCAAAAATACGTTCATGGCCGTACTAACACCAAGAAACGAGTTGTATAAAATATATATATATATATTTACTTAATCTGACTACTCTACTCTGCGACTGTAGTATTTTAAGGGTAATTATTCCGCAGGTTGTTACTTCGAGTTGAGTCACAACAACTTTTCATTCGTTTCCCTTTTAATATTTTCAAAAAATATTATTACATATTACATATTACATATATTACAAGTTATCATGCGTTTTAGTATGGAAAAGAGAAGGTAATTATGGGAAATGTGTATATTTCGGTAATCATTTCAATTAGAAATGAACGTTTCAACTAACAAATATCATCTATACTTCGCATTGTTCGAAAGGTAGCTTTAAACAGCCCTAACAAATCTGTTGGACAATTGGCTTATGTATCCATGGCAACCAACTGTTCAAACCATATATTACATTTATGCTGTGTAACTTTTTTAGTTATTGTATGTTTTCTTACTTATAGCGATATTGTTAAATATAGTTAATTTTCTTAAGACCAAAATGTTTCTTGTCTTTGGTCCTAATGCATCAAATCCTAGATCAACAAAATCTTGGTGACTGGAGAATGGAATAAACCATATATATTTTTATCAATTACAAAAATTACGAAACAAGTATATTTGATCATTCTTTTTCATTTCTTTTTACTCTTTACAACTTTCCCTTTATTTGCTGTACCTTTTTTTCCTACCACTTTCTTTCCTGTGCCCTTTCCCCCCTTGGGCTTCTTGCCTTTCTTATCCTTCTTGCGTTTCTTATCCTTCTTGCCTTTCTTACCCTTCTTGCCTTTCTTACCCTTCTTGCCTTTTTTCTTGGTTGCTTTCTTCTTCGGTACTGGAGTCGGCGGAGGAGTCGGTTCATGTGGTGGTGTATAGAAAGGATTCACCGATCCGTCGTCGACGTACCTTAAAGCGTTGTGCTGGACTTCCCGACTGAAGAAGAGGTAGAGGTCGTCTTCGGAGAGGCACTCTTCACCTTCCAGCCTCATGGTGCTTCCCCACCTCATGAACGTCGGTAGCATCCTCAGCTTCGTTGCCGGGTGGTGGAATGCGTGGCAATCCTGGAATCTGCAGAACAACAATTGTAATTACTCAAGAAGCACATGAGAAATCTCGAAAATATTAGGTATCCGTTCCTCAGGTTGTCGCTTTGAGTTGAGTTACAAGTTTTAACTGTTCATTCGTTTAATTTTTAATATTTTCCGAGATGTAACGATTACCGAACTATAAACGTTTCCCATAATTACATTCTCTTTTCCATACTAAAGCTCATTATAACTTGTAACTTTGGAAAATATTAAAAGAATGAAAAGTTAAAATTGATGACTCAACTTGAAGGGACAACCTGCGCAATAATTACCTAATAAAGATTTTATTCTGTTTATTTATTTTATTTTATTGTTATTTGTTATAATTTTTTTAATATTTTTAAATATTTTATTTGTAAAGAAAAGATATGACCCGGACCGGGACTCGAACCCTGGTTTTACACGTAACCGTCGTGGGGCCTACCCACCTCAGCCATCCTAGTTCGTTTCTGGGTCAGACATATCCCTTCTTTTCACTGATCCTATATCACTGATCTCCGTGTTCTCCCAATTTGCGATGTATACAAGGCTAGAATGTTCATTAAACATTACTTTTATTTTCGTATCTAGTTGACTTACGTCATTATATATTATTATAATTTATTTATTTTATGTTATTCTGTTATTTGCTCATTTCCAAAACTTTAAATAAAAATTTCTTGTATTTAATAAAATAATTTCAATATCATCATTACAATAGGAATGTTTTACTTTTCCAATATCAAAATACTTATTTTCTTTATCTCACATGGAATTTTCAAATACCTCTATTGAAAAATTAGTTTTTTTGAGTTATTGCTTGGTTCGTTTGAAGTTGCGATATATTGTACGAATCTATACTTGAATTCAGATCGCTATAAAAAAGATAGGAACCAACCCATATTCTTAATGTTTTAACTAATTTCAGTTCAAAGTTAAATAAGTAACCTTACTAAGCCCGCAAGTCTTGTAATTAGCTTATTGCCTTTTTTGTCGCAAACAGTTTTATTCCCTTTAAAACATGAAGACTATGTTACTATGTTAATACTAAGTAGTTTGGTTCTTCTTCGTCAAATGTAAAACGTTTTATTTTTAAATCTTCTTGGAAGATTTCCGAATACAACAGTTCTTTACTAAATTACTAAGCACTAATTCAATTCACCACTACCATTAACACATTTTCATGGACGTTGTGGATTAGGGAATCAATTCACATCTTGTGTAAACAAATATACTAAATTCCATTCAATCAAAACCAAAGGATAAAACGTACTGTTTGGGAATGATTCGGACAACCATGAAAGCTATGTCTTTGGAAAGATGATGTTTTTCTATCCCGAGCAAGAATAACTGCATCCATTCTTCCACTTCAAGAATCTCAGTTTCTTCTTTGTCATCGATTTCTTCCACTTCATCCAACTCTTCTTCTGTTAATGATAAATCGATTAAAATAATATATGAACAAAATTTATAATCATGACAGTATCAAATTCTTTTCTCTTAGTCTATTTTAATTTCATCTATTAATTTATTTTGTAACTGTATGATCTTGAATTTGAAGAAATGTTTGTTTAATAGAGGTCAGAAACATTTCCTATTTGAATTTATATCAAAAGCTGTGTAAATGGGAAACGAACCAAAAGTTAAAACTTGTTAAAACATGAAATGATTTCCGAAACAGGAAATTATTCCGCAGGTTTTCGCTTAGAGTTGAGTCACAAGTTTTAACATTTCATTCATTTCCCTATTTTTTATTTTCCAAAAATACAGGTAATCATGAGCAAGAGAATCAATTCAAGAGAATGTAATTATTGAAAATGTGTTTACTTTGGTAATAATTCCATCTAGGAAACGAACGTTTCATAAAACATATCTGACCTATACTTTTTTTTTTTTTTTTTTTTTTTTTTTTTTTTTATTTAATTCAATGATATTTACAACTATAATGGTATTATATCAAGTAAATGTGCAAAAATGTAGAATATGACATGAAAACACTTGTGGAGAAACTACCCATCGATAGCACTCCAATAAAGTTCTATAGTAGATGATCTCGAGGCCATCTTCTTTTCAGGCGCCTCGGAGGGTTATCAGGAATAGTATGGGAAGCAAGCTGAGAGACTAGCGGATTCAAGTGCGTATAGAGCTTGTTATGGAAGGATAGGTATCTAGTTTGGGCCAAATCAGTAACATATGGGATATTAAGATCATGATGGATGAGTTTGTTTGTGACATAATAAGGAGCATTGAGGATTTTACGAAGGATTTTGGATTGCAAGGATTGGATACGAGATGAATTGGATGGTTTAGTAGAGCCCCAAAGCTCAACTCCGTATGCCCAAATAGACCTATACTTAAAAATTTTATTAGTTGAAACTTTTATTTCTTAATGAAATGTTTACTAAAATCTACTGATTACCCACAATTACATTCCGTTTGCCATACTAAAGCTCATGATAACTTATTCTGCATGATATTTTAAAATAAAACGTATAAACACCGACAGCTTGCGGGAGAGATGCCTATGCTTGATATTATTAAATACTCACCATCGAATATGTCCTTTTCGTAATCGGCTTCTTTGAAGCAGAATAGAACGTAGGTAGGCTTATCGACTTTATAATCGATCATGAAATCGAAGAAATTCTTCTCGTTCCTGAACGAGAACTTGTGGACGTAGGCTATAGTGGGCGGGGTCGGAGGTCTCTCTTCTATTATTGTGGGAGGTAGTTTCAGTCCTACCTTTTTCTTTTTGGCTCCTTTTCTCTTACCTCTTTTCTCTCTGGGGCCTTTCTTCTTCCCTATTCCGACTTTCGTTCCTTTTTTCTTCGCTTTGGCTCCTTTTTTCTTCCCTGCTCCGCCTTTGACTCCTATTTTCTTCCCGTCCCACAAGGCCAACATCATGAATTCTTTACTCTTTTTTTATATCATCCAACAATCAACTCATTTCGTACTTTTCCTCCTCATTTATTTCTTGAAGATGCCATTGATCTGACGTTAACCCCCTGAAGGGGAGGACGTGCTTTTGAACGTTCAATTTTTCAATTTAATAAATTCACACATGATTTTTACCTATTCATTTATTGGGTTTTAAATCCGGGTTATCATGTAAGCAAAAATGAATTTGTCGAAGTTACATAATTCAAGAAAGACTAAACAAAAAAAAAAGATTAATTCGTTCTTCAGGAATTATGAAACGTCAAAAAGTTTAATAAAACCAATCGTTAATAGAATTTGATTATTAGATAGGGTTATGTTGATAAAAATAAAAAGTATGACAATTGTGTAAGAAGTCAGGAAGGTAACATTGTTTTGTTGTAACACCCTAATAAGGAAAGTTACATTTACATTTGGAAGGTTGTACATTTCTAACTGTTTCTAGTAAGTGAAAATAAATTTTGATTTTTTATGTGTGAAAAATATAAATTTGAAATGGAGGAGTATAAATTTGTTTAATCCATCTGAATCCCAACATTGTAGTGACCCTGACGTGATTTGTGTTTACATTTAGAAAAGAAAAAAAATTAGTACATACATTGGGATTGATTCATATGCGGAAGCCTGTTAAGGGAAGCTTTACCAAGGGTTTTAAGGATTAACTGATGAGCTGGAGAAAGATAACCCAGATGCGGTCCAGGTACATATTTTAATGAAATTAGGAAGGTTGAATTGTGATTTAAACGTTTATGATGAAAAAATTAGAGAAGTTATATTGGCTGAGAACAAGTAAAATGATTATGAGCAATAATATTCCTCTACGGAAGTTTATAAAGATAACGATGGTCTAGTTTCTTCTAAGATGGAGAAATTTGATGTTGGATTAAAAAAACCTTGTTTTGGAAGTAAAAAAACTTTAATGGAGGAATCGTTAGATCAAAACAGAGATTGTTCCCTTTGGGGGTTTAGGAAGTGAAGAGGAACAATGCACAGAAGACGAACCAGAACAAGAAGACGGTCCACCAGCCGAAGAAGCTAGAGCTACTCGGAGAGGCAGAAGAGTTCAACTTCCATCTAGTGATTCCGGTTAAACCCTTTAATCGAAAGGTGGGAGGATGTCAGAAGTCACGATTAGTAATGTAATAAAATTAAATGGAATTCTAAAAAAAATAATCAATAAGAACTTTAAAAAAAAAAATGTTTTTATTACATTCTGCTTATTTCTTTTTTCCTTTTCCCTTTACTGGTCCTTTAGCTTTTGCTTTACCTTTTCCTGCTGCCTTACCTTTTCCTTTTGCCTTACCTTTTCCTTTTGCCTTACCTTTGCCTTTTCCAATTGTCTTACCTTTTCCTTTTTTTTTCTTTTTCTTCCCTTTTGCGGTTTTCGGTTTTGGTTTTGGGAGAACCTCAGTAGGAGGCGGTTTGATACCAATCAGTAATTGGTCGCTAGTAAGGAACTTGCGTTTGTGATCGATGAACAGACCGAACAAAGTGACATTGGTGCATTCTTCTCCTTCGAGTTTGAAATATAAGCCCCATTTTAAGAAAGTGGGTAAAGTACGGAGTCTGAAAGGCGTATCTTTGAATCTGAAATAAATAATCATATAAAATTATAAAAGCCATTTAAAAAAACAAAAAACGTCAACCTAAGATTCTTCACCTTATCAATAGTGAAGAATCGTTTTAAAATATTGTGATACAACCACTTTATAACACACAATCATGATTTAGGAAGTAACAAAATTAGAATTTTTTCAATATTACACAATCGATAATCGCCTATCATCTTTATATAAACAAAGAATTTTTTATCAATAACAAGTAATCCCAGAAAATTAGTGAGATTGACTAAGGCGTTTACAGAAAACCCCCAATCCAGACCATTGATACAAGGAGATGTGTCTGAAGCATTTAAAGATGGAACAGGCCTGATGCCGGGAGATGAACTCTCACTTTTGCTGTTCAACAAAGCCATTGGGGAGGTAATGAGAACATCAAGAGAGAATGGCGGGGGTATGTCGGAATGAAACATAAAATTCTTGCATACTCCGATGATAAAAGTACTCGGATGTGATGAAAGGGATATTGAAAGACTCGCTAAGACGCTGATGAAAGAAGCAGACCACATCACCTTACAAGTAAATGAAGATAAACCATATTATATGATAGTGAGCCGTGAAGTCTACCCCAGCAACAGCATCTGCGTGAATAGCAAATCGTTCCCGAAAGTAGACAGCTTCAAATACCTAGGCTCGTCTATAACCTCAACGAATGACCCATTAACTGAGATAAAGCAGCGAATTACAAGCACAAATTGAACATTCTTCTCTCTTTCAAGAGTATTGAAATCCCGAAGCATTTCAAGAAATTTAACATTAAGAGTGTACAATGCTGTAATAAAGCCGGTTATGATCTACGTATGTAGAGCCAACAGGAAAACAATTAAAAATAGCATATCATTTAAAATGATAGGAAACGTTTTCTCTGGACCTCAGATCCATAACTGTTAACTTTGGTGCATTATTTTATAACCATTGTCCAACAAGTTAGAAAACGACCTTTTGCGAAATCGGAGGCAGGGGTAGGAACGTATGGTAGGAGTTGTCACTGGTTACCAACGTTATAATGCATTATATCTCTTATCCAGGTTATATCCCTGTATCAAGAAGTGGGATGCCAATGCCCTGCTCGCCGGTTTAGGTATAATTATTGCTTTATAATATTTATCAATAAAACATTAAAGTCTATTATAACATAATTATGGTCACGATGAGGAGAAAGGGTGAGTGAAGTGAGCTATCTGGTGGTGGAAAGGTTATGGCTTCCTTATGCGCCGCAACTTCTGCGCAAGTCGTTATCTAAATTGTCAGACTATGGTAGTTTTCATTTATTTCTTCTTATTCATTCCCTCATTGTTATACCTATTAATCATCACATTCCTTTGCCCAAACATCGTCAGGCGAAACCATGCAGTGAATAGCATCTCTTCGTGGTTTCCCACCAATTTGGAGATCTGAGGACGAGTACCCTTCGGGTTAACTCAGGAGGCGAATACCCACTGGTAGCTGCCTCAACACCTGCATTGGCTTTAGCGAATTCAGCTCCGCTTATAGTAAGTACCATACATTGGCTTTTCGCTACTTTGGTCATCAATTCTTCTTACCCCTTAGCATCATCATCATATTACGTTCTCTTGAACCGCCTATGCAGTGTGAGCAGGAATTCTATGCAGCCCTCTCTAGCTCTGCCGGTCTTCCACCAATTGTACTCTTCTGTTCTACTAGAGTCCTCTCTTTTCAAAATCCTTATCACCTCTTCCTAGACTTCTCTTTCACTCGATAGATCTCGCTAGCAATTCTGTTAGGCTCCATTCGATGTCCAAACCATCTCGGTAGATTTTCATCTATCACCTCGTTCGACCTGGTTGTGGTGTTCCGGACTCGGTCTCTTCTTGTTTTGTCTTCAATCTTCCTGAGAAATCTCATTTCTCCTGGTTGTATTCTGGATAGGTGCTTCTTTGTCAGCGTCCATGATTCTGAAGAGTACGTGAGGATAGGGAAAAGAATGTTGACTTGAATCTTACTTTGCTCTACTATCCTTTAATATACTTAAATTCAGATTGTTCGAGGCGTTCTTGTAGAAACTTTCACCAGACCCAAACACTCAGGATACCCATCTCTCAGTCTCGACAGTTTCTTTCTCATGAATGATATTTCATGTTCCAGCAAACAATAATAAGTAAACATGAACACACGCTCAAAACGAAAAAGGTAAAACCAAAACTTATAATGTCCGACTATCAAGAATCCTTATAGCTCCAAAGAGTGGCAAATTCAAAACTATCATACCATAAGGATAAACAAAATATATGATTGTTGAGGGACATGTGTTGACGAAACTATGTTAAGAAATACTAAGACACTTACAAGAGGAAAAAATATTATATGAAACACTCTTTTATTACTTTAAAAACCAATTTTTTTTTTTGTTTTACATAATTCTAAAAATACTAAAATTTATTAAAAGGAAAAAAAGAATTCAGAGAGTAATGTTCAAAACTATGTTTTAATATTAATTGTGATGTTTGAAAAACAAAACAAGATCAGCCTCAAGATAGTTGTCGTGTGAGAAGGTCGCTTGCTACTCTACATTTCATTTTGTTGCCGCTCCCTCCATCTCTTCATCTTGAATTTTTTCAAATCTCGCCAGTAAAACCTCTCGCTATTTTCATCTAATTTTGGACTTACCGGTAAGAGACATTTAGTTATTTTCTACTCATCAACACTTCGAAGCATCAACTCATCGCTATTAAGAACACAACACTTTTCAAGAACTTATCGATTCACAGACCATTAATAATTTTTTGTTTTAAGACTCATACCTATTAGTAAATAAGTTCATTTCATTTTTTATGTAAATAATTAATTGTAGATACTAGCTTAGTGCCTTTTCTTTTTCATAATTTTTGCATTAAATTTTAAATAACTTTTCTTGCATTTCCACAGGTTTAGTTGTGCACATTAATATTTTTGTGATTGTTCTTTTTCTACTTTTACATTATATATTTATCATTTACTCAGTTTTGGATGTTTTCATTTGAACTACTTTATAAGTTCTTTTCTTTCCTTTTATAGCTTCAATTTTATTATTTTCAGAATTATGTAAACCAAAAAAATATCTGGATTTTAATGTAATAAAATATTCGTTTGGAAGAAAAAAAATAAAAATAAAAATAGCTATTGATGCCCGACACATTCCTAAGGGACTTAGTCCCTGAATAAAGTTACTTTTTTACTGTATCCTATGTACAATTCTGCATTTTTATGATTTCTTTCACATCAAAAATGCAATTTGTTAAGCTGCACTTCTATATTCTGGATATGGAAAAGAAGCCTAAAATGTTTTTTAAACTACTTACGTGTCGACATTATGAACATCTACTGTGATAAAATTAATGTCCTCTGATGTGGGCTCCATCTGCATAATTGCTAGGCTCTGGGTTAGGAAGTAGTCTACAGGATCCTCTGTAACAACAGTATCCAAAATAATATTTCTTCGTCAGAAGTTTCTTTTTCTGATTTTTATTGTAATTTATTCATGAAATTCATTAATTATTCTTGTCATATTATTATTTAAAAATAGCTTCTAATACAGATAACTCTGGAGGAAGAAACTATAAAACTAATTACAGAAAAGTTGATGAATGCAGGTAATGGAACATGACTCGAAGTAAATTAAATAAAACTAAATAATTATATGGTTAGTACCAGGAACGGAGTATGCTTAATACTATTAGTAGTAGAGTTGGGTGGTAGAGTGGTTATTATTCCCCTACTAGATAATGTAAACAGGCTGTGCTAGTGACAGTAGAGTACTACAGATAGCAGCAGGGGAGGCTATAGTGGATGGAGCACTTGTGGAGTAGTAGACTCTACTGTCCCGTCCCCACTTCCACAATCTTATTCTACTGGTCTGTTTGATGACTATACCAGAGTAAACAAACACAAGTTTGGTTTTAGCAGAGGACAGCGTGTCTTGGTCTAGCTCCTTGTGTCCTTCGGTCATTTTAGTTAAAAGTTTAATCTCAAAATTTATAGTAATTTCTAATTTAACACGTGCCGGTATTGCACCCCTCATGAATGTGTCCATTTACTGAATAGGCGGGTTAATTAAATTCAGCAGTGTTTCGAAACTATCAGGTGTCATTCTCGAGCACATATTATATTCCAAAGCCAGTTTTCTTAAAAGATTAGCAGATGCTCCCGATTTATTATGTCTCTTAATCGAATCCCTTACCCAAATTCTTTTTTCCTTACTAGTTTCTTCCTCAATAACTTCCTCAACTACATTTAATGAAATATCTGCAGTTTGCGCTGAACATTTTTTAACAGCGGCTCGATATATTTGCCTAACCTGCTTGTTCATCATTACCCACGTTAAATCGAACTATCCTTTCAAATTACTACCAAACGTGAGTACAGTTACCCTACTAAAATGAGCACAGTAGAGCATTTAAGCAAAAAAGTATGCTAGTGAACTCTACTACTAATTATACCAATGTAACCCTGGCTTTACGGATGTGAAACGTGGCCGTTGATGTTGAAGGATGAACATCTAATTTTCTAATACTTTATCCTATTACTTATAATATTCGGTCAAAAAAAAAGATGAGACTACAGCAGAATTAAAGAGGACACTCACAGGAGATTAGCACCCGGTTAATATAATTAAAGCAAAAGCGTCGCTTTTTTTTATCAAGGAAGTGCTGACTCATTGCCCGAGCTTCTAATGTTTATGTTATTTATCTAGTGAGCTGCCAATGCTTACTTGATATAATATTGCTACACCACTGCTACTAATTTTTCGCCATTTGTTTTATGAGCTTCCAATGCTTACCTGATATGATACTACTAAACAACTAAATAAACATAACCTATATGAAATATAAATGTTGAGTACATACCTGCCGTTATTGGATCTTCCTTCGGAGCCTTCGTTTTCTTTATCGGTTTTCCTTTCTTACCCTTTTTCCCTTGTTTTCCTTTCTTACCTTTTTTCCCTTTTTTCCCTTTATTTCCCTTTTTACCCGCAGTTCCTTTTTTTCCCGCATTTCCTTTTTTACCCACCACCTTTTTTCCATCACCAGTATCATTTGTATCAACTCCATCACATTCAACAGAACTGTCGCTTTCATCAGAGCTATCGTCTTCATCAGAGCTGTAGGTTTCGTCAGAACTATCAATTTCATCAGAGCTTTCTGTCCCGACAGTGACGTCACTTTCATCGCTAGTGATGCTTTCATCACTGTCATCACGTTCCTCAGTACCATCGTAATTGCCATCCTTTTTCGCTTTAACTTTCCCTTTCTTGACTGGTCCTATTTTTCCTTTACCTTTTCCCCCTTTTCCTTTAACCTTTCCTCCTTTTCCTTTACCTTTTCCCCCTTTTCCTTTACCTTTACCTCCTTTTCCTTTCTTCTTTTTTTCTTTTGGTTTTTTTTCCTCTGTTAAAAGTTAAAGTAATAAGTATCAGAGCAAATTTGACAAATAAAAAGGTCTATTAGCCAGTCTGCGTGAAACCTACCTCCTTGTCTTGTGTAACCTCTTCTTATCACTCGTCTCATTTGAGTTATTTGTGTGTGTGTGTTATTAAAGTGTCTTTCGTATTCCTTATGGTATCTTAAATTTCTGTATTGTTTATTCATTTTAATTTTGTGTTTTTGACTTATTCATTTAGTTATTGCCTATTTAAAATTAACAGTATAGCGCTTTGGGAATTGCTGTCTTTAAAAGAAGAAGCTGTGAATGGATTTTGACAAAGATGGAAATGGAAATATTTTTGTCGAAAGTTTAGGGAAAACTTTTTATAAGTTTTTTAAAAGGTTTTTTTAAGGAAGTAAAGAATGTTTTCCGCTACCAACAAAAAGTTTTTGAGTAAGAAAGAAATCACAAAAGAAACTAAATTGGCTGTTTAGCGCACGACATACTCTCCTACTCTCACTCATGGAAGTGAATACTGGGTCCTAAAACACTGTGATCGGAGCCGAGTCCAAAGCATAGAAACGAGGAACCTGGGGAAAATAGAACAGAAGACCGAGAATGAGAGGATACAGAACAAAACGATAAGGACTGCGCTCGAAATTTAACCTCTTAATCAGTTAATTGAGAAAGGGCAGCTTCGATGGTTCGGCCGTGTAATGAGGATGGATGACTGCCGGTTAGCGAAGAAAGCCATGGAGGTTAAGCCAACAGGAAAAAGGCCCAGAGGAAGGCCGAAAAATATTGGAAGAAAAACCTTCAAAATATCCTTATAGAGAAAGGGATTGGATGGGCGACAGCCAGGAGAGCAGCCCTTGACAGAGACAGGTGGCGCTCCATATGTAAAATTTCTACACCACAAGGTAAAAGAGATGACAGAATGAGAAGAAGAAAAAGTAAAAAATCCTTGCTTCATCCCACCATTCGGGAGAGACGTTAAACAGAGGTCCCGAGCCTGTACAATGTCAATAACTCGTTTCAAATCCCGATCCTAATAATGCCTGGGCAGGCAAAACTTAAAGCTCCCACTGTAACAGCATAAAGTGACAATAAATAACCAAACATCAACATTAGTTAACAAGAGGAACATGACCAGAGAGGTCAAGACTTAGCATGTATGTTTCAATTTCCATTAATACGAATAAGAAGGTAGGTGTGACCGGCTAATAGACAAGTATCAAGAACTATTATGGACTATTCGAGTTTGGTATAAAGTACACTTACTTTTAGGTGGTTCTGGTTCTGGTTCAGGTTTCGGTGGTAGCGGGACTTTAAATAAAATATAAGTCTCCCTCAGTAAATCAAGTTCTACAAGTCCTTGCAAGAAGCTCATTTCACTTTCGAAACCATATTTATATATTAGCGCTTTTCCGTTATCCGGAGCCTTTTGCACTGGTGGAGGCTTTTTGAGTTTTTTCCCTTTCTTCTTACTCTTTTTTCCTCCTGCCTTCCCTTTTTTCCCCTTAAGGATCTTTTTCCCTCCCAACTGCCCTTTTTTACCTTTAATGATCTTTTTTCCTTTCACTGCCCCTTTTTTACCCTTAATCATCTGTTTTCCTTTCTTCGGGGCCATGCTTCCGATTACCACTCAGCTAACTAATATCCATCCCGATCTACTCAGCTACTTTCCATTTTAAAGGTAAAAGAATGCCGAAACAAGCAGAAGTTAGTTTTGTAATTAAAAATTTACTTGCACTGCAGCCATTTATTTATTCCATATGACGGGTTAGATCTAGCTATAAAGATCCAATTTAATTTATCGGTTTTAAATTATAAATTTATTAAACAACAATAATTAAGTAAAATTTTATTGATATATCATTCTGAACAATATTCCCCCCATAATTTTCTGTGTTTTTGAAGTATTCATCTCTAATTATGAACAAACAAATGAAGTGATTAGCAAAACAACCTACTATGACCAAGATACCATATTCGCACCCTGGTAGGTGACCTTAAGATTTAATAACGGAGTAAAAAATCCTTGGTTATCCCATTCTCAAGAAGGGTGGTAAAATAAGGTACGATCCCAGGTACTTGTTAAACATCCCAATCCTAATTATAGTCTGATAAGGAAAATTTAAGATTCCCATTGTAGCATCGTCCGATTAGTCATAGCAGCATGAAGTTACGTTAAATAAATAAACAAACATGACCTACATTACATCACATAAAAATATCGCAAGTACGTGAATCCCTGACACATGAGTAAATTGCCAATAAGATGTAAATTTCTCTCGTATATAAATATATATATATATATATATATAAACAGCCCCTGCGTATTAACGCCACCGCAGCTACAGATTTTGCGGTTTTTAAGTGCCGCCAGACTACACCCAAAATTTTACCGACAAATCATAAAATGAAACACTTTATTAATGTTGTTGTTAAGAATGTTATCCATAAAATATATTTATTGGGGTTAGAATTATATTTTGTTTAAATAATCATCTACAATTAAAAATAAAAAAAGAATAAATTGTGCAACCATCTGCAATGTTATCAATAATTTTATCAAGAAGGGTAGAGCCAGATCTATTAGGAACAGTGCCAACAAACGAATCTTTTGTTTCTCTACATATATCACCAAACACCCAGTTCGGATAATACTCGACCCCAATTATTTAGACGTTTAGTAAACAAACTTTCATCAATTTCCACAATGGAATCTGGTCCAGCTACCTTCTTCTTTGGTTTATTCTCCATACTCAAGACACATAATTCACGCACGTTATTGGTACTTTACGTAATTTAAAATTCTAACCCCAATAAATCTATTTCATGGATAACATTCTTAACAACAACATTAATAAAGTGTTTAATTTTATGATTTGTCGCAAAAATTTTAGGTGTGGACTGGCAGCACTTAAAAAACCCAGCAAAATCTGTAGCTGCGGTGGCGTTAATACACAAGTACATTTTACAGTACAGTTTATATGTACCATATAAACTTGCTAACAACAAAATAAACTTCAGGAAAACTTGAATTTTGAATGGCAAAACTTGGTTCTTCCAACTCCAGCGCTACTCTCCCAGTCGAATCACTTGATTCCAATTAGGTGTATTACAAAATCCATTAAAAAAATAATTGCATGCTGTAATAATTACATTATGGTATTATGCACTTATAATAACAAAAATAAAAAATTGAAATTCATTAGAACTTCATGGTGTCAACTAGCATATTAAAATTAGAAAGTCAGTAACAAAAGTTCAAACACTCCAAAGAGCTATCTTTCATATTCATGAAAGTTGTAATATCTATTTTTTTTTTTTTAATTAAAAGAACAATTTAATATAATTATTATTATAACTTCAGCCTTTAAATAATGACAGAGTAGTTAAAACTTAAAAATATAGATTGTTACATGACGAATTCAAATTTGCATTCGATCTATCGATATTTTTAATATTTATCAATTCGATTTACTTTGTTGTATGGTACAAACGTGGTGCTAATATTTTAAATTCACGATGGGGTTGTGAAGTACGAAACTTTTCAGAATTGGGTCTTTTCTCTTTGAAAGCAGTTCTTCTGCTGTAGGTAAAATGTCCGGTGACAAAGTGACCGTGAAGACAGAAGCTGGTGCAACGTTTAAAAGACTTCCATCGTTTAAACAACCGAGAGATTTGAAACTTTCAAAATTTTCTAATCCTTTGACTGAAGCCAGGACTAAAAAAGTCTTTGTTCCTAACTTAAACGTCCCAAGGAAAAAACAGAATGAGTAAGATCATTGTAATACCCAATTATATTACTGATTACAGGTGTTTTCAGTTTTATTTTTATGCTATTTTAACTATTAAATGCCCAAACATTAAAAAATAAGGTTGATGATGTTTTATCCAAGTGTTAAAGATTGGAATTTAACTGTACTTGCAATTTCATTGCACAATTGCATACAGCAATTGCATCGATTCCATGTTTAGCAAGTGAACAATGTTGATATTTTTGTTACCACAGTACATTCCCTCAACAAAGGTCTCATCTTGTAAATAATACATTTTTCAAGCTTTTTTGAATGTTTTTTCACTTTTTGTTTAATTTTGACAGATGTCATGTCTTATTGCAGTCAAATCTTAACAACTTTAATTATATGAACTATTTCTTAATTCATATAATTTAATCACTTGCATTGAATCAATTTCTCCTTAAAATATATTGATAATTTGAAACTTGCTTAGTGAATTAAAACAAAAAAATTTAAACTGTATAAACATATTTACCTCAGTATTTAGGAGTTTGAACTCGGCTAAAATTATTTAAAAAGTATGCTAGTTAAAATTATATTTAAGCATCTTCCTTTGAAAAGTTGACATCTCCGTTTTCATTTTTCTCTGTGAAGCAGAGATTCCTTCCACTTGTTACTTCTTTATCTGATTACTTCTTCCTCTTTTAGTACATTATATAAAAATATTATAAATGTGTTGTCATTATTAAAAATATTAGTTAGCCTGGGTTAATCAAAATATGTCTTTGATGAGTGGTGGCCATGTTTGTCATAATTTAATTTGAATCAGGACTTTGATGTTCTTAAAAGCATGAATACTAGGTGACAAAAGCTTTAGAAAAGTATATTTGAGAAAAATAAATTGGTCTGGGAGGTCTTGTCAAACTTCAAAGGTCTTCTTCTTTTCAGTTTTTCCCATTTACTGACTGATTTTACCATAGCAGAGATACTGCTATAATAATTTTGATTTGATTTTACAATGTTAATCACTTAATGTTAACAACAAAACAAATTGGTTAAAAAAAAAACATTTCTTTTTATTTTGCCTTACTAAATTGACTATGTTAATATCTTTAGAATCCTTTAAATACTCTCAGGTGACGCAGACTATATATTTTGATATTTATATGTATAGACTGTTTATTCAAATAAAATCCTGGAGAATCAGGAAAAAAAATCTTACTCTGTAATTACTAATATCCTGTTAATTAATTTTAAACCAAGATTTGTTAACAATTGTCTTATTCATACTTTGTTTTTAAATTAATAACTAGGTCTCAGGAAACAGCTGCTGAAAGCAGTAATGAGAGACGAGAGAGAAACAAGAGGGAAGATCGCCAGCGTCAGAAGAAAAACTTCGTCCAAGGACAGGGGATTTTTTCTGAAGGTCTCGCTCCGCAGATGAAAAGGTTTTCTTCAGGAGGTAGATACAGTCAAGATTCTTCTTCGAGCGGTGGTGGAGGTGGTGGTGGGGGTATCCCCAAACCAAAATTAAAACTGAATGTAAATAAAATATTAATATATTGATTATAAATAATACAATTTACCAGATATACTAATGTCAATCTTTAAATAATTTTATTTTATTTTATTAAGGAACCTATAAAAGTTGATCAGAATGAGGAGGAACTCATCATGAAGGAATTAATGCGGGATGATTTCATCGATGATCCTAGTTCTCAGCCAGATATGGATGACTCACCTGTTGATCTTCCTCTTAGAAAGAGTAAGTAATAAAAATTTCATAATTTTTTATTCAAATATTTTAATAAGGAAGAAAATGGTTCGGGTAGAGGTCAGAAACAATTCTCTTAAACAAGGGGACTTTTATTTTAAAGCCAACTTTTCGACCCACATTACAGGTCTTCATAGATATAAGGTCGATTAATATTATTCAAGAAAAATATTTTAATGTTTAATGGAATGAATTTACAAAATGAACATTAACATCTTAATTTTACAAGGGAAACAAATAAAGAAATCTTTTCCTGAACTAGTTTCCTATCTGTAGTAAACAAAAGATTGAAGAGAAACTTATGGGAGATAAGTGAAATATACTGTTTTAAATTAATGCCTCAATAGAAGAGGGAATGTTTTCTTTCTGTTGATATTTTTTTCATTTTAGAAATTTCAGTCTTTTATTTATCATTTATCAAAAAATTTAAACTTTAGTTTTAGAAAAGTAATTTGTCCTATTCTAATCTACACATATTATACAACAAAGTCCTCGGCCACCTTTGTTCACGGTAAACTGTCATGCGGTTATCACCAATAGATAAAGTGATTCACCAGGAATGTTTGGGTATATAATTTGTCGAGGTTTTGTGTAAATGGGTTGGAATATTGATGGGTTTCACCGAAAACGCTGCCTAATCCCCTGCAGTTATCTGAAGTGCATGATAATAAATTTGTATATAAAGAAATATTTGGTTTTGTTTTTATTTTTATAATTTCTATATAATTAAGTACATTAGCTGAGATAGGATGAAAGAAAATAAAGACCCCCAAAGAAGCCTAACCATTGATATTTGCGTGGTCCTTCGTAGCCGATACGTGATAAAAAAAAAAGAAATACATTACACAGACAAATTATGTAGGCATAATATGCCTCATTACCCGAGCAAAGCTGGGGTGGGTCGCTAGTTACAATAAAAAAAAAGAATTTGATTGTTAGCCATATGACATAAAAACCATTTGTAACTTCATTGTCATTAACATTTATGATTGCTAAAAAAAAAAATCTGTATTATTGTTTTTATTGTAATATTACTTCTCGTCTTGTAAAAAATATTCTAATACTATTTTTATAATTAATCTATGATAAATTTAACTTCAGTAATGTAAAACATCTGACTTTCTGTACCTATTATTATTATTTGCTAAATATCTTCTTTTTTTAAAAATTAATTTCTCATCGATCAAACCATATATTTTTTGATACAGTGGCAGATTTAAAGGTGAAGGAATCAAAAGAAGAAATGCCAAAATTAAATGAAGCCGAAAAAGTTCAAGTAAATGGTGTTCGAAGTAAGTATATATTCAAGAAATAACCATCAAATTTATTAAGATTATTATTTTATAATTGTTTTTAAATTTCATTTTTGGCTACTTGTATGTTATGGTATCACCAGTTTATAATTTAACTAGCTTTTCCTCACGGCTTCGCTCGCGTGGAATTTGGTCTGCCACTTAAAGTTTTGTGACAGATCATTTTTAATAAATAATTTTTTTTAACTATAAGTTGCTCGGACATCCGAAATATCAGATGTTTAACTTCAAAACTTACGGATTTCATACAATCTTTGAGCCCCTATTATATTAAGAGGGAAACCCTTGGGGGTGGAATCTCCATATTCCTTTCTTAGTGCTCATTTAAGCTATACAAAGAATCTATCTGCAAATTTAAAGATGCTAAGTTCAGTGGTTTCTGCTGTGGGTTGATGGCTGGGTGTGCTAGTCAATCAGTCAAAAATAGTTACAGTTTTATATAAACTTTGTCTGTGTGTTGTGTTGATAAAAATTAGCCTATGTCCTTCCACAGGCTTGAGATTGACGGACAGAAGTTACTTTCGTTTACTGTTGTTCGTGTCAGTAAAGGATTAGTATGTAATGCTATTGAATTTATTGAAAAGGATTACTTAGTAAAACGGTTTTACTTGTCGTACGGTAGCAGTGAGAAATTAAAACTGAAAGGATTAGAATAATGTACATATATAGGTAATTTATCGATGTGTTTTTAGTTTTGGCGGACCGCCTACCTACTTACGCTAGGTCCTACTTACCTACTGCAATATACTCCTGTAGCAAAAATATGTAGATTTTCCGAGTAAGAAACAGGTGACCAAGGATACAAACTTCGCCCCCTTTTTCTCCCCCTTAGGGGTAGTATTTTGGAAAATCCTTTCTTATCGGATGCCTAGGTCATACAAAGAACATACGCTCCAAGTTTTAGGCTTTGCGTTGATCCTTCAGTCAGTCATTCGGGACAAAGCATTTTATACTTATAGATATAATTGATTTAAATTGAAATAAATAACAAACACATGTTTTTATTAAACTAATTTAAATTATTTACATCAATCCAAAAATCTCTAACATCTAATAAAATTTGGGCAAATGGGTCTTTACACTTGTGTTTTGTATGCCACATAAACTCAGCTAGGTAGGAAGTCAATAAAGTGCCGTTTCCTCGCCTTTGTTTATCACCACCCCGCTTGCCAGATCCCCAGAATTCTTTAATCTTCTACATATTTCCAAATGTTCTTGGATCAACAAAATTGTAATTGTGGTTCACAGTTTTATGTTGATAACCCAGTTTGTCCTTACAGATCAAGGTGCCCCTTCCAGCTGTCCAGACATATGGTACAATACTTCCAGGATGGATCCTTCTTTCTATTACTGCTAATAGTCCTGCATCAATTCTCAGAAATATTAATTTGTTTCCCTGCAGATCCCTCCGAAGACCCATTTTTGTCTTGAGCCTCTTGAAATATGCTTTTAAAAGTGTACATTTTCACACAAATAAAACTCACTGTGTAAAAAGCATTTAATTACAAATTTACATATGTTTACTTCACGTGTGTTTTATAATCATGAAATTATATTAAATTATTAAGTGGCCATACCATTAATATACAAGTACCCAATTTTGTAAATAGCCCACACCAACTATAACCCATGATGGGTCTTGAGTTCAGTATGTGGTAGAGACTACTGTTTTTAGAATAACTTTTCCAGGAGATGTAATAACTATTTAGCATATATATAACAGTGATACAGAAAGTATAGAACTGAGAAAAAAAATTAAACAACGCCTGTTGTGATTTTTTTCTTTAGAAATTCATACTGATTATTTTTTATTTATTTTCATTTATACTGTTCGTATAAATGAACACGTGATCTTTGCTGCAGATTTTAATTTTATTCAGATTCAGAATAATTTTTTGAGCCTCTGATTCATAGTTTTATAGGCATAAAAACCGTAGAACAACAGGTAATTTTATGATTTAACATTTTGTTAAATTTTTTTTTTTTTGAAGATATAAGATATTCCCCCGGCCGGTCCTCTGTCTTACCGTGACAGGACTCTACCAACTAAGCTACCGGAGTTGATACCAGCCGGGAACAAATCTTTTCTCTTATCTGATCCCATGTCCCCTCAAGATTTGCGATGTATACACGAGAACGAATGAACATTAACTTTAATTTTAGGAACTTGTTGACATACGTCATATTACTATTTATAATTTTTTTAAATTATAAAAAAAATTGTTAAATGGATTTGGTAATTAAAATTTAATGTTTCAGTCAAACAAGAATCAGTTCCTGAACCCCTAGTATGTAACGATGAGAAACCCATTGATATTTCCGACCTGCGAACTTACACGGCTGCTGAAATCATTCACAATCAGGCGCAAGACAATAACTTCATATTCTTTCAGGTAATGATTTCATTCTTCAATATTGGTGTTCCTGTAATTTTTCCTATTCATTTGTCAAATTTTAGTTTGTAACATATTATTTAATATTTACAGATCCCCAACAGCATTCCGAGGTTGAAGGTTCCAGAAATCGCCAAGGCTAATAAGAAGTCTCATAAGGAGGAAGAAGAAGAGGTAAGTTTTAATTAATGGCTTCCGGTTTACTCTCCTTCTGTTCCTGGTTTTAGTTTGTTGTAACAAAATGTTTTCTCCCTCATTATCTTGTTATTCTCTTAAAAGAGTTATGATTATTATGGAGTCATTAATAGAAGCTTATTCATTCAAACGGGGTTATAGTAATTAAATTATTTACGATATGGTTCACAGAATATTTTTTCTTATAAAAGTGCCTATTATATTTGGATGTTGGCGATTATAACAGCCCGTCTTATTTTACTGACGTTTGCATCAAAACAAGCCTATTGATGTAAACCCTCCCCATTGCCATAGGTTCCTTAACCAGAAGTGACGCCTGCGACCTGGACTTATCTTTCCTTCAATCTTTTATTGTATGATTAACTGTAGCTGGTGGTACTTTTCATTCCGCGTCAAATGACTAAAGCATGCCGATTTTGAGATTTTGTCCAATATTTTGGGGGACATCTGTTGTAGTAAGCTTTATTTAGCTGTACCCATGAACCCCTAAGCGTATGTTGATAATACCTCACCTCAAATCATTGTAGACATTTACTTGAAGTGTCTATGACTCTGATCCGTATTATGACACTAAGAACACATAATATCCAAGCACTCAGATTTGAGTATGCAAGTTCATGTTTAGGTTGCGTAGCAGCTTTCTGTGTTTGTTAATGGCACTCCTTGCCTTTTTTAAACAAGATCTAATTTTATCTGAGTGATTCTAGTTATCATTTATGTTACATCTCAGATAAATAGTTCTACCCGTTCTTTTCAGAGGGTGATGAAACTGGGCAAGAGGATAGTCAATAAATCATAATATTTTATCTTTTATACTGATATTTTAGTAAATTATTATTAGCCATTTAGAAGATTAGACCTGGCACTCTAATTAATCACTTACTTATTAATCATCACCATAATTACTTTAATTGCTAGCCAATAAGTTGTTACTGAATCGGACGTTGCTCGTAAGATTGGCATTGTATCTACAGCTCCAGTGAATAAATACTTAAGTCAAATTTTGTCCACAATGAATTTGTTGTACTAAGGAAAGCGGAATCATCTCATTCTCGTTGCCTTCGGCTTGCAAAGGAGTTAAATAAGTAAGAAATAGCTACATTTCAAGCCAAGGCCTGGCTTAGCCACTTATTCGCTACCAGAATGGTATGATTCTGCTTCTTTCACTAGTGATTTTGGACTAAATACATCTTAACCATAAATTCAGTGATATGTTTCGGGATATGTAATACAACCAGGCAGCTTTTCTCTTCTATAATTATATTTTTTATAGATTTTAAATTTTATTATTTATTTATAGGGAATAGAAAGGTGCTCCCTCCGAAGTCTACCTCCTGGCCAAATTGGTACCCTTCAAATTCTCCGATCTGGAAGAGCGCGCCTCCTACTGGGTGATGTCAAACTCAAGATCGAGTCAGGCACCCAAGTGGCCTTCCAGAAGGTATTTTGAATTAATATTTTATAAATCATCTTTATTTTACATATTTATAAAGTATATAACTCATCAATGCTCTGTGCAGGAACTTGTTTCCGTCGACTTAAATTCATCTGATAAGACTGGCAACATCATCCATGTTGGAAACTTGACGACGAGGATCCTGGTGACTCCTGATTGGGAAACTCTCATCAAAACCAACAAGACCACTTGATGTTTTAACTTACATGTGTATATGTATATTATTTGTAATATGTATATTTATTTTGTAAAATAAATACTCTTTATTTAACTGTTTATTTTTTGGTTCCAAGTTTTTTTTATTTTTTATTCTTAAAAGATCATTCCAATAAATAGTAGCAAATACCTTAAAGTTTTCACCTCAAATTAGGTTTCTGTGATGATAGGTTATTGTTTTTTGATAAAGAAATAAAAAGTGGCAATAAGTAAAATATAAAGGCGTTAATGGTTTTTAAAGAAAAACAATAAAAATGTAATAAGGTTGAAATAAAAGTTCCATTACAATTATGTAGGGTTATAATTTTTGTGTAATATAAACTAGATTACCAGCCTTCACTTCTGTCTTCATCCCTTAGTAATTCGCTTCTTGCTCGCTCATGCAGAAAGCAATCAAATATGGCTCATTGAGTTCTCAAAATAAATATGCTCTTTCTGTATGATCAATGTGCATTATAAGCTGTGAATGGTGAAAGCTATTACTTACTCTCTCTAAGGATATGGTTGGTTATTATTGCAGAAATTAAGGTGTGTTTATTACTCGTGCTAAAATATTATTGTTAATGCTTAGTTGTCCAGCTGAAGTGATATTTTTGAACAGGGGCAGACAAATTTTGTATTAAATACTCTTTGTTATATCTTTGGATGATCTTGAAGAGGACTTGAAACTGCTGGGTGAACAAAACTGGAGGAGGATAGCGCAGGCTGTGGTGGTGGAGCCCCGGGTTCTTGCAGGACAGTAGAGCCAAAATAATAATAATTTTGTATTTAGTGAACTTCAATATTTTTGCTACAGCTCTTTTACAGAGCCTTAGCCTCCTTAAAATGCCGTTGCCAGTTGTCTCTATTAAATGCAGCATCTCTCCGATTGCTACATCAAGTAGGGCTCAGCATTCTCTGCCTTACCATGCAGTTTTGGGCTCCTACCCTCCTAATTCAGTCCATCTTTTCTTCTTGTTCCAATGAGATGTCATTCACATCCATTCTTGTAATGTGGCCTGCCCGTTTCAATATCCTTGTCACCTTGTCCTCCTTAGGTTAATTACTTTGGCTATATCGAGCTCTTGATGCAGGTTTCCAATTTCTCCAATGCACCTCCATCCTGAGGAATACTGCTCTGCTCCATAAATCCTTCTAAGGATATTACGCTCAAATATGTCCAGCATCTCTTCATTGGCTTTAGAAAGCTTTCACTATATAGTCTAAGACTTGTATTGTTGAATAAGCTTTAATTGTAATATCTTGAACAATGTTAGTCAACCTTATATATGAGGGGGAAAATGGTATGGGTGGAGGTCAGAAAAAATTATCTTAAATAAGAAAAATTGTTAGCAATTTTTAGCTCTCTTTTTTATTTCTTATTAGTTTATAAAATGTAGAACGATGCCTATAGTGCTGTACTGATTTATTTTAAATAGTATGTAAAAAAAATACTGTTTCTAGATATTCATCTTTCTTCTCCCTCATTTATTGGAACCATAATTAGGGAAACTTTTCGTAGTCAACTGTCAACCCTTGACTTCATTATAAGATCTGCAGTGTGGGTTAAAACATTGGGTTTTAAATAAATATTTCTCCGTATTAAAGAGAATTTTTTCTGAACACCCTTACCATTTTCTTCCTCTTTTAATTGTAAGTTCATAACGGTAAATGTATTTCCCTTATTATGGCTGCAGTTCCAATATATGAGGGAGAAGAAAGATAGTAAGAGTTTTTGATTTGAAAATAATCAGTACAGTATAGGCATCATTGTACATTTTATAAATTATTAAGGAAATAAAGGGAGAGCTAAAAATTGCTTAAAACTACTTAGAGATTTTCTTATTAATTGACATAACTTAAAATCCAAAAATATTTCAAAATAAAAGCATTTGTACAAAAAAAATAGTTTGAAATTAATTTCTCTGGGCCAGTATAAGCACTATCGATAGTTACTATCATTATCGATAATTTCGATATAACTTAAGTCGATAGTACTCCTGACCTCGTCCATCACTGCGTGGGAGGTTATAATCTGTTATGATAGCTGTCAGGATGACAATATCAGGGGTCAAAAACCTTTTTTTATTTCATTATCTTATCGAAATTTAATCACAAACTATTAAGGTCTATAAAATATTTTTTTAAATAATCGTTTGGTAGAAATACATACATGTATTATGGCTAATTTAGATCCGAACAGTATGATAACGACAACTTCACTTTACACACTATTCTATTTAACATTTTGTATATTTTTCGTTTTCCCGACTCGTGAATTCATATCATTAGGAATAACTGTAGAAGGACTGTTTGAGTGGTTTTTGAAAAATGAATTCGAAAACTTCATCTTCTATCAGATAAGAAGAACTTGTGTTACTTTGGTCATTCACTCTGTGTTGCCCTTAGGTAGATCATTTTGTATTATTAAAATTATGCCTTTGAATTTAAAGAATTAGTAATAAAATGTTTGTTTTGACTTGCAGGATATGTCCTATTTTTAGTGTTATTGTCGGATAAGGCTTATTTGCTATTCGTTTCCAATATGTGGATGAGCGCATTTCTTGTCTTCTCATGTCTATTTCCATTGATGACCTCTTTCCTGATTCTCTACTGGAGTAAGAATGGGACTTGGGACAATCACCCTATTGCTAAAACGTTACAAATGTTTTGTGATCCTAACACAACATGGAAAAGACTCTCGTCTGATATAAATGTTGAATTCAGGAGGTCAGTATTCCATTTAAATCAAGACAAAACCTTAATTATTGTTTATTATTTGCCAATAGTATTATTAAAGGTTTTGATTTAACAATATTTTGAGGTAATGTTTATTACAGACGATAAATAATTTATTTATGAGAAGCACATTTAAAACGCTAACTGCAGAAAGACAACTAGTCTACTTCAAAATTTTACATGAGAGACAAAAGAAGAGATCATGTCCTGTTCTTGTTCCCTGTTGGAAATAAACAAAATATTGAAGGTGTCAAGACTATGCTGTATCGCTGACAAGAGAATGATGCCTCCTGTTTCTGGTAAAAGTTTATAGTTTTAAAAACAAAAATCTCTAAAGTTGGACTAGTTGCCTTCCTGGAGTTAGAAATTCATATACAAGTATTAACTAATTTTTTTAATGAAATATTTTTTAAACAAGATTTTACAATTTAGAAGTAGATTAAAGCATTCAAAATAAATTTTGTCATAAATTGAACATTTTATTTATAATACTAAGATCAGTTTAATTAATAACTGAATTTTTTTCCCAGGTTTGAGTAGAATATGCAAGCTTTTTTTTTTTGTTGTGTAATATAAGAAATAATTTATTAATGTACTTTAATCAGATGTTTTCAATGAAATATGGGACAAGTGGAAAGAAAAAAAAAGGTTAGCTAAACAGAAACTTGTAATAACTTTTCTCCCTTTGGAGCCAATCAGAAACTCCCACATAAAATGTTTGTTTTTATTTAGTTATGCATTATATCGAGATTTAAAACCCATAAAAAATTTTAACTTATAGCTATTCAAAATAATAATGTGATAAAATAAGACTTTAAAAAAATGGTTTGTAAACTATTTATATGTATGTAACTATGTATATATATATATATATATATATATATATATATATATATATATATATATATATATATATATATATATTTTTTTTTTTTTTTTTAAACTAAAACAGTATTACCTTAGTCCAAGTTTACCTCGCACAGAAAATATAGAGGTATTTCAAAATGTTAATTCACTTGATGCTTAACCGAGGATCAACCTTGTAAAAGTGTAAATAATTAATATAAAATAATTTTTATTTTTCAAATGGAGAAAAGTGTAGGAGAATCTCAGAAATATATTTTTACTTTGTGTGCCATATCGTTTTGATGATAAAAATATCTGTGTACCTAAACCTAAAAAATGAATAGTTAACAAAAGATGCGCACAAATTGTTAAATTAAATTTAAAGTTATAATTAAAAGGAAGCAGAGCAGCTTATTGTTTTAAGTACTGAAGCTCCTCAGTTCAAATCCGGCTGTAACAGATTAATTTGAATAAGAGATTATTAGCAGCCATTGATATAGCTCATTCAGCCTCTATAAAGTGAGTACGCTTAATTGAGAAAAAACCTGGCAGTTGAGTGTGGGCTTAATTACCTCCTTTTACAACCATTGGCTTAGAAACAGTACAAACTCCACCATGTACTGACCCCGATATCCTATGTTGTTCTTGTATAGGTTTTAATTATTAAAAAAAATATTGTAACATTAGAATTGAAGAAATCACGAGGAACTGTGGTCTAGTGGTTAGCGTAACAGGCTACTAAGCCCAATATTGAGGGGGTCCCAACCCTGTACATTTTCAAATACCAGTTAAAAATCACCATCCTAATTAAACCTGTATAGGAAAAATTTAGAGCTCCCACTGTAGCATCGTCCGATTTGCCATAGCAGCATAAAGTGATGTTACATTCATAAACAAACAAGGAACTATTTTTAATATAAAGATTTTTTATAAGCATTTTTAATTCTGATGTAATTTGTTTAGAAAGATATAGCATATTTGGTTTTTATTTGTAAGTTCAAGTTTCTATTGTTATAAATGAGTAAATTATATCATTCTATGCCTGACGAATAAGATTATGTTTAGTTAAATTATTATTTATAATAATTAATAAGCTCTATTGAGTTTATGTATTTTTATGTTTCAGTATTGATAAAGTTGCACTTCAGACGAGTACGATACATCGTGTAATAGCAACTGACAATTGGATAATAAAAGTATCGCCATATCGCCTTGATATCGCTCATCAGAGCGATTCTGTGTTGGTGCTATGTCAAGCAGACACCCATCAAGTGTCTGTCGACGGCCAAGGTGCGGTCCAATATGTAAACATAGAAGTCAAGACTACAAGGCGGGGTGTTGAGTCATTCTTTATTAGGTATGTAAAGACATTTTTATTAATTTTTTAAAGTATATTTATGCTAAAAAGTAATAAATTTGTTAATATAATAATATTAATTGAAAGCCATTTTGTGCTGATTCCAGGTGCAACGCGACAGATTTTCATTTGTTACAGAATAAAGTTAATCGGCCTATCGCTATATTGCAAGGCATAGTTTTCTATAAGACTCTGACTGAACAGTTTTTAGAAGTTTTTGAAGACACTGTTAAAAAAAATCCTCCTTATTTACTCCCTAAAGATGTAAGCACAATTTATTTTTATTGAATTTTTACCTGTTTGATTTTAGTAGATAAGTTTTCAATTTTTTCTTAGACAGTAACAAAGTTAACTATAACCGAATCATTTTCATTATTAACACTGTACAATTAATTCGTTAAGGATACAAACAAGAAATTAGTACTATATTTAAAAATAATAACCTTAATTTTCATTAGTTTTTCTGATTTGAGCTTGTCTCTTATTAATGGATATTACCTGCTTTTGTGTGTTGAAGGACAATAACACAGTTTGGCTAAAAATAAATTAATTGTGTAGAGTGCTAAGTTCCTGTGCCAAAGGTCCTGAGTTCAAATCTGGCTGTAGCAGGTAAATTATATAGTCAGCCACCAATGGACCCCATGGGATCTGGAAACCCTCCTGGGGCTCACCCAGGCTCTATTTAATGAGTACCCTTAAATGGAGATAAAAACAGAGTACCATGTACTGAATCCAAGGGCCTTCTTAAATGTAGTAGTGGCTTTTTTAGGTTACTAAGAGAAGATTGATAATGCCTAACTTTGGCCTATGAATTATCCCACAAATACGCTATCTAAATTATATCATGAATTCATGCATATCATACCAAAACTGTCCATGTGTGCTCAGTCTCCGATGTCTCGTGAATGCTACTTTTTGTATTTCATGCTTTTTATTGTTTTTTTTATTTGATTTTCTTTAACGTTTGATTGCTGAGGCCACTATCAACGACTGCTCTTCAATATTTCATGTTTTCAAAAATCAAGCACAGTTAAAAAACCACCTCTCAATTTTGAAAGTTTGATAAATTGATCACCAGATTGAATTGTATATCTTCCACTCGTTGCTGTCTATTTCTGATACTGTGTGTGTGTCAGATACTCCGACTTTGTCTAAAATATCAGAAAGAATCATTATCCTAAACCAAAAAAGAAAAACAGTGTTTATTATTATTTTTAAAAACAGCTACTTACAGTTGAGAAGAATTGAACTGAATCCAACCTCAAGATAAATTAATGATAATCTTCTACTATATTAATGCTCATCTTCTACCATATTAATGCTGAATAGATTATTTTAACGTATGTCGTACTTGGTACTAGCAAGGGTCACCTGTGATGTAGTGGTTAGCCTAACGATCGTATAGAGCGCATTTACAGCCTGGCAGTTGGCCCTTGGATTTTTTAAGTGGAGCAAAAAATCCTTGGTTATGCTATCCTTTGTTCATTTGTGCATTTTGTAGTGCATCAGAATACAATTGGATTTATTAATAAATAATTATTATATTTTAATTATAGTAAGGTATCAGAAGGAATTTAATAAATTTTAATATTTTATCATTAAACTGTGACAAAATTTGCTTTAGGAACATTTGGATCAATGCATCGGCTGCATGGTAGCAGAACCGTCAATCAAACTGGTCAAGTGTTGTAGCGATCCTGAACCGTGCACAAAATGTTACTGTCGACCGTTGTGGTGCCTCAGCTGCATGGGGAGGTGGTGAGTATTAATTTTTAAATAGGATCTCGGAATGGTTAAGTAATATAACAAATTTTATATTTAATAATGGTGAAGTATGGTTGGCCGATGGTTGGATAGAGAATACATTAATAGTTGAAATTGTCTTGACTTTATTTCTGGTGTTCAATTATCCATAATGCCATGTTGTCCTCACTTGCCCAAACAATGTTCTCAGGAAAAGTTTAGATCCATTGAGTTAATTCATTTTTAAATGGTAATACGGGATGCCACCCTGAGATTACAAGTTAAGTACAGTAATATGTAGTTAGGATCTTGACTCTCTACCATCTTGCCACTATCCCATTTCTCCTTTTCCAGGTACTGGCCCTGAGAGACTCGATAAGGGTTTACTCTAACTGTTCAGCAGACCTTCACAGGCTATTAAGAAATTAAAAAAACAGTTGATACTTTGAATAGTATATTAAATTGATAATAATCATAACATTTGAACATGAAGTAAAGGTTATAAACAACTGAAGAAAATCTAACTACAGCTGGAATCTTCTGGCCAGATGTGTTTGTGGTTGCCATGGATACATCCAGTGTGGACTGTATATTTTAGGAATATGACACTGGCTCAATCGAATATCCACTGAATATTAATAGTGTTGCATTTAACAATACTATATTTTACATACTATAGTTACTAACGTTGAACTAACTACCCACCAATGTTTTTAGAGTGGAAATATGCAAATAAATTTTGATTAATGCCCGAAATGCTTCTTATTTTTTGGTCTTGACTAAACTCGTTCCAATTTTTAAATAAAATTTGTATAATTAAGTTAATAATAATTATTACTATTAATGGATAAATTTGTTGTATTGTATTATTGTATATTATATTATCAATTTCTTTCAGGTTCGCTTCTAGACAAGAACAAGATCAGCCCGAGACATGGCTTGGGTCGACGTGTACGTGTCCTCTCTGCCGAAGCGTCTTCTGTATCCTCGACGTATGCCCGCTTGAAAAGACTTCTTAATTTTCTGCCAACTAGTAATAAAATAATTGTTCTATCCATGTTCCTTGTGAAATGTATCTTGCCTTTTTAGCCATACCTCACACCGAAGTAGCCCAAATATTCTAACGGATACTAGAATATATTTTCTTCTTTAAATAGTCCTAATTGATGAAATATTTCTAAATATTGTAGATAATTATTTTTTTAATTAGTTAAAATTTAATTTTCAGCAGTTTTGGTGTATTAGAAGAGAAATGTAAATAAGAAAATATTTACTGCTAGTGAAAATGATGAGTGATGTACAATATGTATACAGCACATTCGGTATCTGTTCCGCAGGTTGTCGCTTCGAGTTAAGTTACAAGTTTCAAGTGTTTTTTCGTTTAATTTTTAATATTTTCTAAAAATACAAGTTATCATGGGCTTTGTTATGGAAAGAAGATGTAATTATGGACAATGAGTAGATTTCGGTAATCATTTCATCAAGATAAAAAGTTTCAACTAATATTTTGAAGTGTAAATGGTGTTTGTTTGTTGAAACAAAATGGAATGATTGCCAAATTATACTCATTTCTCATAATTAAATTCTCTTTTCCATCCTACAGCTCACGATTACTTGTATTTTTGGAAAACATCAAAAGGGAAACGAATAAAAAGTTAAAACTTGATGTGACTCAACTGGAAGCGACAGCCTGCGGAATAATTACCGCACATTCTTCTTTTGATATTATGCAGTTTATCATAATTATTTTACAGACATGAATAATTCTTTACAATTGGTAGTATTATTTTTTTTATTAATACTAATATTGCTATTACAGTTTCAAACTTGTGTTATTACAATGATTTATTTATTATATTTTTTTAATAATGTTTTAGTTTCTTCGATAAATTATAAAAATTTCAAATTCAGGAAATCCTTCAGGATTGATTGAAAACTCTAAAATGAAATCCTTGTGTACTTATTAGAAAAGTTATTTATACTTAACACATTATATATGATATTTACTTTTTAACATAATTAATATATATGATTATTATTTTGATTATGATGTAGTGTTTGTTTTGGCTTTTACGATACATGCTTAACAGGAACCTAACAAAAATCATTCATGATTTAATCTGGTTTAGGTTTCATGCTTGAAGATATTTTGGCTGGCTCTGCAGACCTTGTAGATCTTTGGCAACCTTTACCAGCCTTCTCCACCTCTCTCTATCCTGGGCCGCTGATTTCCAGTCTGGTACTTTAAGCTCCGGAGCATCTTTGTTGACCCTGTCAATCCATCTGGTCTTTGGCCTCTCACTTGCCATATGTCGCGGCATTCATTGTTCTGTAGGGGCATCCTGACAGATTACTTCGGGCTACGTATCCCGCCCATCTTATTCTCCTTGCCTTCATATCATGAGATGTTTACTGACCAGTTTCTATAAGCAATTCTCTATTAGTCCTTATCCCATATCTCTCTGATCATTATGCGGAGGACTTCACTTCCAATTCTTCTTTCTTTAATGCCCTGTTCTCGCAGCCGTTAAGAACTATATTGCTAAATATTGAGAATATTTTTTTATCGAGTTCATTATTTAACCGCTGTCTAAGAAACAGCACAGATTTTGCCAAGTACTGAACCCAATACCTTTTGTGGGTTGTAGTGGTACAGGTTTAGATTTATTATTATTATTAACAAAATATATTTTACTTATTTTTATTTGATGGTGGTTATTTAAATATTTTTATTTTTTGTTCTGGGGTGTAAAAAAACTTTAAATATAATATAAAATTAAAGTCCAGTACCCTTGACACTAAATTTTTTTATTTATCTGCATCTCTAATGCGGAAGAGTTTCGAATCACGGCCAGGACAAATCTTTTCTCTTCAAAAATAAAAATATTTATATTATTATTAACTTTTGCAAGAAATATTTTTTTCTCCAGGAATTAGTTTCATATATTTATATATATGTGAGGCGTGGACTCTAACCAAACAGCATGAGAGATTATTGAATGCATGGGAGAGAAAGATTCTTAGAAGAGTGTATGGCCCAACCAAAGAAGGAAATTGTTTCCGCATTAAAAGGAATCAAGAACTTAAAGACCTATATGGAGAACCTGACATAGTTTCTTGTATTAAAAAAGCAAGATTGAGATGGTTGGGGCACGTTCACAGAATGGACAAAAAAAGGCTCCCAAAGCTGATTCTGGAGGGACGTCCAGACGGAGAAAGAGGAAGAGGAAGGCCTAGAATGCGATGGCTGGACGATGTGGAAGCAGACCTTAAGTTCCTGGGGGTAAGAACATGGAGAAGAGCAGCTAGAGATCGGTCAAGGTGGAGGAGAATTGTTGAGGAGGCCAAGGTCCTTCATGGACCATAGCGCCATGTAATGATGATGATGATTTATATATATGTAGTTGAGGGCCTGTAAAAAAAAAAAAAATTAACCTCCCCTCTTTATTAGAGTATTTTCATGGAAACGAGAAGCATAATCAATTTCATATTTTGGGGTAATAAAGAAAATTTTCGATGGTTCGATTTTACAGGTTTTATGATTAAAGCCTGATTTATATGAGCCTGTTTTGAGGTCTATCTTATGTTTTTACTCCGCTTAGGGAAGTTAACCGCGAAAACGGACTTAGATATTCATTTTCACATTCAGGAATTTTGAAAATGTTGGAAACAATTAAGCAGTGCTTCTCATGATTAGTATACTTACATCTTTTTTTTGTGTGTAATTTAGTGTTGACATGTTATTTTGAAATTATTTCTATAAATATGTCTGGTTGATGGCTTGAGGATTTGTTTCTCGAAAGTACTGACGACAATGTCCCGATGGAAACTGATCATAATCTTGCTTGTATTTATCAGGTTCAAAAGAGTGCCATTGTTGTGAAATCTAAAAATAATAATTATAATGAGAGAAAATAAGTAAGGTAAACAGTTTTGACATTTACTTATTGTTAATAACTATACAACTAAAGTATTGTTGTTATCAAATAAGCTTTTTATGAATATATATTTTATTTAGTTTAGTGAAACACCTGAATTAGGTTATATTTAATCTCATCTGTGTTGAGGAAAGTGGTATATGGGGCCTGTGCGTTCGTTTCGAGACCACAGAGATGACAATTGAGCTTATATCTTTTATTACAACAAACCATAAACACTAATCAATAAAACTGAGTATAATTCTATAAACCAGAAGTATTAAAATTTGGCAAATTATATTGCAGTATTGTATTGTGTTCAGGTATTATGATGCCCGTTAGAGCATGTATTTTAGTTATTATTCTGTCTGTATTATCATTCAGATTTTTTTTAATACTCTACTGACTATTGCTTTGAAATAAAATACTGCCATGCTTTATTCAGTGTGTACATAGCACTTGCATTGTTGTTATTTTTTTTATTTTTCATCAAAACATTTTTTTATTTATTTTTTTATTTTTAATTTATTGATATTTACAACTATAATGCTATTATAACAAGTAAATGTGCTAATATGTACAATATGACATGAAAACACTTGTGGAGAAACTACCCATCGGTAGCACTCCAATAAAGTTCTATAGTAGATGATCTCGAGGCCATCTTCTTTTCAGACGCCTCGGAGGGTTATCAGGAATAGTATGGGAAGCAAGCTGAGAGACTAGCGGATTCAAGTGCGTATGGAGCTTGTCGTGGAAGGATAGGTATCTAGTTTGGGCCAAATCAGTAACATATGGGATATTAAGATCATGATGGATGAGTTTGTTTGTGACATAATAAGGAGCAATGAGGATTTTACGAAGGATTTTGGACTGGATACTAGATGAATTGGATGGTTTAGTAGAGCCCCAAAGCTCAACTCCGTATGTACAAATAGTTCTGATAACTGTCATGTCAATGAGTCTTTTGTAATTAATTGGGAGCTTAGAGCGTTTGTCCAGTAAATGTTGAGGTAGGCGAAAATGTCAAGCAGTTTCTTGTCTTTTCAGTCTTGTATGAGGATTCCAAGTGAGACGTTTGTCCAGATGGAGTCCTAGGTAACGTATCTGGGCGTATCTGGAGATAACGTATCCTAGGTAACGTTCGACTGCGTTCAGTGGAATATAAATAAAGGATACAGTAGGCCAGGAATTAGTAGGTTTATGACGAAGGGTGAAGGTAATTTGATGGGATTTGTTAGGATTTATTTTAATTCTCCAATTTTGACACCATCCTTGAAGGTTTGAGATATGGGGTTGAAGAGATTGGGGTGCAACAAATGAATCCTTATTTACTGATAACACGCATGTGTCATCAGCGTAAGTAGTGCTTGGATGGGTTGAGACCCAGGATACTACCTTGAGGAACACCAGCAGACTGGGTAAAGAGGGAAGAGTAGGAAAAATTATGGTTTACTTTAAAGGTTCTATTACTGAGGTGAGAACTGATAATAAGGAAGTAAGTAGAAGGTAAGAATTTACGGAGTTTGTACAACAGACCCGGATGCCAGACTCGATCAAAAGCCTGCTCTACATCGAGAAAAGCTCCCGTGCAGTACATTCCGCGCTCTAATGTGGATGAGACAACGTTCACCACACGATGGCATTGCTGGATGGTGGAGTGTGATGTTCGGAAACAAATTGGTGATCTGGGGTTATTTGATTGGATGAAGACGTTGGAGAATGAGTTTTTCAAGTATTTTGTTCATTATGGGCAGGAGAGATATAGGACAGTAAGAAGATGGGAGTTCTGGTGGTTTTTTAGGTTTTGGTATCACCTTAACTATGGATAATTCCCATCAAAACATTTAAATATCATTATTTACACAATGATTAATCCAGTGGCACAGAGCAGCACTATTGCATCTTTTCTATATATTAAGGAAATTCCGTTAAAAGCATTTTACATTAGAGTTACAACAGAGACAAAAAATATAAAAGTAAAATACATCTTTTTTATCTTGTACTTTAGGGGACGAAATATATTGAAAAAATATTTTGTATTTCAACAACAGTAAAGTATTTTCATATTATTAAGCAAAGAAATATTTTATATTAGAGGGATAAAATACAAAATAATATTTTGAATTTCACATTTTGTGATTTGAATTAAGAAATCAGATTTTTGCTATTTTTTTGTAGTATACACCGTCACTTTTTTGTTTTTACAGTCTTCTACCCCTGTGTTATCGATCTCATTAAAGTAAAGACGAAATTGTTTTAATTTATAAAATTTGAATTTGAAGGGAAAAGTCTTCATTTTTTCTCAAATCATCTAATATTATTATATATTTTATAATTCCAAATTTTCAAGATAATTTTTTAGTTACAATACATTTTTAATAAAACATTTAGAAGTATTTCTCTCTATTATATAAATAAGTTTTTAGTGATGTATAATTTTATAGTTGTTGCCTAGCAACGGATTGAGGAACTATTATTTGTTTATAATTTATTTTTATTTACTGTTCTTATGATGGTGAATATTTTTATTTCGAAGAGAAAAGATTTGTCCTGGCCGGGATTCGAATCCGGGTCGTCTGCATCTTTAGTGCAGTGCTCTAACCACTGAGCTAACAGGGGTCGTATCCAAGTCAGAAAAATCCATTCTCTTCACCGATCCTATATCCCCGTGTTCTCGCAATGTATACATTGGAAGAATGTTCATTGAAGAATCCCGGCCAGGACAGATCTTTTCTCTTCAAAATAAAAATATTATTTTATAATTCCAAATTTTCAAGATAACTCTTTACTTACAGTACATTTTTAATAAAACATTTAGGAGTATTCCTCTCTATTATATGAATAAGTTTTTAGTAATGTATAATTTTATTGTTGTTGCCTATCAACGGATTGAGGAACTATTATTTGTTTAGTCTTTTGTCGTACTCGATTAGTAAAATCATAAATATTAAAAAATGTACTAATCTTTAAACCGTTACACAAAATATAGCACTATTTTTGAATTTGAATGGAATGCATCAATTTAAAAAATAAACCAAGCTAAATCTTATAGCAATATTTAGATTTTAGCAATGTTATTTTAATACAGAGATTGCGGTGAAATAAAATAATCTTAATTTCTTTCGTATCATTTGTAAAATGGAGATTGGTTTGCTATTAGGTGTACAGGTGGTATCCCGTAGTTATATATGGGGAAAAAAACTTTTTTTATAATGCTTGGCAGTAATTTTTTATTAAATTACTTTTCTTTTAAAATATAATGGGTACTTCATATATTATTTTTAGTATCTACTATATTAAGTTTGATTATTATTATTATTATTTGGTTTTATTAAATAATAAGTAAGTTAATAAATAAAGAGGTTGAAAGAGACCATTTTTTTTTTCTATTTGAGTGATGAGTGACTTTTATCGATTGTCCAAATAGATAGTCTAAAATAAAAAAAAAGAATCTTAATTTATATTATTTTTTAATACTGCATATCACAATTAACTAAATCTATTCGTTAATATACATTCATATTTTAGTTCAGCTAGACAAATTAAAATATTCTGTAATAAAAAATATGTGTTGTATGCAAGGCTGGATCCAGGATTTTTTTCTGGGGGGGGGGGGCACAACGGGCAGACGGGGAAAATATCAACAATAACTTATAAATAAACTTGTAGTATTTATAGAAAGGTTTCAAAGGTTTATTATAATATCAAAACAATAGTTTCACTCATGTTCTTTCTGTTATTATATTAATATATTTTAACAGCTATGATCATTTGATTTGCCTATAAGAGTGTCCTGTAATGGATTCCCCACAGTACACAAAAAACCGCCTGGCCCGTGCCCCTCCCCTTAAATCCACCCTTGGTTGTATGAAAGAAGGAAAATTGAAAAATAGCAAAATTTATTTATGAATGATATTGTATAATGAAGAATACATCACTTATATTATATTGTTGTTTTTGTGTAAACAAATATTTTTACAATTATTTATAAAATAAATGCATTGAATAGGATTAAGAACCTGTTATACACAAAATATTTTTAACAAATTAGATTTATAGACCTCTGTATATCTATATGCACACGTACATAAAAGTAATTTTCTATACTATGCATTTATCTTCCTATCGTCCGAATGTAATTTTAAGTGTTATTATAATAATACGTTTAGTTTAATATTACATAATATCTATTATATTTTGGATGTGTATGTATCTGTGATAAAGTTATATTTAAAAAGATTGTTTTTATTTGTATGTCCTTTATTGACCAAATTTTTCTGGTTTCTTATAATTTAAAATAAAGATTAATATAATGGATAAGAATCACATGGGTGACATCAAATTTATAATTTTTAGTAAAGTTATATTTGAATGTGAATATTTTAAATTATGGAAATTAAGGAAAACTTTTGGTCTAACCTTTTTTTTTTTTGTAATTGACTGTATGTATAGTGGATAAGACACACGTCTTCTATGCAATGAATGTTCAAAATGCTAGTTTTTCTGTTGAAAGAAAATTAAACGGTAGGACCCTTGAACTGACAGACACCATACTATCTCCTACAACATTGAGAATCGAGCAATACTAACGTTCTGTTCTCCTACCATAGTGATTTGTTGCGTGTCATTTGTTTATTGTTGTAATTCGTTAAATTTTGTTAAATCATATTGTTTATTAATAATGGGCATCATCTATCTGTGGTTAGCATAACAACCTTCTACGGCCATGATTGCGCGTTCGCTGCCTGGCAGTAGGCCCTAGAATTTTTTTAAGTGAGTAAAAAATCCTCGATTATACCATCCTTCAGAACGGACTTAAAATGGTGGTCCCAAGCCTGTTCTTAAAGATCCCTATCCTAATTAAACCTGGATAGGCAAAATTTAGGGCTCCCACTGTAGCATTTGATTAGCGATAGCAGCATAAAGTGATGTTAAATGAACAAACAAAACGACAGTACTAACTCATAGAATCGAGAAAATCACAAGAAACTTTTTTTAAAAAAAAGATCATTGTTGATATTTTATTAGAGTTGCTTCTTCCATTTTAATTATTAATACAATCTGTTTAGAAAAGTATGGAATATACAGTTAGTATTTGTATGTTTTCCATTGCAATAAAGGAGTAACTGTTTTATCAATTATACCTAGAGAGGGAAATTTAGGGCTCCTGCTGTAGCTGTAAAGTGATTTAAATGAATTAGCAAACAACGACCAATAAAGGAACTAACAGGTCTTTATCTAGTAATGGCGTTACAGAACCCTCTACAGTTTGTAACCATAAATTTATAGAATTTTTAATGAATTATACTTATAAAAGATTATATTAGGTTGCACCTCTTATTAATAGCTGTGTTGATATTTAGACCAGACAGAATTAGATAGCGTTAGTCACTGTCATGCACCTTGATCTTCCTGCAACATCACATACCGGTTAGTCATTTCATTTGGACTAGTCTATATACAGATTTTCGAGTGAGTCATTGTAAACGTTGTATTTAAAGATGTTGTAGATCTCAAGGGAGAAATTCTTACGTGCCATTTTTCAATTCAAAAAAGAATTAATATTGTGGTGTTTTGTTTTAAATTTTTTGGAAAATAAATAAACATACAATGCACTGTACTGTTTGTATTAGCTCAGTAAAATTTATTATATTTTTAATTTTTTGAGGGGTTCTTTTTAAGATGAAACTTTCTTGTACCAATTATTTATTTATTTTTAATAAATGGAAAATTTGATACAAAAGTGAATATGTAACATAAATAGTCAATATAAAAATCAGAAAAGCTTAAATGTTAATATGGCTGACTTGAACACAGCCCATATTATTATGAATATATACAAACACAATTTCATTTGTATTGTTAGTCGAACTCGCTATCTTCTAATTAATTTGGTATAATATTTTTTTATTTACTCTTGTTTTTAATAAAAAATATCAGTTATCGATTTTCAAATTATTAAATAAATAATATTACAATATATTGCAAAAAGGAATTGGCGATAAGATCGCAATGCTTTTTTTTCAATCTCCATGGCAACCTTATCATCAGGTCATCACATCGTCTCTGATTTACTAATCATAGTTATGATAATGATTTTTGCATGGTCCGATAAAACCGCATGTCGATATGATTAATCGGAAAAGAGGGACCTCGAAGTTCATGAAATAAAACGATACGAAAAGCGAATATAGGCTTTTTTATTGAATATTTTTGTAGAAAATTTAGTGAAGGAATGGAAAACAAAAAAAGTTGAAACAAAAATAAACAACATTAGTAAAGGACAGAGGCATGGAAACAACAATGAGCAAATACGATTAAGTTTCTACGGGCACATGATCATGATGAATCCCAAAAGATTGAATTAGGAAATATTTGATAAGATATACAAACTCAAAAGCCAGAGTGGTCATCCTTAGCAGATGAAAGAAGAACTTAAAACACTCGGAATTACTGATGATGACTGCCTGGACTGAGAGAGATTTAGGAGTCGACTGAAAAACATAGTGTTCTTGACGAAGAGAGAACGAAGCAGGGTAACGGAGGAGAGAAGAAGGGGACATTTGTAGAGAATGAAGGGTTATTGGAGGAGAAGTAAGAAGGAACGAAAAACATAATATCTCTGTAGTACTTTGTTGGCCAGTTCGCAAGAGAAAAACCATTAGTTCTTCTTCTTTTTTCTTCTTTCCCTTCCTCCGTATACCTTTCAGTGTGGAGGAGCCTCTACCCAACTGTGGCAGTCCAGTCGGTCCCGTGCCAACATCATCATCTGATCCGGTGTTTTACCTTTTTCCTGTCCCAACTTGCGAACATATTCTCTATTCGAAGTTCGTGGTCTTCCTCGGGGTCTTGTGCCTGTAGGTCTAGCTTCGAACACCTTCCTTGGGTCTCGATCGTGAACGGCAAATCTGTCCAAACCACCTCAGCTGCCGTTTCTGCAAGGAATCTTTTAATGCAGGGATTACCAATTCTTCCCTTATTCTTAGATTTCTCACCCGGTTTTTTCTTGTTTTGCCAGTGACTCTGCGGAGGTATTTCATTTCTACTGCGGTAATTCGGCTTATATGCTTCTCCGTTGTGAGCCATCTCACACATCCGTACATCGAGGTAGGGAAAAATACCGCTTTATAAATATGGAGTTTTACTTTTATACTTACCTCTCGTTTTCCCACAATTGTGTTCCAAATCTGATAATAGACCTGGTTAGCTTTTATTATTCTGTTGGAAATTTCTTGGTCTATCCTTCCCGACTTGCAAATAATCGTTCCTAGGTAAGTAAAGTTATTAGTGCTTTCTAGTGAAGCAAGGAGATAGCCTTAGCCAACTGCTCTTCATTACACTAATAGATGAAGTCCATAAAATTTGCAAAAGGAGGACATCGATAAACAGCATGGACATCGTTGGGAAAGTGGAATCTCAGGACAATCCTCACAAAAGGTTACCTTTTCGCTGATGACATTGTCCTTCTTGCCGATACTAAAGAAAAGTTACAACAAGCAATAGTTGAGTGGCAGGAGGAGCTTCTGCGTAAAGGAATGGAAATTAGCTCTACCAAGAATAAAGTACTCGTAGTCTCTAGAGAGGAAGAGACAGACGTGCATTTCTACTGCATTGGAGAAGAGTTAGAAAAAGCATTAGTAAAGAGCAAAATTGCCAATTAAATGTAAGCTTCTAAACATTAAAAGAAAACCTGTACCTATACAACCCATAAATGGATTCAACTTCAGTACGTAGTAGAGAATACAGTTTCAAAGCCAAAGGATGTGCAAGGAGGTGATTTGGCCGATATCACGTTCAATCGCCAGGCTTTCCCCCAATTAAGGGTACCCATTTATAGAGATAGATGAGTCTTTGACATCTCTCCAAATCTCTCATGTATCTAAAATACTAACTATATTATCCTATAACGGATAAACAAACATACAAGGCGCCCGTTAATACTTTTATTAGCTCAATAAAATTTATTACACAAGTAATATCCGAGCTATAGACAGTGATTGAATGAGATTGAGGCGGTGATTGGATTATAGAGGCAGTGCCAAGGGTCAACTCCAATTACCGAAATGGCCAGGGGCCGTCAACATGCCCCTTCTAGCTCCTAGCGCATAGCCTAGTCGTCTTGGTTTCTTAGTGATAGTTACTGTCATGACAGACGAGAAAATGGCGGATTTAGAACAGCATATTTCCTCATCCAAGAACCAAATAATGTTGGATACAACTAATTTCACTTCATATTTGTACCTTATAACATAATGTCCGCGTAAACGTTGGGTACAATTAAGGACGTAAGTAATTGTTAAACATAGTTTTCAAAGGTTAGGCTAGGGAAATAAATAGATAAGGTTCGACAGTTGTTATTATGTCATATTTAATTATTACGGTGGTGCGAAAGTACTATCACTACTTTAAATGATTTATTTACCACTACTTTTCTACAATTTATGCGATAAGTGACAATTGCTTGAAGAATTTTACTGATGCTTTTTGTTTTAAGGAGGTTAGCTCAGCGAGTAGAGGGCCGAGTTGCTGTGCTCGCGGCCCCGGGGTCAAATCTGATTGTGCAAGATAAAGTACTTGATATGTTAACATCAACGGATGAACCCAGTGAGAAATGGACCAGACAGGCGAAATTGACCAGAGATGGGCTGGTTGTAGGGAAGCCATGTCAACAGTGAGCGGTGGGGTTCTTGGACAAGTAGAAACGACTAGAAATGAGCCATGGTTTGATAATTATCAAACCATGGCTCATTTCTAGTCGTTATAATGAATGTCAGGAGGCCACAGAGCAGAAGAACATTGCATATCGGCTTATGGTGCAACGGAGACATACGCGAAACTCTTTAGAAGAGTATAGGATCAGAAAAAGAGAAGAGAAGTGTGTCCACAGGAGAAAAAAAAAAAGAAAATGGTTGAAGGATCGACTAAATGACATAGAAAAATTCAGACACCAAGGTGAAATAAGGAAGTTCTTTCAGATAGTGAATAAAAGTCGAGCCCCTTTCAAGCCCTTAGTGACTGCCTGCAAAGACGTGGATGGTTCGCTTATCACAGACAGAAGCGATATTCTCAGAAGATGGAGGAATCACTTTGACACTCTGTTGAATAAGGAGGAGTTTCAAGAAGGAATGCACGAGGCGACAATCCAAGAGGGAGACCAGGAACCACCTGATGACGAAGAGATTGCTGAGGCTATTGAAAACTTAAAGAACAACAAGGCCCCAGGTATCGATGGTCTGCCAGCGGAGCGGTTAAGCATGGTGGAAATGAACTTAGAAGATTTCTTCACAATCTTATTTTGGACATCTGGGAAGCAGAGGAAATCCCTGAAGATTGCTGTAAAACACCAATTATCCCCATCCATAAGAAGGGAGACATCCTTGAATGTGGCAACTACAGTGGCATCTCACTTTTGTCCAGTGCATACAAGATACTCTCGAGAGTTCTCTTCCAAAGGCTCCTTCCTTTTGCGGAGAGAGAAATTGGCCCGTACCAAGCCGGCTTCAGGAAAGGAAAGGCCACCACCGACCAGATCTTTTCTCTGCGGACTATTCTTGAAAAAACGAGGGAACACCCCAATCCCAACCCACCACCTTTTCAATGATTTTAAGGGAGCCTATGAATAGGGTGCTAAGACGAGCTATTCAAGGCCATGATAGAGTTAGGTGTTCCAGCAAAATTAGTTCGCCTCGTCAAAGCAACAATGAGAAGGGTGCAATGCATGGTAAAGATTCAGGGGGATGTATCCGAGTGCTTCACGACACACAAGGGACTTAAACAGGGTGATTGCCCGGAATGCTTTCTTTGCAGTAGAGATTGCAGTGAGGAGACTACACAAATCCTGGGCTTTGCTGAAGATGTAGATCTTATAGGTAGGTCATTTGTAGCCATGAGGGAATCTATTATTGCCCTGAAAGAAGGCGCATTAAAAATTGGTCTGGTTGTAAACCAGGATAAAACAAAATATATGATGGCGGGGTGTCGAGGCGCAGCATGAAGAGGAGCTGAGGTCCAAATTGGAGAATTTATTTTTGAACGGGTAGATGAATTTGTCTATCTAGGGACGCTGGTAAATTCAAACAACGATATGCAGCTGGAGATAGACAGAAGATAAGTGGCTGCTAACAGGAGGCTGCTCTGAACAAGGATGACTGGTGGCGTCTGTTGCAGGAGGCCTTGACCCACCGCGGGTTATAGTGCCATTAAAGAAGATAAGATGAACCCAGTGGGATCTGTAGATCCTCCTGGGGCTCAGCCAGTCCCTATAAAGTGGATAACCTAAATTCGAATTCGGAGGTTGAGCCTGATCTCGGACAAATTTGCCGTATCATTTTTATTTTTTTCGCAACATAAAAGCCCTCACACACTTTTACTGCTTGTGCGTACAATACATTTATATACATTACCACATATATACATTAACAACTTATTTAATTTATTTTTTCATATAAAATTATTTTAGAAAATTCCTGTTTGATAGGATATTGAATAACACAAGCCTGTTGGTCATATTTTTAAATTTCATTGAATGTAATTATACAATTGATTTATTAATTACTATATAATTATTGGATACCCCCTGGTTATCCAACGGTGGAATAAATTAATAATGTAAAAGCGATAACAACAACTTTTTTATAGCATTTTTCATTGGCTCTTTTTTTCCTAGAATGCGTTAAACTTAAATTTTTTTCGACCCATCTTTATTATTCCACGTTATTATTTTATGTAATTATATCACGTATGTAATATAAAATATTATACGGCAATCACTAATATATTTTTTTTTATATGATAAAGAGATAATTTTATATAATCTTCACGGTTCGAACACGACAAAACAGGTCACCTGTGATCTAGTGGTTAGCCTAACAAACTACTAAGCCCAAGATCGCGGGTTCGTAGCCCAGCAGCTGGCCCTAGGATTTTTTAAAGGGAGTAAAAAATCCTTAACTACGCCGTCCGGCAAAAGGGACGTTAAACGGAGGTCCCGAGCCTGTACGATGTCAGGTACTCGTGAAAAATCCCTATCCTAATTAAACCTGGGTAGGCAAAATGTAGAGCTCCCACTGTAGCATCGTCCGATTAGCCATAGCAGCATAAAGTGACGAACAAATGAACAAACAAACACGACAAAAGACAGAACAAAAAGTAGTTCCTTGACCCGTTGCTAGGCAACGCCAATGAGCGTTACATGCTCATAAAACTTATTTTATATAATAGAGAAATTATATTCATTATTTGATTAATCTAATTGGCTTAATTTTTGGTTCTATTCGTAAACATTTCATAACCTTACTTCGTTATAATATTATATATCAGTTTAAGTACTTGTAGCTACCATCATGAATTATGATTTATACATGTTCGTGAACTCAATACACTTCAATACAAATTTAAATTAATACATTAATTAATACTTAGCTATGCACCATTATTCGGTTGTTAGAAAAGCCTTATTTTCTTCACTACTTAGGTTGATTATATAATCCGCCAAAGAGGTTTGAATAAAATAAGAGATTTTTTGTAATTTTCTGAAGAACGCACTTTTGAGAGTAACTGTTGTGATGCTAAGGTTCCATATGTTAGAAGCTTTACCTCTGACATGTTCCATCTTGTAATGAAACTGCCGTGACTCGACTATAAGAAAAAATAAAACTTATTAATTAGTAAATGGTGGTTTAAATGTTTAGGTTTGTTTTATAGATTTAAAAATATATAGTTTATAAGATACTATATATTCCTGGCTTAAAGAAGTTAGGCACAGCGACTTTATGGCTTAGACATTTTTAAAAACATTTATATTTAAATGATCGAGTACGAAAAAGGCTAAACAAAAACTAGTACCTCGGTCTGTTGCTAGGCAACGCCAATTAGATATTACGTCATCTTTTATACAATGAAAAGATTAATACGGCAGTGAATGTTCTGTCTCGCGTGTTATTATTTAACGTTTGCAATATGAAGAAGGCTTACAAAGCATTTGAGTGACAAATGAAATCGTAAGAAGAAAGACTAGATATAATATAACGCCACTAAAAACTTTTTTCTATAATAAATTGTTTTTGGTTTTATTTGTATTTACACTAGTCCAGGATCCATGGTCCATTTTTGCACTTGATTACTATCAAGCCGAATCTTCGTGAATAGCTTCGTTTCGATGAGACGCCCAACAATTTCCTGTGCGAAAATTCTCGATTGCGGTAGCTAACAGACAGAGGTAGCAAGGATGAAATATGTCGATTTGATGATTCTCAAAAATTTATTACTGAATGGGTTTTTTTTTTTGTTAAATCTCAAGATAATTATCTAAATTATTTGAAAAAATATTTGTCCTACAAAATGTATGGTTTGATTAAAGAGTCGAACATGTATCGATAACGAGGTCATAAAAAATGATTACTAACCAGCTGATTTTTTTTTACTTCTTCTTTTTTGACTTCGTTATCGATACATACTGGAAGGGGGGGGGGACTCTTTGATCAAACCATACATTTTGTAGGACAAATATTTTTCCAAATAATTTAGATAATTATCTTGAGATTTAACAAAAAAAAAACCAGTTAGTAATAAATTTTTGAGAATCATCAAATCGACATATTTTATCCTTGCTACCTCTGTTAGCTACCACAATCGAGAATTTTCGCACAGGAAATTGTTGGGCGTCTTATCGAAACGAAGCTATTCACGAAGATTACGCTTGATAGTAATCAAGTGCAAAAATGGACCATGGATCCTGGACTACTCCACTAAGAATTCAATTAAAACGACTTCAGAAACATTAGATAAAATTAATTTCAAGTACAGAAATGAAAAAAAAATCTTTAACAAGTTGGGGTTATGATAGGTTAATAAGCAACTAACTCGACAATTATTGTCAATTGTTATGCTAAGATGGATGGTGTGACAGTATTGCCAGGCCTTTAAATGCTGTCACGACCGCAACTGTCGTGTATTTTAATTTCGGTTTTACAGTGGCAGTATAGTTAAAACTCGCTATAACTATCACACTATCAATATCAAAGTGAGGTAATTAACGAAGCAGTTGTCAAATATTAGAAGTATTCGCCAAAAGGCAGAAATGAAGGCCAAAACACTTCACTCATGTTTGTTAATAAATAAAAATTATTAATTCTCGAATCAATATTAAATAATCTTATCATACTAATGTAAATAACACAAGCTATTGAGAAGAAGATAACGGCATTAAAGAGTTCTCACGGATATCAATGAGCCAGATCAGCTGACATCATGAACAAATATTTCCTTTGTTTCGATTCGAGAAGGGAATTGGGACAAAGAAAATATTAAGGTTATTGCCAACAATGGCACAAATGAATGAATGGACATTGATTGATTAGTAATTAATGAATTGTTTGTTTATTCATTGAACTTCACTTTATGCTATTATGGCAATCGGACGATACTACAGAGGACAGATACGATAGGCATTCCTAAATTTTGCCTATCCAGATATAATTAGGAGAGGGTTCTTTAACGAGTTTCTGACATCGCACATTCGAAGGAAGGCATGACTAAGGATTTTTTTACTCCCTCTAAATAATCCCAAGACCACCTGCCGAGCAGCAAACCCGCAATCTTGGCCATAGAAGTAGGGATGGATAAGGTTGTATCTATCGGATAATTTGTAGCTGATACTGAAAAGTAGTTGATACAAGTATCAGATAGGGTCGAAATGTACCGGGTACAGATACTCAGTTGAATACTTGGTGTGGGAGGTCCTACCAAGGTCACTCCTGATTCAGTATCAACTACTAGAGAGAGGTGGGGTAGGGATGGGTAAGGCTGTATCATAGATACGAGACCTGTATTCAAGCCCTTGGGTGTATTAACATTAAAAGCATCAGCTATTCAGTATTCACGAATATATTCACTACCTCATGCTACCTTGGGCTATTTATTACTATAACATACGAATTAAAACTGGTATATTATATTTACATATTTAAATAAATAAATTGTTCTATAATTTTTGAGCTTGACAATTTTATTATCTCACTATAACTGTAGAAACTTAATATGTTTTCACATCTACTCTTCAAATATAAATTGGTAAAAAAATAGCTTTAAAATAAGATAAACAAAAGTGAACCTGACAAAATGCTTGTTGTTGGAATATAGCAATAATAATTTTCTCAGCTAGCGGAGACTAATGTACTGAAAAAAAAATAGAATGAATAAACAAATCGTCTAATTATTTTTCATTTAGTTTTTTTTTTATTATTATAAGTCTATATGTTGGCTTTGAAATTTTTTCTTAATTTAATAATTTTAAATGAAAATTGCTTTTTCTACATTATCATACTATGAAGTAAAGGCAATCGACATAGATGATTGAAGTCGGGTCCAAAAAAAAATTGTTCAAAGAAATTGATAAATTTTTTCTCCAATCTTTGACTTTCACCAGTAACAAACTTTACATCATTTTAAAGAAAAATATTAGTTTCACAAAATTAAAAAACAGCACCGGAATATGACGAGTATTATAACAGCTATAGCGTTTTAAAGAGATTGGGCGTGCGGCGGCGGACAGACAAATTTTCTATTACAATCCAAATTCTACTTGTCTTGGAACGTGAATAGCAAAAGTTTGAGGTAGGGTTAACAACTATTTTTTTTTTGTTCAATTCCATAGCTTTAAAAAAATAATCAACCAATACAAAACATTATTTCTAAATTTATTCATTTGAAAAGAAAAGATATGTCCAGGACCGGGACTCGAACCCGGGTCTTCCAGATCACTAGTCTGGGACTCTACCATTTGAGCTATCCTGGGCCCTAATGAAGTACGCTTCTCGGCCATGGTCATATCTTTTCTTTTTGATCCTAAGTCCCCGCGTTCTTGCATTTTTGCGAAGTATACGAGAGGAAGAATGTTCTTTGAACATTATTTAATTTGGATCTAGTTGACTTACGTCATTATAATTATTATAATTTATTTTATTTTAGTTGTTATTGATTTTTAAATTTATTCATTTGAAAAGAAAAGATATGTCCAGGACCGGGACTCGAACCCGGGTCTTCCAGATCACTAGTCTGGGACTCTACCATTTGAGCTATCCTGGGCCCTAATGAAGTACGCTTCTCGGCCATGGTCATATCTTTTCTTTTTGATCCTAAGTCCCCGCGTTCTTGCATTTTTGCGAAGTATACGAGAGGAAGAATGTTCTTTGAACATTATTTAATTTGGATCTAGTTGACTTACGTCATTATAATTATTATAATTTATTTTATTTTAGTTGTTATTGATTTTTAAATTTATTCATTTGAAAAGAAAAGATATGTCCAGGACCGGGACACGAACCCGGGTCTTCCAGATCACTAGTCTGGGACTCTACCATTTGAGCTATCCTGGGCCCTAATGAAGTACGCTTCTCGGCCATGGTCATATCTTTTCTTTTTGATCCTAAGTCCCCGCGTTCTTGCATTTTTGCGAAGTATACGAGAGGAAGAATGTTCTTTGAACATTATTTAATTTGGATCTAGTTGACTTACGTCATTATAATTATTATAATTTATTTTATTTTAGTTGTTATTGATTTTTAAATTTATTCATTTGAAAAGAAAAGATATGTCCAGGACCGGGACTCGAACCCGGGTCTTCCAGATCACTAGTCTGGGACTCTACCATTTGAGCTATCCTGGGCCCTAATGAAGTACGCTTCTCGGCCATGGTCATATCTTTTCTTTTTGATCCTAAGTCCCCGCGTTCTTGCATTTTTGCGAAGTATACGAGAGGAAGAATGTTCTTTGAACATTATTTAATTTGGATCTAGTTGACTTACGTCATTATAATTATTATAATTTATTTTATTTTAGTTGTTATTGATTTTTAAATTTATTCATTTGAAAAGAAAAGATATGTCCAGGACCGGGACACGAACCCGGGTCTTCCAGATCACTAGTCTGGGACTCTACCATTTGAGCTATCCTGGGCCCTAATGAAGTACGCTTCTCGGCCATGGTCATATCGTTTCTTTTTGATCCTAAGTCCCCGCGTTCTTGCATTTTTGCGAAGTATACGAGAGGAAGAATGTTCTTTGAACATTATTTAATTTGGATCTAGTTGACTTACGTCATTATAATTATTATAATTTATTTTATTTTAGTTGTTATTGATTTTTAAATTTATTCATTTGAAAAGAAAAGATATGTCCAGGACCGGGACGCGAACCCGGGTCTTCCAGATCACTAGTCTGGGACTCTACCATTTGAGCTATCCTGGGCCCTAATGAAGTACGCTTCTCGGCCATGGTCATATCTTTTCTTTTTGATCCTAAGTCCCCGCGTTCTTGCATTTTTGCGAAGTATACGAGAGGAAGAATGTTCTTTGAACATTATTTAATTTGGATCTAGTTGACTTACGTCATTATAATTATTATAATTTATTTTATTTTAGTTGTTATTGATTTTTAAATTTATTCATTTGAAAAGAAAAGATATGTCCAGGACCGGGACACGAACCCGGGTCTTCCAGATCACTAGTCTGGGACTCTACCATTTGAGCTATCCTGGGCCCTAATGAAGTACGCTTCTCGGCCATGGTCATATCTTTTCTTTTTGATCCTAAGTCCCCGCGTTCTTGCATTTTTGCGAAGTATACGAGAGGAAGAATGTTCTTTGAACATTATTTAATTTGGATCTAGTTGACTTACGTCATTATAATTATTATAATTTATTTTATTTTAGTTGTTATTGATTTTTAAATTTATTCATTTGAAAAGAAAAGATATGTCCAGGACCGGGACACGAACCCGGGTCTTCCAGATCACTAGTCTGGGACTCTACCATTTGAGCTATCCTGGGCCCTAATGAAGTACGCTTCTCGGCCATGGTCATATCTTTTCTTTTTGATCCTAAGTCCCCGCGTTCTTGCATTTTTGCGAAGTATACGAGAGGAAGAATGTTCTTTGAACATTATTTAATTTGGATCTAGTTGACTTACGTCATTATAATTATTATAATTTATTTTATTTTAGTTGTTATTGATTTTTAAATTTATTCATTTGAAAAGAAAAGATATGTCCAGGACCGGGACATTATTTCAATCATTTGATGCCTTGTGCAGGTTACTGTTTCGGCGAATAACTGTTTTTCTTTTAAAAATGATAACAAAAACTAATGCCCCAAGAAAGGCTTCTGTAACTGTATTCAACTACAAAAGTATCAAGTAAAAGTATCAGATACAGAAAAGTATCCGTTTCACTTGTATTCAGACTACATAGAAGGTTGTTATGCTGACATTACAGTCGACCCCACTATCATAAGTTAATTTATTTTTAAGAATTGTGTTAACTGGTCAGGGGGTGGAGTCAATGAATTACACAAAATAATTAATGATTTATTTTATTGTGCCTACGTTTCGACCTAAAATTTAAGCCACCTTCAGGTCTGAGAAAAAAGAAATAGAAAAGACTACATAAAGCACTGCAGTACCGAAGAAGATATCACAGCTTATATAAACAGAAATTATAAGAATGAAAAGAAATGCAATGATAAAATCATTACGTTTATATTATCATCAGCTATTTCATAATTTATCCTTTACGTTTTGTATTTCTTTCCATTATTATCATTTCTGTTTATATAAACTGATACTCTTCTTTGGTACTATTATGTTTTATATAATTTTTTTGTTGTTTTTTTCTCTGTACTGAAAATGGGCAAAATCATAGGACAAAACTTATCCACAATAAAATAAGTCATTTTTATTTTGTTTAATTTATTTACTTCACTCCCTTACCATTTTACAATATTTTTAGAATTATCCCGTCAATCATTTCTATTTAAATATAATTTATTTCAACTATCATGGTCAATTATATTTTCTTATACCCATGAGTTAAGGGGATTTAATGGGGAAAAAGGATTTTATGGGATCTCTTTTACTGTACATTTTAAGGGAGCCATGAGTGGTAAAGTATTTATTATTTTATATTTATTTTATTGCTCAAGACATAAAAAGATTTATTTTTCCTTAACATACTTGATATGGTTAGCGCTAGAACCAGGAGTGACCTTACTGGAAGGGTTATTAGGGAAAGTTCAACGGCCCGTTAAGCTAAAGAAGGGACCTTGTTAAGGTCGAGGTAATAGTCGACTCGTAGTGAGGAGTATCAATATCAAAAACTTTATCGATATGTATTGTAATACTATTGTGTTAATATATCGAAATAGTAGTTCGATTGATACAATAAAAATTATATTTTGAAAGTTTTTATTTCTATTTTTTATTTGTAAGAAATCGATATACGTATCGATGTAAAAATGGTCGACTGTAGATTTATTAAAATTTAAATCTAAACATTCTGTTCCACTGACAGGCAATCTGCTGATTGTCAATTGTTTGTATTAGACAGATGGGGATGGAAATATAAAGCGAAAAAAAAATTGTAAACACAGACCGACATATCGTACGTCACTGTCGTTCTTTTGTTTTTTTCTCAACATCTGATGATGGCCTAAAGGCACAATATGATTTTTGAAAATAGTTGACGATAGAAATATGGAGAAAAAATGGTCTGAGCGAAAATCAAAAAATAATTCCTTAAATATTAACCCTATTTATTAGAAAAAGCTGTTAGCAGCCGGAGATGGATCATATAGGATCTAGGACCCTCCTGGGGCCCACCCAGCCTCTATAAAATATTATAAAAATAGGGTACCCAAAATAAGGGGGAAAAATCCGGCGGTTAAGCGTGACCTTGGACTAGTCACCTCCTTGCAGAACCGTTATCCATGAAACAGTACAGTCTCTACCATGTACTGAACCGCAGACCCTTCATGGGTTGTAGTGGTACAGGTTTTTTTTATTAGAAACAAAATACAAAAATAATTGGAATAAATGACAAAATAATATGTGAAAAGAATATAATTGGAATAAACAAGATGCAAAAAGGATGTATAATTTAAAATATATAATTACATTCTTTTAATAGTTTTAAACTAAAACAATAATATATAACAAATAAATTCAAGTACCTGGGGGAAATTATATGTAGCAATGGTTCGGAGAAGGAAAGCATAAAAGAGAAAATAACTAAATTGGAAAGACTAAGCTTTTTATATAATAAAAGGAGGCTGTCAACAAACGCGAAGATAAGACACTACAATTCGGCGTCACACCGGAGATACTGCAAGGAATGGAAACCGCTTCCCTCCCCAGGCTAAGGGAAATGTTAGGGATAGGAAGAAGAATACAGGAAGGCTATAGGTTGAGACCTAATAAGGAAATATACAAAGAAGTAAATAATTTATTTTATATATATTATTATTTTATATAATTTAATTAGGAAATATAGAAAGAAAGAAATAATTTGTAAAAAAAACATAAGATTAAGGTTCTACAGACATATGGTGAGGATGCACCCAAAGAGGTTGAATAGAGAAATCTTCTATAAAATGAGAGTATACAAGGGTGCTGGGGGTTACATCAAACAGATGAAGGAAAGATAAGTAAAGACTGTTTCGATAGGGAAGAGATTCAGAGAAATTAAGGTCCTTATGTAAAAGAGAGATGCGAGAAAAGGAATAGCGTGGACCGAGGAATGAAGGAAAGAACAATCGGAATGAATGAGGAAAAGATGGGAAGTAAGAAGGAAGGAGAGAATGGAGTGAAACTTATGATATTCACGTGGCCCGTTCCGTTAAAAAAAAAAATTGATATATATGTTAAGAAAATAAAATTCAGTATCTTACTGATAATGATTATATGTAAGGAAGAAAATAGTTGGGGGTGCAGTCAAATAAAAACACTAAATAAGTGGTTACTTATTTAATTATGTGCCGACGTTTCGACCCACTTTGTGGGTCATCTTCAGGGCTAAGAAAGAAAAACAGACAAAATAACAGAACTATAAAAATACATTGCAGGCTAAGTACATGATAAATGAGAAAAAATATATATGTAGAGAGGTAGAAATTTAGAACAAAAGTGAGGGATATATATGAATAAAAAAATTACAGAGAAAATGTACAGAACGGTGGTGATGCCAAAAAGATTTTTTTACAAAGATAAAAGAAGGAAGTAAACAGAAAGTTATTTAAAAAAGAAATGAAGTGGTATAAATATATGACATAAATATACAAGGAACGTATAGAAATATAAGTAACAATATGGTATGAGCATGGAAATAGAATAAAATATGATGAAAAAGTGATGTTAAATGCTAATGAAATCTCAAATAATAATAACATATGATGGATGCCAAAAAGCTAATATGAGAAAAAAGGTGTTCAAAATGGAGAAGGAAAGGGGTGAGGAGAAGATATGAGTATTAAAGTAAGATAATGATTATAGATAGATAACTATTTATCCCCGTTTTATTACCTTTAAAATGTAAAGTGGTTTACACTAGATTGAATACGAAAGTTTTTTCAAGTCAAGTTTTAGTCTTAAAAAACGAAAGTGAATAAAAAATGTTTTCAAACGAATTAAGACAAAAACACAACTTCGAACAAACCAACTGAGAAACACAATGAAAAAATTGCCAGTGTCTAAAACTGTCAAGATCGTTGACTCTGTAGATATTAGGTAACATGAACACACAATACAGAGTGTGTTTTTATTCTTTGTTGGTTGTTAAACCCGCCGTGTTCCAAGATTTTGTTTTTTATTTTCATGAAAAATATCAGTTTTCTATATTCAATATTACATTACAATATTAAGATGTATCGAAAAACAACTTCGGACTGTAGATTCGATAATTTTTAACGAATTTTTATACGATGAATCGATATTTTTAAATATCCCTACAGCCCCGGTGAATAAGTGGTTAAGTCTAATTTTCTCAAAAATGAGTTTCTTGTACTTAAGTAAGCGGAATCGAGTTATTTTCGTTGTGTATAATTGGTTATGTAAGGTATTGGCTTGAAAAGGAGTTATTGCTTATATTACAACTCGATTTCAAGCCAAAAACTACGAGAATAAAACGATTCCGGTTATCTAAAAGCAGTTAACTCTCTCTAGACAAAATCCGACTTAACGACTCACCGGGCTGTAGATCTATGCTGCTTGATATATGACGTCAAGGCTCACCTGATATTGTGAATAGTGTGAATGCCCACGTGTCGGTTGGTCGTGGCTGAAGAACGAAAAGGAAATAAAACAAATGGAATTCAGATCCCGAGACCAAGCAGTATAAAAAAGAGTGAGCTCTCTCAATCCTTTTTGTCTGCGAGTTCAACAGTCTTCAGCTCAGTAGCCAAATAGTTTCCACCCACATAGAACACAAATCATTCATACCAGTTTTGAATTAAAGAAAGAGTTACAATCAGAGATTAGTAGTAGGTAGGATATCAAAAGACCATTCGATTTTTACAAAGCATCTGTCCAACGATTACCATCCAAAAACTATGAACCTTAACTCAACCCTCCCATCTACGCATCGGTCCACCTCAAACCCCTGATTTTTTCAGAACTAGGTTTGAAAATTTGATAACAATTTAGGATAAAAAAAATGTTGATAAATATTTTGAATAAAAATGTTAAGATTTCATAAAATTGTTTTACTAAATAACCTTTCTTTACACAATTTATATCATATTAAATTTTGACGGTGGAACGACTGCACAATCAATAGTTGAAATCCTCTAATCACCATTACTTTTCTATATGTAACGCGGTAAAAGTAGAAGTGATATTAGCTGCCCAGGCACTTAGCGATATCTAATATAGTTTTTTCAGGATTTTTTCTCAGCCCCGAAGATGGTCTAAATCTTAGGTCGAAAGGTTGACACAATAAAATAAGTCATATTATTATTATTATTCTTGTGATGGTGATAATTTTTTTTATATTTTTATTTTCAAGAGAAATCGAACCCGGGTCCTCTGCATTCTCTAGCACAGTACTCTAACCAACTGAGCTAACCTGGCTCGTAACACAGCCTGGCAAATCCATTCTCTTCATTGATCCTATATTCCCGTGTTCTCGCAAGGACCCGGGTTCGAATCCCGGCCCTGGACAAATCTTTTCTCTTAAAAATAAAAATATTAAAAAAAGTATCACCATCATAAGAATAATAAATATAAAATTGATGTAAGTCAACGAGATCCTAATTAAAAGTAATGTTCAATAAACATTCTTCCCCGTATATATATCGCAAAAATTGCGACTTTGGGGATATAGGATCGGTGAAGAGAATGGATTTGTCTGGCCGTGTTACGAGCCAGGTTAGACCACTGCCATTCTGTTAACCGATCCTAAATCGTATATTTCGCAATTTTCGCGATGTATACACTGGGAAGAATGTTTATTGAACATTATTTTTTTTAATTTGGATCTCGTTGAATTACGTCAATTTCATATTATAATTTATTTTATATTTATTATTCTTATGATGGTGATCATTTTTTAAATATTTTTATTTTGAAGAGAAAAGATTTGTCCTGGGCCGGGATTCGAACCAGGGTCCTTGCGAGAGCACGGGGATGTAGGATCGGTGAAGAGAATGGATTTATCTGGCCGTGAGCACTGCGAGGATGTACAGGACCCGGGTTAGATTTATCCAGTCGATCATTTCCATTTAAATATATATATATTTTGATATATATATATATATGTTTACATTATATAATTCCTGGCCTCCCTTCTCTGGAGTGCTCTGACAGGTCTGGCTTCGTATTATGTAATAGACACTACCGTCGTATTTGTGCAAATATGCTTTACAAATTTGTTGCGTAACGTTTCCAGCGAGATTAGTTATATTTATCCAGATCGAATACTTTTCGACTTTTGTTGCTATAATGATATCACGAAACTTCTCCGAGATCATTCGAGTTAATTATCTTCTTTAATATTGGAATCGTCGCAGTTCGAAAATGTCCTTGTTTCAAGGACACCATAAATCACGCTCGAAGTCTCTTTACAAGATTTTCTGGTGAGTTAAAAATATTATTTTTTAAAATTTAATAATTGCAGTACTGCCACTGAATAGTTTATCAAAGTGCCTTTATCCATGCCATTTGGTATCATTCATGTCATTATAATGCAGTTGTAAATTTCAATTAAATATTATTTTTAAATTTAGTTATCTGTAATTTCCATAATACGACTTTGTGGTATATCAAGCAGAACCGATTACATAGCATTGTGACGTAAGGAATGAATAGGTTAGCAAAAAATTTAAAAATCAAAAGGCCACACAGATACTTATTTTTGTTTCTTATCAAATTAATTTTTTTTTTTAATGCATCATTAAAATTTATTATTAATATATATTTTAAAACATTTATTGATTCATACCCATTTTATCATGGTATAAACACCATACCAATTTTGGTATATACCATTCATTCAGTAAATGGTAGAGACTGTACTGTTTCAAAGACAATGGGTGTGCAGACAGATGACTTGTTTGAGATCACGCTTAACTGCCTGGTTTTACATCTATTAAGATTATCCATTTTAGAGAGGCTGGGTGAGGATATAGATATCACAGTGTCTATTCATTGCTGTTAACAGATGAATAATTTATCTGCCAGAGGTGTATTTGAACATAGCTTCTTTATAGCAAATCGGTAGTTTATACACATTTATATTGCAATACTAACGTTTTAACTCGGAATATGTTTCCTTATCAGAATCCGCTTTTTTTGATGTGAAACATCTAATGGCGCGTTTGGCGAGTGTGAGCAACTGTTGATGTCGTGATTAGGATTTTTTCAAGGGAGTAAAAAATCCTTAGTTACGCCGTCCTTCGGAAGGGCGTTAAACGGTGGTCCCGAGCCTGGACGATGTCAGGTACTCGTTAAAAATCGCTATGCTAATTAAACCTGGATAGGCAAAATTTAGAGCTCCCACTATAGCATCGTCCGATTAGTCATAGCAGCATAAAATGACGTAAAATGGACAAACAAACTAACCCCCGTGGCTGTGCTTCTCGTTAAATTTATTATTTAATTAAACATTAAATGTGGTCAAATTTAAGTTATTTAAAATTATAATATTAAACATTTGCTTAATATTAATAAAATTACGCTTTAAGTGCTTAAATGTGCTTCTCAAACAACAAGATATGGCACAACAATAGATGCAGTATTTACAAGATACCCCCATAACGTTAAAAGTAACACTTTCGTTGCTTATTTTAGTTGCCATCGGCCTATTGTAACTTTGATACCATCAGAAACATCATCGAGTTAATATTACAGTAATAACTGATGATGCTGAATTGTAATATTTTATTTGGATTATAATGGTCTTTTATGTATATTTTTTAATGAAATACCTGTTCCACTAAAACACATGAAGGGTATTTGTTAGAGGTGAATGGTAGAGGTTGTACTGTTCCTAAGCCAACAGTTATGGAAGGAAGTGATCTGGCCGAGATCACGCTCAACCGCCAAGTTTTCACCCTAATTACAGTACTTTAAAGAGACTGAGTGAGCCCTTGGAGGGTCTGCAGTTTTACAGGGTCCATTTACGGCTTCTAACAGAATAAATAAAATGTCTGCTACAACCAGCCTCGAACTCGGGACTCGGAACAGACTGGGATAGATTATCTAATTCGTTAACTACACATTTCTAGAAAACGACCTTATCTTCTTTAAGTATATATACATCGTGCTGATACCGTCAGCAAACACACATTCAGCACGTAAACCACCTGGAAAATAAATCCTGAAAAATGATTCTCACCTGTGTAAACAATCCCTTCCTGGATAAGCCCTAGAGGCAGTCAATTGAAACGAGAAAAAATTGAGAAACGAGATTGAAAAAATTGAATGTTTCTTATGAAAAAAAAAATTGTCATCTTATAGTTGTAGTTGTTCATTTAACGTCATTTTATGCTGCTATGGCTAATCGGACGATGCTACAGTGGGAGCTCTAAATTTTGCCAGTCCAGGTTTAATTAGGATAGGGATTTTAAGAGTGTACCTGACATCTTACAGGCTCGGGACCCCCGTTAACGTCCCTTCCTGTAAGGGCTGTCGCACGGGGCCTGAAGAAGACCTACAAAGTAGGTCTACTGAATAAATATTTCTTGATATTCAGAGAAATTTATTGACCTCTACCCGGACCATTTTCTTCCACATATTTCATCAAGGTCAGCTGTGTTCAAACAAAATATATTTTTATATATCAATTCAGACTGATTGTTCCTAAAATTATAGTGTTACAAAAAAAATTCATCGCTTTTATATATTAAAATACATTGTGATAACCAAAATTAGAGATGAAACTTAATGTTAATCGTTGAGGTTTTATAAGACTTAAAGACAGGTTTGAATTGTTTCAAATCAAATAATAAAAGATAATTATAAAAAAATGTCAATATACGATACAGTTGAGCTCGGAATGATTGATTTTTTAATTATTGAGTTAATAAATACACTTGAGATAAAAATAATACTTCGCAAATTAGATTGCAATTTCTTTATCAGTGGTTGTAACAAAATTCTTATCTATACAATCTCTTATCACCTGTGTGAAATACAGACAATAGCTCACCTGACTGCGCAAAACAACTGGCAAGGTCGTTCTATGCTATTCCAGCATTCTGCTACAATACCACTATTCAATTCATGTATTTAATGGTAGCAATTTAAAATAAATAAAAAAGGTTTATATTATTACTGGATTTCGTGTGTGTGTGTGTGTGTGTGCACGGGACAAAATAAAATTCATTGGTTTACTACTTTAAAAAGAAGAAAAATTAAATATACATATTTTAATAAAAGTGGGAAAACACTCAAACAGGGACGTAATATAATTATTATTTTCCACGATTCGGCTAGCAAGGACCTCACAATTATCACTCAAATCTTCTTCACACTCTCCGCCTTCCTTCTACTCCAATACTCTCTCATCTTCCTGGACTGTTCCTCTCGCTCTTCCTTAGTCCATTATCTCCCTCGTCTCTCCTTCCTTCCTGCCCCAGACGACCCCAACCTATTTTCCGGAAAAGCTCTCTATCTAAGGAGTCTTTATCCTTGATTTTTAGCCTATCCTGCTCCTCTTTTATTTGTTTCACATATCCACCTATACTCTTATAGCTTAAGACTTTATCAAAAAATTTTTTGTTCAGCCTCTTATAGTTCATTCTGACCATGTGGCCGTAGAACCTCAGTCTCCTGGTCCTGGACTGTTTCAAGATCTTCCAAATTTTTGTATATTTCTTTATTATTATATTATTTATTATTATTATTATTTTTTATTATGTTACTTTGGGGTAACATAATTAAAGCAATTGAAAAATCACATGGATGTAAGAGAGCGGAGTGCCTCAGTGGTAGGGCGCTAAGTTGCCATGCAGAAGGCTTTTATTTAATCTGCTAGCGGCCAGAGATGAATAATATAGGATCTAGAACCCTCCTAGAGCTCTCCCAGCATCTACAAAGTGGGTAAAAAAAATAAGAGGGAATAATCTGGCAGGCGGTTGAGCGTGATCTAGGGCAAATCACCTCCCTGCAGAACCCCTACCCAAGAAACAGTACAGTCTTTATCATGTACTGAATCCCAGACCATTCATGGGTTTTAGTGGTACAGACTTTTATTTTTTTCAAGTATTGCTCGCAGCAATTAAACGAACACCACTGTATGTTAATAAATTTAATGACACTAAATTTTTGTTTATGAAGTAATTAATAATTAGGATTGCGATCTTTAACGAGTACCTGAGATCGTACAGGCTCGGGACCACCTTTTAACGTCCCTTCCAAAGAACGTCATAACTAAGGATTTTTTATTCTCCTTTAAAATTTCTTATGATTGCGGTAAATTGGTCAAATTCAGTTAGTTTAGGAGAGTTCCAAAACTGAAAAGGGTTGTTGAACTTTTATCGTAACAACTATCTCGAAGATAACACCCGGGAAAAGGATTTTCTTTCTTTTCTTATCTCTCTGGAGAAATTGGGCCTAAGCCACACTGTATTTCTTCCATCACCCTCACACGCATTATATATATATATAAACCTGTACCACTAAAACCCGTGAACGGCTCTGGGGTTCAGTACATAGTAGCCAGATTTTTATAGAGGCTGGGTGAGCACCCAGGAGAGTCCTAGATCCTATACGATTTATCTCCCGCTGCAAACAGACTAAATAAAAGTCTTCCATGCAGCGGGATTTGAACCAGGATTTCCGGCATGGCAATACAGTTCTTTACCACTGAGCCCCTGTGCTCCGTGTATATATATATATATATATATATATATATATATATATATATATATATATATACATATATACATGAGAAGCCTTCTCAGAGAGAATGAAAGCCTATTGGAAGAACAAGAAGAACCCAAAGAAATTGAGTTGTTTTTTTAACGTCTTCTAATATTGGGAGAATACGCTATTCTCCCAATATATACATATATATATATATATATATATATATATATATATATATATATATATATATATATATATAGAGAGAGAGAGAGAGAGAGAGAGAGAGAGAGAGATAGAGAGTGAGAGAGACCAAAGAATGTTTACATTTGCCTCAGCTATTACATAAGGCATATTTGTTTTATACTCAAATCATAAAAGGCAAAGGAAAAAACGTTGTACCAGAAAAAAAGCATTGTCATAACCTAAGATAATTTTTTTTTTTTTTAAATGGAGAACTAATACCAAACAAAATTATTCCCATTACTTTACATGTATCTGTTATACGCTTTAAGAAATAGAGTAACTTCAATATAAAATTATTTTTTTTAAAGTTATTTAATGAAATTTACAACTGTAGAACAGAATACGTCAAGTAAATATAATGAATGTATATTTGTATGAAAAGACAAGTAGTGAAACTACCCCGTGGTAGTACTCAAATAAAAAGTTCAACTTAGAAGAAAACGAGGCCATCTTCTTTTCAGACGCTTTGTAGGATTATCAGGAATTGAAGAGGTTGCGAGGTTTGAAACTGGTGGGTTTGAGTAGGAATAAAGTTTGTCATGAAAAGATAGATATCGGATTCGGGCCAAATCAGTAACAAATGAGACATTAACGTCCTTATGGATTACTTTGTTCGTTACAAAGAAAGGAGCATTGAGGATTTTGGATTGTAAGGATTGAATACGAGAGGAATTCGATGGTTTAGTGGAGCCTCAAAGCTCTATTCCGTAAGTCCAGATGGGTCTAATGATTGTCATGTATATGAGTGTTTTGTAATTAATTGAGAGCTTACAGCGTTTGTCTAGTAAATGTTGAAGTAGCCTGAAACGGCGTGCTGTTTCTTGTCGTTTAAGTTAAGTATGAGATATAAAAAATTAAAAGAAAAAATAACCATACTGTAATGGCCCTTTTATCGGCTCAACAAATCATTTTTAAGGGTCCGTATTTCTTGAACTATAACAATAAGAATTTAAAAAAGGCTTTTTGTGGCTATCATATTTTCTGCTACCTCCCAGCTTCTTAAAATGTTCGTGTCTTTGCCATAATGGTCTACCGTACGGCTCTATGAACTATAAAAGGATGATTTTTTTTTCTAAACATATTTTGCAACTGAGGTCACCCAATCACCACAATTATATTTATTTTATTGATTAACTATGTATTTCTGAATTTTTCTTCTATGTTTTAAGAAATTTCGAAACAGAAAATGTCAGGACCAACCGATTAATAGAGTAATTTTCTATCTATACTAAATACTAATCATATTAAAAGGTTGGAGATCAGTTATCATAGTACTTAAAGAAATTACCTCAAGTTACATTGATTGCAAATTGAATCCTGTACTGACTGGTTCACGGCATCATTTAAATTGCAGCCATTACCGTAGCCTGGAATTAAACACCATTCTAATGGCGGTAGCTAATTGGCTATTCGACCATTAGGTTAAAAGAGGGAATTCTATTGGTTCCCAAGTTAACGGGGGCCAGCCAATAGTACTGGTTTATTTTTTGGATAGGATTGGGAGTCACAATATTAAAAGTAATATATTTAATATGCTGAAAAATGAGACGTACAGACATTTTAGGGATTTTTTATATTTATTGTCTAAGTATCAACCTAATTGCGTTCCGATCCCCATTTAATACTTAATAAAAAGTATATCCCAACTATTTATTTAATTTATAATTTATTTTTATTTATTGTTTGAGGAGAAAAGATTGCCCTGGCCGGGATACGAACCCGGGTCTTCCGCATCTCTAGTGCAGTGCTCTAACCACTGAGCTCCCAGGGGTCGTAACCAAGCCAGACAAATATTTATTTAATTGTACTTGGGTAGATAGATTATTTTTAATTTATGGTAACTAGCGACCTATTAGAAATATTAATGCACACTTAGTGTTTTTTTTTTTTTTATATTGTGTATTTCACATTATATAAAATAAAGATTTTTTTTATTTTAAGTTTATTCTATACATAATAGATACCGGAGTGGCTCGGTAGAGCACTGAGTTGCCATGCCGGAAATACTGGTTCAAATCCCGCTGCAGGCTATGACTTTTATTTAATCTGTTTGCAGCGGGAGATGGATCATATAGGATCTAGGACCCTGCTAGGGCCCACCCAACCTCTATAAAATATTATAAAAATAGGGTACCCAAAACAAGGGGGAAAAATTTGGCGGTTGAATGTGATTTAGGACAAATCACCTCCTTGCAGAACCGTTGTCCTTGAAACAGTACAGTATCTACAATGTACTGAATCCTTTATGTGTTGTAGTAATACAGGTTTTTTTAAATTTTTTTTTTATTCATAATAAAATAATTTATAGTTCATAAGAAAAATGAATTAATCAAATTTAATTTTATTCTCTCTATTCAAATAACAGTCCTAAAATAGAAATATTGGAATAAGACGTAACTTGTAATATTCAATTTAAAAATCCAAAAACAGTGCTATATTTTGCGCAACGTCTTAAAGAATTCGGTAACAATAACTTTGAGATTTAAAAAAAAATTATAATTTAGCTGATCGAACTCGACAAAAGACAACAGAAAAAGTAATCCCTGGATCAGTTGCTAGGCAACGCCGATTAGATATTACGTCACTTTTTTAATATAATAGAGAGATTAATATACTGTAAAAAAAAGTGAATGGTTTGAATAGTGTATTGATGTAAGCAAATCACATGGATGAAAATGTTTTCGCAATATGAACGATTTAGGTTTAGGGATTCAGTTTCCACGTATTTGAGTGAAAAATATAATCATGAAATGAAAGTCACCTCGATTAAAACCTTGAACTTTCAAGACTTTTTTTTTATGAGTATTAATGATGCAGACTGGTTTCTTGCAGTACAAGTATTTCCTCCAATATCACATTATATAATAACATAACAATTATATTGAACTGATGAACCAATATATAACCTAGATGGAAGGTTAAATCTTTACCTAGAGAGTAAGGCTAAATTTGATCACGAAGTGGAAACTATTTCGCGTGACTGATCGAGTTATCAATATCGATTTATCAATAGCCGCTTCGAGGTCCACGGCCCTGCCCTTCCGACCTTAATGGCTATCTTCAGGATAGAAAAGTCGAAAATAAAATTTTAGTCAATCTAATACATCTGAATAATTAAACTAGCCTAACTCATTGTTATGTATTCATTGAAATTTAATACAAGTATTTGGCGGAGGATTATATGGAATAGAAGAGGTTGCTAGGTCTGAAACAAGTGGGTTTGAGTGGGAACGAAGTTTGTCATGATAATATTGATATCGGATTCGGGCCAAATCAGCAAAAAACGGGACGTTTAGGTCATTATGGATTACTTTGTTCGTAACAAAGTTAGGAGCATTAAGGATTTTACGAAGGTTATTGATTGTAAGAGGAATTGAATGGCTTGGTGGAACCCCAAAGCTCTACTCCATAAGTCTAGATGGGTCTAATGATTGCCATATATATGAGTATTTTGTAATTTATTGGGAGCTTAGAGCGTTTGTCTAGTAAGTGTAGAAGTTGCAAGAAACGGCGAGCTGTTTCTTGTCGTTTTAGTCAAGTATGAGTGTTCCAAGTTAAACATTTGTCAAGGTGTAGTCCTAAGTACCGGATCTGTTCTACAGGAATCTGTGCGACAAGAGAGTACGCTGTTCAATGTTTCTTCCAGAGATTTGAGACTTGAGGTTTGAAGATAAATAATGTAGTGAAAGAATTTCTACCCTCCATGACGAAAAAAAGTTAAAACTCTGTACCACTACAACCCAAAAAGGGTCTGGAGGTCAGTACATGGTAGAGACTGTACTGTTTCATGGACAACGGTTCTGCAAGGAGGTGATTTGTCCTAAGTCACATTCAACGGCCAAATTTTTCCCCCTTGTTTTGGGTACCCTATTTTTATAATATTTCATAGAGGCTGGGTGGGCCCCAGCAGGGTCCTAGATCCTATATGATCCATCTCCCGCTGCAAAGAGACTGAATAAAAGTAACTGCCCTGCAGCGGGATTTGAACCAGGATTTCCGGCATGGCAACCCAGTGCTCTCTTTGGTTTAAGAAAATCCCAGAACAACTGTTCGAGATCTGGCAGAGAAACTAGAAGTCAGCCAATAACTCAAGTATTTATAACGTTAGCTAATACGCTAAACCGCGCAATCAATATAAGCTATTTAAATAAGAATGTCTAATAAATATAAACAACCGAAAATTCCAATAAAAAAACATAATGTTATAATATAATGTGCTTGAGGACAGATTGAAGCGAATAATGAATTGCTCTCTAAGATTTGTCAGCTACGAATTATAGTGGCTCGTAGACAATATTTCCTCGGTTAATTCTTATACCAATCCATTAACTCTCAATATCTCTCATATATCTACAATATCCTCCAATTCAAATCCTCAGTCCATCATTGACTTTTACTATCTCTACACTTGTGCCAACAGGACCAAAACATTGGAGCGTTCCTTTCTCGCCCACTTCACCACTATCTAGAACTACAATCCCTTCTAATATCCGTCATTCTTCATCCCTAACCTCATTTAAACCCTTGGTTCTCTAACATCTCCTCACATCCCAAACAGATGTTCTATAAATAGGTATTTTATTTGTTAATAATTTTTAAATATTATTATTTGAAAAGAAAAGATATGTCCAGGACCAGGAATCGAACCCGACTCGTCCATATAAGTAGTCTGGAACTCTACCATTTGAGCTATCCTGGGCCCAATCAAGCACGCTTTCCGGTCGTGCTCTTTCTTTCCCTGCTTTCTCTTTTCCTGCTCTTTCTTTCCGTGCTCTTTCTTTATTTTCCTTGTCGTGGTCTTTCTTTTCAAATAAAAATATTTAATGGCTTTTATTGTTTAGTCTTGTAACTTATATACATTTTATGTTATTATTAGCTATTATTAATTCATTTATTCTCTTTAGTTGCTTAGTATTACACCACGAAAATTATTCAATTTTTCGGAATTTCTGTAATAATAATACCTTATTATTTGTATTATTTTTCTTCTTTTATCTATTTTATATCTTAATAAACAACTGTATAATATTTATGTTTTAATTATAATCTCCAGGCATGTTCTACTTCATTTCATTAAAATGTCCAGTATCTGAACTAACGTCGTATATAGGATAAAATAGAAAAGCAGCTTTATTTTGGGACTAAGTTCCTTTAGATAAACAAACATGGTCAGAAAAGAAACATCTTAAATAACTGGCCAGAAGGCTACGGCTACGGATAAATATGTGTTTGAATGTATTTCTGAGGTATTAATAGATGCTTGTGCACCTGTAATACATCCAAGATTTCATTGACTAAAAACACACAGAAGAGAAACAGAATGCGATATCAATGGTAGCTTGTTGGGTGCCAGATTCTGTCTTCCAGAACGAATTAAACACCGAAGTGGGATTTCCCTCAACTGAATAATTACGCCATTTCCCGGCAGTTTTATTTCCAACGACGCTTACATGCGTTAAAATGTTCATATAACTTTCAGCAACATTTTTGCATTTAAACTGCCACTTAACTTTTTTAGGTTTGTAAGTTGATTTCGTACCAGGAGCACGAACCTTCCCTCATACTCAAACATGTTTTATGTTTGAAAAATAATATAAACATATGGATAAGATATACTGCATAGCAACACACGAGAGCTTATTTAATTGTTTGAATTATTTTTATATCGGTATTTTTTTTTTACGTGTTCTACTACAACCTATGAAGGGGTTTACTACATGGTAGAGACAGTACTGTACTGTTTCTTGGATAACGGTTGTGCAAGGAAGGTGATTTGCCGAAAGCTACGTTCGACCCTAGACCCCCCCTAATTTTATTGGGTTATTGGGAAGACTCCAGGGGACGACAAAGATGGGGAGGGACAGAGAAAAATGAAGATCCTGGAGTAGAACAACTGGAAGCAGAATGGAACTTGGAGGAAGTAAAGGAAGAAGAAAATACTTACCTAGGAGACAGACAGGATTCCAAACCACCCATGAGGTTCTGCCTCTGGTTTCGTTACCCATTTTTTATAGTGGATGGTTCGCTTCACTGAACCCAGTAGCAGGAATGCCTCCCTGCTAATGCGATGAGTGCAGCCATATCAAAACCACTAAAGCCTTCAGTCTTGGACAAACTTTGTATGAGTCTATGAAAAAAACATGTTTTACTATCACAAATACAACATTATAACTTTCATCTTGAGATAAAGAAGTACCGGTAAGAGAAAATAATCAAAACTTAGTATGAATTGTCTTTATTTTCAAATGGTCTCGCGCCCCCCTGACTTGTCATTACCCCTCCCCCCTGGTTGGGAACCACTGCTCTAAAATAATGTATTATATTGAACTCCTTCGAGTAAGGTTACTGTCTGTGATTGATGAGTCACGATCTAATTCAAGGGGATTACTTTTGGAAGAGTTTATCGTAACTAATGAGTTACTAATAATGAACATGATCAAACGAGACTAATCTTACGGACCACAACTGTATTCTATTTGAAATTAAATGTAATAGGTCTATTGAAAATACAATTAGAGCAATAAAATACTTTAGGTCAAATACTGATTGGATTAAATTTGAGACTAACTTATTAACACAACTTGAAAAGGAATTTATACCGCGTACTGAAAACAAATAGACAGTTGAAGATGAACAAAACTATATCATTGAATCACTCCATTTTATGAGCACAAATTTAATTTCCAGAATGATGCCTAAATTATTTTTAAAGTTTCAAATATGACGTTTAAAAAATCAAGTAATAGCCCCCGTATAAAACAATATAAGGCTGTTCCATTGTGGAATAATCAACTGTCAGAACTACCCAAAGCTCAGGGAACAATATCAGAAAATTAAGAAAGCCCAATGAAATTAAAAAACAAAAAAATCTCCGGGTTACAACGGGATTACTCCTATCATTTTTCAAAAAGTCTTTGATTTTGGTATTGGTACAAATTCCTATTCAGAAGAAACGAATTTCCAGACAACTGCAAAATTTGTCTACAATTTCTAGAATATTAACCATTACTAATTTTTTTATTACAAATCAATCTACCTTCCTGTTAATTTAATATGACAGAATCTTACGAAATTGTCAGAATAAATTAAATGAACGTTTTTCTGTTTCATTTCATTATTTTCAAATTTTTGTAAACAATATAACAATTTTTGGAAATACCTTATTGGCTCTTAGCCAATAAGGTAAAGAAAATAATTCTATATAAATTTTTGGAAATACCTTGTTGCCTAAGACCAATAAGGTAAAGAAATTAATAAGTCAACACTTTATCAAACATTAATAAATTAAGGGAAATATAATTTGGTTTCCCTGTCTAAACAATTAACCTAATTTTCAATATTGGCGAGAAATGATTTTATTTATTTATTTTGAGTAAAAAACTCAGAATAAATAAATAAATATTCACCTACGCATGTACTAGGATTACGGTAGAGTGCTCAGTTACTATGCTGAAGGTTCTAAAGTCTTCTATAATGGAAGTTATTTTATAAAAAAAGAAAAATTATCTTTTTATTTGATAAAATTCTTGGTAATGGCTATTTTGAGAAGATCATTAGAGTTGTTATGTTATCTTTAGAGGAAGAGATAATGATTTGCAATAAAGCAGTGATAATGGTGAAACGAAATAAACCAAAAAATATTTGTGTTCAACCCCCCGAATACAAAGCTATTTTCATCTCTTCAATATAAATAAAAATGAATCGCCTAATGTGTTGCTAAGTGCCAAACTCGAGAACGGTTCGACCAAATCGGCTAAAAGAAGGTTCTTATGGAGAGAAAAAAAACACGTAAAAATGACGAGGGAAATAATAAAAACAAAACTTTTCTTTTCTCATACAAGCCACTCTGCTCCCAACTGTACATCTATATAAATAAAAATGAATCGCCTAATGTGTTGCTAAGTGCCAAACTCGAGAACGGTTCGACCAAATCGGCTAACTTTTTTTCCTTATTTTTTAAGGGCAAAGAAGGTTCTTATAGAGGGAAATAATAAAACCAATTTTCTTGATCCTTAAAAAAAATAACAGTTCATGATGCCATAATAAATTATTGAATATTGGTGTAAATAAATGTTTTCAGATCCCCCTTTATTTTACGAAATTACAATTACATTATAGTTTCGTAAAAACTATAGCTTCTATAAAAAAAAAAACCCTTCTGTTTTTAATATTGACAAATTTGAAGGGGTTACTCGTAAATAAAGCCTCAAAATAACCTATTTAAACCCTTCTGGTTTTAAAACGTTTGCGAGGGGTAAATTAACATCTTATATCTATGTTGCCAAGCAGAACAATGTAAATGAATCAGAAAAAATATCTTAAACATCCTTTATTATATTTATTAAAATTAATTTTTTTAAATATTACGCACATAAAAATTATACTATTTATCCACTTAAAGATGCCCTATTTTAAAATTTCTTAAATTCAAAATTTTTTTATAGACTATGTAGAAAGAAATTCTGTGATAAATACCAAAACATTTATATTTTATTTAAATTACTTTTTTCAGTAATTACATTAGAGAAAAAAGTAAAAGAAGCGTGCAAGGAATTTTCGTAGGATAGCAGGATATTAAATTTTGACATAACCCTCAAGAAGAGGACAGTTCAAATTTAATATTAGGCCATCTTCGATCGTCTCAGGACACATTCAGAGTACTTTATTATTTGTATTATGTAGTATTCTGGCCATTTGTATATTATGCATATTCATGTGTCACGTTTGTTATTCTAAAGGGACTTAGTTTTAAATTACTTTTCTATTATACAAATACGTTTTGACCAAATCAGGCATCATAAAGACTAAAACAAAACAAAAATCACCTCAGAGCTCACGTCACATCAACAGTTCAAATAGACTCATGAGATAGAGACAGGAACTTCACTCAATATATATTTAATTACGGAAGGTTGATTAGAGTTGCCTCTAGCTCCTCTACTATTAATATCAACAAGCTGCTCAAATATTCTCGACATCTGAGGATCAATGGTTGAAGGCAACCACATCACCGCAGCGCTGCTCTCTATAGGGCCTTTAATAATCAGTCTAGCTTCCATCCCAACCTAACCTCTATCTAGTCAAGTGGCCTCCCATATACCTGAGTTAAAAATATATTATGTGTGTATAATAGTCAACTAAAATCCAATGTTTTTTTTTCTTTTAATCAGCACTGTGAGATCTAAAGACCTTCCTGGGCTCAGCCATCCTCTGAGGGTAGCCCCTTCAATAAATACCATAATTTTTACACATACACTACTATCTATTATAAAGATGAATGATTCATATTTCCACAGCCCCGGTGAATAAGTGGTTAAGTCTAATTTTCTCCAAAATGAGTTTCTTGTCCTTAAGTAAGCGGAATCCTAATATTTTCGTATTGAATAAGGAGCTAAGTAAGCTTTCATTGGCTTGAAAATGAGTTATTGTTAATATTACAACTCAATTTCAACGCAAAATACTACGAGAATAATACGATTCCGGTTATCTGAAAGCAGTTAATTCTCTCTGGACAAAATCCGACTTAACCACTTATTCACCGGGGCTGCAGATATAAAAATATAGACGCTATAATAGCCTTATCATTGTTAGCATTATTACCAACTGTATGTATACTCCTATTTCGACCGAAAATGCGACGTTTAGTCAGAACATGTAAACTATTTTTACTATCAGGTCTAGCCTCAGCTTCCACTAGCCCTGAAGAAAGGTCGAAACGTCGGCACATAATAAATAAGTACCCACTTATTTAGTGTTTTATTTGACTCCACCCCCAACTATTTACTACCTTATTTTTACTATCAAATGAAACACTCTTGTAATAACTTTTAGCTATTCTCCCTAAGACCATTTCGGTTTTTATGTAAATGTGATAAACGAATCAGATATAACAATAGAAGCATCCTGATCAAGTTCCGTTCAAATCGAGTGCCGACCTTAGAATAGGTTCGCGATATAACCGTAATGTTACACACAGCTACAGTACCTTAATGATCGTAGGTTCATTAAATCGTAGAGACTATACTATTCTTATTCAGGGAGGTTATTTCGCCGAGATTAAATTAAATGTACCCACTTTTTAGAGGCTGGATAAGCCCCAGGAGGATTTGCAATACCCATAGGGTCCATCCGTAGCTTTTAGTAGATTGAATAATTTATCTATCAGGGGTTCGCGGCCCGGGAGGTGATCTTATGGTTTTTTAAATGGAGTTAAAGATTCTTGGGTATGCCGTCCTTCGGAAAAGAAAAGATTGCCCCTGAGCCCATGCGATATCTGCTACTCTTTATGTTCCTTATCCTAATTATATGTGAACAGTAAAACATTAGAGCTCCCAGTGTAGCATCGTCCGAACAATGCACAGTTAAGTGATGTTAAGTGAAAAGACTAAAACTGAAAGACACTATAAAATGCCAAAAGTAAAAATATAAACAATATGTAGATAAATCCATCATGCTGATAAATTAAAACAGCTGTTTGCTTCTCAAAGGTAATACAATCCGATTCGAGATGGAAGAGAAGAACTGTTGAAACCTTAGGAGCGCGGTGAGCCCTGAAAGCAAACACTCATACCTTTTCGCTATTCCGGTTGGTAATCCTGTTTACTTATTTAAACCAATCGCCAAAGAGGTCTTTTATTACCTCTCTGCTATCGAGTTCGCCTGTCTACAAGATACTATTTCGAATAAAAATACTGAATATATCAGTAGCCGTTTATTATGAGACGACTGGTAAATTTGGTCAAAACTGTGGTTATAAATTGAAAAATCACAGGTAGTATATTTGAATTAACCCCTTGACGTCAGGGTTTTTTTTCACAAAAATGTACCCAAAAACATCAAGTTTTTTTATTTTGTATCTAAAAAGTTTATATTGTTTAAAAAAAAAAATTAAAAATAGTTTTATTAATTCAATAATAATCTATGTAATATTGAATATAGTTCAATTCTTTCCACTCAAAATAAATATAAATTAACATATATGACGAAATTGAGTAAAAATGAATTTTTCATTTTATTATAAATTGAAAAAATCATTTTCATTTTATAGGATAGCTCAAATGGTAGAGTCCCAGACTAGTGATCTGGAAGACCCGGGTTCGAGTCCCGGTCCTGGGCATATCTTTTCTTTTCAAATGAATATATTTAAAAATTAGTAACAACTAAAATAAAATTAATTATAATAATTATAATGACGTAAGTCAACTAGATCCAAATTAAAATAATGTTCAAAGAACATTCTTCCTCTCGTATACTTCGCATAATGCAAGAACGCGTGGACTTAGGATCAGAAAAAAGAAAAGATATGACCATGGCCGAGAAGCGTGCTTCATTAGGGCCCAGGATAGCTCAAATGGTCGAGTCCCAGACTAGTGATCTGGAAGACCCGGGTTCGAGTCCCGGTCCTGGACATATCTTTTCTTTTCAAATGAATACATTTTCATTTTATTTTATTATAATATATATAATTATTATCATTCATTTATTATTTCAAAAAACACCTACAGAAAATTGTAAAATGTTTTATGAACTATAAGAAAAGAAACTATTTGCAGAAGCCGGTACAAATGACAAGTAGCGACTGGCAAGCACGATTTGTCGTGTGTAATAAGACGTCAAAATCTGCGAGCAGCGCTTGGGTTGGTGCGTTAGAGAATGTCGACCACCCGCCAGCGCTGCTCGTTCAAAATCATTAACCGGTTAATACATTTAATATACCATCCTTCATAAATCGACAATGTATCAACAGGAAATGCAAAAAAATCATAGAACGAAGTTAGATAAGATTCAGTATTAAAAATAATTAAAATACATTTTATAAAAAACCTATATTACCACTAGAATCCACGAAGGGTTGCGCAAGGAGATTCGTCTCTCCCACCCATATAATAGAGACAGTGAGATAACCCGGGAGATTCTGTAGATACCACGGGGTCCATCCGTTGTTGTTGACGGATTGTGCTTGGGTCCGCGGATTATCTGGTACTGTTGTGCGAAGACACGGTAACTATAAAACTAAATACAGAAATGCTTATAAATGGAGGTAAGGAAATACGGCTGGGTAACGTTACTAAGCTTTTGATCTTTTGTCCTTCCAACTCTTCTTTAAGGCCACTAACGCTGAGGGATGTAGAACGTCTTAAGGTATTCGAATATAAGGTGTTAGGCAAAATATTCGTCCCAAAATAAGGATGAGAACACTGGAGAATTTAGGAGATTACACTACGCGGAATCGCGAAGCATGCATCCGTTTAATATTATTCAGGTGATAGCGTCACGAAGAGTAAGATTGGCTTGAAAAGTTGCTGGGATTAGTAATGAAAGAATTCCTAAGATTTGGATTTGGGTTCTGGTACGCGGATGGAAGGTTGTAAGCAGAGATTGGTGGTATCGGCATCGAACCTCCGGTTTCGCTAAGCCTTTAATTTATATATATATATATATATATATATATATATATATATATATATATATATATATATATATATATATATATATATATATATTGTTTATATATACACAAAGATCAACATTGGTCTGGTGACTGTTGACCCCCGAGAGACCTGCGGTACCCCCAACACCAGAATTTAATTCCAGGGATTATTAAACCCAATTTATCTCCGGTTTAATTCGGGCCATTTTAGCCTCGGGGTCTAACAAATTGGACTGTGGGGGTGCGCAGATTAAAAATTCCATCTTTCGGTTTATTTTGACATCCTGTTATCAAGAAATTTATTAAGAGAGCGAGATTTATATATGTAGCGAGATAATGTATTCATATATGTATGAACATTTATTTTTAAAAAGAAGTTGTAATTTAGCACAAAAAATTATGGGGAAAAATTATTTTTCAGCTATGATTTTAATATCACCTTTACCGTTCGTCGTAAACCAATGAATCCCTGTCCTCAAGTATCCTTAAATAATATCTTACTAATTCTTGCAGAACAGATGTTATACTTAGGACTCCATCTTGACAAAAGTTTAACTTGGAATCTTCATACTAGATTGAAATGACAAGAAACCTCTCACAGTCCAAGGCTACTTCAGCAGTTACTAGAAAAGCCTTCTAAGCTCCCAATTAATTACAAAAGACTCATATACATGACAAGCATAAGACCCATCTGGACTTATGTAGTAGGATTTGATGCCATAAGCCATCGAATTCATCTCGTATCCAATCCTAACAATCCAAATTCCTTCGCAAAATCCTTAATGATCATTACTTCGTTACGAATAAAGTAATCCATAACGAACTTAATGTCCAATTTGTTACTGATTTGGCCCGAACCAGATATCAATCTTTTCATAACAAACTTCATTCCCACTCAAACCCACTAGTTTCAAACCTGGCGACCTCTTCAATTCCCCATAATCTTCCAAGGCGTCTGAAGAAAAGATGGCCTCGTGACCTTATAATGTTAATTTGTTATTTGAGTACTACAATTTTCTCTACTTCCCTTTATTTCATGGTATTATCATGTATCATTCATTTTTTTTTAAATATTATTTTGTTTATTATTTAATTATTCGTTTTTTTTTTGTTTTTTTTACAATCAATATATCCCGATATCCAAAACCTTTTCCCACCAACTCTTCTGTCAGCCCATTCTTCGTCTTCCTCTTGCAGCCCTCGGGCTGCCATTCCTTCTCTCACATCCTCCATCCATCGCTTCCTTGGTCTTCCTCTATTTCTTATATAATCCGACTTTTAAAGGAAGATTTGGCCATCTATTGTATTATTCTCATCAGATGGGCTAACCGTTGAACCCTCCTGGTCTCTATTTCATACAATATATTCTTCGCTTGCCATAAAGTTTTTTTTTAAAAACACTATTGGGTATGTGTTGGAGCCTTGAGATGACGCAACTACGTCTTAGAAAGTCCATCTCAAGAGCGAGCAGTTTACGGGCATCATGTCTTTTTATTGTCCACGTTTCGGCCCCATACAGTATTGTCCCCAGGAGAAAAGAATGGTATATTTTCTTTTTCATTTCTACCAAAACCCCTTTATTCCGGAGGATCGAGTTTAGGATTCTAATGATTTTCCTTCCTAGGTAGATCTTCATTTCTATATCCTTGTTGAATGTCTCATTTATATAGACAGCTAAGCACGTGAATTCGTTGCTGCGAGGAAGATCGACGTGGACGGTTAATTAAAGGACGTGTACCCTCGTTTCCCCCTCTTTTTTATATAACAGGGTTTTTTTATATGTAATTGAGAGATAGATAAATTAAGTTTTTGTAATTATTTTGCTGTTACAACAGATAAATATCATAGGCAAAGTACAAAAGTAACTGTTCATAGTTACTTCATCCAACTTCGACTAAATATGGGAAGTTTAGATTAGCAATTAATATTTTTTACTACTAGAATTATATGTATTTTTTTTTTTTTTTTTACGTTGAGTTGTAATATAACATAAAGAATTATGCAAATTGAAAAGTATAGCATAATAAGCGAGATAGAGAGCAGACAGAAGCAGAATAGTCAGAGGGACCCTACACCCTACTTCAGAATACTGAAGAGGTTATTAGGCCTGCCCTCTTCGCCTCAGGGGTAACTTAAGTGTCGGCACTTATCGTCGTGCGAGTGTCCTCGGCGCATGCGTGTTCCATGATATGCTCCCCCCCCCCCTAGGCTTTGTACTAGTCTGTAATCTCTCCATTAAATGAAAAAAAAAAGAGTTTCAGACGTTTATTAAGTATATAAGACTGCAGTGTTATGCGGGTAGTGTGTTACAAAGCCCCGATCTATAAAACAATATCGTACTCAGATAAGTTTGTAAGTATATACCGGATTATTGGGCGGGAAATAACAAACAAGCATACCATTAAAATACCCAAAAAAGAGCCCTAACAGAGCAAAACTGTGCATTTTAAAAAATACAGAAACAAAATTTAAAATATCAGTTTAGAACTGTAAAAAAAAAAAAATGTACAAAATTGTGTAATACAAATTTTAAATTTGACTTTGACTGTAAAGCACCAAGAACGAGTTTCGGGTTAAAATAAAGAAAATTTGCAGTATAGCATTAATACAATATTGTTGATTTTTTTATTATACAATTGGGGACTGGCCCACCCCTAAGCGGGCAGAGTGTACTTGTATTTATAAAAAAAATATTAAAATGTCGCGCGATGATTTATTAAATGGCTTCACCAAACGTGTTGAATAAGCAATATGATAAATTTATTTTCAAATATCCCTTATAAAAAAATTTAAAAATAAAAGCTGTGCTACTACAACACATGATAGGTATTGGGGTTCAGTAGATGGCAGATTTATAAGTCAATAGTTTTGCTGGGAGACGAAGATCCCCCAGGTTTTTCCTCAATTTAGGGAACCCACTTCCGCCTGGATGCTGTAGATACCACAGGCTCCATCAGTGGCTGTTAACAGATTAAATAAATACTTTTTGTACCAGTTACTTTTTGTAACCAAATGATTACTTTAAAAGTAATCCCTTTAATTAAACAAGAATACTATTATTTGTATTAGCAACAGAATCCTGGAACCTCCTATGGCTTACCCAGCCCCTTTTAAGTAGGGGGCTTTCTTTCTAATCCCTTTAAGTAAACAAGAATACATGTTAATGAAATATTTATTTTAAATTGATACAAAAACAACGACTAAATATGAATTTAAACAGGGGGAAAAGCAGGCATGTCTACAATTATTTGTAGAAATAAATTTTTGTTATTGTTCCTCTGTCTCCATAAAAACTCAAACAAATAGGAATTTAAAAGTTCCCTCTTTGTTCCACACTCTTTTCTATTCCTCATTTTAGCTTTCGCCCCGAGATATTCTATTGATTGTGTGTTGGCTCCTGTTGTAGGGTCGACAAACATTTTTGAATGATTGACAGTAAGATGCAAATAATTCAAAATATGTTTCTCCTATCCCTTTATATGCCTTCCAGCAATCCGAAATGATCGTTGTTACTGGGCTTATAGTAGCTTTTATACAATTTAGAAGAGTTTCTGATGTCCTATCAGGTACTGCATACATAAAACACTCTTTGGTTTCCCTACATATACCCCAAAAAACCCACTGATGATGTTACTTTCTTCCAACATTGGTTTTTATTTTACTAAAACAAGATTCGTCAATTTCTTCAATAATTTTTCCCCGCCTATTTGAATAGGATTATTTATTAAAGTATAGGCACAAATTTATCTCAACACATTCTTCCAATCCGTAATAGTTGCACAACTAATATTAAGTTCTTTAGTACAAAAATTGTGTAGTTGTGTATTCCTGTGTCCAGCAATATATAAATGAAAGAGCTTTACTTAAAGGTAGTCTTGATTCTTCGAACCAGGTATTTGAGAATAAACCCTTAGAAGTTATGCAATTTCTCACGTAGCAAACCCATTTTTTTTGTTTATACTTCAATTTCATATTGTGTCCATTATCAAACTTTTTAAATTTAGGTAAGGGACCTTTATCTTGAAACAAATGTAAGAAATTATCTTCTTCATTAAAAAACAAAATTAAATTGATACAATTTATCTCTGTATCCATTATACACATAAATAACCTTCTTAATGGAGATTGTAGTTGACATATGGTTTGATAAAAAAAAAAAAGATGAATTACTTTTAAAGTAATCATTTGGTTATAAAAAGTAACTGGCATCCTTAATCTAAAAAAGACCCGATTTATCTGCTAAAGCCGGATTCGAACCCGGAACCTTGGGGTTCAGCAACTCGCCCTACACACTCAGCTAACTTGCTTCTCCTAATATTCTTTATAATTGCATTTTATTAGAAAGAAAGATAACTTATCTAATGAAAATATTTTCGAGAGGGTAAATTCTTACACGTTAAGGCTAATGTGGTCCAAGAATGCTGCAGTATGTAAAAAAAAAAAAAATCTGCACAGAAAATTATTTTTAGTCATTTAACACAACTTTATGCTGTTTGACTGGTTGACGGAATGTAAATAGTCCAGGATCATAGTCCATTTTTGCACTTGATTACTATCAAGCTGAATATTCGTGAATAGCTTCGTTTCGATGAGACGCACAACAATTTCCTGTGCGAAAATTCTCGATTGTGGTAGCTAACAGAGGTAGCAAGATTAAATATGTCGATTTGATGATGAATTATCTAAATTATTTGAAAAAATATTTGACCTACAAAATGTATGGTTTAATCAAAGAGTCCCCTCCTTCCAATATGTATCGATAACGAAGTCAAAAAAGAAGAATTAAAAAAAAAATCAGCTGGTAAGTAATCATTTTTGATGAACTCGTTATCGATAAATGTTGGAAGGAGTGGACTAAAACTCTATTTCTTGTGTTAAATTATTATCAAACATGACTCATGTAAAGTCTTGTTTTCGGCACTTAACACATCTATGAACTAACGCATCGATATATACTCCAGTGTTGTAAGTGGCATTAGATGTATTATACTGCCTAACAGTTATTGATACACCACCAATACATCCCTAATTGGAGAATGGACTGTCAGGTATAACCTATTGATCACCTGACAAGTATATGAACAAAATTATCCATCTACGATTGGGAGTTTTTTACCCAAGTTTAATAAACTTTAATAACATGGGGTAGCGCGCAGAGCACTGGGCTGCTGTTTTGATCCCGGGTTTAAATCCCGTCTGTAGTAGATAAGTTATTTAATCTGTTAACAGCTATAGATAGAACCTATACCCACCGAAACCCGGTGGTTGTGGGTGATGTCTGACTAAATACCTACCTGACAACTGGTGTTTTATAAACATAAATTATACACATATGTATATAATAATATAATAATTCAACTATTATATAATAATAATAATTCAACTAGAGTATAAACACTATCAGTTAAGAGCCAGTTAGTATTAACAATTTGATGATAAATTCTCAGAAGAAACCTATAAAATGTACAGCTCTCGGAATTCAGAGAGGAATTGATATCCAGTAATATTTCATGCTGAGATTCCCAAGATAATTAATCGTTATCCAGAACCATTCCAATGTGTTCTAGTTATAATATTATTCACAGAAGTAATTAATAATAATTTAACATACAATCCAGATATATATAAACTCTTTATAAATATGTTGTGGTATTTTATGAACTAAATACAAAACTAGGAAACACGAAATTCGAGAGGAAATAAAGGTACAGTTAAAGCTAATAGATGTTTGTTTATTGTTGTTGTTGTTTTTTTCGCGAAATAACTAAGATTATCCTTTTTGTGTCGAAATAAAAAAATTAAATTCATAAAAACTACAATCCTTCCAACTTTTTCATATGGTCATCGAAGGATAAACAACGTCTTGAAACGTGTAACACTACAACCCATAACGAGTCGGGGTTTCAGTGCGTGGTAGTGGTAAGACACCAGTTATGCAGGGAGGAGATTATCCCAGCTCACACTCAACCGCCAGATTTTCCTCTTAATTTGGGTACCTACTTAATAGGGCCTGGGTAAGCCATAGGAGGTTCCAGGATTCTGTTGCTAATACAAATAATAGTAATAATATAATCATTTTTAATACATTTTTTTAAATAAAATATAATAATTTTTAATAATAATAGTAATAATTTTTGTTGTTTTGTCTGTTTTCTTTCTTAGCCCTGAAGATGATCTACAAAGTAGGTCGAAACGTGGGCACTATCAATAAATAACTCTCACTTATTAGTTGTTTACATTGACTCCACCCCCAACTATTTCCATCCTAATAGTAATAATAAATTTAGCAAACAATTTAATTTAATTATGTGTAATTATAAGTAAACGAAAAAACATTTTGCTTATCTATACATATTATAAAATTAAGTCTCCGCCGCGTCTTTTCGCGGTAAACTCGTTAACTACTGCACGGATTTTCATTCGGTTTTCACCAATAGATAGAGTGATTCACCAGGAAGGTATATAATTAATGGAGGTTTTGTGTAAATGGTTTGGAATATGACGATAATTGACAGAAATGTAGGAAAAAGTATAGCCTCCTGGGAGTTTTTATCGAAGGTTCTGCCTAATGCCTTTGTCATATAACGAAACAATGCATGGTGGAATATTCCTCTTTTATTGATCTACAGAAAAGTAAGTGATAGCATATATCTATCTTTTAAAGAAAGCTTACTATACCCATTTTATCTTCTAAAAAAATTGATCACATACAATGCGGTATTTGGAAAGCTATTTAGACGAGTACAGTATTAATCCTTATCAACTTATATAATTTAGTTACCTTAAACATTTCATGCGCATTGCAGGGTTATCACAAAAACTTAACGCGCAAGAAAATAAATTCGTATATAAAGAAATATTTTATTTTAATGTTTATAATAACTACATAATAAAATACATTAGACAGACAAAACATGTGGGCATAATAAGCCGTAATGCCCGTGCAAAGACGGGGTACCACACTGTCTTTTTTTCTGGTCGAATTTCCATCACTTTCAGATCCTAGTAAAATACAAACTTTGAACCATGGTGAATGTCCAAAAATATGAAATATAATTCGAAGGAATAGAAGTCAGATCGAATTTAGAAAAAAAAAAACTACACTAAAAGAGAAATAACATTAGCTATTATAGTATTGCTGACGATAGATATTGAAACATCTAATCAGCAAATTACTGTTCTATAAATATCCAATCTTTCAATATTAAAATTTCGTTTGTCATGTTTTCCTTCAGAATCAGTAGACTTATAAATCTCGATATGGAATTTTCGAAGCTTTTATTATCTAAATACATTAGTGGAAAACTTCCAACCTTAAGTCTCTAAACTAAAACAGGAAATTAAAAATACCTGTCCAATATTTCGCCTATTCAGGCATCCTCAGGGCAGAAAGAGAATAATAGCAAACCAAAAAATGAATAATGCACTCAAAAAACACACATCCCACCACCTCCAAGGCTCAAATGCAACTACTGAATCATAGGGAAGGTTACTAGATTCCCACCTGGCTAATGTTAGATAAAAACAGCTGATAAATACACCAGATTTGAAACATCAATATACATTCACCAAACCCCCCAAAAAACCAACAGGAAAACAAAATAAAATAAATAATAAGAAGATATTCTTGCGTCAGCCTCCCGCTGGTCAGCCCTGAAGATGACCCACAAAGTGGGTCGAAACGTCGGCACGTAATTAAAATAAGTAACCACTTATTTAGTGTCTTATTTGACTGCACCCCCAACTATTTTCTTCCTTACATAAAAATAAATAATAGTAACAAACAACACAACAGAAGACAAAAACTATATGAAAAAATGAAAGTAAAAGTGCAAGAAAAAAAGAGAATTTATAAAAAAACAAAAAAAAACAGTTGACTTGTGGCTATTCCACAAAATACACATTGAAAAAGTCCCTTTTTCAATTTTTATTATCTAACTTATTTACCTATTTTTGGAGATAAGAGTCTGTCGGTATTAATACATTAAAAAAAACAACCTGTACCACTACAACCCATGAAGGGTCTTGGTTTCAGTACCAGATAGAGTCTGTTCAGTTTCTAGAACAACGGTTGTGCACTGAGGTGATTAGTACAAGACCATGCTCAACCGCCAGGTTATCCCACTAATTAAGAGTACTTTTATAGAGGCTAGTTGAGCCCCAGAATGGTCTCCAGATACCACATGGTCCATCCCATGGCTGTTAACAAATTAAATAAATTATCTACCACAACCGGATGGCACGCCCACTTCAGCATAGCAACTGTACACTCCAAAAAATACCTCAATAAAAAAAAAATTGTTTTGAGTCATTACAAGCATGAGTGCCTTGGATGTCTATTTATCTTCCAAAAAAACATGACAATATTCATTTTCTCTCTATTTTTAAAGAACCTTGTAGAACCCCTGGAGGGTTTATACACCCCATACTGTCCTGTCGTGGCAGTTAACAGATTAAATGATTTATCTGCCATATCTTGATTCGAGGGTTCGAATTATCAGCATATCAACTCAGCGCTGTACATAAATTTACAATGTGTATGACACACTCCCCTGGTGATAATATATACATAACAAAAATTAATTAAAAATCATGGGTTGACCTCATTTTATCTATATGTACATCCATACGCCTGATCAGTTTTAACACCGTTTCCTTTTTTTGCGATGTATCTTTAATGTTATTCTTTAAGGTGCAGTTTTTATTCAAACCGGAAGTTATTATTATGAGCGGAAGAGAAAGCTGGTATAATGTGATGAATAATGAAGTAGGGAGAAAAAATGGAACTCGGATCAACTCAGAACTCTGCTGTCTTCGAAATAATATTAGAGCACTATGTTAGAAGAAAAATATTTTATTGTAAATGGAAAACAGTTTAAAAAAATGTATTTATTGAAATTTAAATTTGTATTGTAATAATACAACGAGCAACTATAATGATTCATACGTAAAAGCAAGCAGAGAAACTACCCAGTTGTAGTACTAAAATAACATATTACCCTTAGAAGGTCAACAGGTCATTTTTTCGGAGGCCTCGGAGGATTATCGGGACTTGAAGACGTGGCTAGGTTTGAAGCTAGTGGGTTTGAGTGGGAATAATGTTTTTCGTGAATGGATTGATACCGGGTTCGGGCCAAATCAGCAACAAATGGGACTTTAAGGTGATCATGGATGACTTTATTCGTAACAAAGTAAGGAGCGTTGAGGATTTTAAGAAGGAGTTCGGATTGTAAGTATTGGATATGAGAGGAGTTCGACGAGTTAGTGGAGCCCTAAAGCTCTAATCCGTAAATCCAAATAAGTTTTAAAATAGCCGTGCGTATAGCCTTTTGTAGTTGATTTGGAGCTTAGGGCCTTTGTCTAGTAAATGTTGAAGTAGCCTGAAACGGTGAGCAGTTTCTTGTCGTTTCATTCTAGTAGAAAAACGTAATTAAAAAACGAAACCTCAAGCCTCTAAAATACTCGAAAATAATTTTTTTTAAAAACCCTGAACCATTACGACCCATTCAGAGTCTTGAGTTAAGTCTATGGCAGGGATTACTTATTATATTATAGAGACTTTAAAGGGGCCCATACACGATCAGTATTACTGACAGTATAGTTAGATACTGTCAGTAATACTGATCGTGTAAGGGCAATACTGATGGAGTGATGGAGTATCATTCCTCAGTTCAATCCGACGTAGGGGAGGGGATACTGACAGTATTACTGATCGTGTAGGCCCGTTTCTTTCATTCCTCAGTATTTTGTAGCTGTTGAGTGCGACGCATCGACTGATTTCCGACGCAACAATGAAAACAGCCACATTATTCAAAAGTTATATATGATTTATGTAATGTTTTCCTTAAAACTTCGTTTTTTTCTTATAACAACAGGATAGAACTTTATTTTATTCGTAAAATTGCGTATTGTATAAAATTATATTTTTCCTAGTGTCTAAATGAGAGCTTCACAGGTTTCTATCACAATCCGGCTGATGGAGAAATTAGCGTTGAATACTTTAAGTCCTCAAAATTTCGGGCTGTTGCTAAATAGCGTAGGGTAACTGCCACCAGCTGTTTTGGGCGTATACTTTCCCTCATATTTGTATCTTGCGTTTTAATATGAGGAGAAACCATATTTAATAAATTATTGAATACGTTTTCATTCATCCGAAAATAATGATACTAATCTGATTGTTCCTTTACTGAAATCTCGTTGATTAAGTTTAAATGGGTGAACTTATCCCTGTCCAATAGCCAATCCTTCACCCACAAGCGTCTTTTCCTCTTTTATTCCAAAGCCATGGCGATCACAATTGCTAAGGACGCTCTATCCATTAAAAAAGTATGTATAAATCTGCGTGAGAAAAAGATGATTGTTCTTATCGCGAGCTAACTGCGAACTGAGTTTTTTAAATTTAATTATTTCTGATTTTTACATTAGTAAAATACAGAGAGAGTTCGGTTAGAAGTTTTACAAACATAGTAGTACATAAATATAACAGAATAGTAAACATTCAGAAAAATAAAGTAGATAATTATAATACTAAACATTGTAATGAAGATAAAATCAAAAATATAGCGCTGAGTCGACACTACATCAAAATATGGAAAATGATTTAAATACTGACAGCAATATTTACCGTGTATGCTGTAGAAACTTCAGTAATACTGACAGTAATATTGACCGTGCATGGGCCGCTTAAAGGTTACCCACTTTATCACTCTGTCAGCCCCAAGATGGTCTGCTCATCCGGGATCAGATTCGCATTAACAGATTAAATAATTTAGGACTCTATTGTCCTAATTATCATTCGTCAGTTAAATATCGCCTATTTGAGCATGGTCAAAAAGACTCAGCAATCAGAGACAAAAACTCAAGACGCTAAAAAAAATATTTGTTGAGATTTTTATTACAGATATGTATATGGTTGTGTCTAGGTATTGACCTTTATTCAGCTGATGTTGACGTTAGGTACTGTTATGTAACTGTTGGTTTTTATTAAGGAAGTGGGAGTGTCTTGATAGTCTCCCACTCAAAAAAAAAATTGATATATTTTGCATTGAACATTATTAGATAAACTTCCACGGTAAAGCATTAACTCTTTAAACTAAAACATGAAACAAAAATACTTATTAATATTTCGTTCATTCAGGCATTAGGACAGAAAGAGAATAATATAATATTATATAGCAAAGGAAAAAACAAAAAAAGCATATAAAATGCAGCAAGACACTAACCAGGGGAAACATCCCACCACCTCCGTGGCCCAAGCACATCTACTGCATCGTAAGGAAGGTTACTAGACCCCAGCTGGAAAAGGTTAGATAAAAACAGCAGGTACATACCAAATAGAAAATACAAAAAACACTCACCAAAAATCAAACACCACAACAGGAAAAAAAAAAAAAAAAAAAAAAAAAAAAAAAAAAAAAAAAGATAAGACAAAAGACCATTAAAAAATGAACAGTAAAAGTACAAGAGAAAAAGGACATTATCAAGAAACCATTAGACATATCGCTACCTCAGTATTAAAATTTTGATGATACAACTGTAAGATGGATGATTTTTTTGAAGATCTATGTATAGTTTTCGTTTTTGTATACACCTATTTTCGAAATTGGGTTTAAAAAAAAATGTATTTATGGTATGATATGGAATAATGATGTAAGTAGGCCACATGGATGCGAAAAAATCACAAGGAATAATCCGTTAATAAAAAAAAAAAAAAATGGCAAAAACACTTGAACGGATCGAGTTACACAAATAAACATCGTTGTTGGCATCTCTTCAATCCGTCCACGGCCTTGTTGAATAATTCACGAGTAGAGAACCTAATACTCGATTCTTATCGATACTCTTATCAATATCGATGAAAACCTATCGAGAGTCCATTCACAAGTTAAGAGCCATTAATCATTTTATCGACATACTTCACCGACTATGTAAGCTTGAGAAAGATGTAAGTAGTTTTTAACAAACATTTCAAGATGCTACTAATGAATCCTGATGCTAATAGATTACGTTATATAACCACAATCACAGTAATTTGGAAGCAACCTTCAACAAATTTCGCAACCTTTATTTTCTCATCCTCGAGTTTTTTTTTTTTAAATACTTTTCTTTTTTGCACTGGTAATATTGTGGTTTAGCAGCTGACGACTAATCAGCCGATGATATAAGATATATTTGTAGCAGTTGCAGACTAAAAGATGTCAACTTTAGTACGAATAAATTAAAAATGGAGTATTTTTATATAAGATCTTCTCCACTAACAGTAGCGATATGCTAGTACTCGACTTTTATTGGATTATGAAAAAATTATATATATAAAGAGTTTTAGTTATGCGATGTTTTATCAGCGTTGCCTAGCAACGAATGGAGGGACGTTGCCTAGCAACGAATGGAGGAACTGCTTTTTGTTTAATATTTTGCCAAACTCGATCAGTTAAATTATGAATATTTAAAAAAAAAAAGGAAAATCACAAAGCCAATGTTCTTGAATTCTTTAATCCGTTATACAAAATATACTGCTGTTTTGGAATTTAAATGAAAAAATTTAACTTTAAAATTCAACATTTACTAGACAAACGCTCTAAGCTCCCAATTAATTACAAAAGAGCTTTGGGGCTCCACTAAGCCATCGAATTCCCCTCGTATTCAATCCTTACAATCCAAAATCCTTCGTAAAGACCTCAATGCTCCTTACTTTGTAACGAAGAAATTAATCCATAATGACCTTAATGTCCCATTTGTTGCTGATTTGGCCCGAACCCGATATCAATCTTTTCATGACAAAACTTCATCCCCACTCAAACCCACTTGTTTCAAACCTGGCAACCTCTTCAATACCTGATAATCGTCCGAGGCTTCCTAAAAGAAGGTGGTCTCGTGATCTTCTATTGAAAAAATATAATGAATAGATTTAAAAACTGAAACAAGCTACGTCTTTTTCTAATATTTTAGAACTGTTGTTTCTATACAGTGAAATAAGATTTTTTTAACCATTTATTTATTGAAATATACAACTGTATAATGGAATAAAGCAAGTAAATATAATGAAAGATAAATAATGGCACGAGAAATAGGCAAGATGAGAAACTACCCAATGTTTGTAACTCGAAGACCTCGACGAAATAAGATTAAGACACTTTTCTTAAGAACTAAAAATTATTGTTTATTATAAACAAAACTAACCGAAAATTAAAAAGACTTTTAATTATTTTATTTAATGCAAAATACTCAATATATAAAAACGATACTAAGTGCGTACTCTATTAAGCTCAATTAAGTACTTTAATAGGTACTTAGGTAGGTAATTAGGTACTTTAATATGGTCAATGGTGAGGTACAAAATAAGCAGTAAACCTTCCATTTCTGGAATAAAATGTTAAGGGTTGTACTTATGTTAATTAAGTAGAAATGAATAAGCAGTTGTAGAATGTTTACAATTCGAGTACCCCCCTTGTATATTAAATCCCCCCCCCCAACAATTGTACCTTTTCCTCAGAAACTTATTCTTATATTACTTTTTTTAAATATTATAACAATACTTCTGTAATTTATTACTACTAGCGACCCACCCCAGCTTTGCTCGGGTAATAAGGCATATTATGACTACATAATTTGTCTGTGTAATGTATTTTTTTTTATCACGTACCGGCCACTAAGGACCACGTCAACATCATTGGTTAGGCTTCTTTGGGAGTCTTGATTTTATTTCTTGCCATCTCAGCTAATGTACTTTATTATATAGAAATTATAAAGATAAAAACAAAACCAAATATTTCTTTATATACGAATTTATTATCTTGCTCGTTAAGTAATTGCACGGGATTAGGCAAGCAGCGTCTTCGGTTAAAGCAATCGATATTCCAACCCATTTTCACAAAACCTCGACAAATTATATAGCTAAACCTCCCTGGTGAATCACTCTATCTATTGGTGAAAACCGCATGAAAATCGTGGAATAGTTATTGAGTTTACCGCGAACAAACGCGGCCGAGGACCTTGTTTTATATGTATAGATTTACTAAGACACCAATCAACTCTGTACCATTAAGGGTATTGGGTTCGTTACATTGAAACTGTACTGTTCCTTGTCAAAGGACAACGACTATACAGGGAGGTGATTTATCCGAGATTACGCTCAACTGCAGTGTTTTATCCCTAAATAAGGTACCCACAATATAGACGTTAGGTGAGCCCCAGGAGGGTCTTGTAGATCTCACAGGGTCTAATTTATGTTTATTCATTTAACGCAACTTTATGCTGTTGTAAATAGGGTAAGGACATCGCACAGGCTCGAGATCTCCATTTTACGTTCTTCCAAAGGCACAACTAAGGCTCTTTTTATTTCGCTTAAAAAATATTATCACAGCCACGAATGTGAGAATAATAGAGTCTGGAAACGTCGCCTAAAGATAGGATTCCACTCGTTGACGCCATGTCAAGAACCTGTAATCGAGAAAAATACATTATATATATATATATATATATATCTATACATATATAAAAATCTGCTGTCACGATGTTCTCGTGAAATCTCCGAAACTACTGGACCGAGTTTAATGGAATTTCGCACAGATATGTAACATTGCCCAACCTAAAATACTGGATATGTTTTATTTCGGTTAGTGATATTTTTTTGCAAAATTATTTTTTGTTTTAACCTGCTGCATTTTCGATATGTAGTAAGAGCATGTCTTAGCAGTGTTAATCCAAATTAAGTTTATAGTTTTTATATATCTCCTAATCGGTGCGTTTTGGGGGAAAAAAAAACGAAGTAACCATTTTTAAAGTAGATTAAATTTGCTAAAATTTGAGCCGTGCTGCAGATCTGTACTGATGTAGGGCCGATTTCAGTAATATTATTATAATTTAAGTTAATATAACTATCCAAAATTAAAAATAAACCATTGTATACCTCATTTATTAAACTAATGTTTATATGTTATCAGTTAAGAATTTGTATATTTTTTATTTATCATATACTATACTTAAATATAAGATGAATAAAATGGAAAATCCAAAATCTATTTAGTTCATTTTTTTCATTAGTTATTTTTTTCATTTAGATTCAAATTTTAACGTAATATTTTTTAAAACTATTATAACAGCCACAGCATTAGATTAGTATAAGTATAAGTGTGGCCAGGTCTGCCAGTACATATTATAAAACCAAGTCCTCGTCCGCGTTTGTTCGCGGTAAACTCAATAACTACTTCACGGATTTTCATGCGGTTTTCACCAATATATAGAGTCACCAGGAAGGTTTAGGTATATAATTTGTTGAGATTTTGTATAAATGGTTTGGAACATCGATGGGTTTCACCGAAGACGCTGCTTGCCTAATCCCGTGCAATTATCTAGCGTGCAAGATAAATTAGTATATAAAGATTTGAACATGTCACATTCAGCATAGCAACTCAACACTCGACACAATCAAACAACAGCTTTTCCCCCAAATAAAAAGCATATAACTTTATATACTAGTGTGTTCAGCAGATTCCACAAATTGGCGGCTATTAAATTATATATTTTTTAAGAATAAATCTGCCAGCTGATAGAGACTGTGAGCACGAAAATAGTCGTCACAGCTGATGACAGAATAAATAATTGATCTGCCTCTGCTAGACTCGAACTGGTGAAGCAGGTAGAGGTTAGTAGCCTATCTAGTAGTTGCAGAACATGCTTAAAATTTATATATTTTCAAAAATTAAAAATAATTATAAATAAAATTCTCTTCAACTGGGTTTTAGTTAGGATTAACCATCCTTTGTTGATCCAAAACTTTATCAGTTTTGTTGAATAATTTAATAAATTTATCAAGCCGTAGAGGAAGTTCAGAAGGTGCCAAAGATACACAGGAAGTGCACGACCGTTGAATGAACATACTTCGGAAGTCGGGCCAATTTCTGGTTTATTAGGTCGCTTAATGAGTTTCCGCAAAGTCAACAGTTGGCCATTTTCCCTCCCATCGGCCCATGAATAAATATTTCATCAACTTCTTTCAACAAAACCGAGCCTAAAGAATCCATTAAAAGCATTCCAATCATCGTTGTACTGCATTATTTATGAACCAAGTATTTATTATTGAAGATACAATGGAATACGATGTGGCAAAGGAGGACAGAGGAAGTGAAAAAGGAGTAATTTGGTTTTAATATTAAAATATTTTTCATGTAAAAAAACCTGAACCACTACAACCCGTGAATGGTTCTGGGGTTCAGTACACGGTAGAAACTGTACTGTTTCATGAACAACGGTTCTGCAAGGAGGTGAGGTTCTAGGTCACCCTCGACCGCCAGAATTTTACCCCTTATTTTGGGTACCCTATTTTTATATTTTATATAGGCTTGGTGAGCACCAGGAGGGTCGTAGATCCCATATGATCCATCTCCCGCCGCAAACAGACTAAATAAAATTAACTGCCTGCACCGGGATTTGAACCAGGATTTCCGGCCTGGCAACTCAGTGCTCTACCACTGAGCCACTCCACTCCCTAAATTTAAGTATAATCGCATGCTAAAATCAAATCGTGAGTCAATTTTTGTATTGATAAATATAAACTTATTATTTTCGAGGAAAGTTACCTCCTACGCGTGCTAGTAGTGAATCTTTGTGAGTCACAAAAGAAATTACTGAGTTGCCGAGATTGGTGAGTTATCTGACTCATAAACAAAAGAGGGCAGTCGCTAAGTCATCAATTATTTTGTGAAAAAACATGACTGATCATCTAAATGGAGGGGTATGACAAACTAACGAGTTAACATAGTCTGTTAAAGTACACACAAATCGTTTCTTTTTTAATAATAATGAGAATTTTTATGAATTATATAAACTTATAAATATATTAACATTCAATTTTTTTTGTCTCAATTATTTCTGATATATACAAAAATATGGATTTAATCGTTAAAATTGATATATCTTTAAATTATATAGATAAAAAGGAACAATTACTACTTTAAATTAAATAAATACCTGAAAACTAAAACTTCCGAACAGTCTTTAATAAACTCGTTAAGATAATTTTGTTTCCCAGCCAACGTTTGGGCAAGGAGATATTTTGGTCGAGTTAAGACTTAACCGCCATGTTTATATCAATTAAGTGTACGCAATATAAAGTGCGGGCGAGCACCAGGAGGATGAGGCGTTACATGTGGTGTAGTGGCTACCATTACTACCTTCTGACCACAAGCTCGTAGCTTTTCAGAACAGCAGGTGATTCTAAGGGTTTTAGAGAAGTATAAAATCCTTGGTTATGCCGCCTTTTGGAAGGGACATAAAACGGGGCTACCGAGGCTTACGATGACAGGTACTCGTTAAAGATCCCTGTCCTAATTATTCCTGGATAGAAAAAAAATAGAAAAATATATACCACATTGAATTGCTAATATTTTTGGAGTAAATAAATTATCCACCACACCTGGTCTTAAACTCTCATTTCCAAATCATTTAAGACAAACATCATTGGTTAAATGATGAAGAAAATAGTCCGGGTGGAGATCAACAAATTTCTTTTAAGGAGGGAAAACTTTTTATTGAAGAGCCAACGTTTCGACCCGCATTGCAGGTCTTCTTCAATATTAATATTATTTTATTACTATTCTACTATTATTATTCAAGATCACTGGTTATTATTACAGTTTACAGATCTTTCTGTCAACATTCCTTTCATGTTTCAGGTCAATATTCATAAAAGGACTGCCAAATATTTTAACGATATTGGCTGGATTGAAGGAGATGCTCAAACAATGGTTCCGCCCTGGGTTAACTTATATGATGAATCCTTGATTATTGCCGTTCTTCGGAAGGGACATAAACTGGGGCTCCGAGCTTCTTGTATCAGTTACTCGTTAAATATCCTTATCCTAATTATAACTAGATGGCCAAAATTGAGGACTCCCACTGTAGCATCATGCCATAGCAGCATAAAGTGAGGTTACATGAATAAATAAAAAATAATAGTCCCAGGATCCATGGTCCATTTTTTCACTTGATTAGTATCAAGCTGAAGCTTCGTGAATAGCTTCGTTTCGATCAGACGCCCAACAATTTCCTGTGCGAAAATTCTAGATTGTGGTAGCTAACAGAGGATGAAAAAAGTCGATTTGATGGTTCTCAAAAATTTATCACTAACTGGTATATTTTTTTTAAATCTCAAGATAATTATATAAATTATTGGAAAAAAATATTAGTCCCACAAAATGTATGGTTTGATCAAAGAGTCCACTCCTTCCAACATGTATCGATAACGAGGTCATAAAAAATGATTATTAATCAGCTAATTAATTGTTTTTTCATGTATATTGGAAGGAGGGGACTCTTTGATCAAACCATAAATTTTGTAGGACAAATATTTTTTCAAATAATTTAGATAATTATCTTGATATTTAACAAAAAAAACCCAGTAAGTAATAAGTTTTTGATAATCATCAAATCGACATATTTTATCCTTGCTACCTCTTTTATCTACCACAATCGAGAATTTTCGCACAGGAAATTGTTGGGCGTCTCATCGAAACGAAGCTATTCACGAAGATTCAGCTTGATACTAATCAAGTGGAAAAATAGACCATGGATCCTGGGCTATAACTGATATGCGCATGAAAAACGTGGTATTTTTGGTTGGATGCCCATACATCACCACTCCACTGACAGAACACAGTCTCCCACTGACACCTGAACCAAATTAGTCAGGCCTTTCGCCTGGAACCACCTGCGGTTCTTGAATAGGCATTATTTTCAAACAACTGGACAGTAAACTGGACTCACAATGGAAGCCCGATGTGTGGACAGGGCATTGGCTTCTACAATGGTCCCTGCAGCGTAGAGTTGTATAGCGTCGAGTAGAGACCTTCACGTGCCAGGTAGAACAATCAATCTCAAAGCTCACACCTGGTCCATGGTCACGAACGGTAATTAACGTGTGATTACGTGCGATTTGGGCTTTATAAAAGCCTCGTGGTGACCATTAGAAAAATATTATTCGTCGCCTTAGTAACAAAACAAAATCTACAATATTGACTTTGTTGATATGTGTGGGATGTAACACTATTAATTTATTTTAGTTAGCGAGGAGATAGTTGACTGGAAGATCTGAGTAAGGAAGGAAATAGTTGAGGGGTCCTTCTCGATTCTTCACAACATTTTTCTCCCATTAGCTCTTTGGCATCCATCATATGTTATTATTTAAGAGTCCATTATTATTTAACATCACTATTTTATAATATTATATCCTATCTCCATTCTCAAACCGAATTTTTACATATATTTCTATACATTCCTTGTATATTTATATCATATTTTATATTTATAGCACTTCATTCTATTTGTATACATTTTAAAACTCCCCTTAATTATATTTTCTACTTTCCATGTTCATTTTTCTTTTCTACCTGTTATACTCTAGATTTATATCTTTACTTTCTACTTTTCTTTTTCCGGTATTTACTCTTTGACATCATTTTTGTTACATTTTCTTTCATTTTACTTATGTAAACTCCCAAGGAGATTATCATACATTTTATATTTTATCTATATTCGAATATCTTTTCCATAATTTTAAATCTCACCTGTGATGTTTATACTTTTTCTTTTTGTAAACTTTCTGTTTACTTCCTTCTATTATCTTTGTAATTTTTACATCACCACCTTTCTGTACATTTACTCTGTAATATTTTTATTCATATATATCCCTCATTTTTTTGTTCTAATTTTCTATTACTCTACATATATTTTAATATTATCATATTCTTGGTATTTTAATATATTTGTAAATATGTGTTGTTTTGTCTGTTTTCTTTCTTAGCCCTGAAGATGACCACATATTTGACTGCACTCCCAACTATTTCCTCCCTTACTTAATTTATTTCAGGTTCTCAAGATCTTCTGCCTCTTTATTCCGAATTTTTTTTGTTTTCACTCATGGATCACTATTTCAGCTGTTATTTTTGAATCTGGTATAAGTCCATTTTTCCATATTTGGAATATCTAAACATTTGAATACTTTAATAATATCGGCAAACGGGAAAATGTTTTTATCACTAAGCAAAGAGTGACGTTATAAACCCTATTATTATTCTTATCTGTATCACTATTACCCATGTAGGATCTTGGGTTAAGTACATCGTAGAGACTCAACTGTTTCTTGGACCACGGTTGTGCAGGGAGGTGATTTTTCCTAAACCACGCTCTACAGCCAGAGTTTCCCTTAATTTTATACACTTTATAGAGGCTGGGTGATACCCAGGAGGGTCTTATATCCCATAGGGCAGATCTCCGGGCGATAACAACAAAAATAAATGCCTGACTGGCAGCGGGATTTGAACCCAGGATCTTCGGCTCGGCATTTCACTGAGCCACTCTGCACCCCAAAACCGTAATTAAAAACCCTATACAACTTTTAAATTTTATTATGAAATAAATATGCCACTTTATTTCGTAGTGGCATTTTGTGTCATTATTGCAACGAATCAGATTGATAAGAATGACACTGCAGAATAGTAGTGGTGTGGTTAAGGTCCAGGGAGAAATGTCCAGAGACTTCCCTATTAAAAAAGGAGTTAAACAAGGAGACCCTATATCTCCAGTGTTGTTTAATTTGGTGCTGCATAAAATAATAATAACAACGAAAGCAAGAAGAGAGGGTTGTATTTATAAGAGCATGACCCAACACCTCGCATATGCTGATGATGTGGTTATCACAGGAAGAAATGAAAACGTGCTCTTCGAAGCATTATGGGAATGTGAAGAGGCAGCTAGGAAGGCAGGGCTCATTATAAATATGGATAAAACAAAATACATGCTCTCATACAGGAAACGGCCGTCCAGTGGATATCTCCAAGGAAGAGGGTGCAGATTTGAAAATGTTAAGACATTCAAATATCTTGGCACCATTATTACAGAAGACAACAGACTGGAACATGAAATAAATGCAAGGATTGAAAACGGTAACAGATGCTATTGGTCCCTCAGAAACGTGTTCCAAAATAGAGCTGTACCCCGTAGTCTCAAAATAAGGGTATATAAGACGATACTTCGTCCTGTCGTTGCCTATGTATGGCCCAACCAAGGAAGGAAATTGTTTCCGCATTAAAAGGAATCAAGAACTTAAAGACCTATTTGGAGAACCTGACATAGTTTCTTGTATTAAAAAAGCAAGATTGAGATGGTTGGGGCACGTTCACAGAATGGACAAAAAAAGGCTCCCAAAGCTGATTCTGGAGGGACGTCCAGACGGAGAAAGAGGAAGAGGAAGGCCTAGAATGCGATGGCTGGACGATGTGGAAGCAGACCTTAAGTTCCTGGGGGTAAGAACATGGAGAAGAGCAGCGAGAGATCGGTCAAGGTGGAGGAGAATTGTTGAGGAGGCCAAGGTCCTTCATGGACCATAGTGCCATGTAATGATGATGATGATTGCAACGAATTAAACTTCACTTAGAGGGAGATGTAACTGAAGAATTTAGGAGTACCTGAGTGTGCTCGGCGCTGAATTGCAGTACTAAATGTCCCCGGTTCGAATCCATCAAATGCAGATTAATTATTTAACCTGTTTGAATGGAAAATAGTTGACTATATATATATATATATATATACACACATCCTTCGTAAAATCCTCAATGCTCCTTATTATGTCACAAACAAACTCATCCATCATGATCTTAATATCCCATATGTTACTGATTTGGACCAAACTAGGTACCTATCCTTCCACGACAAGCTCCATACACACTCGAAGTCTCTCAAATAACTTCCCATACTATTCCTGATAACCCTCCGAGGAGTGCTGCCGATGGGTAGTTACTCCACATGTGTTTTTCATGTTATAATGTAAATATCAGCAGATTTACTAGTTATAATCATATTATTGTTGTAAATATCAATAAATTAAATTTAAAAAAAAATATATATACACACACAATCGAAAAGCTTATGCATATAACGCACCGTCAGCTACTTTCTTTGACCCGTTTACCAAACTGAGTAGTGGGTGTGGTGGCCAACATCTCTTCAGGATTAGGGAATCGAGAGCTAAAGAGCAGTTGATAAATATATTATAAAAAATTAAAATCCAATATTAAATGGTATTATCATATTTTTTTAATGTATATTTCAAATGAATATAAGGTGTACCTACCTACACATAAGAAACGGAAAAAGTAACAAGCTTTTCATTTCCTATAGCTTCGCAACTGTTGCCACCTTGGTTACAATTTAGAAAGATGGGAAAAGAAAGATATTTTTTATTTAAAAATGTATAAGTTAGCTACGCTGTACTAAAACCATTGGTTGTAGTGGTAGAGGTTTATTTTATTTTTGGTTTTCAATTAGAACACAAGTAGTCATAGTCTCTAAAAATATAAACAAACCGTATTATGCAACGTTTTTCACGATCGCGATCATAACAGATGTTCGCTAATTACGAACAAGTTCCTGTGACTCCTGCAACAGTTGTTTGGTTTCCGGAGGTTATTGCGTCGAGTCGAACAGATATTCATTATTATTTAACAACTAGCTTTTGCCCACTGCTTCGCTCGCGAGGAAGTTGGTTTGCAACATAAAGTTTCGTGACAATAAATAATTTAATTTGTTTTAACTATAAGTTACTCGTACATCCGAAGTTTCAGATGTCTAACTTCAAAACTGACGGATTCCATACAATCTCTGAACCCCCATTATATTAAGCGGGAAACACTTGGGAGTGGAATTGTCCAAAATCCTTTCTTAGTGCTCAATTAAGCTAAACAAAGAACCTGCGTTGACCGCTGGATATGTTAGTCAATCAGGTTACAGTTTTGTATAAACTTCGGCTGTGTGGTGTGTTGATAAAAATTAGCGTATGTCCTTCCCCAGGCTTGAGATTATCCATATCAAATTTCATCACAGCCGTGAAACATACATCGCCACTGATTAACAAACGGGAGGGACAGAAGTTACTTTCGTTTAGTAAATTTTATTACTAAGTTTTCCATACTTGTGTGTTTCGCCAGTTTTACATTTGCTACTTTTTCTGTATTTTTCATTTTGTATCTTAATATTTACTTTCTCAATTATCTTACATTTTATATCTCTTTACTTTATCACCTTTCTGTTCACACATTTTGTCATTTTGTTATCTTTATATATCTTTTATAAACTATCCTATGCTATATTTCTCCACTTTTCTAGGCTCTATACATTATTCTATTCTTAGTACTGCAATGTTCTTATAGTTATTTTTCTGTTTTTCCTTCTTAGCCCTGAAGATGGCCTACACTGTGGGGCGAAACGTCGGCACTTATAATTAATAACTTAACCTTATTTAGTGTTATTAACGACTGCATCCCCACCAGTCAACCAGTTTCCTCATTATACTTTATAGAGTATATAGGAAAAAAATTCGTTGACTGGTAGATACTAATATAGGATGTAAATAGTTGGGGGTGCAGTCAAAAAAACACAACAAATAAGTTGAAACTTATTATATTATATATGTGCCGACGTTTCGACCTACTGTGTAGGTCATCTTCAGGGCTATGAGAAAACAGACAAAAACAGAATAGACTGTAAAAATACATAAGATAGAGATAAAGGAAACATAACATAATATAGAGATATAGAAAAATTGAGCGAAAAAAGTGAAGGATGTATTAAGAAAGGATATATGAATAAAGATGATTACATAATAGATGTATAGAAAGGTGATAATGCAAAACAAAATACAAAGAGAGAAATGAAGTTAAACAGAAAAAATAAAATGAAAAAGATATAAATATAATGAGTATGGAAAACTTAGTATAATAAAGAGTATAGTTAACAGGCCTTTAACATAATAAATAATTTATTACAAAATAAATAATTATATAAATTTTCTTCTATATATGTAAAAATATTATGTTCAACTGTAATATATTGTTGAATAATGATTTAAAAGCGTGAATAAGAGGCTGGAAAACGTCCCTGAGATGTAAAAAACGTAAGGAACGAATCTAAAACAAGAAAAAATAAATTCGAGTCCGAGTTACAAAAAGTGTACTTTATAGCCTCGTCCACGTCTAGATAAAGTAAGAGTGAGCTGCTCTTAAATTTCTTTTACTTTTTAAAAAAATATTTTTTTTTAAAGTGACGATAGCTTTTGTTTTCGACTTCGAGTCCATCTAAGTAAATTTCTGTAGAACAATATTAAAAATATATACCTGTTTTTAATTTATTGTATTTTATTTACTACAGTGATTTTGATTCAACTTTTAAAAAATAAAGCTCTTTTAGAAGGAGAATAGCTATCATGAAATAAAAAACCACTGTAGATACTTTGAACATTGTATTAAATTGATAACAATTACAACACTTGAATAGAAACATGGAGTAAAGGTTATAATTATCTAAAGCATGCCTAACAATAGCTGGAATCTTCTGGCGAGGGATGGTTTCCATGGATACATCCAGTGTTGACTGTATATTTTAGGAATATGACGGTAGCTCTGTGTGTAGAGCGGTGAGTTGCTGCACTGAAGATTCTGGGTTCAAATTCAGCTGTGGTAGATAAATTAATTAATCTGCTAACAGCTGCGAATATACCCTGTGGAACCCGCCGACTCCCGGTCCTCACCCAGTCTTAATAAAGTGGTAATCAGAAGAAAACCTGGCGGTTGAACGTGGTCTTCACCAAATCCTTGCACAACAGTCTCAGAAACAGTCTCAAGCAAGTATTGAACCTAAGACCTTCTAGAGGTTGAAGTGTTACACGGTTTCAACAGAGTAAATAATTTGTAATACAGTAGGTCTCGAATCTAAAAATCTGTTAACCATATTTTTTATGTTTAAATATTTTTATTTGAAAAGAAAAGATATGTCCAGGACCGGGACTCGAACCCTGAACGTCCAGATCGGTAGTCAGGACGTCAAATAAAAATATTTAAAAATTAATAACAAATAAAATACAACATATTTTTATGGTATAAAATATAAAAAATATGGTATCAATTTTTAGAATGTTATTTTTTTAAATAATTATAATAATATAATATAATATATAATAATGTAGGTATATTAACTTTGGAAGACAATCTCAATTTCGAAATAGCATTGAGGTAAGGAGATAAAATACGATAGATATATACAGTAACAATATAAAGTATTTTTTTTATAGTGGTTCTGATGTGATGAAAAACCAGATATCTTTTTTATTTTTCGTACAGGGCTGTATCGAAATAGGTTAATAAATCAAACACAATGTTTTTCATTTATCAATGGTGTTTATTATTTATCTTAAAAAAATAAATAAATAAAGCCTGTACCACTACAAATCAGGTTTTCCCTCAATCGTTGGTACCCATTTTACAGTCAATTTGACTGGATAATTCTAATAATGGGTTCAATTGGTCAGGAAGTGCAATAAAAGATAACATGAAATAAGAAAAAAATATTTTATTGTGCCTACGTTTCGTCCTAAGGTGTTGGGCATCTTCAGGGCTAGGTAAAGAAACAGAAAATAACCATACAAAACATTTCAGTGCCAAGGAACAGTTTTCTGTTCCGCATCAGCTGCTTTTTATATAGAATGTTTTATATAGTTATTTTCTGTTTCTTTTCCCAGCCCAGAAGATAACCAATAACTGAGGCCCAAACGTTGGCACAAAACAATAACTTTTTCTTATTTTGTTTAAACTTTGACTGCACCATCTGGTCAATTTAATCCATTATTTAAAAAATTGCTCATTTGTGGTATGTTTTATTAATAACAGGATGATTTCTGATAAACAAACTATCTATTAATATTTACTATCTGCCTCCACATAATAAACACTACTTATTTTTACGTACAAAATAAACCTTCTCTAAGGTTCTAATCAATCGGTTTATGATTATCGATACATCCAATCAATTCAGACCATACAGGTTGTTTCTGATAATTGTAATATGAATATTAGGTGTCTCCTAAACAATCGTGAGGTTTAATGAGGGCTAACGTCATGGCATTTTAATTATTTACAAATTATATAGATTTTTTTTTGTAAATGGTTTAAGTAAATAATTATATATACTTGTTTATTTAATTAGCCATGTTATCATAATATCGTGAAAGGTGTGGCATTTGTACGACTCGGCGCAGGGGGGCTAAGGGATGTTGAGAAGGGGAGTTGAGTCAGTTAGGGGAGATCTGAGAGGGGTCGACGGTAGGGATAGCAACGATGAGGAGGTAGAGTATCATAATATACTTAGCGTTCACCTTGTTGTATATAGTATAGCATGTATTTAGCACTCCGTGTGGAAATATATATATATTAAAATTTATATATAATATGAGAGAGAGAGAGAGAGAGATAGATAGAGAAGAGAGAGAGAGAGAGTCATTACCAACCCAAACATGAGGATGTAGTAATGTATACTGTACTTAGGATTCCCCTTTCTGTATGAAACATCCTGTATTTAGCATGGTATGTATGATTATATTAGAAATTATATATAGCATAAGAGGGAGGGAGAGACAGATGGAAAAAGAGAAAGTGGGGGAGAGAGAGAGAGAGAGTGTGAGAGAGAGAGAGAGAGAGAGAGAGAGAGAGAGAGAGAGAGAGAGAGAGAGAGAGAGACATTACCAAAAAAAACCTGAGGAGGTAGCAATATATACTATACTTAGCATTTCCCTTTTTGTATGAACTGGCATGTATTTCATGTACGGTATGTATAATTATATTTGAATCTATATAGCATATAGCATAGAGAGAAAGAGCATGTATTTAGAATTATATGTTTAACTTAAAATATTTGTTTATAGTTTTACAACATACCTTTTTATTAAAAAAATTCCAAATTTTGAAAAGCAGAAGAGACATAATACATGTTAAGACGGGAGTGGGAAAATTCCAGAATACAAAGACTTAAATCTCTTAACTAAAACGCCTGTCGATGTTCCTCCATTGTTGCATCTTCAGGACAGAAATTTAATAATAGCTAAGAAAATAAATAATTAAAGCAACAAATGGAGTAAGACATGAAGCAGAGAAAACATCCCACCACCACCCAGGCCCAATTTGTGAGCTTGGGTTGTATTTTATTTATTTATTTCCTTTGCTATTTCTGTTCTGAAGAATCGGCGAAATAATGATAGGTATTTTAGAGACTAAATAAAAATTATGTTTTGTAATTTTTCCATTCACGTCTTAAAACGTTAAAATTAAAAGAATACTTTCTTGGCCCTCTTTTAGGCCAATCAAAAATAAATGGTTCAGCCTCCCTCAGGTTGAATATTTGTCTGGAAGCGATAGGAAGGAAGACACGTCCTTATCTACGTCACACATCAAACATTCCTTTCTCCCCTGTTGGTACTTAACTTCTCCCTTGTATCATTAACTGCGCATTTAGTTTCATGGCTGTTACTATTGTAGTAGCAAAATTCAAATAATATATTAATTATAAATCTGTAATCTATACATATTATAAAACAAAGTCCTCGCCCGCGTTTGTTCGCGGTAACCTCAATAACTACTGCACGAATTTTCATGCGGTTTTCACCAATAGATAGAGCGATTCACCAGGAAGGTTTAGGAATATAATTTGTCGAGGTTTTGAGTAAATGGGTTGGAATATCGGTGGGTTTCACCGAATACGCTGCTTGCCTAATCCCGTGCAATTATCTAACGTCCAAGTTAATAAATTCGTATATAAAGAAATGTTTGTTGTTTTTATAATTTCTATATAATAAAGTACATTAGCTGAGATGTGAAGAAAGAAAATCAAGACTCCCAAAGAAGCCTAACCAATGATATTCGCGTGGTCCTTAGTGGCCGGTACGTGATAAAAAAAAAAAATACACTACACAGACAAATTATGTAGTCATAATATGCCTTATTACCCGAGAAAAGCTGGGGTGGATCGCTATTTACATATATAATAGAAAAGTATCTTTATTCTGGGACTAAGTCCCTTAGAATGTCAAACATGACCAGAAAATAAACATAATATATATCTGGCTAGAAGGCTACAAAATACAAATCATGAAGTATTTTCAACAGTACCAAAAAAGAAAATAAGAAAAGAAAATACATTTCGTGACAAAATATTAAGCATGAAACAAAAAAAATGAGTTAGAAGAAAAAAAGGTTAAAAATGCCATTGTTTACTAATGATCCGCAATTAAATACAGCTTCTGTTTGAGAAGTGAGGATAAGTAGGAAAAGCAAGGGGTTTAAATGAGAATATGGGAAGAAGCATGACGGATATTAGGAGGGATTGAGTTCCACATTGTGGTGGAGCGGGCTAGAAAGGATCGTTCGAATGTTTTGGTTCTGTGGGAACGAGTATTGAGATCGGGAAGGCGAGATCTTGTTTCCTGGCGCTGGACTGAGGATTTGAATTGAAGGAGACTGTAGATATATGAAGGGTGTGCGAGTTAATGGATTGGATTAATAATGCAAGGAGGAAATATCGCCTACTGATGGGAGGGAAGAGCTACTTAACTAGTAGCTTAAATTAATAATATATTAATTAATAAACTTATATGTTAATACCTTGGTTTTTGATTATCTATTTGGAAATTAATGGTTTTGGATAATTAAAAAATCATAACGAAATAAATTAATAATGTTGTATGTTCGACATTAGGCTACTTAACGTCGGAATAGGAAATCTCCTCGTCAACGACGAATAATTAATTGAAACTGCTGTTATCAGCCTGAGTTGATTAGCCTCAATTGAGCTGAATTACTCTGATTGTATGAATGATCATTTGTTGATTTGATTGATGATTCCGTTCACTATCATTCATTCCAAAGCATGTATGTTATCACCGATGATCAGGTTTATCGATCAAAACAAACCTGAGTATTTAGTATTCGTTTTCTCTAAATTAAATCGCATTGCTACATATTTATTTACCTATAATTGTTCGCTGTTATAAAAAGATACGAGGGTGGTCTGAAAAGTTTCCGACCTAACAAAAATACAAGACATTTTTTATGATTTTTTTTTTTCCCATAGTCTCCTTGTAACTCTACACAGGGACGCTTCCATCTCTGTAACCCGACCAGAAAGTACTCGGCGTTTTTCTCTGCAAAATAATTGTTCACGAAGGTGATTGCCTCTTCATTTGACGAAAATCTCTGTCCTCCGGGCGCAATTTTTAGATGAGGGAACAAAAAGATGTCGCTTGGGGGTAGATCTGGTGAGTAAGACGGATGGTCAAGCAGTTCAAACCGTAATTCGTGGATTTTCGCCATGGCACCGCTGAGGTGTGAAACAGGATTTTCTTTTTCTAAACATGTTGCCGTTTTTCCGTAATATCTGCCTTCAGCTTGTCAAGTAATGACGCGTAGTATGCTCCTGTAATGGTTTTTCCTTGTTGAAGATAATCGATTAAAATAACTCCCAGACTGTCCCAAAAAAACAGTCTCCATCACTTTCCCAGCCGAGAAAACAGTTTTTGCTTTATTTGGAGCCGGTTCCCCCTTTGCAGTACACTGTTTGGATTTGTTTCGGGCGTATAGTGGTGCATCCAAGTTTCATCTGCAGTAATTAATCGGCGCCAAAACTCGGATTTATTACGCCTAAACTGCGCCAACAGAGCGTTGGAAATCTTCATGTTGCACCCAACTTGCGAACAGCTTTCTCATATCTAAATGTTGATTTTATATGTAACAAACACATTCTTTTGACATGTTCATAACGCCTGCTATCCTAGGCGGTCGTCTAGCACCATGTGTTGAACTTAGGCGATGTGCGGCAGAAACTTTTTAGACCACCCTTGTAAAGAGTTTGTAAGTTCGCGATGATTTCAAGAAGTACCAATCCAATTGGAAAAAATAGTTTCACACTAGGAGTATCGTTTATTGAAGAAAACTGTTGGGTTACCTGTAGTCTAGTGGATAACATAACATCGCGGTTTCGTAACTCAGCAGGAGGCAAGAATTTTTTTAAAGGAGTGAAAAATCCTTCATTATGCCCTCCATCGGAAGAGTCGTAAAATGGGGGGTCCTGATCCTGTGCAGTCTCACGCACTGGTTAAAGATCCCTATCCTAATTACACCTGGATAGGCTAAATTCATACAGACATCCATTGTAGCATCGTAAGCTACAAGATAGTAACAAGAAAGTTCGATAACATGGAACTACAGCCTAAAACATGAATTATTGACCACACAGCCTCTGTGGATGGACTTGATAGCTGTTATAATACATTTTGAATCATAAATCTGTTCTAATATATTTGCTGAAAATGTTATTTTTTTTTAAATTTATTTATTGATATTTACAACTGTATTAAAATAATACATCAAGTAAATGGGCTAAGTGATACATAATGACATGTGAAAATGACCAGTAGAGAAACTACCCACTAGTAGTACTCAAATCACAAGTTCAACTAAGAAGTCACGGCGCCATCTTCTTTTCAGACGCCTCGGAGGATTATCGGGAATTGAAGAGGAAGCTAGGTTTGAAACTAGAGGGTTGGAGTGGGCATGGAGTTTGTTATGAAAGGATAGATAGCGGGTTCGGGCCAAATCAGCAACAAATGGGTCATTAAGGTCGTTATGGATGACTTTATTCTTAACAAAATAAGGAGCATTAAGGATTTTACGAAGGATTTTGGATTGTAGGGATTGGATACGAGAGGAATTCGATGGCTTAGTGGAGCCCCAAAGCTCTACTCCGTAAGTCCAAATAGGTCGTATGATGATCATGTAGATGAGTCGTTTGTAGTAAATTGGGAGGTTAGAGCGTTGGTCTAGTAAGTGTTGAAGTAGCCTGAAACGTCGAGCGGTTTCTTGTCTTTTCAGTCTAGTATGAGGATTCCAGGTTAATCGTTTGTCGAAGTGCAACCCTAAGTATCGGATCTGTTCTACAGGCATAAGTGGGGTATTATTTAAGGATACTGAAGGGCAGGAAGTCGTTGGTTTACGACGTAAGGTAAAAGTGATTTGATGAGATTTTTGAGTTAATTTTATTTCTCCAGTTTTGACGCCATTCTTTAAGATCAGTGATATGGGATCGGAGGCTTTGGGGTGCAATAATTGTATTGGTGTTGACTGATAATACACATTTATCATCAGCAAACGTGGTAAGGATAGTATTAGGATGAGTTGTGATGTCAGCTGTATAAAATGTATAAAGGATTGGGCCAAGGATACTACCTTGAGAAAGTTAAATATTAATTATGAAAAAATAAAATGAAATCATACCTCTCAAGCACACTTTTGTTTCCAATTATTATCATTAAAGCAAGAATCGTTACTTTTAAATTCACTATTAATATCGATCCGATAAAAAAATAACATAAAACCTGTTCCACAAATAACCCGCGAAGGGTATTGGCTACAGTACTGTTTCCAAGACGTTTATGCAGTGAGATGATTTGTCCAAGACCAAGCTCACCCGTCAGGTTTTCTGCCAGTTAAAAATACACACTTTACAAACGTTAGGTAAGCCACATGAGTGTCTACAGATCCCACAAATTGATTTATGAAAAAAAACCTTTACCACTACAAGTCATAAAGGGTCTTGAGTTCAGTAAATGGTAGAGACTCTACTGGTTTCAGGAAATCGGCTGTACAGAGAAGTGATTTGTCCACGTTCAACCTACAGGTTTTTCCATAGAGGCTGAGTAAGCTTCAAGGGAATCTTCAGATCCTACAGAGTCCATCTATGGATGTTTACAGAGTAAATAATGAATTTTTAACAGTCAGATCAAAACCTTGGGTCTTCAGCACAGTAACTCAACCCCCTTTCAAATGAGTTACCCATGCCTATAGCTCGCCCAGATTACCCAGTTATCCAATATCAAGTGGAATATTTTTCTTAAATATCAATATTTATAAATAAAATTTACAATTAAAATATTTTTTTTGTATACAAGGTGGAAATCTCAATAGACACCTGCGACCAAAAAATCCTCAGATAGTGTTGGACTCCAACACACTAAAACCACTTTGTTTTGCAAGAACTGAGCTAGCCCAACAAGTCGATCCTCTTTCATGTGCAAAATCTCGGATGTGGGATATAGCCTATTGGCTAATCTCCCAATTTAGTGGAATTTTCTTTCATTTGGAGTTTTAATTTATTTACTTTGCGTAATTCACTTTAATAGCAAATCACTAGGCATCACTCTTTTTCTTCTCTTCTTTAGCTTCCCTCTTTGGTGCCTTTCAGCGTAGAGGAGCATCCAGCCAGGAATCCGATTCTTTCCTATTTCTAGGTTCCTGGCCTGTCGGAGGTCCTTCCCCCTCGTCCTACAGGGTCGATCAATGTAGTCGAGATAGGACATCCTAGGGTGGCCCCTAGGTCTTCTGCCATCTGGGATATATTCCATGGTCTTTAGAGGGTCTTTGTAGTCATCCATCCTTATAACATGGCCAAACCACTTTAGCTGCCTAATTTCTAGGAGCTGTTTCAATGGGGCTATCTCCAGTTCCTTCAGTTCCTGACGAATCACTCTTTTAAGCTCTCTCCAGTCACTCTTTTAAGCCGCCTTATTTGATGCGAAGCGTCCTCAACTGTGCTCTGCATTTCTGGGTTTACGTGAATTTTAATTCTTTCATTATGACTATCCGCAAACCTTCCAATCTCTTCTCTGACAGAGTTTACTTTGAGATCCCTATGCGAATGGTCGTTTCTGACGTACCATGGGGCATCAACTATACTTCTGAGTACTTTATTTTGGAATATTTGGATTATTTGCATGTTGCTTTTCTTGGTACAACCCCAGAGCTGAATTCCATAAGTCCATACCGGTTTTAGGACTTGTTTGTATAACAGGAGCTTGTTCTCAACTAATAATACTTAACCAACTTTAAAATACTTTAAATACTTCATTTGCTAAATACTTTTTGTAGGGAACAAAGGAAAGATAAAATATTTTCAATTCCTGAAATGTTTCTAAAAACAATTCACTTCAAGCATTTTCCTACAAATTTCAAGTACACCGCAAAGAATTTCGCAACAGTCAACTGTGAAAGGAAGAATGTGTTACGACATGGCGTGTGGACGAGAAGAGATTGACCAGAGATCACAAACGGAACAGCCGACAATTGAATCGAATTATCTCACAGGAAGTCTCGAGTTTATTGCTACAATCGATTCTAATGGGCCTCTGATTCGATATGGCGCAATACGTATATACGTCAAAAGCACATTAAATGTTTACTTACAATCAAGAATATGCAAACCTGTAAATCACAGTGTCTGCAGGAAGGTATGGATTAGGTTGTTTATGGTTTTCTACGTCTGTTATGTAGAATTAATATTTGTTAGTAAAATTTAATAATGTCTATGATGAAATTAAGAACTTTGTACAAATTGTTGACGTGAACAACATATGTCATATTGTAGACGAGTGTGTGATTAGTGGCGTGGATGAATACAGTCTTTGAAAATAAAAATGAAACCTGTAGCATAGCAAGCCATGAAGGGTCTTTGGTTTATGGTAGAGACTGGACTGTTTCTAAGCAACAGTTGTTCAAGGAGGTAAAATTGGCCGAGAAGATTCTTAAACGTCCGAGTTTTCTCCACTCAGGGTCCATCTTATCAATACTTTGGAGAGACTGTACTGTTGCTAATTCCAGATTTGAACCTTGGATCTTCAGCATTGCAACTTAGAGCCCAGTTCTCAAGAGAAATGAAATATGATGAAATGAAAACTAACTGGAAAAGAAAGTTTAATATACAAATTATAAAAATAACTAACCACTAAAACCCATACAGATCTTAGGTAGACAAATAATAATAATAAGGTAAACCAACAATTTCTGCTGACAAAATTCTCTCCACGGATCAACACAAACAACACTAACCCAAAACCGCCAAACTTAACGCAACCTTTCCACCAACGCCTCAGTCTGTCCCTCAGACAATACCCAGTCGGCACAGCATTTTTTTTTTTTTTTTCTAATATAATTTGTTACAATTCACAAAAGTAATATGCTGTACCAAACAGACCAGTCTCAAACTTAAAAACTTAATAGACAAATTTAAATGTATCTATAAAGAATCACGTATACAATGAAAGAAAAAAATTATACAAAAAAACTTTCAGCAGTGAGAAAAAAAAAATATATATAATCAAAATAAACAAAAATTGTACCTTACACTCTTAGTAACTTATATACATGTAAATGAACAATAACAATAAAATAAGTTAATTTGGTATCCTACAATAATAAATGTAACACAGGGTTTATTAAAATTGTATTAATACGTTCTTTACTAAGCCTAGCGAATTTACTTGAATAATATTGTGTACTTCCTAAATTCTCCGGTTGTTTCATCCTTTTTGTCCGAATATTCTAAGCAACACGTTATTGTTCATCCTTCAGCGTTAGCGGCCACCCTTCACATCCGTAAAGAAGAATTGGAAGGAGAAAAAGAACCCTGTACCACTACAACCCGTGAACGGGTCTGGGGTTCAGTACATGGTAGAGACTGAACTGTTTCATGGACAACGGTTCTGCAAGGAGGTGACTTGCCCTAGGTCATGCTCAACCGCCAGATCTCCCCCCTTATTTTGGGTAGCCCTAGGAGAGTCCTAGACCCCATATGATCCATCTCCCGCCGCAAACAGACTAAATAAAAGTACTGCCTGCAGCGGGATTTAAACCAGGATTTCCGGCATGGCAACTCAGTTCTAGATGAGGTTTTAAATCTTGGATAGAGTGGATGGTTGAAACTGTACTGTTTCTAGGCCTACAGCTGTACAAGGTGGGAATTAGACCGATATCACTTTCAAACATCAGGTTTTTGACCCCTAATAAGGCTTCCCGCTTTATAGAGGTTGTGTGAGCCCCAGGATGATCTGCCGATCCCATTGAATCCATCCGTAGCTGTAAACAGATAAAATAATTTATTTTCCACAGCCAGATTCAAACCTGGAACATTTAGCACATCAACTCTAGTGCTCCACACGCTGACCTAGCCCGCTCTCAGTTTGTTTGTTAATTAAACATAATTAGCAAAATAAATCACTTTAACTTTTTTTTACACATATGAAATGTTTTTATTAGAGTAAAACATGAAGAGTAAAACATGAAAACAAAGAGACAAAACGCCTGGGAACAGTTTTTCTAAATTATTTTAACGAGTTATTTTTTGTTTGTCCTTTTTTGACACCTCATGATTGGTTTAAACGATAAATAGAATTATAATTAAAATCGGAAATATTCACAAAAAAAGAGTAAAAAATATACACGTCTATACATATTATAAAACAAAGTCCTCAGCCGCGTTTCTTCGCGGTAAACTCAATAACTACTGCACGGAGTTTTATGCGGTTTTCACCAATAGATAGAGTGATTCACCAGGAAGGTATATAATTCGTCAAAGTTTCGCTAAATTGATTGAAATATAACGATAATTGTCGGAAATGTCAATAGCCTCCTGGGAGGTTTCATCGAAGGCGCTGCCCAATGCCTTTGTCATATAACGAAACAATGCATGGTGGAATATTCCTATTTTATAGATCTAAAAAAAGGTCAGTGATAAGGATATATCTATATTTTAAGGAAAGCTTACTATACCCATTTTATCTTCTAAAAAAATTGATCACGTACAATGCGGTATTTGGAAACATGTTTAGACGAGTACAGTATTAATCCTTATCAACTTACGAGTATATACTTTAGTTACATTAAGCATTTCATGTTCATTATTAGAATATTTTATACCGGATAATTTAAGTTATCGCAAAAACTTAACGCGCAAGAAAATAAGTTCGTATATAAAGAACTAATTTGTTTTATTTTTATGCTTATAAAATCTACATAATAAAATACATTAGACATACAAAACATGTGGGCATAACATGTCTTATTAACGTGCAAAGCCGCTAGTAAATGATAATTTCCAAACAAAATTGCTGACTCATTTGTTGATGAGTTGCTGTGTACATTGTTCGTGGAGTATAATGCCACAGGGCCATTCCAACTGCCTCTCCAGAGAGAATGGACTCCTTTGAAAAATCCAGCCCGTATTGTCAAAGCCTGTCATGAACAGAACAGTTCCACGGGCTTTAGCCTTACATTATGCACTATATGGCTTTTTATTATAACATTTGTTTCATTACTTACACTTACTTCGAATACTTGAACATTATACCATTCCAGTCCAGCACCAGCAGGTGGCCTAAGGATTTTTTAAAAAGGAGTAAAAAAAATCCTAGGTTATTTAGGTCTTTCGGAAGTGACGTCATTGGTTGTCCGGAGGCTAAACATTGTCAGTTACTGGTTAAAGATCCCTAATGATCCCTAAGGATAGACAAAATTTATTACTTGCACCATTGCATCGTCCGATTAGCAATGGCGGCATTAATAGTCCAGGATCCACGGTCCATTTTTTCACTTGATTAGTATCAAGCTGAATCTTCGTGAATAGCTTCGATTCGATGAGACGCCCAACAATTTCCTGTGCAAAAATTCTCGATTGTGTTAGCTAACAGAGGTAGCAAGGATAAAATATGTCGACTTGGTGATTCTCAAAAATGCAATACTAACTGGGTTTTTTTTGTTAAATCTCAAGATAATTATCTAAATTATTTGAAAAAATATTTGTCCTACAAAATGTATGGTTTGATCAAAGAGTCCCCTCCTTCCAACGTGTATCGATAACGAGGTCATCAAAAATTATTACTAGCTAGCTGTTTTTTTTTTCTTCTTCTTTTTTGACCTCGTTATCGATACATGTTGGAAGGAGGGGACTCTTTGATCAAACCATACATTTTGAAGGACAAATATTTTTTCAAATAATTTAGATAATTATCTTGATATTTAACAAAAAAAAACTGGTTAGTAATAAATTTTTGAGAATCATCAAATCGACATATTTTATCCTTGCTACCTCTGTTAGCTACCACAATCGAGAATTTTCGCAGAGGAAATGGTTGGGCGTCTCATCAAAACGAAGCTATTCACGAAGATTCAGCTTGATACTAAGCAAGTGCAAAAATGGACCATGGATCCTGGACTATAACACATTGAATGAATAAACAAACAACAAATAAATCAAAATTCATTTTATCTAGGAAACATGTGGCAGTCGTAACCATGGTAACGACAGTCGTAACTATAGTTACTAGTTGTTTTAACCTTGAGCTGATCCGTCCATCGCTATGTTGGAACTAACTTCGACAACAAAAAAGAGAATGATATAGTGAAATCTGTAGAGCGCAGAGCTGTTGAACTACGTTTTGGGTTACAATCCGATTATGGCTGACAAAAGTCATAAATGGATCCTATGAGATCTAGAGGACCTACTGGGGCTCACCCGGCCTCTACAAATTAGGTATCCTAGATTGGGTTGTATTATTTTTATTTATTTATCATCAAGGTTCCAAATTTTAAAATCACAGATACTGATTAAGATATCAATTTTTTTAACTTTCTGTATTTTTAATGAGATGTATGTATTTTTACTAAAGTAATTTAAAGATTTCATTAAATGTATTTTTTTATATTTATCGAGGGAGCGGAGTGGCTGAGTGGTAGAGCACTGAGTTGCCACGCCGGAAATCCTGGTACAAATCCCGCTGCGGGCAAGACTTATATTTATTCTGCGACCTAGGACAAGTAACCTCCTTGCAGAACCGTTGTCAATGAAACAGTACAGTCTCTACCATATACTGAACCCCAGACCCGTTCAAGGGTTGTAGTGGTACAGGTTTTAGTAACGCTAAAATAGTGTTTTTTAAATTTATTTTTTGGGATTTTATTTACTTTTTTTAACATGAATGAAAAGAAACCTTGTTTTGTTTTTTTAATATTAATTTCAATAAGACCTTCTTTTAAGTTGAATTTGCTATTCGAGTACTAGCACTGGGTAGCTTATATTCTTGCCTTTATTTCGTGCCAGGTCCTTTGGAAGTGACGTAAAATGTTAAGCCTAACCAGGGCTTACCTTATACCTTTCATTCTATTTATATGATGTATTTTTATTATTCAGTTGTAAATTTCAATAAATAATTTTGTTTTAAGTATAATTTTGATAACCTTATAGTGTAGATCAGTTGAGGTCCAGTGCTCAAGGTCCAGGGTTCAAATCCTACTGTGGCATTTTATTTTATTGTTTATGATCTATTAACAGCCACAGATCTATTAGGGCCCATATGGTCACCCAAAATAAGGGTGAAAAATCTGGCGGTTGAGCTGAATCACCCTGATTGGAACAAATCACCACCTTGCACAAGCGTTGTCATAGAAACAGTGCAGTCTCTACCATATAATGAACACACAATTTTACGTGGGTTGTAGTGATAAAGGTATTTTATTTTCTTATAGCAGTTGACTACAATAATTTAAATTTCATCATTTATTCCCTCCTAAGCGACGACTCTACATAAAGTTTTTATGTACATAAAGTACACTTTTTTTTTTCATTTATTTATGTACGTATGAAGACAAATATGTAAATTGATGTTCTTAAGACCGAAGATTTATCAACAGCTATAGATCTTCCGAGTTGGAGAAACTATTCAGAAATTCATTCATTAATAAATTACCGGAACCAGTATGTTCTACCCACTTCCTACATATTCAACGTTGAATGAATATTTATGTAGATCTAAAATTCTAAATTTTCATAAGCTACCAAAGACGGAGTCGTACCGTCTCAGGATTGTAAAATGAGCAAGAAATGAAATAGTTTAAAGATACTATTGAACCATATGGTCTCACCAAAACGCACGGTTTGAATCGACTAAATAATAATGAAAATATTAATGCTGAGTTAATAAAAGTCTTCACAAAATTATATTTTATGTCGGTAATTAAAACATATTTTTATGGTGACCTGTGGTCTAGTGGTTACTATAACAAACTGCTAAGCCCAAGATAGCGGATTGGTAGCCCGGGAGTTATGCCGTCCTTCGGAAGGGACTTTAAATGGGGATCCCGAGCCTGTACGATGTCAGGTACTCGCTAAAAATCCCTATCCTAATTAAACCTGGATAGCCAAAATCTTTGTCCGATTAGCCATGGCAGCATAAAGTGACATTAACTTAACAAACACCAATAACTATTGGATCATTGAGTCCTGGCAGAGGTAGCAGCAGAAGACTCTTGTCCTCGCAGACAAAGAGGCTTGAGAGAGCTCACTCTTTTTTATACTGGAAGGTCTCGGGATCGGAATTCCATTTGTTTTATTTTATTTTCGTTCCTCAGCCAGGACCGACTAGAGGTCATTGAGAACGATCAGCCTAAAAATATAGATATATGGACATTTTTTTTAAAAATAATTCAATGCTACCATCCTAAATTTTAGCATCCATAAGAAAGTTTGGATATAGATAACCAATAGTTTTTAATTAAAATAAAGTTCTATATAGAAGGCACAGGTTCAGCAACAAAATAAAAATAATTTATAATTAATAATTGCTAATTAAAGTAATGTTCAATGAACATTCTTCCCCGTGTATACATCGCAAAATTGCGAGAACACGGGGATATAGGATCGATGAAGAGAATGGATTTGTCTGGTCGTGTTGCGATCCAGGCTAGCTCAGTTCGGAGAGCACCACGACGGATACGTTGGCGACCCAGATTCGAATCCCTGCCCTGGACAAATCTTTTCTCTTCAAAATAAAAAAATAAAATAACTTTGTTGCAATGTATTAGTGTTACTTAATATATATATATATATGTAAGTTCAGGGTCAACTCTCATAATCAAAAAGCGATCTCGTTAGCAACCTTTTTGCCATCTACTATGCCAGAAACTACCCAGTGGTAGTACTCAAATAAAAAGTTCAATTTAGAAGGTCACGAGACCATCTTCTTTTCAAACGCAGACATTAAGGTCATTATGAATTACTTTGTTCGTAACAAAGTAAAGCATTGAGGATTTTACGAAGGATTTTGGATTGTAAGGATTGAATACGAGAGGAATTCGATGGCTTAGTGGAGCCCCAAAGCTCTATTCCGTAAGTCCAGATAGGTCTAATGATTGTCATGTATATGATTCTTTTGTAATTAATTGAGAGCTTAGAGCGTTTGTCTAGTAAATGTTTAAGTAGCCTGAAACGGCGAGCTGCTTTCTTGTCGTTTCAGTCTAGTATGAGGATTCCAGGTTAACTGTTTATCAAGTTGAAGTCCTAAGTACCGGACCTGTTTCTACAGGAATCAGTGGGATGTTATTAAACGATACAGGAGGACAGGGCATCCAAATTTCAAGATTATTTTTTTGCGTTTTAGCTTTTAGAATAAATGGAAATATATGGTAAGTGAGTCAATAACTCCTTCCCAAGTTCATCATACGAATTTGTACGAGATCAGACGCAACCGCCAGGTATTTTTTCCCAATTAAGGATACCCAGTTTTTAGAGTCTGGGTGATCAACCGGGGGGGTCTATAGATTTCCCAGAACCCATCTTAATAGAAAGGAAATGTATCTGACACTTCCGAACCCTGAACCCTCAGAATAGCAGCTCACATCTCACTCCCCAAATTATTTCAAAAATTCTTTATCCCTTTATGATTCCTAGGCAGAATCATACAAGCACCACACCAGATTTTAGAGATTTTTAGAGCACCTTTTCAGATAAAAATAATTGAATTACGATTTTTTTCAGCAAAAAGATCATGATGATGATGCAAGTATAACCATCCTTCAAATTTATGCTCTTTGTAAAAATGATTATTAAGAGAGCAATATATCTTTGCTTTAGCTCATGCATGTAACAGTTGTTATTAACTTATTTATTATCTTTAGTTGCTATGTATTTTGTCACGATTCTTACGTTTTATTATTCTTTTATTTACTTTTTTGGCACATCATAATTACTTTACGGGAGCGGAGTGGCTCAGTGGTTGAGCACTGAGTTGCCATGCCGGAAATCCTGGTTCAAATCCCGCTGCGGGCAGTTACTTTTATTTAGTCTGTTTCCAGCCGGAGATGGATCATATAGGATCTAGGACCCTCCTGGGGCTCACCCAGCCTCTATAAAATATTATAAAAATAGGGTACCCATAATAAGGGGGAAAACCTGGCGGTTGAGCGTGACCTTGGACTAGTCACCTCCTTGTCCATGAAACAGTACAGTCTCAACCATGTACCGAGCCCCCAGACTCGTTCACGGGTCGTAGTGGTACAGGTTAAAAAAAAAACTTTACGAATTGTATTATGTAGCCTTCATATTCAATTATGTTTCTTTTTCTGTTCCTGTTAGTTATTCTGAAAGGGAATTAGTCCCAAAATAAAGTTACTTTCCTACTCTATATATAATGCATGTCAAACATACCGGAAATACCTACAATTTCGTCTTTAAGCCTTCTTAATACAATAAATAAGTATTTGGTTCAGATGTGCCATTGCCTTCTAAATAGCTACTAGCTAGAGCGGCCATCTCAATCACGATCTAACCGGAAATATGGACACGACCATTTATATCGCGAGTTGAAGGCTACGGAACCGGAACAATGTACGATAACAGGGCAAGATGTCGTCTGTTTACTTTCTTTATAATTGTAATAAGTTATATTGTATTATTGTATAAGTAGTATTTCTCTGAGAGCGAACTTATAACAATATCGCGATAAAATGCACACACAACCTATAAGAATCATGGTCGGCCATATTAGGGAGTAATAGAAATGGTGATTGGCTATCTAATTTTGCAGTTGGTGTTTGATTCGAAAGCCAATCGTTATTACTTAATTTAATTATTTTACCTCTATTTTATATTAATACTAAATGAATCATTTATAACGATTTAGAACTGTCTTTAAAAAGAGTTCAAGGGCTAACAGATAACAAGAAGCACCCCAGTTTGATCCCTCATGGAATGAGAAAATATTTTAGTTTTAAAAAAATATTTTAAGTAGGGAAAACTGTTTATTGGAAAACCAAAGTTTCGGCCCACATTGCATGTCTTCTTCAGGGCTTGTGATGGAGTTAAACAAGTATGCTATTAAACATCGATATTATATAAATGATACATCATATGTTGTTTGTTTGTTGTTGGTTAGAGGCGTAAAACCCTATGGTCATCAACTCGTGTAGATTTTTGATTTTTATAACTATTTATCTTTAAAAAAAAATTACATATGCACACACATACTAACAAACAAATATATCTATAATAAGGAAATAAAACAATCGGAAAAAACAACAAATGTATCTATAGCAGGGGCAATGGAGGATCAAATATTGGTTATTAATTTACAGTTTGCAATGAATTTCACCACTTTGTCGATTTCAGATTTGCTGTCTCTAAGTCCTTCACTAACATTTTTTTTGCTGATTTATAATTTTTTTTATAGAAGTAGCATTCCTCAAATATATGTCAGAAACAAACATTTTTATTACACCTAGGGCATATCGGAGGTGCATCCCTTGTTATGAGATGTGCGTGGGAAGCCGGGTGTGTCCTAGTCTAAGGCGAGGAACAGCCACCTCTTCATGGCGTTTACTGCGATTAGTTGTAGCCCAGGGCTTTACTTCCCTTTTTACATATCTCAACTTACTGGCTGGACTTTCATCCCACATGGCTTGGATACGTCATATAGGACGGTATTCTATTATATACAACATCGCTTGCATATCGTATATCGATTGTTTTTTAAATTAAAAAAAAATAACGAAGAACCAATAAAATATAGTTATTTTTTACTTGTAAAATGTTAGAAGGGCTTATATAGATTTGAATAAAAAGTCAAAAGTCAAGTTTTAAATTTGAAGAAATGACACTAAATACTGGGAGGTCTTGAGAAAAATAAAACTTTTTAAAGAATAGTAATATAAGTCAATAGAATTGTAAAAATTCAATAAAATAAATTTTTAAAAACTGAATATGAAAAACAGACCACAAATAATAACCTACCCTGTTTTTCTATATAAATGATACTGTGTATCTGAGTTACTAATAATGAAGGTCCTGAATTCAAATGGGTGGACCATTAAGGAAAGCTATAGAGCAATATACCGGAAGTTGGTTCGAGGAGGCCAGGACTCGTCACCGAGTTGTAATGCCGTAGAGTAATAGTATTATATTTTTAATATTGTTCTATATTATATAATAAGCTATAAATTCATAATACTTGATTTGTATAGGATCATTTTTTGAGCCACTTATTCATATTTTAATAGGTGCTAAAGGAAAGTTGGAGTCTCCACATGAAATATTTATTTCCACAGGTATTGGTTGGTTTTTTATAGTCCTTCAATATATTTCCCCCTTCCTATATAATGCTTTTTATTTATATTTATATTTTATTTATATATTTTACGAAAATATTATTATAATATTGTATCCAAATCGCTATAAAAGCCCACCTGGAGATATATAAAATTCAAAAGTGGCCTACCTAAGTGAGAGACCGGGTATGATCTGTTGCATTAAGGGCACTAAAGCAGATTACTCCAGCAGCCAGGTGCTTAAGTAACTGGCTAAGTCTCCAGCTACTAGAACCAACTTAATTACTTCCAAGATTAAAGCCCATCTTTAATAAGTTATAATGCTTTAATGGAGTAAATAGGATCAAGTAATGGAAAACCTTCTAGCACTAAATTCTGTTGACAAATTATTTAATGAAGTTATTAAAAATATGTTTGAACTTCATTACTAGAAATAAACAATTTCATCATATATTTTTGTGTGTGTGTGTAATATATCTATCTCAAAATCCACTAAAAAATAATGATGATAACAAGAAAATATCATTTTCGTATATGTGTATTATTTTTATTTTATTTATATTTTATTTTTAAATTGTTTCACAAATGTGTATTATGTATAATGTTATGTCCTTTTATTTAAAACCAGAAACTCAGCACGTAAGATATTGGGTCACCGACTCTAGGACCCGAGTTCGAGGCTTTTTAGGCTGATAAATTATGTATTCTGTTATCATGAATCAAAATAAACTGACTGAATTAAATGCAGCTAATATGCATATAATTTTTTTATATCCTTGGATGAAAAAAAAAATTATTTACAATTTATATTTACAAGTCTTATATAGTTACAATAGTTTTCAACAAAACATTCACTCACGTGAAAAAACAAAAGCAACAGCATTTAAAGCCTTTACTTCCTGTTTCATTATATCTTTCAGGAGATTAGTTGTAGTTTACTCAACACACAATATTATTTAAACAATTTATAACCGTTCATAAAAACTGTAGCCTCTCATATGTCTTTTATTTATAACAGCTGTTATATCAATTAGGCTGTGTCGCTATCAGGGCAAATACAAAATGATGAAAATCGATCGTATATTAGCGACGCAGTTTTCTTTACATGCACAGTAACAAGAACTAGAATATTTTTTTTTGTTGAAGAAAATGGTCCGTGTAGAAGTCAATAAATTTCTCTGAATATCAAGAAATATTTATTCAGTAGCCAACAGGGCTAAATATGAAAAATACAGACGATTGAAAATTAAAAAATTGTCCTCTGGTAAGGCGTTAATTTATTTCCCAACTTTAAGTATCATTGTTTGTTTTTTTCACGGCATTCATCTGTTTTCATCTTAACTCACTATTTTTATATTATATCAGCCCTTCTACTATAACTTACTTATTATACTTTTTTATACAATTTGACATGTTTATTTCATACCAACTATGTTATTACTTACGGTACTATTCATATCCATTACCTCTGTATCTTTATATTTATTTATTTCTGATATTTTTCTTTTAACTTTTACCTTATCTTATTACCTAAATATATTTTATTTATTATTTATCATACATAATTTTATCTTATAGTGTTTATTTCTCATTGTTATGGTTATTAATGCCCACATGATCCTCTTTGCTCTGTATTAATATATATATATATATATCTCTTGTTCTCTCCCTCCCCATCTTTATTGTCCAGCAATTAGTGGACAGTATTATTTCAATACTTCTCTTTCAACTTTAATATTTACCTATTTTATTTTATTTTTTATCTTTATTAACTTATTCTTTATACGTTATTATTCTTTAATTTCAACATGTCCTGTTCTGTTTTATTATTATTTTAATCTCTATTATGTATTTCACTACCTTCCTGTCACTTGGTTATTAATGCGATACACTCATTCATTTTAACCTTTATAATGTAATTACCATGCTTAGGAATTTTTTTTTTATATTTTTTAATGTTCATTTTCTACATTTACCATGCGTTTATTATACTTCTATTTATCTTTTTTTTTTCTTTGCTTAACATTTTTTAAATTTTAATTGTATTTTGCATATTTAGCCCTGAAGAGGACCTACAAAGTAGGTCGAAACGTTGGCTACTGAATAAATATTTCTTGATATTCAGAGAAATTTATTGACCTCAACCCGGACCATTTTCTTCCACATATTTCATCAAGGTCAACTAAGATTTTCATTCAAAAAAGAATATTTTTTAATAAGAAAAATTTATTTTTATTAATTATTACCACGTGTTTTGTTATTTATTTTATTTTATTTTTTTAACTTGTATTGTTAAAATAAAATATCGGTTAAATTTTGTCTACCTTATAAACAGCACGGTTTCTGCGGTATTTTTAAATTTTATTTATTTAACATATCTTTAAATGGTCAAAAAAAAAAAAAAATCATACGGAATATAAAACAGAATATAGAAGAAAAACAAAAGCTATGTTTTTATTTTCCAACAGTTAGATGGTAAGGGAAGTACTGGAATCGAAACAAAAGTTTGATGAGCAATTTTCAATATGTTGCGGAATATCATGAGTAAAAAAAGAAAACAAAAAAAATAACATTTCCAGTCTTATTAATCAAGAAAATGTAGCAAACACTTTCTTATTGTGGTATTATGGCTTATTTTGGTCTTTAAAAAAATCTGTACAAGGATCTAGGGTTCAGTACATGGTAGAGACTGTTTCTAGGAAAACGGTTGTGAAGGGAGGTGATTTGTCCTAGACTACCCTAAAACACCAGATTTTCCCCCTTATTTTGGGTACCCACTTTACAGCGGCTGGGTGAGTGCCAGGAGGGTCCTAGATCCCGTAGTCTCCTGCTAGCAGCGGGAATTGAACCCAGGACTCCGTTTCTTATTTTGTTATTACGCCCAAACTCTGTGTGTGAACACATCAGTTGTTTTTATTGTATTGACTTCATTTCAATCTTCACGAACTCCTTGAACAACCTAGGAACGTGACAAGATAGCAATAGAACAATCAAACACGAGACACGATAAGCTCTTACGACGTAAACATAATGTTAATGACTAATAGGTTCGTATTCGAGTGGACAGCTGATAGACGAAGGTGACAATAGGTAAGAGATAAGGTATCATAACTATTTGATAATAGTTACGTAATAGAGTTCCTGGAAAAAGAGAATACATCGTTACTTGTTATGTCAGAAACACTTCAAAAGAATAATAGTAAATATGTTTTTATAATTAACTTTTAATTATTACTACGTACTTTACCTGTACTATTTAATTTAGCAATATTGTAAGTCATAAAAATTATGTAAGCTCATAAAGCTCGAATCGGACTGGTAAACTATCTATTCTCGGATTCCTGAATGATTTAGTTCAGTTAAGTGAAGACACAAAAATATATAATAAAAATGGTCTGAGAATACAGTCAATGATTTTTACACAAATAATAAAAACGCATTTAATTCTGAATTAAAGTTTCGGCAAAATTTTTAAGCCATCATTAGGATTGAGAAGAGAACAAAACATCAAACATTTTATTTTGAAGAGAAAAGATATGCCCAGGGCCGGGATTCGAACCCGGGTCTCCCATGTTTCCGTCATGGTACTCTGCCACTCGAACTATCCTGGCTCGCATCTCGGTCAGACAAATCCATTCTCTTCACTGATCCCATATCCCCGTGTTCTCGCTATTTGCGATGAATACAAGGGGAAGAATGTTCATTGAATATTACTTTAATTAGGATCTTGCTTTCTTACGCCGTAATATCATTTATGATTTATTTTATTTTATTTTTTTTATAATTATTATAATTTTTAAATATTTTATTATAGCAGCCGCGGGCGGACACTGTGGGATCTTCAGACCCTCCTCAGGTCTACAAGGCAAATCTCCCTACACAACCGTTGTAGAAACGATACTGTCCCAGACATGTATTAATCCGAACACGCTTCATGGGTTGTAGTGGAACAGGTTTTTTTAAAATAATATTTACTGTTGTTGTTCAGACATGATAGATTTTAGCATAAAAATCTGAATCTGTCCTGATAGTGAAGATGCGCCAGTTGTTATAGTTCAAAAAAAAAAAAAAATGTATTTAGAAATAGGAAATGAAAAGAAAGAGCAATTCTCTGGAAGATCAAACAAATAATATTTCTTAACATTTAGCGATCGAAAAGGGAAATTAATAACATTTACATTTATAATCATAATATAATAAAAAAATAAAATTCGAAGAAAATTATTCAAAGTGCACCTTGTTTAAATTATAATGGTTATTTCTGGTATTAAACAATGATAAACAAATAGGATTCTAACAAATAGAGGTACAAAGTCTAATATTATGTATTTAAAGCTGTAATCGGTGATTGATTTATTAAAAAGAAAATTTAATATTTGTATTTGGAATCTGACTTTAATTTTAAAGTTTTATGAATGTTCTTCGAAGCATCTTCCGACTATAAAACGTTCACTGACCTGATCAGTACTGTGTACCTTGAGTACGGGGGCGATTTCGGTGATTAAAAAAGGCTGCAATCCAGATCGGGTTAAGCCCCAGTCCCCCAGCCACCTGACCAAATGTTCGGATGATAGCAGGCTCTTAAATGAATGTTCCTTGCCTTCACTCTTCTTTCTTCCTGAAGACAACTCGCAACGGAATTTTATGGAGAGACACCCTGGGTGAATCTACAGATATTATAGAACAGTATAACAATACGGCGGCGAAAATGTTCACCAATTGCAATCAGGTGCGACGATCGTCTTGGCTCAATAGTTGAGACAGCACTGGTCATCGGCAGTAAACAGTTGTCCGGTATTTGATTTCACTTGTTTAAACAATTTACGTTCCGTTCATAATAATTACACTTTACAAAACTATCAATCAATCCCGTCGGTTTTCTTATTTATTTTAAATAAAATTTAAATCTAATAATCATGGATTCCTTTAAATACAATTAAAAAATAAACTTTCAATCTGAATATAACTATATTTAAAAATAAAGAAACATAATGAATTACCTTGAAAGGAAACGAAAAACTGATTTTAATTAATAATTTAAAGATAATGCTGTTTCTGAAACAGTTGTACATCGAAAATTTTAATTTGATTCCGATCTCGGCTCTTAATTTTACATTATTTAGCCTACGTCAATGCAAGTCAATTAAAGCAATTAAAATTAAGATAATGTTTTAAAAATATCGATTTATTAACTACTAGTATCTATATCGTTAGTTGGAATAGTATCAGAATTATTATCCTAAAAAAAAAATTATGAAGTGCGATGTTGGCGGCATTGCTCGAGATTCTTCTCTTATCTCTCGATATTTATTGCAGAGATTAATGATTGAGATGGCGGAATGTTATCTAGATTATTTACAATATAATATTTTTTATTTTAATATTTATAAAGCTTTGCTATATGTGACTCTATTTGGAACGTCAGAAGTATCTAAATAAATAGAGTAAGGATGACTGAGCAAGTTGCTTAATCCGCGTATACACTTGAACATTCGCCTCGAATGAGCATAGGGTCCTCCGAGGGGGGAGGGGGGGGGGAGCACGCTCGGCCTGAGCACTGAGCCGGGAAGGCAGAGGCCCGAACCCCGAACACGGAATCCAGTCTGTCCGGAGCCCTTGTCAACCATGGTGAACAGAAAACTTCTAGTTGCCAGTTTTTCCTATATTTAGATACAGGAAACCATAATAAAAACAGAAAAAATGATGGTGGCAAAGGAAACTCTACAGGGAAAGGAATGCCCAAATGTTAATAACTATTGGGCACGAAACAGAAGAAAACTTCAAAAACTTCACCAGGAAGTCACGAGTGGATTTTGACTTTCTCGTCCATAGTATCGGAGCTAAAGTGGGGAGAAAGGACACTGCGTTCAGAAAAGCCATATCTACAGAAGAACGCCTAGCTCTGACGCTCATTCGGCCATTCGGTCCCTCTCTAGTTTTTCCCCGTGTCCACCGAACCGAATGCTCACTTTGAAGTACCGACAACTCTCGGCTCGGGCTGAACGGTGCGGGTTCGTTCGGTTCGCCTTGTAATCATCTGAGCAGGGAATGCTCATTCGGGACGAATGCTCAAGTGTATACGCGGCTTTAAGTGTCCTTTAGGATCGGTAGCTGAAGGTAGGGCAGCAGGCAATCTTCAAGAAGCGCGCAACTCAACATTTAGACTGTCACATATGGCGAAAGGATCGTTATAAACATATATATTATAATTCATCTTGTAACTATGATCAGGACACAATAAATATAATGTTATTCAATAAATAAAACAGAATCTTTATTTAACAAACAACTCCTAGTCAGTCAACCACGCCAACCTTTGGAGAAGAGAGGGGCATGTTTCTTATTCAATAATGATGTAGAATTACTATATCTCAAGTGTAACGATCTTAGGATGCCATCCCATTTTGTTATTTAAATATTATTTAGATCAAAGGATATTACTTTTCTCAGAGATCATTGTTTGAGCAGTGAAACCAATATAGCAGATAAAATACATGATTCGAGATTTTAAGGATCTATTTTAGTATGTTTAGGGAACGATATACTTCATCGATTATTGACAAAGTACAAGATGGGTTACTAGTCTAACGGCGGACCGACCTCTAAAAGGAAAATCACACCAAAGAAGACCGAGATTTGTCAAGATTTAATAATATTAGTTGACCTTATATACATGGGGAAAAAATGGTCCAGGTGAAGGTAAGAAAAATTCTCTTAAATAGGGACAACTATTTATTTTAAAGCCAACGTTTCGACCCACATTGTAGATTTTCTTTTGGGCTAAATATTTATAAAGTAGAATTTTTCCACTCGGACAATTTTCTTCCCCAAAGAGGATTAAGGATATAGAGGAAATATAATTCGAAATAATGGATTGGATTGGTCAGGGGGTCCAACCAAAGATAACACAAAATAAGAAAAACTGATTTTAGTATGCCAACGTTTAAGCATAAGAGGTAGGCCATCTTCCGGGCAACCAGTGGATGATGAACTTGAGTTGATCTCATCTGTTTAATTGTTTTTACTGTTGATATTAAAATAATTAGTTCAAACGGTATCAGTCCCGCAAGTTCAAGGTAAGTCACAAAAAGTTTTAACTTTTCATTCATTTCATTAATATTCTCGAAAATAAAAATAATCATGAGTTTAATATCAAAACAAGAGTGTAATTATGGGAAAAGTATATGTTTCGGTAATCATCAAGAAATAAACTTTTAAGCTAACATTTCGAAGTATAGAGATGATAATATACACTAAACACTAAGTGCAAGTCTTTTCTTTAATATTTATACATAAACTAATGTATAGGTATCATTAATAGTTACTAAGTACAGTCAGTAATAAAATTGTTTCGAGAATATTACAAAAAGGGAACTAATAAATAGTTAAAACATGTGATTTAACTCGAAACGACAACCTGTGGAACTGATACCGGAAATACTATTGCTGTAAACAGTAAATGCATGAAAAAATATTTCAATATAAAACATCATTTTAAATATTCAAAATCTTTAATGCTCATTAATTTTTTACGGATAAAGTAATCCATAATGACTCCAATGTTCCATTTGTTACTGATTTGGCCCGAATCCGAAATCAATCTTTCATGACAAACTTCATCCCCACCCAAACCCACTAGTTTTAAATCTCTTCAATTCCTGATAATCCTGCGAGGCGTCTGAAAAGAAGATGGCCTCGTGACATTCTAAGTTGATTTTGATATTCGAGTCATACCATTGGATAGTTTCTCCACTTGCCTTTATCTCATGCCAATGCGTATCATTCATGTCACTTGCTTGTTGTATTGTTATAATACAGTTGTAAATATTCAATGAATTAATTAATTTTTTTTTTTAAATATATGGGATATTACTCCAGACTCGATAACGGGGCCAGAATGCAATAACCTAGAAGGAGTATAGTTATATTGTCCCTTTGATCTTTATTATCCAAACCTAAAATATACTACGACCCTACGAAAACCTATTTAACCTTAAACCTGAGCTAAAGATGTCTACTTTAGCGAAAATTTACGATTATTGGGCGCCCTAAGAGCCCGGAAATTACGACGCTTCCGGAATAGTGTGGTCTCTCCTGATTTATTCCTGACTCTGGACTACTTAAGGAAATTGCCGAAAGGTTGAAGGCTTTTCAAACAACTTATAACTTTGCTGATGTTCGGCCATATCCTAGTATATTCCTCAAAATATAAGTATAAATTTATAGTAAGGATATGGATATTCTTCATAACTAAATTACTTAAGTGGACGATAGTTGACTGGATAAATCTAAGAATGGTGTGAAATGGTTAGGGGGTCCAGTCAATGATTACATAAAATAAGAATGACTTATTTTACATTGCTTACGTTTCGGCCTAAGATTTAGGCCATCTTCAGGGCAGTGAGGTGAACAGTCAAACTCCAGTCATTCTTATTTGGTATAATCATTGACTGCACCCCCTGACCATTTCACACCAAAATTTACAACTATATTATACTAGCAAAGGGAGCGGACTAGTTCAGTATGAGTTGCCGTGCCTAAGACTCAGGGTTCAAATCCTATGGGATCCAGGACCCTCCTGGGGATACCCTTGTTAGGTGAGAAAACCTGGCGGTTGACCGTGATCTCAGACAAATAACCTACCTACACAACCGTTGTCCTAGAATCATAACAGTCTCTACCATGTACTATATTACTACAATGTACCATTTACATTCCAATACCCTGCAAGCGCTGTGGTGTTACCATTTTTTTTAAAAGGAAACTTCTTTAACCTTGTTAACGACTTTGGCGGGGATAAACCTGTGGATTCGCTTCGGCAACATGCTCGACACTCAGCGGCCAGTTCATAGCATAAGATAAATGCAAGTAGAGACACTACCCACAGGGAGTACTCAAAGGTCAAGTTCAATTTAGAAGGTCATAAGGCCTTCTCATTTTCCGACGCCTCAGAGGGTTGCTGGTAATTGAAAAGGTTGGTAGGTTTGAAACTAGTGGGTTTGGGTAGGAATGAAGTTTGTCATGAAAGTACTAATATCGGATTCGGACCAAATCAGGGACAAATAAGTGCATTATGGATGACTTTATTAGTGGAAAAGTAAGGAGCATTGAGGGTTTTACAAAGGATTTTGGGTTGTAAGGAGTGGATACGAGAGAAATTGGATGGCTTAGTGGAGTTCCGAAACTCTACTCCCTAAGTACAAATAGGTGTTACAATAATAATCCATATCAGTCTTTTGCAATTAATTGAGAGCTTAGAGCGTATGTTTAGCAAGTGTTTAATGAGCAATTAAAAATTTAAAAATCGTTCATAGATCACCAAAATCGTCGGCTTCCTACCATTCTAACATAACTTTACATTATGTTTTATTCATTTTAATTTTGAGGACTGTTTCATAGCGAAACAAATGAATTTTGCCACGCAGAGCTAAACAATTTTCGCCGCTCATTACCTTTCTAAAGGAGATAAATTAGCTTTCTACGTAAATAAATTACCTTTCTAATTTTGGGCTAAATTTAGCATTAGAAGAGAAAGGTAATCGCCTTGTTTGAAACGTGTAAGAGAATTGAAATTTTTTTGAGAAACATTACAAATTCGAGTTTTAGTTGTTCAATTTAATTATTAGCAAAAAGAAATTTATTTATAAACATAAAAATGTTAAATAAAATAAAAACATAGTGTAGATGGAAAATAGGGAGATATGAATTAGGACATGGAATTGGGAAGGAAGTTGTATATGAAAGCAGGATCGAGCGATCCCAGCAAATCCTCTCTCCTCTCTCTCTTTCTCTCTCACCCACACACACACTCCTCTCCCCTCCTAAAAAGGACTTAGATATCCTTCCATTCCTTGCTCTGCTAAAATAGCTTCTTCCCCCACTAGAGTCCCGGAGGGATTTCGGTGTACATGTGTAAGTGGAAAAAAAAAGTATTGTCTTTTTGGAAAGGGAGTTGAGCGAGTTTTGAGTGGCTATACTGAATGGTCCAGATTCAAATTTGGCTGTGGCAGATTATGTCCTTATGACCTTGTGAGATTTACAGACCTGTGGATCGCCCAGCCTCTATAAATTAAGTACTCTTAAGGGGGGTAACCTAGAGCATAATCTCGGGCAAATCACCTTCCTGCACCAACGTTATCCTAGAAATAGTACAGTCTCTACCATGTACCCAAAACCCTTCCTGGTTTGTAGTGGTAAAGGGTAGTAAGATTGAATTCTATGAATAATGAAAATTGGTGTAGTAGTCATGTGTATTTTCCCGGAAAGCGGATATTAGAACTATACATTAAAGAAACAAGAATAATAATTAGGCTTATCTAAGCCTTCTAAATTCTGTCCACGGACCACTATCAAAACCCAGATCTCCAGATCAATCTTAACGCAATCCTCCCATCTACGCCTCGGTCTACCACTCAGACGCTTCCCAGTCGGCACAGCGCTTATTAACTTTAAAGAAATAAGCTAATTTAAAAAAAAAATCTGAAGAAGAATAACTCATATTTGTTGTGATTGACATAGCAAAATTTCGATCACTTTTAGTAATATGTCCAACTAATATCATTATAATAAAAAATATCTATACGAAGGACACTTTTTTCGTTAACAACCTAATAATGTAAAGAACATTGGATTGAAGCCTAAATAAATATTTTGAAAATTCCCTTATCTTAATTTATTCCTTTAACATTGTTTATTGGCTTGATTGCAGTTACCATCATGTATTGAACCCAAAACCCTTCATGGACTGTAGCTAGTAAGTCCTTAGATAGCCTCAGAATAAAGATTGTGTTCTATTCTATATAATCTAACTGCTATGAATGCTTTCTGGTTCCGATTGAATGGACATAGGATATAAATGAAACGGTGCTAACGATCGATGGGCGAACTAATTGTAAGGCAACAGGTGTGTTCTACTTCGGAGGGCTGCATCATGTCGGGGCCAAGGCCACTAATAAGGTAGCCACAACACCCCAGGTAATTGCTTCACCTCTATCGCCCAGGTAATCTAAGACTGTGTTCCATAGAAATTCCTAACGCCAAAACGTACCTGGAGCCAAACCAGAATTAAAAATTATTTAATAACAAGAAAAGTCAAGAAAAAGAGAATGTACGGAAAAAGAAGAATTCAGAGAACAAGTAAACAAAATGAAGGGTAACTAAAAAAGGTAAGTTAAGGGAGATATGAAAAGAAAGTTGTTATTTGATGGTCATTATTTTAAATAATTTTTTATTTTAAAGAGAAAAGATTTGTCCTAGCCGGGATTCGAATCCGGGTCATCCGCATCACTAGTGCGGCAATTTTCGAACTAAGCTACCAGGGGTCGTAACGCGGACAAATTCATTCTATTCACCGATCATATATCCTCGTTCTCGCAATTTTTCCGATGTATATATATATGTATATATGGGGACGAATGTTCATTGAACATTAATTTTTTTTTTAATTAGGATCTCTTTGACGTACGTCAATTGTTATATTTTAAATTATTTTTATTTATTATTATTTGATGGTTATTATTTTATATATTTTTTTATTTTGTAGAGAAAAAAATTGTCCTGGCCACAAAAAAAAAGTAATGTATACATCGCAAAAATTGTGAGAATGGGGATAGAGGATCGGTGAAGAGAATGGATTTGTCTAGCCATAGCAGTATAAATGAACAAACAACAAACAACCACAGTGGGAGCTCTAAACTTAGCCTAGCCAGGTATAATTAGAACTTTTTTTAGGAATTTGTTGTTGTTGTTGTTGTTTGTTCATTTAACGTCACTTTATGCTGCTATGGCTAATCGACGATGCTTCAGTGGTGGCTCTAAATTTTGTTTATCCAAGTTTAATTAAGATAGAGATTTTTAACGAGTACCTGACATCGTACAAGCTCGGGACCCCTGTTTAATGTCCCTCCCGAAGGACGGCGTAACTATGGATTTTTTACTCCCTTTAAAAAATTCTTGGGCCACCTGCCGAGCTACGAACCCGCGATCTTGGGCCTTGTAGTTTGTTACGCTAACCACTAGACCACAGGTCGCCCCTTAGGAAATTGTTGACTACCTTTTAAAATTCCCTAGGGTCCCCTATCGGGATATCAACCCGCGATCATGGGCTTAGTAGGTTCTTATGCTAACAACTACACCACAGATGACCCCAGAGCTAAGTTGGTAAGACATCACATTACAACATATCAAGTATTAACGCTTCTAAGTAGTTCATCATTATGTTATTTCTTGTACACTTAATTTTATAATATGTTATATCGATAGGGCTAAAGGAGCTTGAGAAGCGTAGGTTTGTTAAAAAATTAAGTAAAATAAAATAAAACAAAAAACTTTACCACTCCAACTCACAAAGCAGCAGTACATGGTAGAGACTGTACTGTTTTTAGTAGAGATGAGTAGTACGTGAACGAACTAGTTCATTGAACTAGATCCGGAAAATGGACTATAAAGAGCGCTCTCTGTTTTGGTGAACTATAGTTCTTTTTATGTTACAGAGGAAAATAGTTGGGGGGTGCAGTAAAAAACAACAACAAATAAGTGAATACTTTTTATTTTTATTTGTGCAGACGTTTCGACCTACAAAGCAGGCCGAAACGTCGGCACAAATAAAAAATAAGTCTCCAATTATTTGTTTTTGGTTTTTTTTCTGCACCCCCAACTATTTCCATCCTCCATATATTTCTTTTTAGTTCACACCACTCACCAGCTACCACAATCGGACAGGGGACTGTCAACGTCTGACCTACGATCGAAAGACGAACTACTGAACTAAGTGAACTAGTTCGTCGTAAAGTCGTTCCTCTTTTTCGGATTTAATCGTGTTGTGTACGAGTTGCTATATGTTTAGTCTGTAATAGTTTGGATCAAGTGAAAATTCAATTTATTTCATTGTTAAAATTACCAATGAATTAAAAATTTTACATTGAATAATTAAATTTATTTAAGATATAAAAATTAACTACTTTAATTTACCTATTCCTCAGATACACAACACTTTAACCTAACCATTTATTGTAGGAGTTTTCGGCCAAGGCTAGGGTAGGGTTGGATCGTAAATAATATAAAATGAATGTAGAAATAAGATAGAAGTGTTTTTTGTTTTTTTTCTAGAACCTTTCTAGTTCATTTTCCTCTCAGTTTTCCCCCTTTTTCCATAGTTCAATTCCTCTCTTAGTTAAGTGCATTTCTAATTCTTTTGAAAAATTAACTATGTAGTTCATTACAATGAACTATCTCAAAAGGAACGATTCAATAAAAGGAACGTCTTTGCCCACTTCTAGTTTTTAGGACAATGATTTTATTGGAAGGTGATTTTTTCGATATCACACCGCCAGGTTTTTCCCACAATTAACAGTAGTACCCACTTTATAGAGGCTGCGTGAGCACTAGGAGGATCCCACATGATAAATCCATGACTGTTAATTATTTTATCTGCCACAGTCGGATTCGAACCCGTGACCTCCAGCACGGCAACTCATCAGTCTACATGCTGACCTGCACTGACCCGAAATAAAGGGATTTACATAAATTAATGAAGAGTACTGATAAGTTAAATAATCTATATCGTTTCAAATCTTTCTTCTCTTTCGATTTTTATTTTTGTTTAATGGGAAACTTTGTTATCAAACAAAAAATTTGTACTTTTCGAGCCACGATTTTTATCTTTAATAGGAACCCCTGTTATCTCTTATCTCTATATACATATCATTATTTCCTTGGACTTCTGTGTTTAAAGAGCAATTCTTGGATGTTTGTAAATGCTATCTCTTGAATTCACTTCTAACAATATTGGCGCCATTAGAGTGAGATAGGAAAAAGAGAGGGTGAGAGATAGCGACGGATTCTAGTACCTCTCTCAACAAATCAATACTTTAAAAATGTATTTCCGGGTTTTGGAGCCCCTTCAAGAATAATATTTATTCCTTTATCGTGAACCGACACTGTGAGTTCTTCAGGCCCTATTTGGGCTCTCCTATCGTCTGTAAAGTGGTTGTTTGAGCAACTTCGAAATTGGACCTTTCGATGAGAGCTCCGAATTGTATAAAGAAAATAAATTTCTGATTCAATTATACCAGATCCCATGTCATTTTGATTGTAACCTTTTATTAAACTAATAACATAAATCAATTTTCATAAAATAAATAACTAATACTTTTGAGAATGAAAAAACAGTTAATTAAATTAAAAGAACAATTTAAACGTTTTTATAATTAGAAAATGAAGTTACTAATATTAACTAAATTATAAACAACTAATTAATAACAAAAAGAAAACAATTATTATTTAATCTTACGATAATAAATTTAACTCTATTAAATTACAAATGAATTAATGTTCAAATAAAATCGATTACAAAATAATAAATGTTTGTGGTTTTCTAGTTGAAATGATTTAATAAAACTCTTATCTGTGTATCGTAGTAGATTACAGTAGATAGTAGATCCTCGGCAGGGCGAGCTGGATGTTGAGACGACAGAAGAATTTTGTCGGCAGGGCGAGCGAAGATGTTGAGACAATAGGTTGAGATGGTCGACTGGGTCAATTCGAATTGGTCGAATCGATGACTAAGTTTAAACTAATTACACCTGCAGGTGGGCAGCAAATTAGTATCTTCTTCAAATTCAAACTTTGTGCATGTACGATGTGCACGTCAAGAGGCTCGTGCCAACACTCTCTGGCTCGGTCTCGCCGGAGCGAACAAAAGCTGGTCGACTCTCTTTTGTTATTCTCTCTTCACTTTTATAACATAGGTTTTCAAACTTATTACAAATATTAAACTTATATCTAAACAAAATAAAATTACCTTTTAAATTAAATTATTCTAAACAATTATGAAATTAAACGTTTAAATTATAATATTCTCCCAATTAACTACAAAAGACTCATCTACATGACCATTATAAGACCTATTTGGACTTACGGAGTAGAGCTTTGGTGCTCCACTAAGCCATCGAATTCCTCTCGTGTCCAATCCCTACAATCCAAAATCCTTCGTAAAATCCTCAACGCTCCTTATTTTATTAAGAATAAAGTCATCCATAACGACCTTAATGTCCCATTTGTTGCTGATTTGGCCCGAACCCGGTATATATCCTTTCATAACAAACTTCATTCCCACTTAAACCCTCTAGTTTCAAACCTAGCTTCCTCTTCGATTCCCGATAATCCTCCGAGGCATCTGAAAAGAAGATGGCCACGTGACCTTCTTAGTTGAACTAGTGATTTGAGTACTACCAGTGGGTAGTTTCTCTACTTGCCATTAGCTCATGTCATTATGTATCACATAGCCTATTTACTGGATGTATTTTTTAATACAGTTGTAGATATCAATAAATAAATTTAAAAAAAAAAATTATAATATTAAAATAAAAATGTGAAAAATAAGTAAAGAAAATGATCTTTCTTTTACGAAACAATGATTTAATTTTTATGATTAAAACTAATAATATTTTATAAGGTTACTACTTCATCTGGCCTTAACAGTGGTTACCATCAATTCTATGAGAAATCTAGCGGTTGGCGTGATCTGGAACAAATCATCTCCTTACAAAACCATGCATATGTAGATGGATCTACATCCCACGTGGGGACAAGGCCTCCCGCAACATCAACCGCCAGTCATTTCTACTAATTGGTGGTGCTCTCGAGTTAAGGCTGTGTAAGATGGTCCGAGCGTCCACAGCCACGCCATCTAGCCATCGGAGCCTCGCTTTTCCAACACTTTTTCTTCTTCAAGTTTTTTAGGGACTTCATTTGCTACCATACGTATGTGTCCTGCCCATCGTAGCTTTTTCCACTTTTATTACCCTAATAATGTAGCCATATTTATTTAGGTTCATAATTTCTATATTCGACCTTTTCCCCCCTACTCATAGTGCAGTGTTACTGCTACAAATATTCTCCGCAGAATTTTTTCGTTTAATCCTCATGAGAGTTTGACAGTCTGCTTAGAAACAGTCTCTACCAAGTACTGATTCTAAGAATTTACATGAGCTGTAATAGCATAAGTTTTTTTGTGAAATATTTAATAATAAATCAGAATAATTTTATTTATTCAGGAGTATTATATATTTTTCTTTTTATTTCTCTTTTGTCTGTAGATGAATACATTGTGGAGGATATTAGGTTATATCGAAAGACCTTTACTGTGTGTATATAATAATAAAGACAAAAGAAAGGGATACCTCACAAAAAGCTACAAGTTGCAAAGCCAACATATAACTAAGGCCATACATTCAGGATTAATGGAGATGGCATGGTCAATATTTCATGAAGAAATGAGAGCCGATTACTCAGAGGAAGACGTATAGGATCAGAGTGAAAAGAACAAAACAAATATCCTAAGAAAAAAGGACACATTAAGCGAAAGAAATAATATATGATGAAGGATCTTTGAAAGCAATCCTTGGAAAAGGGCTTAGGACAAAGAACCTGCCTCGGAAAAAGGGTTCATACTGAATACTCTTCTGTATTGTATGATAAGGCGGCTATATAAATGTGTGTGTGTGTGTGTAAATATATAGCCACGGCGAATAAGTGGTTAAATCGAATTTTGTTCACATTGAGTTAATTATATTGAGGGAAGCGTGTCATTCTCATAGTTTTTGGCTTGAAATGGAGTTGTAATATATATAAGCAATAACTCCTTTACAAGGCAATACCTGACTTAGCGCTTTCCTCACTGCGGAAATAATATGATTCCGGTTCCCTATATAAAAGAAACTCATTTTTGAGAAAATTCGACTTAACCACTTACTCGTCGGGGCTGTAGATATATACATATATAGAAAAGCAAAAGAGATATTCAAAATGTTTAGCTAGTAAAAAAAAACAACGGATATATATGAATATACATTTATATAAAAAGTTTTTAGTGAACAAATATTTTATTTAAAAAGTAAACACCTCACTTCTTATTCCTAGAATTATTTCTCTCAGCATTATTCGGAATCATTTTTTTTCTCCAAAAATATTCCATTTTTCTCGTCTCTCATCATTCAATCAACGGGATTCGGACCTCAAAACTCTATGAATAACTTTAAATATAGTTAAAACAAATGTATTAAAAATAACGAATCCAAGTCACATAGTCGACGTTGCGCAGCACTCACAACAAACGAATACGCGAACTAACACCGCGTTGAAACAGGTAGTGCGCGGCTCATTCCTGCGCATCAGTCGCTGCTGTTTTTAGAATAAAATGCGCTTCATTCATAAATGTAAATAATGGTAATATCCAATTTAAAACTCCTCTAATATTAATATTTTGTACAGCTGTCTATGGACTACAAATACAGTACAAATTCAGGTTTAATTGCTCGTCCTTTCCTTACCCCTTAGATTCCTGCCAGAGATATTTCAGCTTCTGACTTCTTCTTGATCGTTCTTCTGCAGAAAGCTTGGGTCTTACTTTGAGAGGAACCTTCATACCTGCAGTTCTGCTTCTAAATCAACCTCTACAAAGAGAGTAAGTGAAAATGGGGGAAAAAACTGTTGGTTGGGTAAAACCTGTTAACCTAAGTAAAGAAACAAAGGAAATATACCCTTTATTAACTTCTATTCGTTGATGGAAATCCCTTACAATATACAATGTATAGTATAGACCACCTTTGAGATTTTTTATTTGTGAAAATATTTATATTCAGTTAAGGGCAATGATGATGAAAAAAAAATACCATTTACACCAGAATGTGAAATTGAGTATTTTTTTTTCTGCATGTTTTTGTTATTGACTCGGAGTACAATGGATACATCTGTTCGTTCCGTCAGTTTGGAAAACATTTTCTCCTTTTTTGCCTTCTTGGAAATTTTTTATTATTATTGAAAACGAATGCTTCTATTAGAACAATGGGAAGCTATATACTCCTCGCCAGTTAATAATTGAAATTCTCATCAACCAGTTCCTGAAAACCAATTAAGGGCCTCTACCAGTTATTTCGCAATTAAATTCCTGTTTTCCACGAGATATTGGTTGTTGGGTATCGGTTTTCATATTTCTCTATACACTTATTCACGTATTGCTTTATGGTTGTAATTTCAATTTTAGTTGGTAGTAATTAAACGTATACATGTTAGAAGTACTAACATTCTCTGGTGGGACGGAACGCTCAAATCGTAGGTTAATACGCGATTATGAAGTATTTCTACAGAATATTAATTATAAATAATTAAATTCCTTAATCTCTCTAGCATCTAAATAATGTTTAGTGATATTATACAATTAGGCCAGTTACCTTCTGCACCGAGCAGCCGCTCCTATTGGCCCTGAAGATGACCTACACACTAGGTCGAAACGTCGGTACACATATAATATAATAGGTTTCAACTTATTTGCTGTGGTTTTTTTACTGCAACCCCAACTATTTCCATCCGATATTATACAATATTTATCGGCGATGCCTAGCAACGGTTCTAGGAACTACTTTTTGTCTAGTCTTTTGTCGTACTCGATCAGTTAAATTCTAAATATTCTTAAAAATTGGCAAATCACAAAGCCAATGTTCCTTACTTCTTTAAACCGTTACGCAAACTTTTAGATATTTTTATTTTGAAGAGAAAAGATTTGTCCAGGCCGGGATTGGAACCCGGGTCGCCCACGTCACTAGCGTGGTGTTCTAACCAAATGAGCTAACCTGGCTAAGCACTAGCTAAGCTAAACACGGCCAGACAAATCCATTCTCTTCACCGATCCTATATCCTGGACTATGCATCCTATATCCTATATCCTATATGCAGCACGTAGAATGCAATGTTTTTTTCTCTAAGCGTTTCCTCAGATCGAAATTTCCTTCAAGCAAAAATTTCCTTTCAACCAAAGTTTTCCATTAGTTAAAATCACAAAAGTTTTGAGCTTTTAATGGTTAATAAAAAAAAATTCAAACCATCATTACAATACGTATGATTTTCTTTACCAATACCGAGTTCGCAGCCCGGAGGCGTTTTGTAGGATTTTTCAAAGGGAGTATAAAAACCCTTGATTAAGCTGTCTTTCGACTGGGACGTAAAATGTGGGTCTGTAGTATTTAAGGCGTCAGGTACTCCGTAAAAATCACTATCATAATTATTTTTTTTTGGACAGACAAAATTTAGTCTATTGTAGCATTGTCCGATTAGCAATGGCAGCATAAAGACGTTAAATGAATAAACAAACCGAATAAAGCCCGGGAGATAGTTACTAACATTGCCGCTAGATGGCATTGATGTCGCCCATGCGCCGCCGGCACAGCTAGTGTTGTTGTAGCTGCCAAGGTGCGAGGTTAGACCTCTTCATGCCGCTTAGTTCTGTCCCCATCTCCTCTTAGTGTACAGTTTACCTCGTTTCTTATATCTCCTTCGTCTATTTGAGGATATATACTATCAGGTGAGTAATTAATTTAATATACTAAGCCTACAATAACAAAACGCCGGTATAATAGTCTGCTATTCACACTATAGTTCTGTATGTCATGAAAATTTAAATGTTCCGTAAACTTATTTTAAAAAACAAACAATAAATATCCTTATTTCTTCATCATCCATACTTGCATACTTCTATTGTTTTATTTAAAAAAAAAAAAATCAAATCAGTTTGATTCACTGTAAACTATTTTTTTCAATCGATTCAGGTTTTTTCCCATTAAAATAAATTTAAATTTTTTAAAAAATCCAGAGGAGAGAAGAGCTATTTGCACCATGTGCTCCTCAGTGGCACATTGCCAACTTCCCATTCTGATTACTACTTTCTTCTCAATCGTACACATTGATTTTTTTTACAAAAATTAAAATTATATTCCTTGTCCGTAGGATGAGCGGTAGCGGAATCAGGCATGTCCCCGAGGAGCAGATGCTCCTGTCGGACAGAAGTAGGAATGGTACCAGCATCCTAGCCGCCAACAATGGCAAGCTGAGTGAGTTTTATTTTATTATTTTTTTATTAATTAATAAAGGAGTATTTACATCATGCATGTACCGAGGTGATGACACACCACAGCAGAAATTAAGCAGTAAAAGGAGTTGTTAACATTATTCTAATAAATGTAAATTTATTCTAGTGTGAATATTTTGCCGTAATAATCATTAAGTGATTTTCTCAATTACGTAAATATATGACTGTACCAATAGATTTGAAATTAGCAAACCCCCTGATTTTTTTTTTTTTATGATAAACTATATTATCAACAAGTATATAATTAACATGAGCATTCGGCATATAAAAAAAAAAATTTATATTAATAAATTCTTTATCATAAATCTTATATATTTTATATTCAATAGAAGAAATATTTTGTCATGACATTAAAATAAGGTTTTTAAAGCATACATTTTTGAAATAAACAAAACACTGATTTAAAAAAAATAATAAATAAAGTATTTATTCAGGCCCCACGAAAGAATTGAGCATAAAAAAAAGAATATATTAATAAAATCTTTATCATAAATCATATACATATTATATTCAATTGAAGAAATATTTTTTTATGACATCAAAATAGGATTTTGCTAAAGCAGACATTTTTTTAATGGTTTTGAAATAAACAAAGCCTCTGATTTAAAAAAGAAATTAATAAAGTATTTATTCAGGCTGAACATAAGCACTCGGGATACAAAAAACAGTATACTAATAAATTCTGTATCATGAATCAGGTACATTTTATATTCAATTGAAGAAATATTTTGTTATGACTATAAAGTAGAGTTTGCTGAAAGCAGGCATTTTTTTTTTTTTTTTGACAGTTTTGAAATAAAATAACCCTCAGTTTTTTTTTAAATGATAAATACAATATAATCTGGCCTGACACCAAAAATTCAGTGTAAAAGAAAATATTTAAATTAATAAATTCTTTACTATAAATCACATACATTTTTAGGCAATATAAAGAAATATTTTGCCTTGATAATAAAGTAGGTTTGTGCTGAAACAGGGATTTTTTTTATGTTGTCAATAATTTTTGAAGGATCATTACTTTTTAATTTTTTTTTACTAGTAACATTAACATAACAAAAACTGATAAGGAAGTTGAGATTTATTTAAACATGCATTTATTATACCATATAAATAATGTTCCTCAGAGAAAAGAAGTTTTACTCTTGTTGTATTATATTAATTAAATATTTTGCTATGCTTGGCAATTACACTTTTTTTAAAAACTATATAAATATAATAATAAAATCTTCATTATGATTCATTTAATTTTATATTGAGAAGAAGTAATATTTTGGCGTTGGAATCGGTTTAAACACACATTTTGTTTACCTTATAAATAATTGGTAAACAAGCGAAGGATATGTACTTTTCTTTTACCAACTTATTTTTGACATTTGCACAATAATAGGAAATTGTTTATCATAATTTTTATTCCATAAAAAAAATTATATCCTCAGAATATGTATCTTTCACATTATTAATAATTTTCAAATTAACAAAGGATCTTTTCTTTTCTTTTTTTTTCTTATAACAATATTTGTTGATTGTTATGTGTACACTTATAAAAAAATTAATTTTATGTTCAAATGAAGAAATATTTTGACATAATGACAAGATTGGGGATCAATTTTTTAAATTATGTTTGAAAAAGTTAAGCAATTGTACCTTCTTTTTTTTTTGAGTGATAAATAATTTCCATATGAATTGAGCATGTCTGATGAGCTCTCAATGAGCATCTCTCAGCTTTATTAATATAATATAATATTTATAATAAAAGTTTAAATTAGATGGATCGGTAATTGCTATTACAAGAAGCAATCATACTTAAGTTAAAAGAATCACTTCAAAATATGTTTTATTATTAGAAAAGTAATTCTAAATTTTAAAATTAACTCTGTTACTAAAACTATCACAGAGAAAAAAGTTTACTTTAAAAATGTTAGTCTGCAAATGACATAAAATAATTTATTCCAATTAGACAACAATTTTAATATTTTTAGTTTCAGCTTAATATTAGTTATTAGTAAATTTATTTTTTTAATTTAAAATTGTGTTGGTTTAATTTTATTTAATATTTTAGCTTCAGAACATAGAATAATTCAAATTGTCTGTTTTTGCCGAAGATAAATAGATCAAATATAAAAACACAAGCATATTTCTAACTAATTTTTTTAATTACATTTTTTACCATCCCATTACACAAGGAAGATTCTTTGCTGTTTCATAATTCTTCCTTAAAAATATATGAATATTTATTAATAAATATATATCATAAAAACTCATAAGCCATTTATGAGCAATTTATATGTTAAGAATAGCATTCCATTGTAGAGGATGAATATTTGAGGAAGAAAGGAGTTGTTCATGATATAGCAGGCCTTTATCAACAAATGCTAATTTATTTATACTAGGAAAAAAGGCCACAAAGGAATTGTAACAAGTGAAAACATTTATACATTGCATACATCCTTTGTATGCAATTGAATTTTTATTTTAAATATATTTCGGTGAATACTTTTTTGACACTGATGTAATACTGTAACCAAGTATACTGCCTATGTGAATTGACCCAAAACAGACAATTGACACAATTTATTTTGTTTTGGTTAAAAACAAAGAATAATATTAAATTATTATATAAAATATTAATTTAAATTTGTATTATTTATCATTAATAATAAAATACATCTCAAGAGTCCATTGAGGGTCAAAAGTCAGGGATAGATTTCAACATCAAATATTATGGCGGTGATAGTTGATTTAGTAAGTTGTTGATTTCTTTTTTTTTTTTTAAAGAGATACTGAGCCCCATAACTTTAATTAATTTTTTAATATGTATACTATAATGCAGATAGGAATTTAAAAAATAAAATAAAATTACCTTCTATCGAATAAGAATATTGAATAATAATAAATATATATATATATAATTTTCTCATCCTTCGTAAAGTTTATTTTAAAAAAATACAACATATAATTACAACTGTATATGATACTAATAGTAATATTCCAATCGGATATTAATATTAATAATTGATATTAAAATAATTGAGAATTTAGATCTCAATTATTTTAGAAGTTTTTTTTTTCTAAAAATTTAATCAACTATATAATAATTCTCTATTTAAGTAATACTTAAAATTATTTCATAGTATGTAGTATAAAAATTATTGTAAATACTCTTGCTAAGAATATAAAAATATACAGGACTTGTCACTTGAAGCTTTTGAGAGAATTATTTTAACATTATGTACGTAATTATATTGTATTGTTGTTAATCTATAAAAACTACGCATATAAAATATTCATTTAATTTATTTACTAATTTCACTTCGAGTTTTTTAAATTTAGAAATAGTTTAACTAATTTCAATAAGGAATTCACATGTAGCTTTTTGAGAGTTATTTTTATAAGTATTTTTTGTTTCTTTATTTATAGAAATTTAAAGATATACTATTCAATTTAAAAAAAATGTTTATGAAATTAATATTACTAAGAAGAAATCGAAGAAAGGGGGAAAAAATCTATAGGGACATGTGGGCCACATGTTTGATTCACTCATTCATAAACTTGCCAACTCAAATTAACTTTTTATACTAGACCTCAACAGCAATAAATATTTCTTATTGCTTAACGTAATTCATTATTTATGTTTCCTTTTTATAATTATATTTAAATAATTTTATTTTTATAATATATATCTTATACAGGAAGGTTTATTTTTGAGTATGAATGCCCATTTGGATGATTTTTAAAAATAATTTTAAAATATTAATTACATTTATTCCAATACTAATTAAATAGTCAATACCTAAAGGAGAAACCAATATAATTTTTAATATAATATTTTCAACTTATTAAACCTCAAACCTGCAGAATATGAAACTTGATAGGTATAAGTTCTTAATATGTGTTTTATTATTTTTTTCTCTATTATTCAAATGTTTAATTATTTCATACTTTTAATATTTATTATTTTATTGTGTTTTTAATATTTAAAAAAATGTTTCCTTCTGAATTTACTAAATAATTCTACAATGCATGGGTAAAGGGGCACAAGGCATTTTTATTATTCAACGGTTAGCTTAAGCTACATATATTTCTTTATAATTTTACCGTTCATATAAAATATTATTAATCATAAAAATATTATTCAATGTAAAGTGAATACTTTGCTAAAAATAAATGATAGTTTTATATATTTATGATAACTTCGATATTGGAATTTATTATTTATATTTAAAAAATCCAATGAAATTAGATTATACATATTTGTTTTTATGCTTCTTTTAAGAGTTTCGTTATTTTCTTATACGTTTTTGTTTTGTTTTTTCGTACTACAGTGTTTACTTATTTAAAAAAAAGAGTTAATTTTGTTAAATAAATATCCATCCTAGTTTACCCAATTGAAAGTTTATGTTTGCATATTAGGCAAGACTGATAAGGATTGTGGAAACTGATAATATTTTATTTATTTTTTAAAATTTATATTTTATCTTTTAATTTTTTTTTTTCACAACAGACTAAGAGAGTGATTATTTCATAAAATATATTCATGAAAATTTATTCAATATTAATATTTTTGTAATGTATGGACCAAGGAATTGTATTTAAATCGATATTTTGATGAATTTGCTTCAAATGCAAACAAATTTCGATTTAAATGGGTTGATCAGACAGTTGGCAGTTGTATATTACGAGTATATATATAGGGTGAGTTAATATCATTCAAGAAAAATATATACAAATAAATTTTTAACTCAAGAATTACTTAGGAGGAAAGAATTAGAAAGTCAACTTTAAGAATTAATGAACTAACAGCCTGATGAGCATAGTCTTATATAAATAACCTATCTAGAAATGTGTAATAAAATAAACATTTCTAACCAGAGTGAGAAAGTCGAGATTTTTTCCATTTCTCTACAATGAAAAACCCGCCCTGGGTTGATTCGAACCTGCGCCTTAGCATTACGAGGCTGTTAACGTAAACGTCTTAACAACTTTAGCCAATTATTAGATATGTAGGCGTACGCTGCGTTCTTTATCAGGGCATGTACGAACCATAGTCCTAAGTAGTCATTCCTCCGGTTCTTTTGGGGATATTATTTAATCTCTTTGGAAATTTTTAACCAATATGTTGTTGAAAACATATTTTAAACATTTTTTTATTAAAATTAAGGTAATTATTCTGGAGTTTTTCGCTTCGAGTTAGGTCACAAGTTTTAACTTTTCATTTGTTTCCGCTTTAATATTTTTCAAATATAGAAGGAACAGTGGCTATGTGATTTGCCAATTTTTAATAATATTTATAACTTATCTGATCGAGCACGGGAAAATACTAAACAAAAATTAGTTCCTCAATCTGTTGCTATGCAACGGCGATAAAATATTACGTCACTATAAACTTAATTATATAAAAGAGAGATAAATTAAGCATTTTATAGCTCTTAGAGTCTAAGACTTAGACAAACCGTTTAAGAGATAACGCAAGATATTGTCCCACGGCACTTACCACTTCCAATTGTCATGGCAACTCCGTAGTCATGGAAACTTGTTAATTATATACGAAAACTCTTGAGAAAGTGTGTTTGTTTGTTTATTAATTTAACATCACTTGATGCTAATAAGGTTAATCGGACGATGCTATAGTGGGAATCCCATATTTTTCCTATCAAGGTATAATTAGGATATGAACCTTTAGGGAGTACCTGACATCGTACAGGTTCGGGAACCCCATTTGATGTCCCTTCCGAAGAACGGCATAACCAAGGATTTGTTACTCCCTTTAAAAAATCCTAAGGCCACCTACCGGGCTACGAACCCGCGATTTGAGAAAGTGTAAAATTATTCTTAAATGTAAATACTATTTATATGTAATGGCTGTTAAACTTAAATGATATTTTCGATTTGGGCAAGCTACCTATTTATTTGAAAAACAGTTACTTCAACATAGTTATTATAAACCTCTGACATCAACAAAGCTTTGTGTTAAATAAACTTTATTCATAATGTTATACTGTTTGTAGGAATAAACATGATTCTCCAATAATGCTTACTAATGTGTTTATCGTTAATAGTTGCAATATATATTAGGGAGAGATACAGATATCTAATCAATTGAAACCATTATACGCAATAGTATACTTGTTTAATTATATTATATAGTAGTTGTATTATTCATATAACAAATTAATGATTGTTAATCAAGGTGCTTACGTCTTCAGAACGTACAACACTTTTATTGGAATGCTTTTAATGCAAAGATAATTTATTTATAGAACCTTGAATATAGTAGATAGTAAATCAATCGTTTCTTTGTACTCAGTCCTGAGTAATGACTTTTATCCAAGGTGCTTAGTAAAAAATAGATATAAATTGTCTATGTTAAAATAATTAATAAATGAATAGACCTGAGGTTCCCAGACTCTTTTTCTCATAGACGACTTTCAAAATTTAGCTGGTTCCGGTGGACCCCTTGCATCTATATTTCTACCATATTCCCAGAACTCGACAAAAAATGTGAAGATTAGAAAAATTACTAATAAAGCAGGGACAAAAAGTTCAACCTTTCTCGGTTTTCTCTCATTTTATGGAAGTATCTAATAATGACTCCGTTCAGTATTTAATATTTAATACGTACCTACTAAACGCAAACATTACAAATATACTCATTACAATATAAAATAAAAGTATGTAGGCATTACAAATAGGCGGGTAAATACTTCGAAATTCTGGAAACAAATGAGTAACGTTTATCCTTTACAATCGTAATTATATTGGTGAAGAATCAAACAAGTTCATGCAAGATTGCAAGCACGCACACCACAGGTCGTATTTCGTCCATTTGCACGTCTGTTCAAGCGTTGCGGAGGGCGGCGGCGGCGCTTTGCAAGTCTCGACACGTACTGAATATGGAATATGCAAGCTTACTAGTAACAGTCGCTGAGCTTCTTAAAATATCATCAGTCTTCATTGATAGTTGAAGTCAAGCCACATTTTAGTTCTTCACTATCGAAAGCAATAAATTTTCGTGGACCCCCGCTTACGAATAGTGAACCCCCATTATTTCGCCACGCCAACGTAGCCCCGTCGAGTCCCCCGTGAACCCCTGGGGGTCCACCTGGGCCACTTTGGGAACTAAGGGAATAGACCCTTGTCTATTATCGACTATATTTCTTTAAATATAAATTTTATTTGGTAAACTTATTTTATTGTTTTAAATGAATAAAGATGTATTCTTGATGCCCATCCTAAATTTTGGCCAGTATTGGAAAACCGGTAAAGTTCAAGTTGTACATTATTTGAAGCTCTAAAGATAGCCTTGCTGACCTTTTCCGGGTTCTACACCAACAGTGGCGGATAAATTATTCAATCTTATAACAACAACGGATGGACTCTGTGTGATCTGCAGATCCTCCGGGGACTCATCAAGCCTCTGTAAAGTGGATACCCTTAATTGGGGATAGCCTGGCGGTTGAGGGTGATCTCGGATAAATCACCTCGCTGCACAACAATTGTCCTAGAAACAGTATAGTCCCTAAAATGTACTGAACCCCAATTCCGTTTATATCTTGTAGTGGTACAGGTTATAATTATGTAGGTTTAAAAGCAAAATAAAAGCTGTAAATATTTCAAATGCATTAGTGTTGTTTATTAACGTCATATATGGCTAATCGGACGATCCTCCAGTAGGAGTCCTAAATTTTGTGAATCCGGATTTAATTAGGATAGGGATTTTTAACGAGTACCTGACATCGTACAGGCTTAGGAATCCAGTTTAACGTCCCTTCCAAAGGACAATATAACCAAGGATTTTTTTTTACCCCCATTCAAAAATCCTAGGGCCACCTGCCGGGCTACGAACCCGCGATCTTAGGCTTAGAAGGTTGTTATGCTAACCACTAGACCACAGGTAGTATGTGAGACGTACTACTCTTTGTCTTCTTCAATGTAATTTTTCTTTTGGTGCATGTCCTGATGATGCCTGAATTACCGAAACGTCGACTGGTTAGTTTTTACAGTATTTCGATACTTAAGACTTCGTTTTGGAGATTTTTCCTGTTGCATTCTAATTTTTTTTTAATGTTACTTCTTTTATAAAATTACCAATATTGCTTAAATGTTAAACTAAAGGAATATTAAAATTGTGAAAGCTAATTGCCAATTTAGTAAACAGTTAATTAGTTATTACAAAGACTAAAGTGACTTTACGACAATAAAGCAGCTCGGCGTTTCAGGCTACTTCAACATTTACTAGACAAACGCTCTCAGCTCTCAATTAATTACAAAAGACTCATATACATGACAATCATTAGATCCATATGGACTTACGGAATAGAGCTTTGGGGCTTCAATAAACCATCGAATTACTCTCGTATCCAATCCTTACAATCCAAAATCATTCGTAAAATCCTCAATGCTCCTTATTTTGTTACGAGCAAAGTAATCCATAATGAACTCAATGTCATATTTGTAGCTGATCTGGCCCGAATCCGATATCAATCTTTTCATGACAAATTTCATTCCCACTCAAACCCACTACTTTCAAACCTAGCAACCTCTTCAATTCCTGATAATCTTCCGAGGCGTCTGAAATGAAGATGGACTCGTGATCTACTTGTCATGTCATTGTATACATTCATTCTATTTACTGGATGTATTAATATAAAACAGTTGTAAATTACATCGAATTAATTTTGTTTTTAAATAAGTGACTTTACCTAACGTGCTCGTTATATAAATAATATTCGTAGCCACCTTCTATTTATATATTGTAAAATCAGGAAACTTAGCATGACGGTATATTGGGTTTAGTTTTTTAGCTCTCAAAGGCGTTAACCTTTTCCGAGATAAGGGAAGACAGTGTCCCATGGGGCCTATTACGCATGTGTCATTGTCATGGTAACTCCTTAACCATGGTAACGTGTTAATTAAGTTAATCAAAGTTTTGAGAAAATACGAAATTGTTGTTAAATACGAATACTTTTGATAGAAAATGGTTGCTGTTGCTTAATTAAAGGATAGAATTCTCGCTACGGTATAATTAATATTAATTAATAAATAGTGTTTAAACAAACAAAAACGTTGTTGATCCTTGTAAAGAAAAGAAGATTAGCAAGTAACCTTAGGAGATGGTCCATTACGATAATTACAAAATGGCCTTCCTTTTAATGAATTAACATTTCCTCTTCCCTTTGAACTAATCCCACGGAGTTCTTTTCTTCGCATCGCTGGATCTACTATACTTATATTATACTACGACTATACTAGCATATATAGGATATAGTATACTAGCATTTACTTAACAGAACACTGTAGAGCAATTTACCATCATCATTGTACCAAGTCCTGGCAGTAATGCGGCATTCGCGACATGGCCTAATACCTGACAGTTATTGTCATGTTAACTGTTTCTTATGTATAACGACTTGAAATTTAACTATCATACCTTACCCTAAGTAACATCTTCGAGATCCCATTTTAGGTAACTTCAGTAGGACAGCATAACCAAGGTATTCGGGCTCTCTTTTAAAAAATCCTAGAGCTATCTGCCAAAAAGTTATGCATGATAGGTAAGTTGCTATTATGAGTGCATTCAAGGTCCTGGCTGTACTGTCGCATTATCGGCTTTGCTTTAATGTTTGACAGTTACTGCCTAGTTAACTATCTTGTTTGTATAATAACATGACATTTAACTGTCTCACCCTACGAATCATAATAACCTTCCTTGATGATAGTTCAAAAGTTCTGATCGAAACGTAGTTTTTCAGAAGAAATAAATTTACATTAACCAAGCTTTTCAAAAGAGGGTACCAGTCATTAGAGAAACTATCTCCGTATTAATGTAATATTGACCTAATTATTTCACTGTTCAACTGTTGTCAGATAATGACTCTTAAACAATAAGACCAAAAGTAGGAGAACCACGAGATAGAGAAGGTAGGAGGTATGTATGTCAAGTTGATCTTAACAAGAAGAGGATTGGACATTGCAATAACCACAGACCAGATTCGTCTTTGGTCTTTGATATGACCACAGACCAGAATGGACCCCTCTGAACACTGCGGGTGGTCTATTAGACTGTCTCTTTCTATGAACATTAGACCACAATAGGTTTCTCCATTCTTCCTTCCTAGGATATTGCTTCTTGATGAACAATAAAGAGGTCCTGGGCAAGTAATACTACATGATTATTCTCTTCACGTTATAATATATAAAAATAACAACCACACGATCGTATAGGAATGGACGCGCCTAAGAATATCTGTACATTCTTTCAGTTATTAATGATAAATTATAAATTAGACTTAACTTTAAACTACGTGGATACTTGGGTGGGATGGAGAAATGTCCAAAATGTTAAAACTCTACAAAGATTATTTTATCCAAGTTTGCCATGCAAAAGCATCGGAGGGCACACACCACGGCCTCTATAGGTCTTTAAATAAAACTATAGATTAACTTAGACATTTGAAACTAAAAAAAAAATTAGCGTAGTTATGAAATGCAGAGGGGAACTTCTGAATCTAAATCACAAACCATTTGAAATTGATTGGCAAAATATACAGCTATGCTCACTGTGTAATTTGAAAGAAATTGAAAACAGTTTTAACTTCCTGGCAGTGCGTCCCGTCTTAAAATTCTATAGAAAAAAATTCTTAAAACATGAGCTGATCTCAAAACAAAAACTAATAGATATTCTGAATGGAGAGAATTTAATAGGTTTATATAATTTTGTAAGTAATGCAGGTGGATATAGAACATTTTTAATTTCAGAATTTAATTATTAATGTCAAAAAGAAATTTAATTTATTTTTAGTTTTGTTGTTATTTAGTAGTTCAATAACAAACTCCCGGCAGAGGGTATAAAGTACCATGCTGTGGTTGCTAATGTTGTAAATAAAATTAAGAAGAAAACCACTGTAAATAATTTAATAATAAAGAGCATTTTATATCTATCTATCTATCTATTAAAGAGCAGACGAAGTGATTATTATTTACATAAATAATTATTCAATAGAAATATGTAAGGCGTATGAAATATAAAAAGAACATACTGATGATAGGGTATTCCCAAATATTAGGTTTTCTCTGTATCGAATGCCGCAGATACTGACCAGTGATTTATGATATAATGTATGTTATTTTGCGAGTTTAATTTTAAGCATATCTTGTTACTACCTACTAACCTTGTTAACTATTTGTTAATATTCCCTTGTTATAATTCGATTAATATGAATTTCTATGGGGTATTTAATTATTTTAATACAGAGTTAAGAGTGATCTTAATGATTTGGGTTTGGCTGGAGTTGGATTTGTTGAGGGCGATACAAATCTCATGTAAAAATCTGAAGGTCATTGGAAGGTCATCTTGCCCACTGGAATCACCGTAAGCCAACCCTTCTAAATATTGTCGTTAAACATTTATATCCGTATTATATCCTTAAAGGTCTTTAGAAGCGTTGTCTCCTCAAGACCATCAATCGGTTCACTCAGGCACCATAAAGAGACTTTTGCAAGGATTCTTCAAATAAACATTGTAATACGGACTTATGTTTTTCTGCACCGCATCAGAAGGTAAAACAGTTTATTTGAATAAGTCATGAAAGATAAAAACAATACAAAAAATGAAGAGAAAATTGAAGGAACCACAACCATGCGGTTAAAGTTTATCCCCACCATAAGTCCCCTTTGAACCAATTGACCCGAGAAAAACCGCAAGGAGGTTATATTTATAGCAAAGAGGGCCACTGCCTCCTAGATCATAAATATAGACAATGGGAGGCAATATATTTAGACCCGACTGTACTTCCTGTCCTGACCAGGTCGCCTGGGACTAATGTTATGGGGGGGGGGAGAGAACTTTAGTGGACAAAGTTTTTGTTCGATTTCTTCTTTGTGTCCTTTTTTTTTTTACTTATTTAATCAATAAACGAAATGAACAAAAAAGTATTGTTTTCCATATAGATAATTATATTTGTGATATTTATTTATTTGAGAATGGGGTGGAGAGCGCTGAGTTGGTGTGCCGAAGGGCCCGGGTTCAAATCCCGCTGCTTGGCAGGCTTTTATTTAATCTGCTAACAGCCGGGAATGGATCCTTTGAGATCTAGTATCCTCCTAGGGCTCACCCAGCCTCTATAATGTGGGTGCTCAAAATAGGGGTTAAAACCGCCATTGTCTGGCGGTCGAGCGTGATCTAGGACAATTCACTTCTCTAAATAACCGTTATCCAAGATACTGTACAGTCTCTACTGCATAGTTGTAGAGTTTTTATCTATAATCACTACTCTGTAACAGTATTCTGACTAAATTTTGGCAACATCTTAGAATACAATTTTACATTATAGGTGTAATGAGGGAAAATCCCTCTTCAAGATGTTGATTTAAAGATTTAATTAAGATTAGATTTAACCAAAGATAAATCTCTTTTGTGACTATAATATTTAAGTTCTTTTTGAATTAGCTCATTATTTTGAAGGGCGCTATCTATCGATTAGCATCGAAATTAAAGATGCTAAGCTTTAGAAGATAAAAAGTGCTACTTATGTAGACAGAGTTTTAATATATAATGAATTGCTCTCTAAGATTTGTGCTTGGTACTCCTAGGCGATCGCGGATGTCCCACCTCTATGATGAGTTAAAGTGGCTCTTCCCTCCCTTCCGAAGACAATATTTCCTTTGTTCATTCTTATACCAATCCATTTACTCTCAAGACCCTTCATATATCTACAGTCTCCTCCAATTCAAATCCTCAGTTCAACACCACAAAACAAGATCCCGCCTTTCTGATACGTTCACACAGAACTAAAGCATTCGAACGTCCCTTCCTCGCCCGCTTCACCACAATGTGAAACTCAATCCCTCCTAACATCCGTCATGCTCCCTCACCTAGCTTTTCCAACAATTCCTAGCTTCCCAAAAAGATGCTCTATAAGCAGGTCAGTCACTTGCTAAGAATGTAATGTATAGAATAATTCATCGTGTTATTTAGTTTTTTTAATTTTCTTTTTTAAGAATCTGTACAACATGTAAAGAAATTATTGTATGCTAGCTCATGCATTTAACAAAAGTTATACAATACAATACATTATATTTACTTTAATTGCTTAATATCTTGTCAGGATTCGTACTGTTTATTTACTTATTATTATTTTTATTTGAAAAGAAAAGATATGTCCAGGACCGGGACTCGATTAATTTAAAAATCAATAACTAATAAAATAAAATAAATTATAATAATTATTATGACGTAAGTCAACAAGATGCAAATTAAATAAATTAAACATGCTTCCCCTCGTACACATCGTAAATAGCGAGAACGCGGGGACATGGGATCAGTGAAAAGATAGGATATGGCCATGACCGGGGAGCGAGCCTGATAGCTCAATTGGTAGAGTTCCAGACTAGTGATCTGGACGACCGGGGTTCGAGTCCCGGTCCTGGACATATCTTTTCTTTTCAAATAAAAATATTTAAAAATTATTAAAATCAATAACTAATAAAATAAAATATATTATTATTTTTGTTTAAATCCTTCTTTTAAATTGTTTTCTGTCACTTTTTACACGCTTTATGATTTGTAACATTTAGCCTTCTGGCTAGATAAATATTATGTTTCTTTTTCTGTTCATATTTTTTATTCTAAAGGGATTTTATAAAGTTACTTTTCTATTCTATTCTATTGTATATTTGGAGCATAGAAAATATACTTATCTCCTTGTAATGATGCAAATTATGAGGAATCCAAATATGATTGAATGTTATATTTTATTAATTTAACGTCACTCTATGCTGATATGGCTAATCGGACGATGTTACAGCGGGAGCTCTAAATTTTACCTGTCCAGGGATCTTTTACGAGAACCTCACGTCGCACAATCTTGGCTTCTCCATTTTGCGTCCCATTCAAAAGACGGCACAGTGGCACAAAAGAACTATTTACTCCGTTTAACAAATTCTAAGGTCTCCTACCGGGTTCCGATCTCGGAAATTGTCTATCCGAAAGGATATGTAACTATAAAATGACATAAAGGATATAAAACTATGGTTTTAGATCAAATAAAAGCGTTTGATAAGTCAAAATTAAAAGCTGGACAAACGTCTCACTTGGAATCCTCATACAAGACTGAAAAGACAAGAAACTGCTCGACGTTTTCGCCTACTTCAACATTTACTGGACAAACGCTCTAAGCTCCCAATTAATTACAAATGAGTCATTTACATGACAGTTATGAGACCTATTTGTACATACGAAGTTGAGCTTTGGGGCTCTACTAAACCATCCAATTCATCTCGTATCCAATCCTTACAATCCAAAATCCTTCCTAAAATCCTCAATGCTCCCTATTATGTCACAAACAAACTCATCCATCATGATCTTAATATCCCATATGTTACTGATTTGGCCCAAACTAGATACCTATCCTTCCATGACAAGCTCCATACACACTCGAATCTGGTAGTCTCCCAACTTGGTTCCCATACTATTCCTGATAACCCTCCGAGGCGCCTGAAAAGAAGATGGCCTCGAGACCATCTACTATAGAACTTTATTGGAGTGCTATTGATGGGTAGTTTCTCCACATCAGTTTTCATGTCATATTGTACATATTAGCACATTTACTTTTTATAATAGCTGTTTAAGTTACAAAATTGGTTTTCCATTGACGGGAAATGATGCTTCTGGATGGTGGACTGTATTTTATAAAGAAATAATGGTGGTGATGACTATGAATGAAAGGCATCTTAACTGAACATATTATAATGAGAATATACATAAGTTACATTACGATGGTGATGGTTATTGTCAGTCTCTGAGGCTGCTGGTATGTTGGGCCTCTAGCTGGCTGCCGGACTCCGCATGCTCCCCGCTCTGTCGGCTCTTCTTTGTTGCTCTACTCCATGTGCTCGTAAAACATGTTACTCCACCAAACGTCTAGAGCCAAATCAGAACTTCTTAACCGGCAGTCACCCTAGGGGGGGGGATGATATAGGGCACTGCCTCTGTGGCAAGGAGGTAGAAGAGAGCAAGGAGCAAGGAGCCGCTGTACATTAAACAACCGCCCGCCTAAATTGACTGTGATCAATTTAAGAATACGGCTGCTCAGTCCGAGGTACACTTCCTATAGTATGCACTACATCACTCGCGATGCCATTCACAATCACCCACAATGGTCAGAAAACGATAAACAATTGGTTGATTATATGACAAACAAAACTCCATCAATGGACAGATAGATTACATAAATTGAAAAAAAAAGATACAATTGATTATAGTTAAACAAAAAATAATGTCATCTTATATTGGTGTATGAAAATGATGTATGTGCAAGGTTATTTTCCTAAAGGGCAGTCCCATCCGAATCGTCATAAAACAGCCGAATAAGAGACGTAGCTGCTCTAGAGAATGTGGCGCCGGAGGGAGTGCGGACGACGACGGTTCGAGTGACACCGTCCTTGCCTGGGAACGCTTCAACGATTCGGGCCACCGGCCATTCCCCCACCGCGAACCTTTTCTCTGACATCACGGCCAAATCACCTACTTGCAGATTAGGCGTGTTGGTGGTCCACTTCCTCCTCAGCTGAAGACTGTGGAGGTACTCTTTCCTCCATCGTTCCCAAACGGTAGCAATTTGGGTCTTCACAAGTTCCCAACGAGCGAGTGCAGAGCGAGGTGCTTCGGTGGAAGACGACTCCGGTAGCGATAGGAGAGGAGCACCAATGATGAAATGCCCAGGAGTAAGAAAATCAAAGTTTTCATGGTCGTCAGTTAAGGCGCATAGGGGTCTTGAGTTAAGTATGGCCTCTATCCTTGTGAATGCAGTAGACAGCTCCTCATATGTGTAAGGCTGTTTTCCCATAGTGCTGACGAGGAGTGACTTGACTGATTTTACTCCCGCTTCCCATATGCCTCCAAAGTGGGGAGCGCGGGGTGGTATAAACTTCCACTCGACTCCGAGGGGGGAGAGCGCATCAGCGAAACGGGATTCTTCTCGGGATAACCAGGCGTGTTTGACTGGTGCGACCTTAGTTTTGGCCTTGATCAAGGAGACTTTAACGAGCCGATCAGGACCTTCGGACCTGAGATACACTGCTGCGGCGTATCCCTTAGTGCTTGCGTCACAGAACCCAACGAGTACTTGATGTGCGCCGATTGATGTGATGTAGCGAGGAATAGCTATCGAGGAAAGAGATGGCCACTCGTCGAAGACGGCATTCCATTGATGAATCAGATCGGGAGGCAGAGGATCATCCCAGTCCAGTTTTGCCTTCCACGTTTCTTGAAGAAGAATCTTCGCCAATAGAATGACGGGTGACAAGAATCCTAGCGGGTCGAATATTCTTGCAACAGCCGAGAGGACAACGCGCTTTGTGAGCCTAGGTTTTTGTGCCGTTTGTTCTGGCAATCTAGAGGCGGGTAAGCTCGGACCTATTCGGTCAACTACGACTGCGGTAGTCACTATTTCCGCAGAACCACGGAACGGGTAGATAATACTGGTGACAGTTCCTGCTGGTTTGACGAGAGCGGCGCCACCGAGTCCTATAATTTGTCCTTCATAAACTTCGAGAGGGTAGCCTAATCTTTGAGCCAGAGACTTTGACATAAACGTCTGCTGGCTGCCTGAGTCAATTACTGCCCTTGCAGGATGGAGACCCTCGTGACGGTCTTTAACGAAGCATTGCGCTGTACCGAGGAGAACCATGTTTTGAGGCGGCGTCCTCACCGATGATCCAAAAGCGTTAAAGCTGCCGGCTTTATTAGAGTGTACCTGAGCTCTTTTCGTGAAATCGTCAATTGGCCCAGCATCTTGATGCAGAAGACTGTGATGCCTTTTGTTGCATTTACGACAATTCCACCTAGAAGGACACTCGGACACCTTGTGGCTTTCGTGCAAATAGTTTTTGCATCCTTTCCAATGGCGCAGATCCCCTGAGTAAGATGGTATGTTGATTTTGGGTAGGTGAAGTTCAGCCAGGGATGTGCCAACTGTAGCAGGATAGAAGCGATTTTGATTTCCTGTGACGTCGAGCCTTATACGAGCCTGGCTCTCGTCCAGCTGTATATGGATAGCAGCTGCCTCACAGATTTCATTCCGGACTCTATCGTAGTCCTCATACCAGGCCTCATCAGGCCACGAGCTGGGAGGTTCCACGTGCACCTGCAAGGAATCTCTCTCGTCCCATGCCCTTTGATATAGATCCCAATCAGCCTGGGCGCAAGCAAGTTTCGCTTTGAACAGTGGAATTTTGCTCGAATCACTGAGCGCGTCTTTCCCAGCATTGGCAATCCCCAAAATGTTTCGCTTTAGCCCGCGTAATTTCCTCTCGTAGACCTGACAAGAGGTCTGAATGTCTGGTATAGAATCAGGCATTACAATGTTCTGTTTACAATATGTATCAGAAAACAGTATATCAAAAGATATATGAAATATAATTTATAACGATATATATGTATATATATAGAATATTTACGAGTACGAGAGCCAACAGAGAATAGAGGAGTGGGATAAACCAGCAAACCAAAAAAGATATCCCAGAAATCGCTATACCAAGCCACAGATGAAGTTAAACTTATCCAGCAAAGGAAGGCAACCATAAATCACGATTCAAAAGAAATTATAGAAAAACAGTGATAAAGATACCGAGACTGGTGAAGGTTACACATGACGTTCAATAGTGAGACGTCAGGATGCTACTCTAAGCGTCGGTTAGAGGTAGCGGGGAATTGTAAATAAACCTTTATAACTTTACAGCAGACATGGATATACAAGGTGCGAAAGAGATCACCGAAAGATGGCGAAGGTAAACATGGCGTACCATTTGGGTGACGGCATGTTCACGCAACTCTAAACGTACGTTAGAGGAGCAGAGGTGTATAGGAACCTCTTTGGGCCTCGCGCTCTGGGAGTGGGGAGGCAGTGAATAACCTTACGCTGTGTAGGTTACATGTTGATAACAGACTGTGAAGTGTGCTCTGCTGTAAATCATCTCGTGTATCGTATTTTGGTACATTGTGATTGTTATGTTTGGAAAATTAATTATGTTAATAACGTATGATAAATAATATGAAAGTAGCGTGATTAATTGATTTTCCTTCATCTGTCTGGACATTAAAGTACAATTTGATATTTGACCTAAAGTGATTGATGGGTACGATTTGATACAAATATTTAAAGTGTTATACATAAAATCATGAAATAATTATGATGTAAATCGCACAAGTTGTGAAGTTAAGATTTTCATTTTCTTAAATCATTGATATGAGTTTTAAAAACTAACAAAGTAATAATTAGAAATGGTATCACAGAAAATTCTGATATAATCATAAATATAAGTGACTGAATGTAATTGTTAATAAATTGATTTATAGGATCATGATTTTAATTTGCATTAAGGAAATTGGCATTTAGTTTGATAGTTTTCTAGTTTTAATTGATTGAAACAATACACAGCAAAATGCTAATTGAATAAAAATAGAAATGCACTAATAAAAGTATTGGGTTGAAACATCAGTCACTTAAGTAGAATATTATCATTGTACTGAAATCATCATTTTAAATTTGATATCAAACTAAAGGTAGTAGCTGGCTGGATACAATTAATTACAAAATATTTAAGAATTAGAAATAAAAGCATTTAAACAGTTTTAAATCACATGAGATGTCAGTTAAGAAGTACAAAATTATGATTCATTAGGGCTGAAATAATTTACGATTAACAAAGGTAATCAATAGAAATGGTTTGAATGATGATTATGGATCAATATGATTAATTGATTGATTTAAATTTAGATAGCCAGGTATTTTTTTTTTTTTTTTTTTTTTTTTTTTTTTTTTTTTTTTAATATACACAGTACAGATTGGGTTTTAATGAAATTTCTAAATTTGCATTGCTATTCTGTACATCCTTTCTATTGCTATTCCTAACCATTGTGTACTTTATACGTAAACGTGACCTTTAATCTAATTATATGTTGATATCCTGACAATAGTTAATGCCTACTGAGACAGTTTGATACTAAGGCTGATATAAATTAAAAACAGTTTAAAGCCCATCTTAAAGTGAAAACAATGAGAGAAAGGATAATGATATAATAATTGTTATAAATTTATACAAACAAAAGTTTGATGAAATAACAGTTGATATTACAATTAAATAATACAAGAATAAATAAAAAAAACTTCGATATGATTTAATTTATTGATCCATTTTACTGATATTTCTCACGATAAAACTGATATTTATCCGGAATATCTGGCATATCCGGTTAAACTAACATTTATCCAGGCCCGGTGGACCATGTTTAAGTTACAAAATTGGTTTTCCATTGACGGGAAATGATGCTTCTGGATGGTGGACCGTATTTTATAAAGAAATAATGGTGGTGATGACTATGAATGAAAGGCATCTTAACTGAACATATTATAATGAGAATATACATAAGTTACATTACGATGGTGATGGTTATTGTCAGTCTCTGAGGCTGCTGGTATGTTGGGCCTCTAGCTGGCTGCCGGACTCCGCATGCTCCCCGCTCTGTCGGCTCTTCTTTGTTGCTCTACTCCATGTGCTCGTAAAACATGTTACTCCACCAAACGTCTAGAGCCAAATCAGAACTTCTTAACCGGCAGTCACCCTAGGGGGGGGGATGATATAGGGCACTGCCTCTGTGGCAAGGAGGTAGAAGAGAGCAAGGAGCAAGGAGCCGCTGTACATTAAACAATAGCATTATAGTTGTAAATATCATTCAATTAAATAAAAAGAAAAAAATTAAAAGAATTTAAACCGTATATTTTTGTACTGTTCATTGCTCTGTTAAAATGAAATGTTCAAGTCCCACAAGTAGAATATTTAGCAGGAAAGGGTAAGGCTAGTTTCTCGTTTTCATTATTTCAATAGCTAAATTTAAATACTATAATTATATAGTAGAGTCCTAAATTTAAATACTATAATTATATAGTAGAGTAACTGGTACCGCATCGGCTCGGTATCACCATTTTATGCCCCCTCCAAATGATCATACGAACAACTAAAAATTGTTTTCTCCCTCTAGATAATACTCCACCTACTTGGCCATAGTCGATAGTTATAAAATACTTACATAGTGAGAACACATTTGACCCTTCATTCGAACTGGCCATACAAATGTAAATCCGTTGCATTGTATCGGATCGTCACGCATGAAATAACCGTTTTCAGAAACAGGATGTTAATAAAAGTCGGAAGAGGTCATTTGACTTGTGTCGGAAATACTCTGTCTGGTTTATCTGGGTCTTCTTCTACACCTTCCTTCAGATCGTCGAACTCGGCTGATAGTTGCCGTCCAGGGGTCAGACAATCTGAAGGCATATCTCCTCAAGTCAAATTCGACGACTCTCATTCTTTCTTCACCAATAACTTGATTGATATTCCTTGCTGCCTCAGCAACTTCGATCAAGTTTAAACACATTAAAAATAATTTACTTGGAAATAGCCTGTTTCAATTGTCACTTTTGATCAAACTAAAATCTAAATGTTTTTTTTATTTGTTAGTAATTTTTAAATATTTTTATTTGAAAAGAAAAGATATGTCCAGGACCGGTACTCGAACCCGGGTCTTCCAGATCAGTAGTCTGGGACTCTACCATTTGAGCTATCCTGGGCCCTAATCAAGCACGCTTCCAGAAAAAATGCGAGAACGGGGGGACTTAGGATCAGTGAAAAGAAAGGATATGACCAGGACCGGGAAGGAGTCCCAGACTAGTGATCTGGAAGACCCGGGTTCGAGTCCCGGTCCAGGACATATCTTTTCTTTTCAAATAAAAATATTTAAAATCTATATGTTATGGAGGAAAAAATATGTTAATCAACACTTCTTCTTTCTTCTTTTTCCTTCCTCCTCAGTGCCTCTCAGCGTAGAGGTGCCTAGAACCAAGCGTTCCATCTGTCTCGGTCTTTCGCCAATTCCTTTACGGAATCCAATGGTTTTCCTCTTTTCTCCCCCATTCTAGCCCTGACATCCTTGGCCTGCCTCTTGGTCTTTTGCCAATTGGTCTTGCTTCGAAGAACTTGCGTGGTCCGCGATCTTCGTCCATTCTGCACACATGTCCACTTCAACTGCCTCTTCTCTAGAGTTTCAGTTAGAGGTTTCACCCCTAGCTCCTCTCTTATTCTGGCGTTCCTGATGTGTTCCCTCCGTCTTGGGCCAGCCACTCTTCTGAGGTATTTCATCTCTGAGGCGGTGATTCTGTTCTTCAATCTGTCAAGAAGGACCCAGCCCTCACATTCCGTATGGTAGGGTGGGAAGGTAAATTGCATTAAAAATGTGAAGTTTTACCTTTTTCTCAACTTCACGTTTCCCAACAACAGTATGGCAGATTTGGTAATAAATATTGTTCGCTTTTTTAATCCTGTTGGATATTTCTTGTTGAATTTTACCATTTCTGCTGAGAACTGTAGCTAGGTACGTGTAGTCTTCCGCTGTCTTTATGATGTCTCCTCAGCAAGTGATATGCACATCTTCAGATTCTCGCTCTATTTGCATGACTTTACGTTTACTTGTATTATTGTGTATTGTTAATCAACACAACGTTAGCAAAATTTTTATTATATTAGTTAAATATTTATGGGGGAATCCTCAGATAGACAATGCTTTCTTCTTCTTTAACCCTTTAGTGACCGTGAACTACTATAATAGTCTGAGCAGGCCGTGCCGTGGGGATTATAATGGGCTCCACGGACCATAGACTATTATAATAGTTTTCCTTCTCCGGGGTTTCTAGAGCGTAAGCTACTATAGTAGTTCTGTTCCCAGCGCCATCTAGCTTTCCCCATCACAAGCTTTAGTACTTTTTATTGACAACAGATGTTATGGGGATCCATTTTTGGCTATATTACTTTTCGTTTGTTGTGTCTGCTACCGCTACTTTCGTATGTTTCGGCATTTATCACACTCAAAAGAAATTTTAGCTTTTGAAAAAATTATTTTTTTCAAAAGCTAAATCATATAAAAAATAATATAAAAAATAAGCTTAGATAAAAAAAGGAGAATAAAAAAGTCCAGATCAAAAAGGATGAAGTGAAACTATGAGGAATTAAAGAAAAAACCACGATTGGAGAGTCAAAAAGTAGTTGCTCCAGCTGGTACAGTTGCCATCCTTACCACTCGGTGCAGCCGGCCCGCTCAAACCCCGCTGTATTCGGTCGCCAAAGGGTTAAGTGCCATCTTCGGTCCAAAGACCGGAAATCATCAAGGTTATTCGAATTTTGGATACGACAGATCTGAAAAGCTCTTTTGCAGAGCACTCTCTTAGGTTTCTTATTCAGGGGTGTCGTATTTCTTCGCTTCTTCTGTGAATTTTCCCCTGCATTATAAGCTGGAGTAAGTTATATTTCTCTCCCCGCACGAAGTGTCTCGGGTATTGCAGTTTGTATTTCTTTATATTAATCACTACTTCTTGTTTCTTCCTCATCCTCAGCATAACAGTCTCGATCCACCAAACTTATTTTGTATAACAACATCTCAAATGCATGTTTTCTTTGTATTTGTATTTCCTTTAGGGTTCATAACTACCGAGAACCCATTTTAGTAATATTACTTTCAAGTCTAACGTGAGGTATCTACTTCAAAAGATTTTTTTGTATAAATTGAAGTTTTATAGTACTTAAAACTTGATAGCTAAGAAATAAAGAATTTAAAAATAGTATTTGACCATCTTAATGACTGATAAATTAAAGTACCTTATTTGATAAATAATAAAAATATTTGGACAGAAAAAAAAAAAGCGAAAACACAAAGAACGAATAAAAGAGATAAGGAAGATAATAAATTAAGAAAAGAACAGTTGAAACAAACGTAGTCCATTGTGGCTCAGAAATAAACAAATAAAAAATTTATATATTTTCTAAACTTTTATTTTGCTCAATGAGCGTTGATTTATACAATTCCTTAAAAGGTTTGATGAAAGATGAAAGGCAGCTTCTTGTAATCAAAGAGCCCTGGATCCCAAAACGAAGTTGCCTTCCAGAGCTTTAACTCCCCCACTACCTTAAAGACTCTTTGAATTTAAAAGTTTAATTTGAAAATAACACTCGAGTAGAAGATTTTTTCCTTATTAAAACTCAAAGTAATGTTGAAACTCTTCTAGGGCATAGTCACTTTTCAATACGTTTAATTTACTGTTTCAAATCAACGTTGTTTACATAAGAAGTTGTATACAGAAACATCTATTTCTACATTTTTTTTAAGATGGTGAAATATTAACTCGATAAGTAACGAAAATTTATCAAAAATGTCGATAAATCGGGCCTCCATATATATTTATCTAGGAGGTCTTGGGGATATTAATTCTATTTTTACCATACTGAATGTTTTTCAAGAAGAGTTTTTAATTATAAGGTCGATTTAGTTGAGAACTGTTGTCGTATTTGGTTCAGTTAATCCAAAATTTGGATAAACGAACTTCTCTTGTAGAAAGGAGAATCTAATCAATAAAAAAAAAATACAATATCAGAGTTTGTAAAAAGAAAAACTGTATTTTATTTTTGTATTGAAAACGAAAGATTTGCCATGGCCGGGATTCCCCCTTGCCATAAAAATAACAATTAATAAAAATAACTTTATTTTATTATTTAGTACGCAAGTTAAAAAAATAAACGTATTTAAATATGTACAGATCACCTCCCAGCACAACCGTTGTCCATGAAACAGTACAGTCTCTACCATGTACTGAACCCCTGACCCGCTTACGGGCTGTAGTGGTACAGGTTTAACCACTCCAACCCTTACATGTTAGTTTACTCCAATTTAGACTTCTTCCTGGCACCTAAGTCTCTTATTTTTTTAACCCTAAACTTGGCACTAATATATTTCTTAATTTTTTTTTACTTCTTTGGACCTCTTGAATATTGGATTATACAATTGTAACGCATTGCTATGTGCTTGATCTCTCATTGTACCATTTCCGCGAAGCTAGTTCGGTTAATTGAACATTCAGATATAATATAACTTCGATTTTTTTTTTTTAAGCGGTATATTCCAACATATGTAGCCTACAGGTATTCCCGATCAGATGTTCACAAGTCACCTATTGATATGAATAAAAAAAGGTACGGGGTAGAGCATACTGTACACGCAATACTCGTAGGTTCTCAGGGTTTAGCTGGATTAAATAACGGATAAAATCAAACGTACATTAAGTACTTTGGTTCTAATATGTATATATATATATATATATATATGAAGTTTCAATGTCTAAGGTTCTGCTTTCATATCCTCCTCGCTGATTAAAAAAAACTTCTATTTAATCTGTAAGCGGCCGGAGATGGATCCTTTAGGATCTAGGATCCTCCTATGGTCCTCACACTCCCTATAAATTGGGTACCCAAAATAAGGGGGAGCTCTGGCGCCTGAGTATTGTCTAGGATAAATCACATACCTGCACAACCGTTGTACAAGAAACAGTACAGTTTCCATCATGTACTGAACCCCAGACCTTCACGTGTTGTAATGTTACAGGTTTTTTATATTTATATTATCATCGTATGTATGGAATGTGGAAAAGATAAAATACCAACAAACTCCACTGAAGGGGGCATGGAGTACGGCATTGCGCGCATTCCATGTTCTCTGTGGACTCTCCTTTGTCTGCTAATAACTAGACAGGCAGTAATGCCACAAGTGGCATTACAGGATTCCATGTAGTGTCCTCTTGTAGACAATCGCTGCACCACATTCTCCTGTGCTGCTAGGCTGTAGGTCGTCTCAAAGGGCCATAAGATGTAAGGCCAACTTCCAAGAAACCATTACGAATTGTTCGTGCGGGTAAAGGCATATTCAAAACAGCTTGAACTCCATTGAGGACCTGGCAGACACTGTGGAAAGGGTTCCTTCCTAGCAGAGATGACAATATTCTATCCTCTCTTTGGATTGTAATGTACTGCGATCCACTGCCCGGACTAATATTGGCACACCCAGCCTCTAGAAATCGGGCTAAAACCCGGTAGACGACTCCATGAGAAACGATAAACGCTTCTGCAACCAAGATTCAATGGTTAATGAAAATCAAATCGGATTAAAATAGAAAATGACAAGAATTTTTTTTTAACTAGGCAACTGAAATCTTTAATTTTGTTACTTTTCAAAATTCCTTAATTAATTTTTCTGCACCAAATAAAACATGATAATTTCATAATTATTAATGTAGTATATGTTTATCCATTTTCATTATTATTGACAAAGAGAGACGATTATTTATTTCAAATAAACTAAATTAAAGCTATTTAAGAGGATTTTCGTTTTGATAAATTCGAGATTTTTCCCTCTCATTTTATTTGGAATAAAATTTTACAGGTATTGGAAGCCATTTAATTGTAAATTGAGTTTGACTAAAGTCGTTACAGTCGTTTTCGAGGAAATGGTAAAAAAAAATAATTGAATGTCCAACATAAGCTCTTAATTTTATTGTTATGTGATATTCGTCTCTGAACTAGACTAACAACATATTTAGAAATCGACTTTATTATTTCTATTCAGAAAAAAAACGAATATTCCATTGAGCACTCGGATTCAAAGTGTTTCCTGTATCATATATTTTTTTTTTCTTCTGGTAGTGCCATAGACCATTTTGATCTTGGTCAAGCGATGTGGTCATCTTTTTTTTTTTATTTACTTCCTCTTATGCCATTTCTAGCGTAGAGGAGCCTGTAGGCCATTTTGGGTCTTTGAATAGATGATGTGGTCATCTTGCAGACTTATATTGTTAGCGGAATCTAACCTAAAGTTGATGTGAGCCATGGTTTCCATAGTACCGCGGCAGGCTGCCCATGGCTACATAATCAGTCCCTTTAAGACCGATTCACTAATGTCCGTCCCACCTACGTACTCAGAGGTTCAAGGACCGTGACATATCTGTCTACTCGGTTTATGTCTGCTCGGCGTCAGCTGACTCACGAGGACTAATGTTTCTTTCCTCTTAGCAGACCTCCTTCCATAAACCAAACCTCTTGCAGGTTTTTTGACATCCTCATGACTACGATTCGAACTCAGATGCATATTTCCAAACGTGTTAACCCACGTGACCACCCCGACTATAAATAGATTTATTTCTATATATATGTTATAAATAATAATATCAAGACAATAGCGAACCCGAAGGCTCGATGCCGACACCCCCCCTCCCACCAATCTCTGCTTACAAACTTCTGTCCACGGACCACTACCCGAATCCAAAACCCTCTGATCACTCTTAGCGCAATCCTCCCACCTACGCCTTGGTCTAGTTGGGCCAAGCGTAGTCCTCAGGCGCTTTTCAGTCGGCAAAGCGCTTATTGACCTCTCAGGATTCGTTCGTTACTAAGCCCAGCAACTTTACAGGTCCATCTTAATCTTCGAGACGCTATCACTTGAATAATATTTACTGGATGAATGCTTTGCAATTCCGCGTTATGTAATCTCCTGTATTCCCCTGTGGTATCATCCTCTTTTGGACCGAATATCCTACGCATCGTTTCATTTTTTATTTTCGAATACCTAAAGACTTTTTTCATACTTCAGCGTTAGCGGCCAAGTTTCTCATCCGTAAAGAAGAATTGGAAGGATGATTGTCTTATAAATTCTGATAATTAGATAATATAAGTAAAAATATAGAAAATTTATTTCTCGTAGTCCCAAGAAGGTGAAAGTTGTGTGATGTTATGGTTCGAAAATAAAAGCCATGTTTAAAAATAATCCTTCTTTTTTTTTAAATCTTGATAAAATCAGATATTATGAAAATGTCGCCTTCAAATTAGATTGTTTATAAGCACGCGATTCAAAAATTATTCAGTCTTATCTGGGTCAAGAATACGTCATTTAGGTTTAGGAAAATGAAGGAGTGAATTAGCTCGGTGTAGAGAGCGCTGAAGGTCCTGGGTTCTAATCCGGCTGGGACAGATAAATTAGTTTGTTATCAACCGTAAATACACCCTGTAGGATCTACAGACCCTCCTAGATTTTACCCAGCCTCTATAAAGTAATTTGGGGGATATCCTGGTGGTTCAATGTGATCACAGATAAATCCCCCCCCCCTACCTCCCCTACACAACCGTTGTCATAGAAACAGTACACTCTCTACCACGTGCTGTGCCCAAGACCCTCCATGGGTTGTAGTGCTAAAGGTTTTATCTATTCATTTTTTAGCAAAATGTTTTATCAATACTGATATACTCCTAAATTATTGTAATTGTTTGATGCAATCACATTCACCCCTCGTAGCCTAACGGTGGTAACAAATTATACAACTGTTCACTTTATTGTTTATTATTTAATTTTCATTTGCACGTGCGCAATTGCCCATCCAGCAAATATGATCCAAGGGTTTTCCTCTTTGATTTTCTACACGATCATCGAGTTTTGGAATAAAAATATCAATAGTTGAGTAGGTCTCTTGGCCAACGTCTTTGAAATCTTTTATTATCAAGTCCAGGTAACAGGGAGTAGGTAAGCGGAAAATCGAGTGGATTTGGGTGATATTGTGTCGATGAGTGGAATGTTATGAATTTGTCATGAATATATGATTTTATAGTGGGAATGTTCATATCGTTGTATATGGTGTGATTCGAAATATACCATGGTACCTTAACAATTTTTCTGAGAATTTTGGACTGTGTTGTTTGTATCTTGTGTATGTGGACTTGTTTGCTAAATCCCAAAGTTCTGCTCCATATGTCCAAATAGGTTTTAGTATACTATTATAGATAAGTCGTTTGTTCCGTAAGTCAAGTGAAGATCTGTAGTCCAGAAGATGTGATAGTTGTTTGTAGCGCCTTGTTAGTTCTTGTCTTTTTAATTTTGTAAGTACGTTCCATGTAAGTCTTTTGTCCAAGTATAGTCCGAGATAACGTATATAGTTCATTTAACTGTATTTCAATAGATATTGAAAGTTTTAGTAGAGGGACCGCGATACGAGTATTATAGAAATTGAAGTTCGGCTTGGTACTTATTTTCTACTCTACTAGAGAGTCTAACAATATATGAGTACCCAATAAGTATAGAACTGAGAAATTGATTATTTTGCATTTAATAAAATAATTAAATGTTTATTTTTATTTTAGGTTTGTTTTAATACGGAGTAGAGCTTTGGGGCTCCACTAAGCCATCGAATTCCTCTCGTATCCAATCCCTACAATCCAAAATCCTTCGTAAAATCCTCAAACCTTATTTTGTTAAAAATACCTTCATCCATAACGACCTTAATGTCCCATTTTTGCTTATTTGGCCCGAACCCGCTATCTATCCTTTCATAACAAACTTCATTCCCACTCAAACCCTCTAGTTTCAAACCTAGCTTCCTCTTCAATTCCCGATAATCCTCCGAGGCGTCTGAAAAGAAGATGGCCCCGTGACCTTCTTAGTTGAACTTGTGATTTGATTACTACCAGGGGGTAGTTTCTCTACTTGTCATTTTCACGTGTCATTATGTATCGCTCAGCCTATTTACTTGATGTATTATTGTAATACAGTTGTAAATATCAATAAATAAATAAATAAAATTTAAAAAAAAGGTTTGTTTTATAACTAAAAAAAATAATTTATAAGAAAACTGTCCTAATCTAATTTAATTTTATTGTCTGTATTGAAATAACAGTCCTAAATTCTAAAAATTGGATTACGATCTAGCTTGTTTAATTTTTTATAACGATACATACCATTTTTTCTACCTCAATTCAAAATAAGTAATATATTTTGCGTAACGGCTCAAGGAAGCCAGGAACAGTAGTTTTGCGATTTTCCAATTTTTAATAATATTTATAATTTAACTGGTCAAGCAAGACAAAATACTAAAGAAAAAGTATTTCCTCGATTCGTTGCTAAGCAACACCAATCAAATATTAATGTCACTACAACATTTTTTGTGTAATAGAGAGATAATAAATAAATAATTACATATTTCAACGAATAATGCTTACCATCGCTGTCAAAACAATACCACACAATACAATAATCCTACCACAACTTTTTATGAAAATGAGTTAGTAACGATAACGCATTCTACAGGTTCAATTACACACTATTAAAAAAAGTTTTCAAGGTTGAACACAAGGAAGTGCTGTGTGGCACGTTTTTTTCTCTCTCCTGTAAAATCGCTCAAAGTGTAGATAGGCGGTATTGTTTTTGACAGCAACGATATGTAACGGTTTAGAGAAGTAAGAAAGAGTGACTTTGTAATTAGTTAATTTTCAAAACTATTTATTATTTAACTGATCGAGCACGGCAGAAGACTAAACATGAGCTAGTCGATACGTTGCTAGGCAGCGCCAATCAAATATTACGTCAATAAAACTTTTTTATACTATACAGATATAATAAATATGTAATTACATATTTCAACGAATGTAACGGCTTAAAAAAGTCAGGGACATTGGTTATGTTATTTGGCACTTTTTAAACATATTTATAATTTAAATAATCGAACAAGACACAAGAATAAACAAAAAAAAAGTAGTTCCTCGATCAGTTGCTAGGCAACACCGATCAAATATTACATCACTATAACATTTGTATGTATAATAGAGAGATACTAAATAATTACATTTATCAACATATATAATGGCGTAAATAAGTCAGGCTTTATGATTTGTCAATTTTCAAAAATATTTATAACTATCTCCTCTCTAACAAAAATATTTATAATTTAACTGATTTAACAAGACATAAGAATAAAAAAAAATTAGTTCCTCGATCCGTTGCTAGTCAACGATCTAATATTACGTCACTAAAACCTTTTCTGTATAATAGAGAGATAATAAATAATGTTTAATAGATAATTAGATCAAGTTATGGGATAATTGATCAAGCCTAGAAAATGTAGTATATTACATCGAATTATAGGAGACTTCATAGTTGAGATAGTTCAAGTTTAAACAAGGGCGTGTAAATTCGGGCAAGTGTACCTGGAATCGATGAAAAGGGTTATAAATACTTAACTGACGCATGTTGCCCTAAATCTCCATTTCTCTCTATCAAGCACTACTATCGATGCCTAGCATCGATTTACACGTTGACAGTTTCTAACGCTAAATTAAATAGTTATATCAGCTGTTTTGGTGACAGTAAGAAGTATGGAGTATATCGAACAGATCATGTCATTAGAAGCCATGAATCATATCGTACTTTGAGCCCTATTCATACAATTGTTTCGAGAATAAATATTTTTAGATTTTCGCTATTTTCGTAATAATTTATCATTATTTTTCCGGGAAAATATTATATTAACATATATGATATTAGATCTAAGACCCTTCGCAAGTTGTAGTGATATAGGTTTTTTACATTATATAATGTTGGTGTATGTATAGTATAGCATAAGCTTATAAATTGTTCTTTACTGAACCAACTACAGTATCAGTTTTTTTTCAAAATACTTTCTAATTTTTTTTTTGTGAGAAAGAAATAGTTGACTGTGGGTACTATAATAGGATGTTGATAGTTGGGGGTGCAGTCAAGAAAACACGCAAAAATAGGTGAAACTATTTTATTTTATTAAAAAAAAAAAAAAAAAAAAAAAAAAAAAAAAAAAAAAAAAAAAAAAAAAAAAAAAAAAAAAAAAAAAAAAAAAAAAAAAAAAAAAAAAAAAAATAAAATAGTTTCACCTATTTTTGCGTGTTTTCTTGACTGCACCCCCAACTATCAACATCCTATTCTAATTTTTTTTGTTTTTGTTATATGTTATAACACGTGGAACTCACTCAAGTTCAAAATCCGGTTCTAGAAAAGCGCTCAAATGACATTAATAAATCATTAAAGGCAAATTTGGCGGATTTAATTTATTTTTTGAATTTTCAGATTCCCATGTGTGAAAAAATCTTTAAAATTGTTTACATATTTTTAAAGGCTAGTATCTATTTTTTTTTAAATCTATTAGTTGGTGTATAGATATGTACATGTTGGGGTCACTTGTGGTTTTGTGTTTGTTTGTTCATTTAACGTCACTTTATGCTGCTATGGCTAATCGGACGATGCTACAGTGGGAGCTCTAAATTTTGCCTATCCAGGTTTTATTAGGATATGGATTTTTAAGGAGTACCTGACATCGTACAGGCTCGGGATCCCCGTTTAACGTCCCCTCCGAAGGACGGCGTAACTAAGGATTTTTTACTCCCTTTAAAAAATCCTAGGGCCACCTGCCGGGCTACGAACCCGCGAACTTGGGTTTAGTAGTTTGTTACGCTAACCACTAGACCACAGGTCGCCCCTGGTTTTGTGGTTGACATAACAACTTACTATGCCCAAGGTTTAAAGCGCGGCAGGTGACCTTAGCATTTTTTAAAAGGAGTAAAAAATCCTTAGTTATAATTAAGGACCGGACGGGACGTAAAATGGAGAGTCTTGAGCCTATCAGGTGTCTGTACTCGTTAAAGATCCTCTATCCTAATTTTGCCTGGAAGGCAAAATTTAGGACACCTACTGTAGCATCGTTGGAATAGCCATACGTTAAGATGCCGACTGAGAAATTTCCTACTGAAGTTGTACAAATGGAAATCTCTTGACTTCTTGAAGCAGCAACATCAAAGATCAGAATATCCTCCGAAAAGCGGCATCCGAAGAAGAGTTAAAAAGTGTTAGTTTTCGTTATAGTTTATAGTCAAGTATTAAGGTACAGAAAATATATATTTTTTTTAAAATGAAAGTGAGTCAAAAGAAATCAAAACAACAACATATTACTATATTTAGACATGTTTAAAGGGTTCCATGTTGTTTGTTTGTTTGTTCATTTAACGTCACTTTATGCTGCTATGGCTAATCGGACGATGCTACAGTGGGAATTCTAAATTTTGCCTATCCAGGTTTTATTAGGATAGGGATTTTTAACGAGTACCTGACATCGTACAGGCTCGGGACCCCCGTTTAACGTCCCTTCCGAAGGACGGCGTAACTAAGGATTTTTTGCTCCCTTTAAAAAATCCTAGGGCCACCTGCCGGGCTACGAACCCGCGATCTTGGGTTTAGTAGTTTGTTACGCTAACCACTAGACCACAGGTCGCCCCCAGTTCCATGTTGTTTTAGGCACGTTATACTGGATTTTATTAATGACTACAGGTAATAAAAGCAGGTATTCTCGAAAAAAAATGGGATGAAAATGGGCTAAAGTTATAAATCATATGCTACGAACATTCGTTAATAAAGCTGACGTCAGCTGAAGTGCTCGGTTAGATAAATTTTAACAGAGGGAAAACGCTACGTGGCCCTTCTAAGGAACAAAGAGGTCATTTTTCAAGTAATCCAGTTAAACTTGAAGGGCCGCAAACACAAGAGTCCGGTTACTTTAACCCGCCCCCCCCCTCAAGAAAAACAACCTTATTTTCTTTTTATTTGTACGGTTCCTTGTTCCCCTTTGGTATGGTACAAAGGGCTCTCAAACGTACACATAGAAACCAGTTCAGTCCACCGTAACAGCAGGCGTCTTTTAACGGAAAGTATGTTATTTAAAAACCTTTGCATTATTAAATCACTCTATATATATATATATAATAATTGATTAAACTTGAAGGGCCTGGTGGAGGATCACTGATGAGGCCAAGGTCCTGTAAGGACCATAGCGCCGGTAGATAGATAGATATATAACAATAAATACATAATGAACTTTGAAAACATTTATTAATATTAATAATTCTTTGGCTTAACTTTGATTAATTCTATTGATTTTAGTTACTTTTAATTATTTAATTAGTTGCTCTGGCCAAGGTCCTAGGTTCAATTCCGTCTTTGGAAGATAAATTACAAGTATTTAAACTGTTAACATCCATGGACAGACAATGTGGGATCTAGAGAGCCTCCTGGGGCTTACCCAAGTAAAGTGAGTACCTTTTATTGAGGAAAAACCTTGTGGTTTAGCATTACCTTTGCACAGCAATTGTCTTAGAAACAGTTCAGTCTCTAACATGTACTAAATCTAAGACCCTTCGCAGGATGTAGTGATATAGGTTTTTTACATTATATAATGTGGGTGTATGTATAGTATAGCATAAGCTTATAATTGTTCTTTACTGAACCAACTACAGTATCAGTTTTTTTTTTCAAAATACTTTCTAATTTTTTTTGTTTTTGTTTTTTTTCACGCGAATATCATAACTCTAATGGAAGAACTCCTATTCCCTTGAACAGTCCTTCTGTATTCATCTCTGTCAAAACAATCTTGGTCTGTTAGCCCCACTTGGTCCATATCATCCTTAAGTTGTTTGAAATATCCTGTTGAATTTTTGTGACAGTGGATTCGCTGAAAAATTTTATTCTTTAGTCTTTCAGGATTCATCCTCATCATGTGTCCATAGAACCTTAGCCTTCCCACCCTAACGTCAGTTTCTTTGCTAAAGTCTGTTCTTTGCTTATAGATTTCATGATTCGACCTCAACCTGCATTCAGGTGTTCTCTTAGGTCCGTAGATTCTTCATAAGAAAATTATTTGTATAACACACATTAAAAAATCCGTTTGTGTTGTAATTAATTCAACTAATTTAAAAATATAAGAGTAACTCATTTGAATATGGCACCTGTAAATTCCTCCTAATGACCACATGGAAAGTCAACCCCCACTTAAACACATCTTTGATATAAATATATATACCTCTATACCTGTGAGTAGACTTGAGGTTCATCATAAAATTCACTACTATGTATTATCTTAATATAGATCAATATCTGATGTAATCTCTTTTAATAGAGGCAAATCAATGAAAATAATCAAATTTTAATTTTGAAATATAATTCAAATTATTATACAACTAGTCGATTAAACTGTTCAAACCTTTTTGAAAATAAAGCGATTCTGTTATATTTGTATTTAATTTGTGAATAAAAACTTAATCACCACCCTGCACAACCCCTGTCCTAAAAACGTCTCTTCCATGTACTGAACCCTACATGGGTTGTAGTGGTAATTTTTTTTAAATAATAACATTGGGGCCAAAAAACCTATTAGCTATCCTAAACAACTTCCTTATAAAGTAACAAATATGTTTTGTTTATATAGATTACTTAAAACACGCATATAGGTTTTATTTACTTAAACCTGTAACCACTACGACCCGTGAACGAGTCTGGGGTTCAGTACATGGTAGAGGCTGTACTGTTTCATGGACAACGGTTCTGCAAGGAGGTGACTTGTACTAGGTCACACTCAACAGCCAGGTTTTTCCCCCTTATTTTGGGTACCCTATTTTTATAATATTTTATAGAGGCTGGGTGGGCCCCAGGAGGGTCCTAGATCCTATATGATCCATCTCCCGCCGCAAACAGACTAAATAAAAGTAACTGCCTGCAGCGGGATTTGAACCAGGATTTCCGGCCTGGCAACTCAGTGCTCTACCACTGAGCCACTCCGCTCCCCTTATTTACTTAAAATAGTATTAATAATGGCTTGCACTTTTTGTATGAGCAGTGATATTATATTTTTTATAAAAAATATCACAAGATATTTATACAAATTGTATCATGTCATAATAAAACTAGTTTCAATATTTTTGAAAAAAATATATAAATTAGTTATTGTGATATCTATAACAAATAATTATAAAAAAATAATAATGTTATTATTCATTTCGGAATGGACTCCAAGAGATAATTAACAATAATGTGTATCATTCGCTAGTCAAAAGTACTTAGTTCAGTAGTTTTATACCGTGCTTTATTTCAATTCAGGAATCAGGGTAGATCAATCTGTAAGGGCACATTCTGCCGATCTAAAGATCCCTACTTCGAAACTGAATATAGAACTTAAGTTATGGTTAATAAATAATTGATGACTTACATGGGAAAAAAGTCCAGTGGTTGAACCGAATCACTGTTAGCCTACAAACGCTACAATCCTCACCTTCTACTGAATTCAACACCTTCATGGTCTATGGTGATGCAGATGTATTTTAATATAAATTCTGATTATTCATCTAAAAAAGAAAAAAATATACAACATTATATTATTTTATTTAATAAATCTTATTTTCAATGCTACTAACTTTATTTCTTATAAAGATGGAACATTATAATGCAAGGCAAATGCTCATAGTTGTAAAGAAAGTAATGATAAAATTTTCATGAATTCCGAGAATCCAAGTATTTTTCCGCGAAGGGAAAGTTTTACCCTTTTGCTTTTCCAAGAGTTTTAAAATGTTTTTGGAACTTTACATTCCTACCTCAAAAGTTACTGAATTAATGGTGGGGTTTTATACTTAGTCTTTTCATTGGGAAATTTAAGAAAAGAGTAAAAGAAAAGAAAAGAAAATAAGATAACTCTGGTAAGTATTTACTCGTTTAAAAAGTTATAATCTTACCAACCCTCTCTCACTTTATATCTTGTTCTCTCTGGGAAGCCTTATAATATCTGTTTGCAAATTCATTATTCTAATAGATTTTATACTTTTGCTATAGTTAAAGTATATTAATTATATTTTAATTATGTTTAAGTATATATTAATATAATTATTTAATTAATATTAAATAAAATGAAACTAATTTAACTGCTTCTACCACAGCACCTCCATTCTTAACAAAACAGAAAACCACTACAACCCATAAAGGGTATTGGGCTCGGTACATGTTAGAAACTGTACAGTTTCCGAGGAAATACCAACTTTTTAGAGTTTAGAGGTCATGTGGCCATACAAAGGTCTGCGGATCCCATAAGGTCCACCCATGGCAGTTAACAGAATAAATAATTTATCTGCTTCAGCCGGATTCGAACCCGGGACCTTCAATTCAGCAACTCATTGCTCTAGCCACTGAGCTACCCAGTTCATAATAAAAAAGAAATATTACACTATATGTCTTCAACTTAAGCACTATGAACAGATCTTTTACTGATCCGAAATACTACCATAGAAACCTTAATGTGTTTTACAAATTATTACAAAAAATATATTCTAAACTTTCTCCGTATACTAAAATTAATATCTCTCATTCCTTAAAATAAATAGTTATTATTTTTACTTCACCATATACATATTGTTGAAATATCTACATTACAGTGTTTCTTTATATCTATCTCATAGATATAGCATATCTATTTCAAATATCTAGTTTCTAAGAAACACTAGATACTTTGTATAGATATTCATTATAAGATTCAATTTTTGAAAAGAAGTCACCCGTTGATCATCTGTAGAAATTACCTGGTTCTATTTTGAATCTAACTTAGTAGAACGCTTCTGTGCATAATAGTAACATATTAGTTGAGTTCAATTCAACTAATAAGTATCTTTTCTCAACAATATGATAAATTTTAGTATTTGGATTCTTTTTAAGTTCCAACTAGATAATTATACTAATTGACCTGCTTTCCAGTTTTATTAGTGATTAAACTGAATACTAATAATGAACATTTTAACCTGTATTTACCTTTTGTGTTCTATTCTCAATTTTTAAGATCCCTTATAGTTTTATGCACTTATAGTTAGAAGCAGGATAGAAAGTGAAATAGTTTAAAACAATGTTGCCAATTATTTTTTTTTAACCGATTCATTACCATACTTAAAACACCATTTATTTATAATAGTTTTATAGTTCACTTACAGCCAAATTTAAAATAGAAACTTCATGTAATTTCTCTAATAATTACCTTTAAAGCCTTAGAACTGACAAACTGTTAAATAAATATAATTGAACTTCTGACAATAAATTGTTTTAACGAGGCACTAATGGAGGCGCTATCTGTTGGTCACAGATAGCACTAAACTACTGTGTAGTACCATATTGCGCCAACAGGTAGCGCTAAAACATCCATTCTGTTTCATTTTTTTTTTAATTATTAGAACCTATTTCGTGAAGTAAACAAATTGTTAAATGTATAATTTTTTTTTTAAATTTATTTATTAATATTTACAACTGTATAAAAAAAAATACATCTAGTAAATAGGCTAAGCGATACAAAATGACATGTGAAAATGACAAGTAGAGAAACTACCCACTGGTAGTACTCAAATCACAAGTTCAACTAAGGAGTCACAGGTCCATCTAAATGTATAATTTAAACACCTAAAAGTGTAAAACGATATTTAGAAAAATATAAACTGTCTTTCATTCTTATTATTAAAAAATAAACTGCTGCTGTCTTTAGAAAAATAACCAAAGAAAAGTAACCTTGATCATTTTCTTCCTCAAATAAAATTAATAAGACTTATTAGATCATTTTTATTGATTCAATTGACAATAGTTTTGTTGATAAATATAGTAACAGTAAGATAATGGGGGACATATCTCTGATATGGTATTTCAGTGATGAAGATGAAAAAGAAGAATTGGTGGTCATATATTTTGCCAACAAACAAGAGTTTAAAGATTACTTTGATACTATGGAAAATATGTATAATTTTTGAGCTTTGGAAAGAATCTCTTGTTTTTTTATACTTAGACATTTAGTTGAATTCATTATTTACATTGTTTTATCCCTCTATTATATATTTTTTTTTAAACTTTCAACGTGTAATAAATTTATAAACATATTAGGTGTGATAATATAAAAATAGGTCGTAAAAAAATTTAATTTGGCTGATGAGAAACGCCATAAAAGAGTTAAAGAAAGAATGCAATGGATAGAAAAATATAAAATATAACAATTATACAACAATTGGAATTTGAGTGATTTAAACAATAATACAATTGGTACAATATGGGTTGTTCTGCTGCTCGGCTGACAAGGAGTAATCCCCCATTTATTTATAATTACCATATTTATATTAATAACCGACAGGAAAGAGGAAATAACCCTTTAAAATTAATTAGCTTATCAATGCTAATCAATATTTAATGAGTATATAATTGAGGAAAAGATTTATATTGCAGAATGCTGATCCTCATTACTCTTTAGAAATAATCATGGCACTCCAATAGAGATGTTGAAATGACATGGAAATTTATCAATGCATTTTTTAAAAATGTATCTGTATGATTGTTGTGATATACTTTCTTTATCGGTATTAAAGTTTGGGTATCAACAGCTCATTTGTTTCCACTTTAAAAAAATCTCAAACTATTTATGATACTTGTACGTTTTAAGGGTAATTTTTTGTTATACCTCTCGACTTTTGTTTTTATTTGGTCTTGTTTGGAATGTTTCATTTATTTGTATTCTATTCAAACTCAGGCAATTGCTTGTTGAAAAAAACTGTATACATTTTTAAAACTTTTCACTTTTTTAATAACAAGGTTCTTATGAATAAGTTTATGATCAGTGACAAAATTTATCTATAGATGACAGATAACGAATAACGAATGAAATCGTCTATTTATTATTCGGCAAGAAGTTGGAATACAGATAACCGAATCATCTGTCTTCCATACATAACTTATAATTCAAATTCATCTGACATCCTTTATCTTAAATAAATAAATAAAAATATTCGCATGAAAATCATTAGACAGATAAAACAAATTTGCAAATACATATCAATCAGCAAAAAAAAAAAAATTGAATGTACATCGTTTAAAAGTAGTTCTTGAAAACACAATCGATTTTAAGAACGATCGTTCAAGAATCTATTTGTTTTTAATTTTCGGTTAATTTGATATTAGGATTAATTATTTGGTTATATGCGATGTAAATACAATCTATTTTAGTATCAAACGTCAATGAATTGATGTATTTTAGGTTTTCAGATGTATTCTATATTGCTGGTCATTATATAGGTTATAGAAAGGCTCCTAAAATAATATCGATTTTAAGATCGAACGATCAAGCTTTATTTTCTGGAATATTTGTTCCATCAAGCATATTGTTCTTATCGATATTCTGCTAAGTAATTATATATGATTGTCTTTATTAAATTATTTTTTGTTGTTTAAATATAAAATATAAAATCGGTCATTTCTCAATATTTAACATGGTTTATTCTTAAACATACGATTCGATTCATCCTTGTATCCTACAAGTGGTCTGTTTTCTATATTATACGTAAATAAGTTGAAAATGCCATCAGCTGTGAGAAGAATAAATTTATTTGTTTAATGACAGGTACTTCTATAATTGTTCCTGTGATTAATTGTGAATTGCCTTAAATAACTCTAATTTAAGAGTTTACGACTTCTCGTTGCCATGGCAACTCCGTAACCATGAAAATGTGTTGATTATATGTACAACCCTAATGAATAAGTAATTACTTATGTCGAATTTTCTTCAAAATAAGTTTCGTGCACTGAGGGAAGCGGTTATATTCGTGGTGAATAAGGGACTAATTCCGGCATTGTTTCTTTATTTTATTATTTATTGCTTATAATTCTATTCCAAACCAAAAAATACGAGAATGACACTATTCCACTTCTCTCAGTACAATTAACTGATTTTGGTCAAATTTGACTTAACCAGTTATTCACTGGGACTGCAAATTTAGTAGTTAGATATTATTAAAATTCTGTGTTATAAAATAAAATAAAAATTCCTATATTAGTTCGAGGGTTGTAATGTTTACAGATTTGCTATTCAAACGGTTACATTTTTTAGTAATAAGTGTAAACTGGTGAAACTGAATATATCGTTTTAGTAAGAAGAATAAAGTGAAATAAATCAAAGAAAACCTTTTTTTTTTCTCTAACATTTTTTTGCTTTCTAAGCTTTTAGAAAATTATACGTTCTATTCTGACAAACTATTAAAAACAATGAATTATTGTAATAGATGAGAGGTTGCTTTGAAGCACCTGATGTATACCTGGGTTTGACCTAGTCTAGGTATTTAGGGTCGCCCATCTTATGTATATATACCTACATCGAAAAAAATATCGATATTTTAAAAAGAACATAAGAACATATAAAGTGCACGTAACAACTTTATATTGTAAGTTCTATAGAATAAATTATTTTATATTTTTTCTGGGACTACTGGCGGATGCTGATTGAGGATGCATGGGCGCGTCAACTCGTTATTATGCCGAACCAACAACAATAATAATATTTTATTATGTTAAGCAATTTTTTTTCTAATTTTTAGTCATAGAGTCGTTTTGGTAGTAAACTTTGAAATATTTCTAATTCTCTTCATTCTTTTATTATTATTAAAAAATAGGTTCTCTTATTTTGTTATTATAATACGGGTGTTGCAGCCAAATCCTATCCTGTGGGTTGTTTAGACCCACCTTGGGCTCACTCAGCCTCTGTAAACTTAATCGGGAGAAAAACCTGACAATTCAATGTGATCTCACCTTTCTGCACTACCGTAGGCTTAGAAACAGTACAGCATACACCATGTAATGATAAACCCAATATGCCAAAAAAAAAAACCAATATGCTTCAAAGGCCTTTTTTTCTTCTATTCTTGTTTATCATTTGATCTTTCTGATAGACATATAATAACTATAATAAATTATACTTTGCACACCTTTTTGCAATCTACAACTCGAAATTTTTCGTCATCGGTTTTTTGCCTCTCTTTCTATCTAAATACTTGAGCGATATATAAGATAGATAACAGGTGCGGGAGTATGTTGGATGACGATATTAATGGAATTTGTTAAATACTCGAGTTGATTGAACGGTAAACAGTTCGACAATAGGAGGGTCAGTGAGAGCTTGTGTACGGGACTACCGGAGGGGAACAGTGAGTATGAGAGGACTAGATTGGTGTACCAAGTGATAAGGCTGCATCAGTCCGAGCTGGGGGCTCGATCGTTACAACAAAATGGGGAATTATACTCGATTCGGATCGGAAAAATCGATTCCTAGGTATCGAAGTAAGATTATAATTCCGTTAGACGTGTCTATTATTAATCTTGTCGAAAAGAACATATCCAGGAAGCGTAGAATTAACTCAATTCGATACCAGTTAATCCTTTAATTGGTTAATGCTCTTAATTCGGTAAATTTTCATTAAAAATTTAATTTTTCTATCCGAAATTACCCATTTTTCAGGAGTAGCCTACCCGAGTGATCTTGTTGATCACGTTGCCGTATATAAAATTATATATCTCCGTATTACACTTACTCAATATTTTTTCGGAGTGAAAAATTGAAAAATAATTACTTATTTTTATCTTGTTTTCTATTAATCTTACCTGTAAGCAGAGATAATATAAAAGTAATGATACTTAAGCCATATTGTAATCATTATACTGATTTTATCCCATAATTTCGACAGTTTATTTTTTTATTTATGAGTATAGTAATAATGTATTTTTTAAATAAATTAATTTTCACTACTTTGGCCCGTTATAAAATAATTATATTTTGTAAACGTGTGACAAATATCGCTGGTCGAGAAAATGTTGATGTTTGCATGGGGGTTGGCCACCACTGCATCATTCCAAGCTACATTACTCTTCTTTTTTTATTAATTTTATTTTTTAATACTTTATTTTATTAATATTATTATATTTCAATTATCTATTTGTTGTTACTTTCGTTTTCAGTATATTTTTTTCTTTTTACTATGTGTTTATAAATAGTAATAAATATAGGTCCAACAGTGTCTATATAAATATTTTTTATCAATTTGTAATTTCAATTTACTATTAATATTCCACAGTTAATGTATTATCTTACAGCCTTTATACGTATTGGTCTCTAGCATGACACACTGTAATATTTTCTTTATCAATAGATAATATTTTTCTTTATTTAAACTTCAATAATTTAAGGTGGTGGGGTAGGGTGCTTAGTTGCTATACTGGAAGCTTCGAGCTCAAATCCGGTTGTACCATATAAATTATTTTATCGATTAACAGCTATGGATGGACCCTATGAGATCTACAGACCCTCCAGAGATTCACACAGCCTCTTAAAAGTGGTTATTATTAATTGGGGAAAAAACCTAACGGTTGATCTCTCGGACAATTCGCCTTCCTGCACAACCGTTGTCTTAGTACCAGTGCAGTCTCTATCACGTACTAAACGCTTTATTGCGTATAGTAGTACTGGTTTTTTAAACTAATAAATTCGAAAAAAAATCTACTTATTAACATTTAGTATCAAAATGTAGATCAATATAAAAAAGTATTTATACTACCAATAGTTTATGTGTTTAAAAATACTAAACATTAAAAAATTAAATTACAAAATAAACATCGTAACTATTTTAATTATAATAAAATAACATATTTCATGATGTTACGAATTAAATTTTACTAAAAATATAATTAAAACCTGTACAAAACAAAACTCGGGTGATCCTTACAATATCACAATTGTAAACAATTTTTGTATCCTATCTATTTAATAAATAAAAATCTGAAAACATTGTCAAGATTTTTATATTTTTCAATTATATTTATGTTTATTAAGATAAGACAATTATTTAATGCAATCTGCGCACCAAGTCTCAGAAATTCGATTATTCGATATCTCAAAAATTAAAAAAAAGGAACATATCACACAAGAATTTATTATTATCAAATTATTATAATTCATAAATATCTTTTCAGGTCTTATCACTTATCACTTTTATTGTGATAACATGGTCCTGATAATTAGGTCATCTTTCAAATGAGGATCACGAGTTTTCCAGAGATATCACTCTTATGACTTATTAAACAATTATAAAAATTTAAAAAAAAACTACAAAGTTCAGCTTAGAAATTGACAGCAGAATAAAAGGAGAAGTAGAATCTACTACAGAAACCTTAAATTTCTCCAGCCTGTATGTTGTATGTTTTGGTTTTTATTTACTGTCACTAAATGCTGAGGCCAATAGGACTAGGTTACAGAAACTACACCACAGGTGAACTTTATGTGAAAGTTCTGATGAGTTAATATCCGCAGCTCATTGTTTAATAAATAAAAAAAAAGTTTAAAAAATAACTGAAATCTAATGATTAAATTTCAATTCGAATTTGAGAATGTCGAAGAAATTTTTCTTCCTATATACTTTTTTGCCAAAAGGATTTTATCGAAAGTCTTTGAATTTCAGTTTCATTCCATGCCAAATTAAAAACGTTTTTTGGTTTTTAAAAAAAATTAATCAATTGAGATATCAATTAAAAAATTTTTCGAAATACTCGTCAGTGCAAATACCGAAAAAAAAAAATCGTGGATTGATAATTGGTTACAATTAAAACTTTCCTTCAATTGAGATGACAAACATTCTTTTCTTTTTTTTAATTCATTTTTTTTTTCTTAAAAAAAAATAATTTCTTTCATTTTTATTCATATGTTACTTATATATTTAATAATAATGTACAAAATAATTTGTGGAATTCGATAGATGTTTATAATTCCCGTTGAGCCGAATAAAACAAAATACTTCGCATTCTATACTATATAGGAACTCCATTGGATCTTCGTGTATAATATTGAGCTTTTGTTGTCTGTTTATTCATCAAACTCCGCTTTATTCTGCTATGGCTAATCGGACGATGCTACAATGGGAGTCCTAAATTTAGCCTATCGAGGTTTGATTAGGATATGGATCTTTAACGAATAACGGACATCGTTCAAGATCGAGAATACCATTTTACGCCCCTTCCGAAGGACGGCATAACCTAGGATTTTTTACTCCCTTTTAAAACATTCCTGAATACGTGAAATTATTTTGACGTAATGAATATTCAATTGTTGTATATTTTTAATCTAATGATAGAATTCAATTTGAATTGTTTTATATAAACGTTATAATAATAATATCAGGCTTCACCCCTTAACGCTATATTCCCACCTACGTTTCGGCCAACCCCTCAGGTTTTTACCTGTCATCTCGGGTCATTAAATTTAGATTTTTCGTTCGTCTTTTTTTATTCAACATTTGAATCAGAAAAGGAGTTGGATTTTTTTTTCTTTGGTCATTTACAAAAGCACATTATTGAAAATAATGATGAACCAAAAGCATGAAAGTTTACGAACCTTTTAATATTTTTTTCAGAAGCATCATTCCCGTTAAGTTTATAACGCTATATAAGTTTTACAACACTACATAAATTCTCCTAAATTACTTCTGTTCTCATTATGCTGTTTTTCATATATATCGATATTCTCTCAGCTGATTGAGATTGGTTTAGGTTGCTTATTTACGGACACTCAACGTCTAAGGTCTTCAGTGTCCAGCTGATCGAGTATGCCCATCCCTGTCATCAAATCCATAATTTTGTATTTATTGTTTTCCAACAAATACAAATGAAATCTTGTCATTATGTCGCACTATTTCCTAAGTGACACAAGCCTGAAATCCTACATTTTGGGAAAAACTATTACTAAACTTGGAATAGCATTAGAAAACTAAAGGTGACAAAAGTGCCTCCTGGCAGACAAGCTCTGAAGCTATCCAAGATACGACGAGTGATAAAGAGATATTTACCCGTTTCTTTCATGGTCATAACTCAACATCGAAAAACACTGATTTTTGCTTACTCATTTGACGTCATTTTACGGTCCTACAATGGGAGCCATTAATTTTGCCTATCCAGGTATAGTTAGGATAGAGATCATTAACGAGTACTTGACACCGCAAAGCCTCGGAATCCTAACCATAACCATGGATTTTTCTTCTTCACGCGGCGCTATGATCCATGGAGGACCTTGGCATCCTCGACATTTTTCCTCAACTTTGACCGATCTTCCGTTGTTCTTCTCCATGTTCTCACCCCAAGTAGCCTGTGGTCTGCTCCCACATTGTCCAACCATCGCAGTCTAGACCTGCCTCTTCCTCTTTCTCCATATGGAAGTCCCTCCATCATCAGCTTTGGGAGCCTTTTTATCTATTGTATGTACGTGGCCCAACCATCATAATCTTGCTTTTTAATATAAGAAATTATATGAAATATAGAGATTGAGAGGAAATATTGTTGACTGGAAGATCTAATGTGGGATATAGATAGTCTGGGGGTGCAGTCAAAAAAACACTAAATAAGACAAATTTATTTATTATAAGTGCCGACGTTTCGACCTACGTTGTAGGCAATACTGTGACAGTAGATCCAGCCTTCTGCCAGCCCTGAAGATGGCCTACAACGTAGGTCGAAACGTCGGCACTTATAATAAATAAGCTTGTCTTATTTAGTGTTTTTTCGACTTCACCCTAGACTATCTATATTCCACATTATATGAAATATAGTATTTTTACTTCCGTTAAAAAGCCCTAAGGCAACCTGCCGTGCTTCGCACCTGCGGCATTGGGCGTAAAAGGTGTTTCCACCAACTAGTACACAACTGGTGACCCCTACTCGTTGAAAGTAGTTGGATTTCGCAGGCAGGATTGTCAACTATGTTAACTTGTGGAGAGCTCGGAACTCTCGATATATTGGCAAGACCTATACGGTAGTTATCAATCAATCGTATGATGGAATGCATCGCTGACAAATTGCTACTTGATGCGATTTATCTGTGTACGTTAGTACTTGTGAAGATTGTTAAACAAAATAATATGAGATAAAATCGAAAGCGTTGTTGAAAGATATCTTAAGTAAATCAGAACCAATTAAAATGGTCACTTGAAATTTTCTTTGTTGTGCTAAATGATTGAAATGCTTCTTCTTTTTTTTTTCTAACTTTCGATATTGTCACTCTCTGAATATCGTATTTACATAATTATTAAGCCATATAAAGGCAGATAGTGCTTATTATATATTATATCTCGCGTCTTTTGTCTCAAAATCTTAATGATTAGAATTTTTTAAAACTGTAAAACTCTGATCCTTCCAACATTTCAATATCGGTGTAAAACCTATCCGCTAACGTCCAAGGATGAACAGTATGTCGCGGTATTCGAAAATGAGGTATTTCGTTGCATATTCGATCAGACAAAAGATGTGTACATTGAAGAATTTAGAAGGATACATTACGCGGAATTGCAGAGCATGTAATGGCTAGTTTAATTGAAATCAAGTTAATGTAATAAATCATCGCAAATATGGAGATTGGTTTGTAAAGTTGTTTAGCTAAGTGATTATCATATTAACCTTATAGGTTAATAAACGTCAATAGCTGTAGATGGGAGAATGGCGTTGAATTGTTTACGATATTTTTGCTATCTATATGCCATTAGTCTTAATGTCAATCAATTTCGCATTAAATCTACGTTTTTCAGCTCTGATGAATCTCTTACTGTCAAAATTTTGATAGATTAATACTTATCAGTTTTGAATTGAAATTTGGCAAAATCTAAAATAATCTTTATAACCATAGTATTAAGTAGTATGGAGTGTGTGCTTAGTAGATTTTTACGAAGTTTGATTTTACTGAAACGAACGAATTACTTAATAGTTAATTCGCAATAAGCGCTGAGCCGACTAGTACTCCTCCGAGGGCTAGACCAAGGAACGACGCGTCGTTGGGAAGATAGCGTTAACAGAATCTAAGGAATCGGGATCGAGCCTTCGGGTTCGCTTAATTAATCGATCTTCGGCTTCTTATCTTTATTTTTAAAGGTCATTTTTTTATATTTTTATGTTCACTGAAGAGTTTAATACTCTTTTTTTCCGATTTGGCTTATATTATGCTTGAATGAGTGATTTAAGATGCGAAAAACGATTAAAAAACTATCGTAAACTTTTTAATATCCGATTTTTTGTATTATATTATTATTTGTATGCAGCAATGAACCAAATGATTGTATTTTGAATCTATTATCTAATAAACTTCATTTGGACCACACAAGATTTGGCAAGACGTGCCATTAGTGAAATCACACAGGGTGGTCTGGAACTTCCTTCGTGGGAGGATGTGATGGTAACACGTACCTCTGACACTCCTTGCATTTAAATATTTGACCAAATCGTCTCTTAGGCTGCCAAACAATGTATAAAGAAGCTGCATAAACTGGACATTACTAAGTCCTGTAGTTCGTATAGGAAAGATGATATTGGGTTCAGTACAGTGTAGAGACTGTGCTATTTCTAGATCACCTAGAGTATTTGTTGTTGATCACCCTTAACCGCCAGGTTTCCTCCAAATAAGGGTACCCACTTAATAAAGGCTATCTTTTTATGTGAAAAGAAAAGATATGTCCAGGACCGGGACTCGAACCCGGGTCACCCAGATCGCTAGTCTGGAACTCTACCAATTAAGCTATCCTGGGCTCAATCAAGCTCGCTCACCGGTCATGGCCATATCCTTTCTGTTCACTGATCCCACGTCCCCGCGGTCTCGCAATTTGCGATCTATACGAGGGGAAGAATGTTCTTTGAGCATTTATTTAATTTGGATCTTGTTGACTTACGTCATTATATATTACTATAATTTAATTTATTATATTAGTTACTGATTTTATTAATTTTTAATATGGGATAATGGGATTATCATGGGAATCGTTTCTTCTTTGTTTAATCATTTGATAACGGGGGTTAGCTGAGCGGTAGAGCGCAGAGTTGCTGTGCTGGAGATACCGTTTTGAAACTACAAACCATATATGGTCTAGAGTTCAGTAAATAGTAAAAACTTTAGAGTATCTAGGACAATGGTTTTGTAAGCAGTTCATTTCTCCAAAGCCACGCTCAACCGCCAGGATTTTCTCCCAATTAAGGGTACCCACTATATAGAGGCTGGGTGATCCCCAACAGGGTCTGCAGGTCCCATCTTCGGACATTAAATAAATTATACTCTGCCCTGCCGCTTTACCACTGAGCTACCACGCTCCCACTAGTCTCTATTACCTGTCATTAATTTCTTTGCTAAAAATGTTATATAAAGTATTATGGCAATCAGTTCACACTTGCTTAATCATATGATTATGGGTGCGGTATAGCTAACTGGTAGAGCGCTGAGTTGATGTGCTTAAGATCCCGGGCTCAAATCTGGCTGTGGTAGATAAATTATTTATCCAGTTAACATCCATGAATCGATTCATTAGGATCCAGAGACCGGTGTTCACTCAACCACTATAATCCATAAACACCTATTTTTCCCATTCAATTGTCCTTCTTTATGTTTCTTGGTCTAAAGTTATGTTTGTAATTAGATTGTCTTCACCTTCCGTCGTAAACCGATGACTTCCTGTCCTCCTGTGTCATTTAATAATATCCTCTTGATTCCTGTAGAGTAGGTCCGGTACTTAGGAATACGCCTTGACAAACGCTGAACTTGGAATCCTCATACTAGACTGAAACGACAAGAAACAGCTCGCCGTTTCAGTCTACTTCAACATTTACTAGACAAACGCTCTAAGCTCTCAATTAATTGCAAAAGACTCATATACATGACAATCATTAGACCCATCTGGACTTACGGAATAGAGCTTTGGGGCACCACTAAACCATCGAATTCCTCTCGTATTCAATCCTTACAATACAAAATCCTTAATGCTCCATACTTTGTTACGAACAAATTAATCCATAATGACCTTAATGTCTCATTTGTTAATGATCTGGTCCGAATCCGATATTAACCTTTTCTTGACAAACTTCATTTCCACTCAAATCCACCAGTTTCAAACCTCGCAACCTCTTCAATTCCTGAGAATCCTCCGAGGCGTCTGAAAATAAGATGGCCCTGAGACCTCCTGAATTGAACTTTTTATTTAAGTACTACCACCGGTTAGTTTCTCTACTTGCCTCGGGACATGATTTATCTTTCATTATATTTACTCGACGTATTCAGTATACAGTTGTAAATTTCAATAAAAACATTTAATAAACAATAAAAATTATCTTCTGGAAGCTTTCCGATTTTACGTTTTTTGACTAAACACTGTATAGAGACAAGGTGAGCCCCAGGTGGGTCTATAGGTCTCACAAGATCTATCCGTGGTTGTTAGCAGGATAAATCATTTATCTACCACAGCCGGATATGAACCAGGAACCCGGAACATTCAGCTTAGCTACTCAGCGCTGTGCACATTGATGTATTTATTAACTCGTTTTTTATCTGCAATTCTTTTTATAATATAACTCTTTAAATTCTTCTAGTCGATTCCCCCTCCATAACTCCATCACACAATGCGATCTAATTACGACTACAATGCGTTGATATTTTTTTTTTTATATTGTATTATCTATTGTTACTGAAGAATGTGGAAGGTTTGGATACCTGCGCCCTGGGCTCAGGTGCTCCTAAGATAATTCTTTCTAAGAAGGTGGAAATTATTATTCTTTTTTTTTGTGGCTACGACAACCCTCTCCCCCACCCTATCAAAATCCCCCCTCCAATCCCCTAAAGTTAGTCCAGAGCCTACAGTAGTCGGCACTGGTCACGTGTGCGGATTGCTATACACTAGCAGGTAAATAAACATATCTTATATAATTAATAAACTCTTATAAATAATGAAAAATATGTTTTTAATATATTTAGTAAATAGATCTGTATGTTTTCTGGGATTAAAACTAAGATGACGTATCGAATCTATATTTTTTATAATAGCAATTTTGTGGATTTTTTTTTGTGTATTATTTTGAAAAAGAAAATAATACATTCCACCACTCATCTACTCTTCAATAAACAAAATTTTTGGTATATATTCCGCAGGTTGTCGTGTCGAGTTGAGTTAAGTATTAGCTGTTTATTCGTTTCATTATTAATACTTTCCAAAAATACAAGTATCTTGAGCTTTAGTATGGAAAAAGAGCCTATTTCCGTTCCAGGCTGCTTCAACACTAACTGGACTTCAACTCTAAGCTCCCAATTAATTACAAAAGACTCACCTACATCTCTACTTTAAGATTTATTTTGGATTTATAAAGTAAAACTTATGGGCCTCCACTAAGCACATCAAATTCCCCTCGTATCCTACCCTTACAATCCTTAATTATCCTTACTTTGTTACGAACAAAGTAATCCATAATGACCTTAATGTCCCATTTGTTGCTGATTTGGCCCGAATCCGATATCAATATTTTCATGACAAACTTCATTCCCACTCAAACCCACTTGTTTCAAACCTAAGAACCTCTTCAATTCCTGATAATCCTTCGTAGCATCTGAAAAGAAGATGGCCTCCAAGACCTTTTAAGTATCTCAACTTGCTATTATCTCAATAACGTCATTAGATATCATTCACTCTATTTAGATACTTGTATTATTGTAATACAGTTATTTCAATTTCAAGAAATAAATTTTTTTTAAACTGTTAGAAAACAATACAATTTGACAATAACTACAACAATATGTATTGAGGCTGTAAGAATACATTCATACCATATATATTCGTATAGTAAATAAGAAAGAAATATAAAATAACAACAAATAGATAATTATAAAATAACTAAGCTAATACACAAAAATTTTAAGATATTGCTTAGAATATCCGGTCGGAAAAAAAATTAGAGTTGAGGACCATTGGAGAATTTACATGAAATCGCAGAACACAACATTGCAGATCCTGCAATCAGTTGATATATTTGAAGTGATAGCGTCGCGAAGGTTAAAATAGGCATGTAATGTAACGAATGGATTACTAAAAAGTTAATAAGTCCTTGATAGATTTACGTCCTAGACGTAGGTGGGAGGATTTTGTTAAGGATTCGGGTTTATGTAGTTGTCCGTTTACAGAAGTTTGCAAGCGGAGGTTGGTGGCATCGGCTTCCAGCTTTCGTGTTCGCTAAGCTTTTTACTATAATTACAGTTAATATACAGGTATAATTATCACATTCGAAATGTTGATATTTTTTTTAACCCGCTCAATTTAAGAAACTACATTTAAATACCCTGGCTTTGTATTAACTAAGAAATAATGAAATTCAATAAGAAATGAATTCATGGGGACTTTTAGACAGAATACTCCCCCCCCAAAAAAAAAATTGTATTTGTTCATTAAGATGAAATTTATATTAAACATAACATAAGGACTGATGCATTTCACCAAATATTTAACTTAATTTTTTTAAATTTATATTATTAATTGCCAGATTACTTAAAGAAATTATTTAATTTTATAATTTATTCATAGAATTGGTGAAGAGAATTGATTTGTCTGGCTTGGTTAGGAGCCTTGGTAGCTCAGATGGTTAGAGCACCGCGCTAGAGATGCGGACGACCGGGGTTCGAAACCCGGCCAAGACAAATCTTTTCTCTTCAAAATAAAAATATTTAAAAATTATTTAATTTTAATTATATAAATCTTAATTTATGTTATTTTAGTGACATCCAAGGATTGTGAGGTTTGGTCAAGATCAGACATAAATAAAAATTTTAATAAGGATACCCTCAAAATCTTGCCTCGAAGTAAGAAGATTAAGTTTAAACTTTTCTAAAAATAATATATTATTTATTTATTATTCTTATGATGATGATTATTTTTAAAAAAATGTTATACACGGGGATATGGGATCGGTGCAGAGAATGGATTTGTCTGTTACGAGCCAGGTAGCTCAGTTGGTTAGAGCACTGTGCTGGAGAATGCAGAAGGCCCAGGTTCGAATCCCGGCCTGTACAAATCTTTTTTCTTCAAAATAAAAGTTATATATTTTTATTTTTCGGAAATACATTCTTATTGACCTATACAAACTATTAAGGTAGAAGTGAATAATAATGAAGTTTATGAATAATAAACTAATTCATCCAAAATTAAGGGTGAAAATAATGTATATGATAAAAAGAGGTACAAACTACTCCTAAATAGGGATGTTGGAAAATATCGATATTATTATCATATCAATAATATGCTACTGTAACAAGAAAAAAAATTACTGGATTTTTATTTATCAATATAAAGTCATTACACAGAAGGGGGATAAGTATTACAGAATCATTTTCAATCACAATAATTTCTGGTTTTATGCATCAAAAACCATACTGTACATAAACACACAAGTCAAAAGTCACAATTTTATGTAAAAAAACAAGACAATAACAATAATATTAATTTAATTAAAAAATGCAGATTTAAAAATATGTATTGTCCAAACATAAATATAAAAATGTAAATCTTATGTTTTAGGGCATTAAAATCTTATATGCATATAAACTTGGTACATTTAATTTTGGTTGTTTGTTCATTTAATGCCACTTTATGCTCCTATGGTTAATCGGACAATGTTACGTTGGGGGCTCTGAATTTTGCCTATCCAGGTTTAATTAGTATAGGAATTTATAATCAGCACCTGACATTGTACAAGTTCGGTCCCCTGTTAAACGTCCCTTCCGAATGACTGCATAACCAAGGATTTTTTACTTCCTTTAAAAAATCTAAGGGCCATCTGCCAGGCTACAAACCCGCGCCCTTGGGCTTAGTAGTTTGTTATGCTAACCACTAGACCACAGGTTGCCCCATTAATTTTGGTTAGTAAATAATGAAAACAAAACAATAATGCTGATTAATTACATTCGATAACACTACATCGCATCATTATAGCTAATGTCATTATTTTATAAAGCATAAGATAAACAGAAAATTCTAAATACTTATTTCAAAAGGTAAATAATGATTTAATAAAAGAACTGTATACTTTTATTTCTCCTTCAAAGAATTAAACAAAATAAAAAACATTGCTTACAAGCAGGGTCAAGTTCAAGCCAACAAGAAGATAAGATTAGCTTGATAAGGAGAAAATGTATGAGAGTTGTTAGCTGATAGTAGCCATAGTTACTGGTCCTTATCTGACTATTCAGATAGTATGACAGTTTAGTAGTACTAGCATGACAGTTCCATTACACTAGTGGTAGTTGTTGCCATGGCAGTTATAGTCACTACCATATTGTAAATGAGCCTTTATTAATCTTTGAATTGAATTATTTAAAAAATAATAATAATTTTATGAATAATATATCTACATCCCCGGCAAATAAGTGTTAAAGTCAAATTTTTTTCCAGAGAGAGTTAGCTTTGTTGAGGGAAGTCATTCTCGTACTAACTTACACCTTTATTTACTTCAAAAATAACACAATTCCACTTCCTTGAGTACAAGAAACTCATTTTGATTACAACAACTTATTCATCAGGGCTTCAGATATATTTTTGATGAAAAATAAACCAGATTGTTTTTTTACAGTGACAATGTCATGTGTGTTGATTAAAATATTTTATATGAAGTATCATTCTAAGTGCTTTTTAATCGTAGCAAACAATAATTTATAACTATAATGAAGAGAATGGATTTGTCTGGCCTGGTTACGAGCCCTGGTAGCTTAGTTGGTAGAGTACTGTGCTAGAGATGTGGAGGACCCAGGTTCGAGTCCCGGCCTGTACGAATCTTTTCACTTAAAAATAAAAATATTTAAATAATGTATAACCCTTGAGAAGAGTTGTAAAATATAGTTTAGATGTATATTATAAACATCTCATTTTATTTATTTATTAATGATTAATCTTTTAAAAACTGATGCAATAATAATACATCACATTTTAAATTGTTTACTATAGATTAATTAGTTATTTGTAAGGAATCATAGTTCTTTTTGTTTTATTATATATGAGAGTACTTAATAAATGATATTTTAAATTTTTTTTGACTAATTAGCTTATTTGATAAATAAGGAACTAAAATTAATAAATTTATTCATCTACAACCCCAATGAATAATAGGTTAAGTAAATTTTTTTTCGAAAATGAGTTAATTGTACTGAGGGAACCTGAATTGTATTATTCTCATAGATTTTGGCTTGAAATGGAATGTTAATATAAGCAATAACTCCATTTCAAGCCAAGGGCTGACATAGTCACTTATACTCTACAAGAATTACACGGTCCCACTTCCCTCTGTACAATTAACTACATTTGAACAACATTTAACATAACTATATTCACCTTTATATTACATAACTATATAATTACGAACATATTAAGTACAAATAAGCTCACTAATAAATTATACCTTCATTTAAAGTCCATAGAATTTTACTAAAAAGTTACATTAATTTCCCTTTTTGAATTAAATTCAGAACTAACATTTACAAAGTTTATAAATCATATCGTAGGTACAACTGATAATATTTTAAAGTAAATTCCTTGAATTTTCTAATATTATTCTGTGATATTTCTGTATTGTTATATATTTAATTATTATTAAAATGTCAATTAAATGTTGTGGCATTAAATTTTTATTTACTTACTTTCTTCAGTTTTGTGAGAGCATATAAGTTAAATTGGAGCTAGATTTTTTTTTTCTTTTTTTTTGAAAGACTTAAGATTAAACTTTTGACTCAAGCAATGGATTATATTAATTATCATTAGTAATTAGCAACATTTGATTAACTAAATAAAAGACTAAGTTTCCGACTCGCCTTAAGTGCTATCAATAAGCTTGACTAAAACCTTATCTATTTAATTCAAAATAAAAATATTTCAGTAATTTGAGTGATATCCCTTCATTTTAAATTATTGTATTTTTAATATATAAATACTGCTTTTGATAATTTAAAAGTGGTACAGCTCCACGGAAATGTAAATAAAAAATACAGAAAATAAAAAGTTTCGAGAGAACTTAATGTTTGAAAAATCAATGTCCCTTAACCTCAAGTTCAACAGCCTGATCCATCTCTATTCATTCAATTCTCTACAGGTGCTAAGCAAATAATAGCTCGATAAAACCCTTTACATGTTCTCAAATATCTTCTAGGAATGTTTTTATAACAGGTAAGAGATTGCATCAATATGTCTATGTTTTTATAACTTTTGTAAATTATATTATGTGTTTTTGATTCGTCAAACTTCAACACGTTGTTAAGGTTAAACATTACTATTGATTATAAAAAGAATATTTTTATTTGAAAAGAAAAGATATCTCCAGGACCGGGACATATCTTTTCTTTTCAAATAAAAATATTTAAAAATTAATAAAATCAATAACTAATATAATAAAATAAATTATAAAAAGAATAGATCGAAAGACTTTACTGAACTAAAACATTTACAAATAAAGAAAAAATAACTTGTTAGTTTTTTTTCTTCTAATTATTATTTAGTATTGTATAATTACTATTTAGTATTGTATAATCCCCCGAGGCATCTGAAAAGGACTTGACCTCATGGCATTCTAAGTTGAATGTTTTATTTGAGGTAACACCGGTGTGTAGATTCTCTACTTGCCTTAATCTCAGGCTGTTGTGTATCATATATTCTATTGTATTATTATAATTTGGGCCAAATGTTACTCTATTTGTTTATATATTTCTTTGTTATGTTAGTTCGGGTACATTCCGTTCATTTTTTCTTTCTATAAATATAGATATGTTTATCTCATTGAATATACCCTAACTTCTATACAGAGTTATATAGAGAAATTGAGTAGCATTCTGATGAAAATAATAATTTTTATCTAAATTGTGCCTTGTGCAAATTTTTTTCCCAAGCATTTCGATTAATAAAAATATTCATTTTGGCTTCTATTCCTTTTGCTGAAATTAATAAATTCAAGATGTTTAACCTGAATCAGGTAACCGTAGTAAAGGTAAAGTATTAAGTGTCAAAGAGGACTTAATAATCAAGTTTTCACTCCTTTTAGCCTGATAACACTGATGTTCTAGTTGTAAATAAAGTATAATACGTTATGAAGTGGTTAAAATTAATTATAAAACTGCTGTGTTGCATCTTATCATTAGTTATTTATATATATTTTGTTAATTCCATTTCCCTTTGCAGATGAAAAACAAGCATTCCTCGGACCGGAACCGGTAAGGCTCACACCAGCCTGGGAGGAGACCAATTTACCAAACGATGAACTGAATTTCAAAGGTGTCACAATGGAACACCATCTCGAAGCACACCCTCCGTCGGATAGGTAAGTTAGCACAATAACATTATTTTTTTTATATTAATATTCCATTAATGGGGAGCGGGGTAGCTTATTTATAGAGTGCTCAGTTACTATGCTGCAGATCCTGGTTTTAAATCTGTCCGTTTCAGGTAAATTAGTTGATCTGTTAACAACCATCAATAGGCCCTATGGGATCTACATTCCCTCCTAGGGCATAACCAGCATTTGTAAAGTATGTTCCCTTCATCAGGGAAAAAGTCTGGCGGTTGTGCGTAATCTTTTCAAACCACCTCCCTGCACAGCCATTTTCGAAACACTCTAGCCTTTACCATGCACTAAACCCAAGACCCTTCTTTACCATGCACTAAACCCAAGACCCTTCTTTACCTTGCACTAAACCCAAGACCCTTCTTTACATAACTAAACCAACATTTACACAAATAGCTTTCTCATCTTCGCTTCAGGCAGGATAATCCTTGTGCAAATTTGATTTTTTGTCTGCAAATTGTTGAAAAAAAAATTGCATTTTTTAGTCTTCTCAAGTTTTAGGCAAATGGATTTTATATTTAAATAAAATTTTGAATCAATAAAATGTTTTTAATGATTGACATTAAGAGTGTCTCAGTGGTAGAGCACTGAGTTGCAGTGCTGAAGGTCCTGCATTCAAATAAAGGTCCTGCTTGCTGTCAGACTTTTTTTTAATCTGTTAGTGAGCGGAGATGGATCCTATGGGATCTATAGGGAATAGCTGAGGGGCTTAACCAGCCTCTATAAACCGGGTACTTAAAATAAGGAGGGGAAATCCTGGCAGTAGAGCTTGATCCAAGACAAATCACCTCCCTACAGAACCATTGTCCATGAAACGGTATAGTCTGTACCATGTACCGAGAACCCCAGACCCTTCTTGGGTTGTAGAGATGCAGGTTTTTGACATTAAACATAAATTACCAAGAAATATAATAGTTTGGATTTTATCATAAAATATTGAAACAAACTACTACCAACGTATACACAATTGACCAGTCATTTATTTACTTTTTCAGGTACAATATTGTCTATTTGATTATGTTCCTCCATGGAATGGGTACGCTTCTGCCGTGGAACATGTTTATTAATGCTAAAAGTGTAAGTATACCCCTTGTTTAAGTATTATTAGTAAATTTTAATTTTACATAAACTATGAAGGATCTTTTTAAGGGAGCGGAGTGGCTCAGTGGTAGATCACTGAGTTGCCATGTCGAAAATTCTGCTTCAAATCCCGCTGCAGATAAGACTTTTATTTAGCCGTTATCAGGCAAGGATAGATCATATGGTATCAAGGACACTCCTGGGGCTCACTCGTCCAATTAAACAGTAGAGTCTCTACCATGTACTGAACCCCAGACCCGTTTACAGTATAGGTTTTTTTTTTTATAAAGTATCATAATATTATATTTTTTAAAATATAACGATTCCATGATTTGATTCATGACTCATGATTAACTGATTAAAACAAATTATTGATTATTATTTTTGGTTTCTCACCTTAAGTCCCATCCGTTTTTTAAAGAGAAAACATTAAAACTATTGACTTACAATTAAAATAAAATAGCTAAAAAAGTACTGATTTTATTACCCCTTTTATTGATCTCCTTCTTTTTAAAAATATATTATTGCTCATGCAATATTTTTATTTGTAATTATTTATTTTCTTTTTCTTTGTAGAGCATCTTATTTAATTTATTTCTTGACTATGCAAGTTCTGAATCGTCAACATAAATATAAAGGATATTTATTATTTTATCACTTTTGTTTTTCCATGTATTTTCGGAAGTTACTGGCCCAACATTAAACTAGGCTGATGAACCATACATATATATACCATATGATACTGCTTACATATGTATGCCATATGATCACCATACATACTATATGAAATATTATACTATGTTCCAGCATACCTATCAATGCACATTTTCATATCATAAATTTTGGCCAATTAAGATGTACATTTCGGCCAATAAGGAAAAAATTGCTTGGTAAATGTTATTATCAATAATTAATAAAATTCACTTATGTTTCAAAAAGATAAGTTTATTCTTGATAAAATATATTAAATTGAACAATATTCATATTTATCTAAACATTTAAAAATCCAATTTCAAAACCTATCCTTAAAAAAAAAAATGTTTTAAAAACCTTCTTTTAATATTTGTATAAATACGGTTTTAGGATAAGACAGTAAATATATTATAACCTACAAAATTATTTCCAAGTTAGTTATAATTTGTTTTTAAACGCATTAATGGATTTAACTAAATCATAGTTATACAGATGATATTGATTATTGTTAATACAGAAAAATATACAGAAGTAATAAAAGTATAATTAAAATGAAAATATACAACCAAAAAAACAACATATAAAATAAGTTAAATAAAGAATAAGAATACAAGATAACAAAAATAAACAACCGACAGGCAGTGAATTAAACAAAAGTGAATTAGTGGTGGCTTAGGAAGCGATTTGAGATTAATATTTTAACATAAAAGAACCATCTCTTGGTTCTAATATCTTGTATGTAATCAATCAATTTTTTTTAAATATTCTAATAGGAATGCGTCGTATTTTTTCAAATGAAAAAGGATCAAGCTACTTAATATTATAAGTGAAACAATTTTTTTTTTTAAATGTATTACTATGTACTCCATATTTTCCTAAGCCATTTAAATTTAGCTTGAGTTTATACAAAACATATGCCATGGGAATTGTATCCTTTCTAGTATGATAACTAAATGTTAACCCTTTATAATTAATATCATGATTGTAATCATAAAAAATTGTTATTATTCCTTAATTAATAATAATGAGGCTTAGAAAACAAGAAATCTTGGAGACAATACCACCTGCAAATGAAAATTCTGTCCAAGGATCACCACGCAAACTCAAATACTATCATTCTTTACATAATCCTACTACCAACGCCTTGATCTACCTCTTGGACCTTAACCAGTTGGCTACGCATTTACCAATGTTTTAGGACCTCAAGGGGAGCGAAGTGGCTTAGTGGTAGAGCACTGAGTTGCCATGCCGGAAATCCTGGTTCAAATCCCGGTGCAGGCAAGACTTTTATTTAGTCTGCTTACAGCGGGAGATGGATCATATGGGATCTAGGGTCCTCAAAATAAGGGGCATAAATCTGGCGGTTGAGCATGATCTAGGCCGTCACCTCCTTGCAGAACCGTTGTCCAAGAAACAGTACAGTCTCTACCATGTACTGAACCCCAGACCCATTCACCGGTTGTAGTGGTACAGGTTTTTTTTTTTTAGGAGCTCAAACATTATGAAGCCCTACAACTTTACTAATTTATTAATTAATTAGAAGTATTTGCCCACCCTAGGGAGCAGAGTGGCTCAGTGGTAGAGCGCTGAATTGCAGTGCCGAAGTTCCTGGGCTCAAATCCCATTCGCTGGCAGACTTTTATTTAAATTAAATAAGGGGCTTGCCTAGCCACTATAAAGTCTCTATAGTACAGTCTCTACCATGTACTGAATCCAAGACCCTCCATGGGTTGTAGTGGTACAAGTTTTTTATGTGCCCACACTAGATTTTAGTTTATTATAAATTGTATGTTCTTTTTATACAATGTGAAATTTGCTGCATTTTTCAAAAAAATGTTTGCTACTATTTGTTACTGATTTAAATTTCTTAGTAAATTTAGAATATATTGCCATCTATTGATTAACAACATTGTCTGTATATTGGTAATTATTTAATTAATATATTATTACTTTCAGTATTTCGTCGATTATAAGCTGAGTTATAATTATACCAGCGTCGAGACTGAATATGCTGCCAATTTTCTTCCCTACCTCGGAATAGCGGCTCAAGGCCCAAATCTTATTTTCAATTGGCTTAATGTATTTGTTACAATTGGGTAAGTATTAGATTCCTAATAAGATTTAAATAATAATTTTAAATATCATTATAAATTATCTAAAGACTCACTTATAAACCAGTAATCACTTATCCAAAAAAATATTACTTCTGAAAATCTGTGAGAAAAAATTATCGACATCAAATTTGCTGGTCGTGCTGGTACAAATATAATATAAAATAATAATTATCGGAAATTTTGATAATATAACTCTATAAGCCTTAGAAAAACTTCTTTTTTTTATTATTTGTTTGCATTTTTATGTTTTAAGCAATTTATTTCAAATTTTTTGGTTCAAGATAACAAAAGTCATGATGTTATTAGTTGGGTTTGACAACCTAGCCTTTTAAATTTTTCCTTAACCACTTCATATTCTAGTGTAAAATTCATATTCATTGGAATTATTAAAATTATTACTGCTTTAATTTGATATTGTTGTTGACTTCTGTAGTCATGGCAAAGTTAAATTTTAGAAATAATAATTGAGGTTATGTTGCTTAGGCCTCTACTTCAACTCAAATGGACCTCTTCAATATCACTTATTTAATGCTTTTTCAATTTATCATTTTATATTAAAATAACCTTTGATTTAATTATAATCATTAATTATTTTTGTTAAAATGATAAGCATTTAAGTAAGATATTGTCGATAATTATTAAATAATAAAAAAATTCTATTAATTTTGTTTGTTAATGATTAAACTATTAGAATACTAATTCAATATTCATCATTGTTATTTTAGGGGGAAACTAAGCACTCGAATAATTTGGAGTATTGTTGTCGAAATGTTGATCTTCGTTATGACTGCTGCCCTGGCAATGATAGATTCAAAGGACTGGCCAGCTATATTTTTCTACGTCACCATGTTATCCGTAGTTGTATTAAACAGTAAGTATAAATTATATTATAAATTACTCTAGTCATGTGAACTACAATAATTATTTATAAAAGTATCTGGTGGAAAAAACTGTATTTGAAATAGTTAATAAAAAAAACTATGAGGATAGTTGAGTGTTTGTTCATTTAACGTCACTTTATGCTGCTTTGGCTAATCGGACGATGCTACAGTGCGAGTTCTAAATTTGGCCTATCCAGGTTTAATTAGGATAGGGATTTTTAACGATTACCTTACATCGTACAGGCTCAGGACCCCCGTTTAACGTCCCTTCCGAAAGGACGGCATAAGCCAGGATTTATTGCAGGGCTGCAAACCCATTATCTTGGGCATATAAGGTTGTAACCCTAACCACGATACCAAAGGTACCCACTTTGTATAAAGCACTCCTATACTAATCTTAAGATCCCAGAATCAATTGTGTTTATGTATTAGCAAATTATTTATACTGTCATCAGCCTTGGATCAATCCGGTGGAATCTGAAGAACCATCTGGGGCTCACCCAGCCACTATAATATGGGTACCCTTGATAGGAGGAAAAACCTGGCAGTCAAGCAAAATTTATTGCTTAATGACCTCCATTAATGGGTTGTCATGGTAGTTGACAGATTGTAGTGTTTTTTTTTTTATTGTTTTTTTTTAATAAGATGAGTTTATTTTTAATTGTATTAAATTAATTAATTTTTTATTGTTTTCAGTGGCTAATGGTATTTACCAAAATACAATTTACGGAATGGCCGCTAAGTTATCTCCAAAATATACTGGTGCTATCATTCTTGGATCGGTAAGTAACTAACATTTGTTTTTATAATTATAGTTGCTCAACTTTAATAGTTATTTAACAATTTGTTTTAGAATATTTTATATATATTTGATTGCTTTATTTTATGTTAAGTAAACAAACAAAAATTATTGATTTTGAATTAAATTTTAAACCATACTTAATTCAAAATAATTTCTCATTCAATTAAAATTGGAATAAGGAAATTTTTATTGTATTTTCATAATAGTTTATATCTGGTTTCAATTATCTCTTACGTTCTAAATTTCTTTTAATCGGTTTTTAACAATTTCTTTTTCTTTTCTTCTAGAACGTCAGCGGAACCTTCTCATCATTAATCAGCATTGCATCACTAATCATAGCTCCTAATGCTAAAACAGCAGCGATATACTATTTCATCACAGCTCTTTTTGTCTTATCGCTATGTTTCGATACCTACTTTGCTTTACCTCTGAACGTAAGCATATATCCATAGATATATATTTTACTGTATTACTTATTTCTTTTAATGCCAAAAAAAATTTTTGAACCTGAATTCATTATTATTTTAATAATCAGTTGTATTTCTATGAAATATGATACTAATTTAAATGTATCTGAGCGAGTGAAGCATTTTTTATAAGTAAAAATCATAATTGTGTCTCAGGTAGACAGTTAAATACAACAATACAGTTTAGTTTGATTTTTTAAATGTATTATGGTCTTAAGTGAGTCAATAAGTTAAAGTATTCAATAGAATTAGTCTTAAATTATAAATAACTAATAAAGCATTCTGTTCATTAATAATGTGTTATGACACTTGCAGAGATTCTATAAATATAATGAACTGATGCATCAGAAAGAGATACAGAAGAAGACAAAAGAAACCACATCTTCGACAAACGACAAGACCAAAATCCCTCATTTGAAGGTTTTAGCACAGAATTATCCTCAACTCTTCAATATATTTTTCATCTTTTTTGTATCTTTGGCGCTTTTCCCGTCTGTGCAATCTGGTAAGTTCTCTTCTTAATCCTTCTAGAATATTTTTAGAATTAAAATTGTTGAATAAGTATATACATATTTTCTAATTATATATTCCTACCTCACTGACAGATTGTTTAAAGTAAACGCACGCACATCCTTGTTTTCACAGTCTGTTGCTATTCTTCAAGGCAGTATCTTCGGTCCCATCTTCTCTCTATTCAATGTATATATCATCCCTCTTAACACTTAACATACCATCTTTTTTATTGTATGCCAAACTCTTCAATCACAGACTACATACCTTGAAGAATGGTGTCCAAATTTGATATTAAAATAAGTAAAAATATCATTTTACACTTCTTCTTAAACATGTGACTTCTAGTACTGCAGTATCCTTTAATAACATCCCACGCAGGTCCGAAATTTAATACTCCATTTTGATAAACATCTGACTTGGAATCTTATTTGACTTAAAGGAAAGACATTTCTTAATTTTTTGGGGCTATTTAAAGATTTAAATGAAATTCAACTAATTATAGAAGACTGATTTATAGGACTGTGATAAGGCTTATTCCGACTTACAGAGCTGAGCTCTACTAAACCATTGAATTCCTATGGTTACCAATCCTTACTATACAAAAGGACAATACTTTATTAAAAATAAAATCATCCATAATGATGTTGTTTGATCCTGATTTGATCTGATACAGATAAACATCCTTCCTTGACGAACTCCTAAGCCACTAGCTTACCTTATTCTTTAATCTCTAATAATCCTCAGAAGCGAAGAGTCTAAAGATAGGATAGCCTCAAAGCTGTTATTTGTTACAGTTACAGTGATTATCTTCTTTATATATTTGATATATGTCCTCTATATCATTACTTTGAATTATTTAATGCAGTTCTAAACTTCAATAAATATAACTTTTTTAATTCAAATTTGTTTTCTGTTATAGATATTAAGAGGTCAGATGAAAACTTTTTCATTAATGACAAATTCTACGTCGAAATAATGTGCTTCTTAACGTTCAACGTTAGCGCTATGTTGGGAAGTTACATAGCCACCTTGTTTCAGTGGGTAAGTTTACAATATTTAAATTATTTCATTTATTCAGTTAATTTGAATTTTAAAGAAATTTATTATTGTACAATAACATCCTTATTAGACCAGTGGCTACCAACATTGAGGGCGTGAAGACAAATCAAGGGGTTGCGAGACCAGTTGAAAATTTTAAAAATCTCACTTAATTTCAGTTATTTTTCTCTTACCAGTACCTCTTTATCTTAAATTGGAACTTATATTGTTATATCACGTGAGAGTAAAGCTAAATGTTTTTTTTTCATATGCCCATAGAATTTATTGTGCAAGGGGGTTGTGAAAGGCTTTAATTTAAACAAAGTTGGGCAGGGTACAAAAAAAGATCGGGAACAACTGCTAAGTTCTTTGGCACACTTTAAATGGAAGCTAATGATTAATTAAGACAACGATGTACTGTAACATACATTTAAATCAATATTGCACTAATCTTTGTTGCATAAGAAAAGTTTTTTTTATCAAATATAAGACTATCAAGCTGTATTTTATCAGAAAAGTTTTCTATTGAGAGGTGTGTTGGAGTCAATGAAAAAACCATAAATAAGAAACTTTTTCATTTAATGTCACATTATGCTGCTATGGGTAATCGAACGATGCTTCAGTGGGAGCTCTGAATTATGCATATCCAGGTATAGTTAAGATAGGGATTTTTAACAAGTACCTGACATCGTACAGGCTCAGGACCCCCGTTTAACGTAAATTAAAGCGTAATCAAGGATTTTCTACTCCCTTTAAAAAATCCTAGGGTCACCTGCCGGGCTACGAACCTGCGATCTTTGGCTTAGTAGTTTGTTATGCTAACCACTATACCACAGGTCTTCTCCAACATATGTTTCTACAGTGGACTATTTTTCTATTGTTGTCACATTATTTAAGCAAGACAAAACATTAGATATTAATTGTTGATGCCTAATAGCATTTTTTTTTTCTATCCTATAAACAATATTATTTCATTTAACTTTACTATTCTTAATTTGTATAACTTATGTAGGGAATAAAGCTTACATAATTTGAGAATCAAATTTCTATTGTTTCAGCCTAAACCTAAATACCTGTGGATTCCGGTGATCATGAGAGGCCTAATATTCATCCCGCTCTACATCCTGTGCAACTACCAGCCGATGAAGGTCGACAGGACTCTGCAGGTCTACATCACTAATGACTTTGTTTACCTCGCCATCGGTATCACAATGGCCTTCACCAGCGGCTACTTCAGCTCGCTGGCGATGATGTATAATCCTGGGTAAGTTACACCTTCATTTTGTTCTTATTATAAAATTGGGTACTCATGTATTAGTCGGTCTGCATGAAGCCTACCTCCTTTCCTTGTGTACCTCTTATCATACATCTTCTAATGAGTTATTTTTGTGTGTGTTTTTAACTTGTTTTTTGTTTTGTTAATTATTGTTTATTGTCTATTTAAATTTAATTTTGTGGTTTTGTCTTATTCTCTTTGTTATTGTTAAAGCCTTTATATAGGAAGGAAGAGGAACGTGGCTGTGGTGGGTCTAGAATTAGCATTTTATTACTTCATTTTGTATATTTAAATTTCTATTAATATGAATAAGAAGGTAGGTGTTATCAGTATCTGAATTATCAGTGCTCGGGTTATAAATAATGGCGGATAACAGTCCCTGCAGACCGGCTAATACACAAGTACCTAAAATTGTATTGTTTTTCCTTTTCAATAAAGATAGTATTATAAAATATGTCTTACAACAAGTCTTATCTACATATTGTCTAATATCAGCTATAAACCAGCCTCTTATAATTAAAGGCATTTTAAAAATTATAGCTAAAGTTGATTTTTTATTTGTTTTTCAACAATGAATTTTTGTAATGGTTCAAAGTAAAAATAACAGTTTCTAATAACAAAATGTTGACTGTCAGTCTTGTCAATCTGTTTTCACACATTATAATAGTTTTAAAAAACCTAATTTAAAGAAAATATTCTTGAAACTTATTTCGTATGAATGACAATATCAACCCCTTCTTATCTCTTTTCTGCAAATCCAGTTTGTGTAATTAAAGGTTAGTTTAATCGACGCTCTACTGTATATATACATATATGAAAGGGATATTCTTTCATCTTAACTATTTTATATTCTCTCTTTTGTGTTACAGATGTGTGGATAGTGAATACAGCCACATAGCTGGTATGTACGGAGCTGCATCATTGGCCACCGGCATCTGCTGCGGTCTCTTGGCCTCGATGGTGTTCCCCTTTATCGTCTCGAACTTAGTGCTACCTTTTTAAGTCTCTTGCCATCCTAAAGACAACCTCTCTTCAGTTCGTCGGGCGTAAGATGTTTGAACGTAACGACGCAGAGGGTTGACATTTTGTTTTTTCTTTCCACCTGTTCCCCCAACCCCTCCAGTGACAGAGATTGAAACGTGGCCTTTTGTTTTTTAAAATGATAACTTGGATAGAGACTCCCTCTAGCAAGAACAAAACAGGGTTCCTCAGAAAAAGAAAAACTTTAAAAAATAAATAGATTCGTTCGTGTAGATTTTTATAAATTTTTTGAAATCTTTTATTCCTATCAATGCAGTTGCGACTTTTATATTTATATTGTAAAAAAGTAGTTTTAATACTTCATTGCTATCATAGAGGAAACTTTAAAAAATATTCCTTTATTAGGGAAAAGATAAATTGTACTAAAATGATTTTTTTCTCTAAATGAGTACTGATTGATTATTTAAAAAAAAAAAATCCATTTTATCCATCCTTTTATTGTACTTATAGTTTTAAAACTATTGATTCGCCCAAAGCTTTATGAGTTTTTCTATACAAATTTTTGACAATAATTTTTTATTGTGTATTAAGATCTGAATTAAGACACTGTAATGGTTAAAGAAAATTTATTTTGGAATATCATAATCATTCTAAATATTTCACACAATTATTTAATTTATAATATGATTATATTTGTGTCAATATTTTTGCATGAAAACCTATAAAGAGAGTTAAGTACAAATTTTAACATTTCAATAAATTTTGAAGAAAAAGAAAATTTCCAATGTTGTGAAAACCGAAGTAAGTTTTGTCCAATGTATTTTAACTTTTTGAAACCATTTTGTATCGGGTTAGAAACAAACAATTGTAAACTGTATTGTATATTGATTAAATGTGGTCTATACATACTGTTATGAGGCAAATTTTAAATACTCATTTTTATATTGCTATGAAATATAATTAATTATCATATGTTTAAAAGATAAAACAAATATTTAATAATATATATATATATATATGCTACATAATTTTTCGATGTTTATACTTAAAGTTACTGCAGCTAAGTATATCTCTATAATTATGATGATTATTTATTTGTTTTTGTATCATTTTTCATGTATTTTTGTTTATATTGTACAAACTGGGCTTCTCAGATTAGTGTTACATGGGTTTAGTGCAGATGTGATAAAGAATTTTTTAAAAAATCTATGGTTCTTCCTTTGACTACAAAATATAAATTTATACAAGAGAATATTTTGAATATATATTTTAGTTTTTAAAAGCCTAGGTAAACATTTATTTATTTTATGCTCATTTTGCACATATTTGTATAAAATATATTTGGATAAATAGGGAGGTAAAAAATAAAATTTAAAAAATACATGTACATGAGTAGCTGCAACCACAAATACTGCATTTTAGTTACATTAAGGTTATTGTATAAATCTATGCGAAACCATTTGTGATGTTTAAAAACTATTGAAACTACGAAACCTTATTTTTGAAAACGGTTGCCTAAGACAGTACAGTCTGCACCAGCCCAAGACCCTTCACGGGTTGTAGTGGTTTATAGGTTTATAAATAAAAAAAATTGATTAAGATGATGTAAAATCTCATGTGTGGATTTGGCTCGCAGGTATATAAGTTTTGCACCTTTATATTGACTGGCATTTCCCTTATTAAATTTTCATAAACAAACATCTAAAATTCTAGTACTTTCTTTCAGGATGATGCGCTTTACACATATTTTAATATGTTCATCATTAGTAGTAGGATTTTATATCCAATTCGGTCTACTCAGGAATAAATTTGTCAGTAATAGTTTGTTTAAGACAATATTAAGTGAATTTTGTAGTTCCTGTAAGACCAAAAGCATAAATTCAAGTTAAATAAATTCTCCGTTATAAATCCCACAGTTTTCATGTTTTACAATTATATTCCATATTTTTGTTTTTTCTATTTTGAAACACGAATCCAGCCTAAGAAAGAGCAGTAAATAGAGATTAATTGAGTAAAATATTACATCATCATTGTTAAAGTTAATTATTTAATTATACCTACTACTTATTAATCATTAGTAGACTTTTTGCAATAGAGCATTAAAATAGTTGGTCTTTATACCAACAAAAAAAGAGTTTGTTTTTAAGCATTATGTGTTCTGGAGCAAACACTTGAATTTATGATCATGTGGTCACAGCTTTATGAGTAGGGGCATGTTTTTATGGTTAAAAATGAGTTCATTTCGTCTAACGAGATGAAAAACAATGCTCATTATGGATATACTTTATTTATTGCCATTAAAAAAACATTATGTTTAAGTACCTTAGTAATAATATGTGTCTTAATTATGTACCTGTAAGTAATATGTATGTAATATACATTAATACCATTAACTGTAAACTTATGTAATTACTGTCAACTGTCATTGCCAATAAAAATAATATGAACATTTGTTTGTAAGGATACAGGCTAAGCTTAACGATTCAATTGAACTGGTTGCTAATTTTTTATTAATATGAAGAAAAATAAATATTTTTTGTTTAACTTGTCAAAATTAAGAAATAAAATCGCTTATAATTCTTGGTTAAGAATAATAACAGTAGTAATTAGTTTTGGAAAGATTAACGATTAGGAACAGCGTTGAAAGAACTGGTGCAGTTTTGCTGTTATTAAAAAAACAAAAACAAGAACAGCAAACGACTGAAATGGAGGGAAATATCGACAAGACTGAGAAATAATTCTGCAGTTTTTATAATTAAAAGTTTTTTTTTTGCTTTAAGTAAAGCTTAGTTTTGTAAAATTTTTTGGGGATGACATTTTTTTCCTCTTGTTTTGTTAAAAATTTAATGTAATAATTTTTGTTGTAAATTAAGCTTATCTTTAAAATTAGGCTATATATAGGCATAAATATAAGCCATATATACATATGTATATAAAGTAGAGAAAGGTTGTTAAATTTTGTTTAAAAATAATAGTACATATACATATCATCTATTATATATTTTGAGTGTTTATTTGTTAAATTATTTTTTTTCTTACTGACGGGTCTGTTGTTTGAACAGCGATAGGCAAGATTGTCAGATGAAATATGTAAAAGGAACATGGATGCTATTATTTGTTTGAAAAAGTTCAAATGAAGTTAAAAATGTTTGCAAATTCGTTTTTCGAAGCCAAAGACATTCAGCTGTTCCTGCCTCATGTTATGTTTGTAATTTATTTTTATTTATTGTTGATTTCATGTACTATTTTCTTTTCTGTATTTTGTATTTTTTAAAAATATGGAAATAACAATTTTACAACCAATCAGATGCTTCATTATATCGACCCTTTTTTAAACTCAAAATTATATTTTTATTTTACTAAAAGTTCTATTACATTCAGTTGGTTTGCACGATATTAGTCAGTATGTTATACCAAAGTTTGTGCAAAATTTACATATTCAATTTGAAATTTAAATATTCAAAGATGCAAAAAAGGTTAGAGGTCCAAAAAAATGAAAATGAGGGTAAAAACTAATCCATTGGTTATTGGTTATACTGATCTTTGGACCAGATATCAATTAAGAAAATAAGAAAAATTGTGAGTTTAAAACTAAATTGCTCAAAATCAATAATTAGTATGGAGCGAGCTAACTCAGCGTGTAGAGTGCCAATTTGCTATGGTGATGGTTCTAATCTCGATGTGGTAGATAATTTATGTTTGTTTGTTTAATGTCACATTATGCTCCTGTGGCTAATCAAACGATGCTACAGCGGGAGCTTGAAATTTTGCATATCCAGGTTTAATTAGGATAGGGATGTGTAAGGAAGGAGTACCTGAAATCGTACAGGCCCGGGGCCCCCATTTAACATCACTTCTGAAGAACGGCATGTAAAAGGCTTTAATTTGAACAAAGTTGGGTAGGGTACAAAAAAAGATCGAGAACAACTGCTAAGTTCTGTGGCACACTTTGAATGGATGCTAATGATAAATTAAGACAATGATGTACTGTAACACATTTAAATCAATATTGCACTAATCTTTGTTGTATAAGAAAAGTTTTTTTAATCAAATATAAGACTATCAAGCTGTATTTTATCAGAAAAGTTTTCTATTTAGAGGTGTGTTGGAGTCAATGAAAAAAACCATAAATAAGAAACTTATTTATAAATATTTTTATTTGAAAAGAAAAGATATGTCCAGGACCGGGACACGAACCCGGGTCTTCCAGATAGCTAGTCTGGAACTCTACCAATTGAGCTATCCTGGCTACATCAGACTTGTTCCCCCGTCATGGTCATATCCTTTCTTTTCACTGATCCGACGTCCCCGCGTTCTCGCAAGTTTGCGATGTATACGAGGGGAAGAATGTTCTTTGAACATTTATTTAATTTAGATCTTATTGACATACGTCATTATAATTTATTTTATTATATTAATTGTTGATTTTATTAATTTCTAAATATTTTTATTTGAAAAGAAAAGATATGTCCAGGACCGGGACTCGAACCTGGGTCTTCCAGATAGCTAGTCTGGAACTCTACCAATTGAGCTATCCTGGCTACATCAGGCTCGTTCCCCGGTCATATCTGGTCCTGTAACAGATACACCCCGTAACCCGGGTTCGAGTCCTGGTCCTGGACATATCTTTTCTTTTCAAATAAAAATATTTAAAAATTAATAAAATCAACAACTAATAAAATAAACTTATTTATAGTGTACCGGCACTTCTAACCTAAGTTACAGGCCGCAACATCACCTTGCTATAAATTTCTTTCATATTTGAATTTGTTGTTTTTTCATTTAATGTTACATTATGCTGCAATGGGTAATCGAACGATGCTTCAGTGGAGCTCTAAATTTTGCATATCCAGGTATAGTTAAGATAGGGATTTTTAACGAGTACCTGACATCGTACAGGCTCAGGAACCCCTTTAACATCCATTCCGAAGAAAGGCATAACCAAGGATTTTCTACTCCCTTTAAAAAATCCTAGGGTCACCTGCCGGGCTACGAACCTGCGATCTTTGGCTTAGTAGTTTGTTATGCTAACCACTATACCACAGGTCTTCTCCAACATATGTTTCTACAGTGGACTATTTTTCTATTGTTGTCACATTATTTAAGCAAGACAAAACATTAGATATTAATTGTTGATGCCTAATAGCATTTTTTTATAGCAGGCTACGAACATGGCTTAGTGGGTGATAGATAAATTATTTAATCTGTTAACTGCCGGGGATTTATATATTTATGAAACTATAAATTGCAACCTGACAGTTGAGCATGATCTTGGACAAATCACCTCACTGTACAACTGTTGTCTAAAAAAAGTACAGTCTCTACCATCTACTGATTCTAAGCCCTACATTGGTTGAAGTTGTACTTTTTTTTTATCAATAATTGGCATACCTAATGTTTAAGGTTGCTGAATAAAAAACAAAAACATAAATGTGTTTATATAGGCATATAATTTAATAAAAAATGTCAGATTACATACAAAAAATAAAGTCAAAACGTTAAAAATTCAAATCTTGGTGTGTGTAAGTTTATATATACTTATTTATTTCTAATACATGAACTAACTACATTTTATAAAATCCACAACGGTAAGCAATTCCTTACAAACAGCAATCCTTCAGCATTTTACAATCTCTAAAGAATAAACAAATTACGATTAAAATTAACTGTTTTCATGTGCCCAGGTTTTTAGTTTATAATTTTAATAATACAAAAGTTTGTACTCATATACGAGAGCGTGAGTCAAAACTCTGTGAAGCGTTGCTAGATAGAGAGATAATAAACCACATATTAAAATATGTAAAAACTTCAGAAGCTTTTTAAATTATAACCAGAAAAAACTTATAAGTACATCATGAAAACATTATATACATATAATTGACAAAAACACAAAATATAATAGATAACCAGTACATGTTTTAGTGTATAAATATACCGCTAGACAATGTATTCATATAAAAATTATAACTTTTATATATTATTATAACATATAAAAATTATTCATATTTTTTATTTATTTATTACTGGGCTTTGGTCCACAGTAATTTATAAAAGATAGTCTTTAATTGAAATAGATAATAAATCTTATAATAAGACAAATAATCTTAAATTAATAAATTTATATTGGTTACAGAATCCCATGTAGAATATGTGTAAATAAATATTTCTGTAAAATCCGAACGATTATGATATCATTAGATGTTTATTAATTCCTGTTAACTTCATGATATATAAAGATTATCAAATTTTAATGATGAAAAAAATAAATAATTTTTTCAAAATATTATTTTATTAAAGCTATGCTACATCTTAATACCATAGACTTTCTCTTGCCCATGAGATAAGTAAATATGAGGCTTCTCGTCAGTGAGGTGGTTGTAATATTTGTAATATACATAATATTTCATAAAATGTAATAAAAGATAAAAAGTGAACATAAGCTTGTATCAATTGCTGACTAAAAGTTTTTGTAAGTTGTGAGTTTAGATGTAGATATGCAATAGTGAAGTATTACAAGAACAAATTATAACCTAGGCTGTTTTAATAATTAAATTTAATTAATCAAAAAGTAAGAGGTAAAAATAGCCTGGAAATATATTTCACATTTTTTATGTTATATACTGATTCTACAGATTATATAATATTCTTCGATAGATTTCATGTATTTAAATTTTACGCTTATGATATCAAACTGTAAAAAACAATTTCAAAAAATTAATAAATTCAATTTTTAATTTAACTTAATTCCTTTGCCCAGGAGTTTGGTTGAATGCATAAACGCTACACCTGAAGATTATCAAAATAAAATGATATTTATTTAATACATTGGTTACTACTTGTTCTTTTATCGCAATATGACACACCATACCGTACCATAGAAGTCTGGCGTTTTTATAAGCTAAATGTTGTCTAAGGAGAAGAAAATTTTGAGTTTTTTCTTATTTTTTTAAAACTTTCAATTGTAATAAATTTGTTAGACGGGAATTAACAAAGCAGATTATATTTTTGTTTTTTTAATTTTTTAAATAGGAAAATTTTAAAAGTTCAGATCTGCTGGGTTCGAAATGAATATAGTAAATAAACATTATTCTATAAATACTACAAATTAACTACATTCATTGATTATTGTATTAGTGCAGTTGTAGCTAAAATATACAGTATATATGGCAAATATCTAAGCAGCATCTAGACATATTTACAAACTAAGGGAATAAGTCAGAAGAGATCTTTGGGAAACTAAGACAAGATATATTTCGCCTTGACCACCATTGTAGATCTTGGATCACTCACTTGCATCATATTTTTTCTGTCATTAAACAAATTAGAAAAATTCCCTTTTATAAAAAACCTAACTTGAACAATTAGTGATTATCTTTAGTTTTTAAACCTTACAGAAAGTATTGTTTTATTATTTATTTATACCACCAATCTCTGATTACACATTTCCATCCACGGACGACTACCCAAACCAAAATACGCCAGATCACACTTAATGTTATCTTCCCACTTACGTCTTGGTCCACCCCTCAGACGCTTCCCAGTCAGCGCAGCGCTTTTCAACATCTTAGGAATTCATTCGTTACTAAGGCCAATTTATTTAACCATTTTTATTTATTACCAATTTATTTTGAAATTATAGTTACCTCACAATGCAAATATTATAAAATAAATAAATACAGTATTCATGGTTTGCTTTTTTCACAAAGCAAATAACAATATATCTCAATCATATAACCCTCAAGTCTGGTCCTAATAATTATTAGTCAGATCAAATAAGAAAGAATAGGTTTAATGGAAAATTGTTTTTTTTTTGTCAATGTTCCAACAAAATAGAGTAAAAGAAGATAAAAAAATTAGTAATTTAATATATTAAGCTGAGTTATACTTATGTAAACAGAGAATGAGATAAATATTGACAAAATAAATAATTATTTCTTATTGTTTACTTAATTAATTTTCTTATCATTCCCTTCCTTATAATTTTTATATCACATTTAGTTAGCCCTGATGAAGATCTGCAATGTGGGTCACCTCCGGATTTAAATAAACAATTAAACTTAGTTGTGATCGATTTCTGAATTTAAAAAAAATTAAAGTCAAATTACTTAATTGAGAAGCGCAATGTTTAAAATAATATTAAGACCAAAATTTTATTGAAAAATAAATAACTAAATAAATAATAAACAGAGTTCATTTATGCATCGACACGTGATATCTTGATTCATGTTACATCAAATCATGTCATTAGCTATGTCACGTAATACATATAACAAAAGTGATCATCGCCCGATTATCAGAATAAAGTGACATTAAATAAACAAACGTCAAACAAAACTGATCATTATGACAATGATGGTAGCCAAGGCAAAGATAAATACATCTTTTACAAATCTATAATTATTGTTAATAATATATTTTATCTATTGAATAAATATCATAGAGACATGTTAGTAATACTTAATAGATTGCTCTGATATTACAGAATGATACAATAGTACAATTTTATTCTCCTTTTTTCGGAGTGAATAAGTCATATGTACATTAAAATGTTTATGCATATATTTTTAACAAAAGTAAATAATATACATAAATATTGCTCCACTTTCAGATAGTAGTAGGGTTTATGATAAAAACCTCTATAATAAATAGTCTTAATTTAAATATATTTGTCCCTTTGTTTTCATGAATACAATATAGATAATGATGAATTATTTTGAATTTATTGATTGAAATATTATAATTTTTAATTTAAATCAGTCTCAAATTTAATTTTTTTTTTAAATATTAATAAGTGAAACTGTAGTAAAATTAAAAAAAATCAGAAGGCAATAAATATGATAAGGGATATAACCTTTAGGTCACTATTTCATCTGAATAAATAGTCAAAATTAGATTTCATATCTCAAACACAAGAATTATCATTAAATTTTTAATAGTCTCGTTCTTCTTTTAGAGACTGTTTAAAGTGGCATTTTCTTTTAAGTAGATAACTAAAACTAAACAAAGAAAAATAAGAGACAGATTAATGTAAAAATATTAAAATTACTAAAAGTAGACAATCAGCGAACGAAGTCAAGCGATAACTTTGTTACATTACGAAGACTTTCTCCGCTTTCTGATAAGGAAAGATCTCCTTCGTCCTGGGGCAGATGATCTGTCCGTTATTTTCAGCAGCCATTTGTAGAAGGGACTATAAAAACAATTAAAATTGTACGTAATACATTGTTTATTATTACGATTTTCATCATAATATAATTCTCTAAGATCAGACTAAACATTATCATGATACCATCTCAATTTCAGTTGAGCCATTGGTTAAACAATAATTATTATGATGAGAGGTAAGTACCAGCTAGATTTTATAAAGTTTAACCTTGCAGGACTTTAAAATATTTATATTCTACTGGAGGGGGGGGGGGGTACACCCCTGTCCGCTTAACGAGGGACAAACCCACATATATTACAAATTATATAACAGTTAACCATCTATAGTTATGCGGTTCACATAGCCGCCTGTCCTTCTATTTGCCCTGAAGATGACCTACAACGTAGGTCGAAACATCGGCACTAATAAAAAATAAGTTTTACTTATTTGGTGTTATTTATGACTGCACCTCCAAACTAATTCCATCCTTCAAATTATGTAATAGTTCTTGAATGATAATACTTGACCTTGATAATATATGTGGAAGAAAATGTGTGAAATTTATTATAAACATTTCTCCAATTCTAAGAGAAACGTATATAATAGTTCTTTTAACTATGGGAGCAGAGTGGCTCAGTGGTAGAACACTCAGTTGCCATGCCGGAAATCCTGGTTCAAATCCCGCTGTGGGGAAGACTTTTATTTAGTCTGTTTGCAGCCGGAGATGGATCATATAGGATCTAGGACCCTCCTGGGGCTCACCCAGGCTGTATAAAATATTATAAAAATAGGGTACCCAGGTGACCTATGACAAGTCACCTCCTTGCAGAACTGTTGTCCATGAAACATTACAGTCTCTACCATGTACAGAACCACAGGCCCGTTCACGGGTTGTAGTGGTCCAGGTTTCATTTAATTATGATTACAATATAATATTATTCTAGAAACTGAAGTCCAGTTCAGTACTTATTTGGAACCCCCTTAGTGAGCATATTAAAATATTGGATATTTTGTATAAAATAAAATAATTCATTATAAGGAATATAGCTTTTTAATTTAAGGTTGTTTTTAGATAAAATAAATAATTTATAACTTATAAGAAAAAAAATGTCTCTATCTTAGGTCACTGCATTCTCTGTATTCAAATAACAGTCCTAAAATAGAAATAATCGAATAAGATGTAGCTTGTTTTATTTTTTAAATTGATGCATTCCATTTTTTCCATCCAAATTCAAAAAGAGAGCTGTATTTTGTGTAATAGCTTAAGTTTCACAGAAGTTGCCCAAATTCTATTTTCTCATAAGTTGGTAAAGGTAAAGATATATATATATATATATATATATATATATATATATATATATATATATATATATATATATATATATATATACATATATATGTATATATATCTACAGCCACGGTGAATAAGTGGTTAAGTCGGATTTTGACCAGAGAGAGTTAACTGCTTTCAGATAACCAACCGGAATCGTATCATTCTCATAGTTTTTTGCTTTAAATGGAGTTGTAGTTTAAACAATAACTCCTTTTCAAGCCAATGCCCATTATTCACTACAAAAATAACTCGATTCCGCTTACTTAAGTACAAGATACTTATTTTGGAGAAAATTAGACTTGACCACTTATTCACCAGGGCTGTAAATATATACTTTATATATTATTCTAATTTAAATAGAACAGAAAATTATTTATTCCAAAATAACATAAATGAAATCAATTACAGTTAATACTGATACGCCAATAATGGAATCATGGGGTTTTAGCAGGTCATAAGATACAAGACTCCTATGGTCTTAGCAGATAGACAACATGACCTGTATCATGTTTACAATGAACCCCCAGGGTTTGGGGATAATAGAATACCCACTTCTCATCCTTCATTGCAATGCATTACAAAAAAATGAAACCTTCAACTAAATGGAGGATGGAAATTCTTGGGGGGTGCAGTCAAAATATACACGCAAATAAGTGTGTGTATATTTTGACTGCACAATTTCCATCCTCTATTATTTCTTCCAGTCAACTATTTCCTCTCTAACTTCAACTAAATGAATTTTAATCATACTAAAACTGCTTATTGTATCACTCCCGATGATTCTAGCATCTCTTCCTGCATTTGACTTGGATATTCTTCGAGTAATCCCTTCTATTGATGAACACTAAAATAATCATCAATGAAACGTAGAAACCATTTCCAACAATTTTTATCAGTTGGAGCATTGTCACCTTAAACTAACATAAACATTCTATGCGTTCAGCTGCACTTTTCTTCTATATTGATACTGAAAAGTAAAACCTCACACAAATTACAACTTAGTTATCACAAATTTTGGCATTTTTAACACAGTAAAAAAGGGTTTTTTATGTAAAACTCAAAGAATATGAATTGTATGTCATTTACAGATGTATCAACTTTATGAAACTACAAAAAAACTCTACCCTCAAGATGGCCCAAAAATTAGGTTGGAGCACAGGCACAAATAAAATAAGTCTAACTCATTTTGTATAAAATAATAATCATTTACTGCAAAAAAATATATATTAAACAAAAATAACATAACCAATAATTACCTGCTGTCCGTATACATAACTGTTAGGCAAAACCATAGGTTGGTTGTGCTCATTGAGAGGCAGGCCTGAAATATGGCAGATCAATCTTGAGTGTGAACAATGGGCGAAAGGTAGTGGATCCGCCAGCATGTTCAGCCAGTCCTGGCAGACCGGACACGACTTGTTCTTCTGCTCATAACTCCCGTAACACTGAGTGCAATGACAGGCATTAAGGAATAATCATTAAACTTTTACAAAAACTTTTAGAGAATTGTTTCTTGTTCCATCTTCGAAAATGTACATTTTTATATATGCATTGTATTGTAACCAACACAGTGGCATATCTGAAAGTTTGTGGAATTGAGAACATTAGTTTTGATTTATGGTTGCAGAAGTAATATAACTGATTTCTAAATTAAATTGGGTGTATTTTAAAACCTTGGTTAGTGACATAACCTACCGAGTTAGGTATTTCAGGGTTAGGTATTTATAAAGCATATAACCCTAAAATAGCAAAGTTTGCAAATAGACCACTTTGGCTTTGTACAGACAATGCATTTATGGAAATAAACCCTCATAAATTCATTTTGAAGGAAGTAAATTACAATTAACATTAAAAAAAAAAACCCTGTACCACTACAAGGGCTTAGGGTCCAGAACATGGTGGAGATTGTACTGTTTCTTGGACAATGGTTGTGCAGGAAGGTGATTTGTTGTAGATCATGCTCAACCACCCGATTTCCCCCCCTTATATTGGCTACGCACTTTATGGAGGCTGGGTGAACCCCAGGAGGGTCCTAGATCCCATAGGGTACATCTCCAGCTGCAGATTAGATAAAAGTCTTTGCAAGCAATGGGAGTGGACAGAACCTTAGTCATGGCAACTCAGCGCTCTACCACTGAGCCACTCTGCTCCCTGATGAATAAATACTTATTATCCGATATAAATCCTTATTATTTATTACCAATATAAATTCATTTTTCAGGAAGTAAATTACAATTAACATCAAACCATAACCATGTAGTCTTTAATTCAGGAACAAACAACATGAAAAAAAAAAATGGTACTCCAGAAAACCAGACCAATGTTTTTCATTCTTAAAATATTAAAAATAGATAATCAGCATATTTTTATGAAAAATAGTTCGTTTCCAAAGCATACTAACCTTTTATAGCATAGCAACATCTCCCAAAACCTTCAACTGCCATTTTTTTTTTGTTTATTTAAAAAATACAGCTAAACACTGATAGATTCACGCTTAACAAAAACAACAGTTTCTTCATCAATAAAAAAAAAAATCATGCATTTTATTTTCTTACTCTCTAAAATATCATATATAGTAATATTTTATTATTGTAAGAAAAGGATATGGAGTCTTAAGAGCGGAGAGACCAGCTTGGAGGGCGACAGTGAAGGTGCTCTGCGAAGCGAGCTGAAACAACTTATAGTTCTCCTGCCTGAATTGCTCGACCAAACGAAGCCATCTGTCCTCGTCGAGCAGCTCCTTATATGCTGGGATTTCTAAAACATAAGAAATATAACTTATAATATAGCTTGATAATATATTAAAGCATAACCGTTTAGGATCACATTACAAAAGTTACGAGGAAGAAAATGGACTGGATGGGGGTAAAAGAAATTGCTATTAAGTAGGGAGAACTCCAATTGGGGAGCACCAACATTTCGAACCACATTGCAGGTCTTCTTCAGGGCTAAATATGCAAAATACAGACAATTAAAATAAAAATATATAAGGATCAAGATATCTGAGTGATGGAAAATAAAGATGGGAAGGGAGAGAGCCTGAAATATATATAAAAAGCAATAACTAAGAGACAAAGAAGGTAATACAAAAAGTAATGAAGAATCCAGAAAGTAATAAAAAAATAAAGCACGAGATAATGAAAATAAAAATAAAAATTACATATGGTAAATATTAAAATTAAAATTCATAAGCATCAAGGTATCTGAGTGGTGGAAAATAAAGATGGGGGGGGGGGAATCTGAGATATAAATATAAATATATATATATATATATATATATATATACACAAAGCAAGGGGAATAAATGTTGAGTATAAATAACTAAGTGACAAGCAAGGTAATACAAAAAGCGATAAAGAATAAAATGAGTAATAAAGAAAATAATAAAAAATAAAGCATAATGTAATAAAAATAAAAATAAGGTAACAAGAATAAAGAAGGTAATAAAAATACATCTAATAGGGATAACGAAATATAAATAGACAATGATGCATGAAGAATTAATATACCAATAAATCTATCTTCTTCCTCAAATATATATATATATATATATATATATATATATATATATATATATATGTCAACTATTGTTATTCAAGAAAAAAAAATACAAAAGTTTAAGTTTGAGTGAAAAATAGTTGACTGGATAATTCAATCCATTATCACAAAAGTTTACTATTACAAAATAAGCTTGTTTTTGGGGAGTGGAAGAATAACATTAATAAGAAAACTTATTAAGTCGGTATATGAGTATTTTACAAAAATAAAATAACAATAACAATAATAAGACTAGAACAAAGAAATAGTAAATGTAAATAAAGAAAATTAAAATAGTATGAAAAGAAAGCAAAGGAGGTTATCATTTGTTTAATAGTACAATAAAATACATGAAAATTCTTCACTTTAGGTACTACTCTGAAGATGTATCATTATGAAAACTATATCAAGATTATATCATAATGTAATATACAGGACAGTCAAGAAAAACAACAGCTTGATGGCCTGCACTAAACATTTTGTAACTTCCCTTAAATCACGTACCCACAAACAAACCAGAAATCGATCAGACAAGCTTAAGAAAGAATTCATTAGGAAAATGAAGGAATATTGGACCTATAGTAAAGCTCAAGATTCCGCTAAAAATGCCACCAAGAACATCAATTGATGGCAACAGCACAATTAAAACACAAACACATAAACTGGTAGATTAACCTGGATCGGTGAAGAGAATGGATTTGTCTGGCCATGTTACGAGCCATGTAGCTCAGTTGGTTAGAGCACTGGGCTAGAGAATGCAGAAGACCCGGGTTCGAATCCCAACCTGGACAAATTTTTTCTCTTCAAAATAAAAATATTAATAAATTTAAATTTTTTTTTTTTATTTAACTTCAAATTCTTACATGGTAATAGATTGTTAATCGTTACCATAAAAGATAAAGACTCTTTGATCTTAATGACAAGATAGTAGTTAGATATCTAATCACAAGCAATAAATATCTAATCTATTATTTTGAGTATATTTGAACTTTGTAATAGAACAGAATAGAAAAGTAACTTTATTCTGGGACTAAGTCCCTTTAGAATAACAAACATCTACTAAACAACAAAATTAATTATTTAATACATTTTATCAGCAAATGCTATTTAACAAACATCAGTAATCCTTATATCCTTTTTTCGTTCATTTTATTCGCCTTATCATTAATCCATAAAAACCTATTATTATGTAACCTCCACTATAACCACAGTTTGCAAAAAAAAACAAATTTTTACATGTCCTGTTCACAATATGTAAACAAAACCTAAAAAATCTCTGACTTTTTTATATCTCTATTCACTATTGACTATCTAAGGAGCTCACTACTAACACGGAAAACAAAAGTCGTGCTGTATAAGACCCTGAATAGGCCAGTCCTGACCTACCCCTCTGAAACATGGACTTTATCTAAGGCCAAGGAAAAAGAGCTGTTTTCGAAAGAATGCTGCTCCGCAGAGTTTTCGGATCTATTTATGTGAATGGTCAATAGATAAGGCGAACCAACCGAGAAGTGTAGTTGATGTTTGGGGAGCCCGACATCATTACCTGGATGAAAATTAATAGATTGAGATGGGCCATGTGGCCAGAATGAGTGAGGAGGATCCCGAGAAGAAGCTGCTGGAGGTAAAGTTGGACCGTGCCAGAGGAAGAGGAAGACCAAGGATGCCAGACACATCTTAAACTTTCATAACTGGAGGACAGGTGCATTAGATAGAGCCGCCTGGGGAAGGTTCCTTGAGGAGCCTAAGACCCAGACAGGGTTGTAGAACCAAAATGTTGTTGATTCACTGTGAGCAGTATATTCAATTATTACTACCTCCTTTTATCTTATTTGTATTTTTATTTATTTTTTTTCATCAGTAAATTGCTAAATAGGGAAGAGATATTTTCCTGTGATAATAACACTAATAGAGAAACTGATAAACTGAAAACCATCTTATTTTGATAATAAGCATCCTTATTATCATGAAAAATTAGCATGGACAATTTCTTTATTTAATTTTAAAAATAGTTTTTATTTTTATCCCTATCGCTTCATCTTTTACAGATACGAGGATTTACTCTTAGCCATCCAAACACTCTATCCCAAAGCTCATCACTTAACTAAGGCTTCATACTATTAATGTGTTCTAATTAATGCCTAATTTATATGTGAATTTAATAGTTATTTGATTAAATAGTCCAAGCCTTCTCCAGTTTATAATAGCGTTAAACTGTTTTAAAGCCCTTATTTATTTAAAGTATCACCGATGTAATTTAAATAAATGATTTTAATCATATGTCATCTTAAATCATAAAAGAAATAGTTGAACTAACTTTGCTTAAGAACCAATAAATTTATCTAAGAGCCCTTAATTTTACTTTTTTTCACCAAAAACCTTTACTTTTAATTATTTTATCGTAATGAAATACAAAAAAAAAAATTAGTTACCAGTATTTGCCGGGAAAGCTAAAAGAGCCATACAATGCTGTATTGATGGAAGCTGATCTTCTTCATATACTGAGAAATATTTTCTTGCATGACTGAAATCAATAATAATACAAATAAAATTCATGATTAATTCTTCAATTATTGAATGAAAAAAAAAGGTAGATGAAAATTTAATATTACCGAACAGCATCAAGCCGCCTATCAGCTTTTACAAGTTCAACGAATTCTTGCACCCTCAGGTTGAACTCCATCGTTGAATGCAGCTTACGAAGTTTCGATCTGTTGTCATGGCACCACGCAAGGCACTTAGAAGTCTCCCTTTCCATTAACGATTTTTCGACTTCTCTCGAGACCATAAAAACCTCTACAACATAATATATTTATAAATCTAGACTATTGTAATACTTTCCTTCAAAGGGAAATAATAGAAATTAAGTAATTTTTCTGTAATTGTAATGTGTATTACAATTTTTAAAAAATTAGTAACACAAGCTAGTTTAAATAGAATTAAAAAGCAGAAACCTAGGATATTTTCTTTGTTATTTGTCCGTTTAACATTTAGCATAGTTGTCTTATCAGTAACAAACAATACAATATTAGTTAATACAAGAATAAAAAATAAGTAGGTAGGTTTTCAGTTTCTAATTGGAACAGAACTTTAATTTATTTTTGAAGGGTAAATGATTTATGATCATTTAATTTTCAGATTAAGCTTGCAGAAACTATGAAGATTGAAATACGAAGGTACTTTGTAACTATCACAACGATTTCAAATAAATTACCTGTTATCAAGATCTTAGATTAGTTTCCGAATAACCCGTGTGGCCAAAACAAATTTAAGTTATCTAAGGCATATTGACTAACTAATACTCAGGTTGATAATTTAAATTAGTATTAGTATTTACTTATTCTTAAGGCCCATAATAAAGTGGGTATCCTCAATGAGGGGGAAAACCTGGTGGTTGATTGTGATCATGGCCAAATCACCTTTTGGCATACCTGTTGGCTTGGAAGCTGTAGAGTCTATACTATGCACTGAACGTAATACCTTTCGTGGGTTATAGAGGTACACATTTTTTTTTTTTCAGTAGAAAAACTGAGCATGCAATTCAATTGAACTGATTGATAAATAGTAACCATAACATATATTTCACTATCACTATATTAAGTAAAAATTATATTTCAAACGACAATGACGAACTCACTCTCTAAATTTGTTTAATGCTATTTAATTAAAATAAACCATAAAACTTTTTAAAAAATTTCTTTTAGAAAAATATATCTAACAATAAGAAGTTAACAAACAATACCATATTAGAGTGGAAAATAGTTGATTGGATAAATCGAGTAATGGATTGAATTGGTCAGGAGGTGTAGTAAATAGTAACACAAAAAAAGCGAAACTTATGAAATGTGCCGGCGTTTCGGCCTAAGATGTAGGCCATTTCAGGGCTAGGAAAGAAACAGAAAATAACTATATTTATATAATATATATTTTAATATATTATATAATATATACAATTAATATGTGATATATTTATAAAGTTAATTTCTGTTTCTTTTTCTGAGCCCTAAAGATAGCTCACATCTTAGGCCGAAACGTTGGCACATTATCATCATGTGTTATCATTGACTGCACCACCCGACCAATTCAATCCATTATTGAACAGTACCATAATATGTCTTAAATGTGGTTTACATAAACAAATTAAATAAACATATTTACCAATATTAGTCAAATCAGTAAGATCAGAAGATTGTGCTAATCGTGAAGCTGCACTGTAATAACCCTTACGTAGAAAATACTCGACCAACATTCGATCCAATCGTTTTCTACACCATTGGGAAGTACTCGTATGTTCTTTTAAATGTTCCAACCTACGCTTACAGACATAGCCGGCCTGAAGCTCCTCACAAATACTCTCTTCAGCCTAAAATAAGCATTTATAAAATTATAGAATTTAAACTGAATCTGTTAGAAAGAGACAGTAGAAAAATTGGTATCAGTTTCCCAGGTTGTTGTTTTTGATTAGTTTTCTATTTAATATTCTAGAAAATAAAAATAATTTTATTACTGTATGTATACAGATTAAAGAACCAACTTACACATACTGTTTAAGTTATATCATCATCTCAACCTTCAAATGTTTGTTGAAACTGTTATTTCTTGATAAAATGATTACCGAAATATCAAAATTTCCCATTATTACACTCTTTTTTGTTTACTAAAATTCGCTATTTTTTCTTTTTTTTTTAATTATTCCGCAGTTGTCATTTCGAGTTGAGTCACAACAAGTTTTAACTTTTCATTTCTTTCCATTTTAATATTTTCCAAGAATACAAGTTATCATGCGCTTTAGTAAATATGAAAAATGAGTATATATTAGTAATAGTTTCATTCAACAAACGAAATGTTAGTTGAAACTTTTATTTCTTGATGAAATGATAACCGGAATCTATTACTGTAATTACTCATAATTGCATTCTCTTTTCCATACTAAAGCTAATGATAACTTGTATTTTTAGAAAATATACAAAATCAAACGAATAAACATTTAAAACTTGTAACTCAACTCGAAGTGACAACCTGCAGAAGAGATAACTTTTTTTACAGAATATTAAAGAGGAAATGAATAAAAAGTGAAATCTTGTTGTGACTTAATTCAAAGCAACAAACTGTGGAATTAACACTTATTCAAACTGAAAAGTAAAGTAGAAAAGGTGATTGTTTGTTTTCTTATGATGTCAGAAATTTTAGAAAGTCTCCTATCCGAAAATTTAAGTAGGTCAGTATATATGATTAATAATCAATACTTACACATGGAAGTTTAAGACTTAATAAATAAGTTTACAATTAATGACTACACTTGACAATGACAATAATACTTGTTGTAATGTAGTAATGTAAATAATTATTAATAATTCAGTTTGTTAAACCACATAATTTATCAACATAAATAAAGAATATAAAAGATGTGTATAGATAACATAACTAATACAAATATAGTGAGAATTGAAAGTAGGTTTAAGTTTAATTGAAGAGATATTTAACAAAATAAGAAGTGTAATGCTTGATTAACTACCTTCCTTTTGAGAACTTGAAGTTTTTCAACCATCCCTCCGAGAAGTTTACTAATGTCACCAGCTCCAACTTTCTCAGCAAAAAGTCCTTTTTCTAATTCGAGCGCAGCAGCTTGAACATGAGAAACTTCTCTGTCCAATTGTTTCTGTGCAGCGCGGAATTTCTTATTCAAAAGTTCATAAGGCACCTGAGACAGACACACAAAGGGGACTGGTTAAAAAAAAAACTCAGAGAAGAATGTGACAGAAAATAAATGAAGCATTTGTGGACTGCAGGTCTAAATCTAGCAAGGTATAAAAAGAAGACAAATGGAACTCACCTTCAGTGTAGGGTGTTCAAGGGCTTTGATATCTGCCATTGTGAAGCAAATTTCATTGATAGAATCAATCACTAATACACAAATAAGAGACTAAAACGTATATGGTAACAAAGTCTTCCTATTGTTGTCAACTAACATCTGATTCCCTGATGACGTAATGGAATACAGGCGGGGCAAGGAACCAGTCGAGTGGAACTGCTACTATTACAAAATTATTATTTGGAACAATATTCTTACGAAATCAAAATATTATTTTTAAGTTTTTTATTACACATAAATATTATATAAACAGATTATATTTCTAAAAAATATTATGAAATTTACACTATACAAACAACACAGCGCGTGTTAGCAACAGGTAAACACAATAGTTCTCATAAATTTTTAAAATAATTTTTGTAACTGTTCCTCACGAAATAAACACAATAGTTGTTATAAATTTATTAATTTTTGTAACTGCTCCTTATGAAATAACTTTATTCATATAGGAAACATTTTATACAATTATTTAAAAATCAATAAATACGAAATAATTAAATAAAATTTCAATTAACTACATACTTTTTGTTACTTATTTTTTTAAATACATTTAATTTTATTGATGGGGTTAAGTTTCTGTAAACTCCGAATTAAACGTACGTTATAATTTCACAGCAATTAAGGAATAAAAAGGGACTGAAATCGCAAATAAAAATCAATTAAAAACTTTTAACTATATTTTTTTCTCGAAAATTTGGATTTATTGAACAAAAAACATATTTTCAAGAAATTTAATCTATTATTTAAAAGTTAATTCGATCTTCTGAATTTTAATTGTATCAACAAATGAGGGCCGAAACGTTTAATCAATTTGTAATAAGATTTAATCGAATAAATTTATATCGACAGAAGAAAAAAAAAACATTTCCCTACTTACACTTGTAATTGTATAAACAATAAATATAAATTAATTGTAATTGATTTTAGTGTTCATAATTGATTGTAATACTTCGGTAATTTGTTTTATTGTTGTTCCTTTTAAATGATTAAAATTTTACGGATGTATTAAATTATTGCCAGAAATAAATTAAATAAATATCTTTATAATTCGTTTTCATAATCAGATTTGACTAATGAATGAATATTGTGTTTTGAAAAAACTGACATATGAGAATTACATAGTATTTAATTCTTATTTTTAATATGTTTTATATATGTGCATTAAATTTAAAAAAAGGTAATGATTATTGTAAGTACAATATTAGTATTTATGGTCAGAATTAAATCAGAGAATAGAATGTTTGATGTCCCGGTGATAAGAAAAATAATAAATATTTTGTTCATAATATATCTAATTGTACACATAATTGTCAACATATTTCAACATTTTTTTCGATCCTTTACAATCCATTTAAGTTGAAAAATAATTATCAATCATAGGGGGGGGGTCTAACATCAAGCTTTATCGCTTTATTACTTCCTTCTTAATTTAATTTATTTAAAGTTTCTACGATATTAAAATTATCAATAAAAATAAAGTAATCTTTTCAATGAAATAATCTTACATATTTAAAATAAATGTTTTGATTAGTAACTCTCCAAGAAATTTTTTTATTTTTAAATATTTTAATAAATATGTGAAATTGTTGTGAGATATTAATTATGAATTAAGCAGCTGATATAGAATTGTGAGTAGAGAGGGAATCGGTTGGATTAGAGGCCGCATGGTAGCGCTGGGGTCGGGGGCATGGCGGACGGGGCAGGGTTCTCGCGAAATCACGCCAACTCCACAGCCTACACGAGAACACGTCGGCCATCTTCCCTCGTTAACTCTCACCATTGACTCTCCACTCTTTGCGCTTGTTTTATGTGTTTTATAGGGTTATTCTAGTGTAAGAAAAGTGTTTCGGAACTGTTATAAGTGCCGTTATTCAAGGGTGTTAATTCCCGAGTAGTTTAAGTGTTAATAAACAGTGTTTAAACAATTGTGAGTTGTCGACTGTTAAGAGCAACTGAGCTAGGGGACCAGCGTGGCTGACCATTCTTTGTTTCTTGCAGTTTACAAGGTGAGTTTTTTCGTAATAATCACCTCCCCATGTTGATTCCCTCCTTTATCAGATAATCTTGTCACAATTTCGAGGCAATATTTACCTTCTCGAGAGGCTAGCTGGTTCTGTGGGTTCGTTACACGCTCATGTTTCACAGTTATATGAAGCTTGAATAGACTAGTCTGACTCCACGCTTTCAGAATTAGCTCATTCCTACGTTTTCATCGAAAATTCTCTTAAAACCCATTCTCTTGAATCTTGTATTTATAGATTTTTCCCCTCTGTGTTTCTTCTGTATTTATGAGATGCACTTTCTATAACCGCTGGACTGTAGTTGCGTGACCTAATAAGTGAATCGCCTACCCTTGCCGTTGTTTCTTCATCCCTACCTTGTTTTTATGTTTTACGAAGTATCTATTGTTTTAAAATAACATTTCCCATAGAATTCAGTGTATTTAAATTTTAGAATATCTTATTTTTATGTTACGCATTTTATTTAATATGCAAACAAACCTTAATTGTTTTTTTTTTTGTTTTATTCTGAAATAACTATAATAATAATCTCAAATCAACTGGTTTGTTTATTGGGTATTTGTTTTTGTTTTTTTAGTATTTTTTTTTTGTTTGAAGTTATATTTAGACAGTTAATTGTGGCAAATTGATGGTGAATTATGGGTTATAGTTTGGAGGTTATAAGCCTTTTACCGGTTCATGATATTACATAATACCGAAGCTATGCTTACTTCTCCGGTTTGATTAATGTAATTTTAAAGAGAAAAAAAAAATATTTTTTATGTTATTTTTCGAATATTTTTTGTTCCAATGGAGGAATTTTGGCGGTTTGTCCACCCCCCACTCTATGTCTCTCGAGTCTGGACAACTGCAAGCGTCCCTTTGGCCAAGCATTCAGCCATCTCTAACCATTTGCACCACGTGCCCTGGACAATTATTGCTATTATCCTCCACAACCTCGTAATAATAATTAACCATTTATTAGGCACTAATTTAAAATTAAATTTTGATTTAAATGGTTTATCATTATTGTTGTAGTGGTATGCAATGTCAGTCCATGGCCACATCCAATTCATATTTTGATGGCTACCTCAACAATGGTGCAAATATTTAAGCATTCTTACAGCTGCTTGTTTTTTCTATTGAATTCTTCCTTACTACCAAAAGTCAATTATAAATAAACTATCTATTAATGTGTTTTATTTTATTATTTTTCTTTATTAATGAGATTTTCAAATTTAAAAATTATAAATTATTTTATTTATTATAAAAAGTTATCAATTTATAATAAGGAATATGATTAAAAATTTAATGGAAATTTATTGTTCATAATCTTTGTTATAAGTTGTTGAATATTAATAATGTTGTGAGCACAATGAAAAGCAATTGTTTTAATCGGAAATTATTTTACTGATAAATGACTTCCTCCTACATTAGATTTGGAGTTTAAAAAAATATATTACTCATAAATCTATGTTGTTAATATGAAAATAATCTGGTCTGGTTAGTATGAAAATCTTTTTCTTTTTTTTCTAGAAATTATTATTATTCATTTCTGTTAAAGTAATAGACATAACAACTTTTTTGTATTGTAAATATATTCCTCTAGAATGAATTCACACACAGGAATCATACCTTCATTAATAATTTAGGTATAATTCCTGTTCACCTTTGAACCTTGAACACATTGCATTCTTTTTATTATGTTCTTTCTGTGTACATTCTTTTTATTATGTTCTTTCTGTGTACATTCTTTTTATTATGTTCTTTCTGTGTACATTCTTTTTATTATTTATTATTAACATATCAAAACATTTAAATAGTTGAACAATAATTAAAAGACAATATGTTAACATTACAAAAAGCTTCTTCTTTTTTTTTTCTGAAATTATATTTATTTAGATTTTTTACTTATTTTTATTGAAATATTTGGAATGATATTCTCCACATGCCCTGTAAAAATATCTTTAAAAAATAACTTCAAAATATTCTGTAGAATGAATTTACACATAGTCATGAATAATTAAATTACGATTTCTGGTCACCTTTAAATCTTTGATACATTGCATTCTTTTTATCGTTTGATTTTTATGTATATTATTTTTATTAATTTATTTCAAGAAATATGAGTATAAATTGAGAAATTCGTTATTTAGTTGCTTCGCATGATGCCCAAATTAAAAATTATCTGTCATCAATCTTTGTTATAAATAGTTTAATAATGTAGTGAATATTATGAAAAACTTTTTTCAAAAGTTTAAAAAAAGTTTACTCATATCTATTGAAGCGTTTGATAAGACACATCCTCTTTGCAGATTTCTAAAAATATTCATCATTGCGAACACACACACTATCATTAATGAATGAATAATGATTCCTCCACACCTTTGAACCTTTACACATTGCATTTTTTTATGTGATCTTTGATACCATATTGCATCATTGATAAGTATGAGTAATTTTGAATTATTTATTTTTCATTTGAATTGCTTGGTTTTTTAGGTTGATTCAGTCCTTAAAATTTTTAATAATTATCTTAAACCGTAAATTTAAAAAATGCTTAAAATAATGAAACATGTCTTGTGCTATTATAATTAAACATTAAACAAATAAATTTGATAAAAAAAAATCTTAAAGCACACACGTTCAAAGTGAAACTGACATTATTAAAATGATTGTTAAAAAAGGAAATTTTTTTTTTTTGAAGTTTCAATAATTATTGAAACTAGAAACTGTTCTCGGATGCACAGTCCCAAGGATTATTTGATCCTTAACAGTAATAGCTATGCAGAATTCCTGCACTTGAAGTTAGCATTTATTTATAAAGATCATTTCAATTAGACAAAAAAAAGGGGAGAAATAAAAGTAGTTTTTTGGATGAATTTATTATTGTTTGAGAATGGAATAAGTTGCATGTGACAGAAGTAACATTTTCCCAGAGAACTGTTATGTGAAAGAGGAAGAAGGTAACACAATCCATGCTACCTTTCTTAACCTGTTAAGGTTTCTAATAATAGTTAACATTCAGGTGCTTTTGTTTTTTATTGCTTAATTCATCTATGTCCTAATCTGTTTGCCAGTTTAAATCACTGAATTCACAGTTATAAAATTAACTTTCAAATTTGTTTTACAAGTTTAATTTTAAACTTATTCATACTTATCCATATTTGTTTTTTTTAATGAATGTTTTTTATGTGTCAAATATTTATATATTCATATCTATGTGTAATGTATAATAATATAAAAAATTTACTTGGCGACTTCTTATCTTGGTGTAGTTAGTACTCGATTTCAAATGATGAAAATGTATTAAATATATGAAAAACTTAATAATTAATAAACAATTCAAGTTTCTGGGTGCTTGATAAGATGTTAACATTAGCTACATTTTAAAATTACATCTGATAAGAGATGCAATGTATAAGTGGTAAAAATATTTATTTTTTTTCATAACTTAAGCCACCTGAGTAGATTACCAAGCATTAACACTTCTCTATATGAATTTTAAGTCTGAATATTTAATTTATGGTTAGTATTTTGGTTAATTTTTCTTTGGTCTTAGTTTGTTAAAAAAATTTCTGCTGCGGTTACTACAAAATATTTTAAGACCAAATGTTCAAATTTATTCATGCTCATTAAATACTATTTTCTGATTATTAAATTTGTTTCCATGTCCAACTACTTGCCAATTTGTTTTTAAGACTACTATGAAACTTTTTTTTAAATTTAAATAAAATAACTATGAAACTAAAAAAAAAGTAATCACTATTTTATATTGATAATACATTGCTGTATTTAGTATGTATTATTTGAGCCAATTTGTCAATCTTGGACCCAGCAGGAGACAAAGTCCTAAAGTTACACATTATATGAAAACTTAATTATCGCCACATGATTTCCAGGATATGTTGCTTTAATCTTTTGTATGATAAGCCTAATCAACTTCTAGGAATCAGTTTGTTCAATAGCTTTCAATTATTAATTTTTCGGAAATAGAGACAAACAAAAATCATTTGTCTGAAATATAAAGATAAAAATACAAATTATTTGTTTATTATAACTAGTACTTTCATTATTGTTGTTTAAAACCGGGAATTAAATAGTTATTTTTAGCTGAATGTTGTTGGCCAGTGAACAGCGTACTTATCTAAATTGTCGATTATTTATACAAACTAAAATCCGTTGCCCACCATAAACAGCTGTACCATTGTTCTACTGTATTTATTTTTTATGTTTTATTTATGTGGTCGTAAAATGAATGTCCAGCCTCTTGCTTTCAATGAAAGCATGCTGTAAAGGTGGGAGAGCAAACATTTTCATTTCAATCTGTTATACATTTGTTTGTTTATTTTATTTTTATAAAACGAGTGGTTTGATAAGTATTCATTGGCGGTGTTTACAATTCTATTTGAAAAAAAATATATATATTTCTAGTATTGTAGAAAATGGTTAAGTCATTAAATTACTTATTCTGAAATTTCCGTCCCCTTTTTATTGTACTTTATTACCTCCTAATGACTGGAGTAATATTAAAATTACCAAACGTACGATCTAATGCGTATTTTTATTATACATAGGATTTCTATTAAGTTTAAACTTCCATAAAGATATTTGTGTTAAATTAGTAGCAATTAAATAATGGTAGTTGTTAATTTTTTATCTTGAATATTTAGCCGTGATGAAGACCTGCAACGTTGGCTTTCCAATAAACAGTTCTCCCTATATGAGAGAATTTTGTTTTTACCTCCTACCCGGAACATTTTCTCTCTCTGGTAATATTACATAAACATAAGACAACGTTAGTAAATATTTTTCTTATTCTAAAGGATATTAAATTATAGTAACAAAGCATTAAAATGGATAGACTTAATATAGTTTCCATTTGCAATTTTAATGTATTGTTTTTGTTATATTGACAAAAAACTTCGTTGTCAATGAATTTTACAAACATTTAAATTTACTGATATTTCATTCATTAATATTATCTACTATAGGATAAATTGATGTAGATTGAAATACTGAGGAATGTAGTTTTTCTTTTTTTTAAATCTAAACCACTCCGGTGTCAACTCCTGATCTCACCAGCCCTGAAGAAGACCTTCAAAGTGGGTTGAAACGTCGGCTTCCAAATAAACAGTTCTCCTTATGTCAGAGATTTTTTTTACTTACATCCGGATCATTTTCTTCTTCATATGTACAAGGTTTACTAATTTTATTCAACATAGATTTCTTTTATTTAAACTACAAGAGAGAAAAAAATACATTAAGAGAATTATTTTTTATAGACTAATAATATTTTTATTTATTTCTGCCTAATAAATAAAATAAAAGGTAGTCAACAACCACATTAAACTAGACTATGCAGATAATGCGACATTTTTGCATAGTTTAGTGTAATATAGCTAGCCCAGTCAAATTAGTCAAATCGGAGCAAGATTCTCAGAATGAGAGATAGTCGGTTATAAATTTGTATAAACCTTTATTTTGGCGCCCTAAAACTTGTCTCAAAACCTGCTTATCGTAGGGTGCCCGCGACTACAGATATGTTAAGGGCAAAGGACAAAAAATCAATTTTTTACACATTTATTGTAGAGGATTAAATTTTCTACAACTTTGGTCTAAACATTTTTTTATATCTTGAACCATTTTCGAGATAGAGGGCAGAACGCGCGTAGTGTTTGACTATTTAGAGTATTCAACAAATATCTACCATATACTGAACCCCCCTAGGACCTTTCAGGGGTTGTAGTGGTACAGGTTACATATAATTAATAATTTTAATATTTGCACTGTTTTAATTACAGTTATACTGAGCTAGCCAGCTCTCTGAACATTGTGTTATTAATGCCTAAAAGTTTAAAAAAAAAGTCATTTTCTTAATCTGTAACTTCTTTAATTATAATTAAACAAAAGTTAGCTGTCTAGAAGAAGAAAAAAACAGAGTAAAGGGAAGATATATAAATCCGAAATATCGAGATTGTTTTCTTTCCAATTAAAAAAGAAAAAAGTCTATTTAGCATTAAAGGGAGTCAAATAAAAAGTTTTCTGTTTACGGGCTAAGTTGTTTCGAGGGAGAGGGTCCTATCTAAGAGCCAAGTTCACTCCCAGTTCCTCTAGAGAAGAAACCAAACTCTTCTATTTCTACTTTCTTCTTCTTCTTTCTTCTTCTTCTTTCTTCTTCCTTTCCCCTTTTGTTCGTTGAAGTACTTGTTTTATTTTTGAAGGAACAAGATCTGTCAGCCGCTCCTTATACGTCAGTTATTTGATAAAATAAAGTTAAAAATTCCTTTATTATTTCTTTTTTAATAAAGGGCACTGGTAATTATTCCGGAGGTTGTCGCTTCGAGTCGGGCCAGGGCAAGTTTTAGCGTGGAAAAGAATGTGTATACTTCCGTCATCGTTTCATCTAGGAACGAACGTTTCAAAAAACATCCATCCATATTTCAAAAAGTTAGTTAAAACTTTTATTTCTTGATGAAACTATTTCCAAAATCTACTCATTAGCCATATACTCTTCTCATCTAAATGTTTTCTCCTTACAACCTCGACGAAATTTCTGTCTTTGCCAAAATCCATTTGATGACCATTTTCACTTAGTTTATTCTTTGGAATTGCTGAGAACTTCGGGAAGTATTTCACTAAAATACAAGTCATCATGATCTTTAGTATGGAAAAGAGTATGTAACAATGGTAAATGTGTATTTCGTAGATTTACGTAATCAGTTCATCAATAAATGACCGTTTTAATAAACATGTATCATCTATACTATTACAAAAATCTACTCATTATCAATAATTATATTATCTTTTCCATCCTCAGGATAACTTGTATTTTTGTAAATTATTAAAAGAGAAACGAATTAAAAGTTAAAACTTGTGACTCAACTCGAAGCGACAAACTGCCGAACAGATACTAAAATATTTATTGCAGGTGGCATTCCTGCCGACCGACTAATACACAAGTACCTAATTTAACATTACTACATCAAATGTGTTGGATTGGGGAGCGTGTTAGCTCACAGAGAGTAGAGTGCTTAGTCGCCATGCTGAAGATTCCATGTTAAAATCTTGTTGTGATCGGTAAATTAATTAGTCAGTTAAGAGGCACGGATGATGGACTCTGTGGGACCTAAATCCCTTCCTGGGTCTCACCCAGACTCTATAACGCGTGGTTTCGGACTAATTACCTCCCTGCACAACCGTTGTACTAGAAGCAGTACAGCCTACCATGTACCGAACCCAAGGGTTTGAGTAGTACGGTTTTATCTTTATTTTTTGTTTCAAACATACCATCTCCTTAATTTGCATTCGTGATTATTCTTTCAAACGCTAGTAGTTGATGATCAATTGTTATTTCAATGAAAAAAATCAGTTATTTATGGGATGCGAACTGAAATAGTTCTTCATGTTGTTTAATCGCACGCACATTAGTAGTGTTCTTGATATCATTCCGCAAGCTATATTGTTATGCCGATTCAGGAACATTACTGCTCCAGTGTAAGGACTATCTTTACTTGTTCAATACAGTGGCGTTATCTGTGATAATATGGTGTATCATTGCTTTGTTTTACTAGCCTTTTAATGTGAAACCTCAACTTATGTTATCAGTTGAACTGAAATCTTAAATAAAATTTCCACATTTTGCTACCCTTGTTTCTAATTCTATTTTCATTGTTCTTCGATAGACAATTTTTTTGCTGAAGTAATAAGACATTAAAAACAGTTTTTGAAAAATAGTTGCAGTCAAAACAATTTAGTTGTTTTTTACTAGATTGTCGTTTTTAATAAAACTGGATTAAGCCTATATCTGCAGTCGCAGTGAATAAGTGGTTAAGTCGAATTTTATCTAAAGTGAGTTTAACTGTTTTAAAGAAATGTAATCGAGCCATTCTCGTTGTTTTTGGTTTGTTATAGAGATGTAACAATAACTCTATTTTATAAGTTGCGCATACAGCGGAAAGAGCAAAGGGGCCTTTAAGTACTACACGGCAAAGAAAGCCAATTTCAGCACCTGTAATATATATATATATATATATATATATATATATATATATATATATATATATATATATATATATATATATATATATATATTTATTTATTATCTCTTATTATCTCTTCAAAATTAAAAAAAATAAATATATTTAACGCGGACGACCCGGGTTCGAATCACGGCCAAGGCATAATATTTTCTCTTCAAAATAAAAAAATATATATATACATACATACATATATACACACACATGTGTAATCTGTAATTTTGTGAATAAAAGAGGGTGAGGAAGGAAAAAAAAAAAAAGCTAATGCCTGAGCTAGCCCCGTTTTCAATACGAAAAAAACACGATTCCGCATCCCCAACTACCAGAAAATCGTTTTGAGGAAAATTCTACTTGACCACTTATTCACCGGGACTGTAGATACATACTGATCCTCTTAATAGACTAGTTTTCAACCGATGGTTATTGCTAAATTCGGCCTCTAGCTCAGCATGCTAAATACTAGAATTGTCAGTGCCTCCACAATATATGAGTGGGCTTGTACTAAGAGGTTTAGTTCAAACCTTCCTCGGGCCAGCCAGATCTCATCCGACCAGCCAAAGTTTATTATTATTACATTGTTTTAGTTACCATTTATGTTGCTCAATGGCGCTAGGCAAACAAATAAATTTCAGTACGCTTCAGAGCTATAATCAGTTTCCTCCTGTATATCTGTTTGCCTGCCTGTCTAGGGCATCTTGGAAGACAACATTTTACCATCTGGGCCGTGGGAATACCCCAGGAGTACTCCCGCCCACCCCGTCATAGTCTTCGAAGATGCATATCTCTTGTCGTATTAATATCCATACTCAGTACAGTTCTTCGTCCTTCTCCTTAAAATGTTGACAATTTCAGGAAGTAAGAGTGTTAAATGTACTGATATCATCCTAGTCTTGACCTTGAGAAGAATGAAAACAAATTAATACGAATCCTGGTTTTATTTAAAATAATTTATTTAATGGTTAATAATAGATTCCTTTGTTAAATAAACTTTGCTTCGCTCTTGATCATTTTTATTGCCCCGTTTATACCGCCTACTGCTCCTATAATATCCCCGGTCCTCTTGTTACATTATTACCATTATTGCTGGCCTATGGGTTGGACCGCTATGCGGGTTCCTATACTAGATGTCCCATGGGCCGGCACATAGAGCCCATTATCTACACGCACACCCCTATACGATAATATCCCCCCCCCCTTGCACTGAGATTTATTGCACTATTGTACACCCCCCTCCCTACACACACATTCACACATATACAGTTCCCGTGTGAAGATATTGCAGTGCTTGCAGGAGGCCTTGAGGGTTTTCTTTCCTTTCACCAATCTCTTCGTCTTATTGTAATAAGCCTGTCCCTTCCTTATTGTCGTATGGCGGGGGGTTATTGTATAATAGGTGCATTGTAAATCATAATATATTTCTGCTTCTATAAATACTTTTTTTTATGTGATTAAACACCTCGACAGAGGCTTCCCACGTTGCCGTTACAATAATGAACGATGAAACTAATTTTTCTAATATTTATGGAAAAAAACAATTTAATTGTTGTTTGTTTATTCATTCAATGTTGGGTAAAGACTCAAAAACTAATATTTTAAATACAGAAACGTTGATGAATGCAGGTGTGCAAACAGGAATGGAAGTAAATTCGAATTAAACGAGGTATAAGTAGGGTTTAGTAGCAGGTAGTGTTGGGCGATAGTCGATAGTTAGCACTATCGATAGGCCGATACTATCGGCTGAAAACTATCGAAAACTGTCCATGGTTTTTCGATAGCTGCTTCTTTTTTTTCCAAGCCTATTCAATAAAGAATTTAAACTAATTTAATTAAATTCAATTACCTACCTACTATTTGAATGTTGCAGGATTATAAATTTTTAAGATTATATCATAAAGATGAGAAAAAAAACTAATTTTTTTGAATTTTAAAAAACTATTTACAATTCTTTATTTTTTTATTTTAGTAGTTATTGGAACCGTTGCTAAGCAACACCGATCAAATATTACGTCACTATAACCTTTTTTGTATAATTGAGAGATAAAGTTTTTAATTTACTAAACTAGAGGGAAGACTTAATTATGACAGACACGAGCTGAAAACATGGATCCCTGCCAAACTTTAAACAAAAATATTTTTAGGCTAAAATACTCAATAGCCCTTTTAGTATTAATTTTATTATTTCACTTAAAGTTTATTACCACATAAAAAGTATGCAGTTCATAAAATACTTGAATGCGCCAGGTCCCATCGATCCTATTACCTTATCAAAAAATTATAAAGGCCAAGGGGCCTAAGGGGAAAAAAATCAGGCCATGTTTAGGACATTATTTGTCCCTCAGTATTTACGTAATTATAATTGTATTTTAAATGAATATTAAAAAAAATAACTTTTTACTTGCAATTAATAATATACATATTTATACGTGTAGAAGTAAAAAAAAAAAAAATCAGACATGAGGATCATATCGCTGCTCTGGAAGTATAATGATTTAACTGCAAAAAACAAAACTACAAATCACAACTGAACAATGAGTCGTTATTCTGCCGGAGGGAAAGGTAAATTAACATGCTGGTTATAACGATGGACTTTTCCTCCCTTGGCGAATTTCGTACAATTATGTCGATTCACAAACATCTAGTAAATGCATTTATGAGCCCCCCCAAGACAAAATGTCAATTTCCCAGTTGCGTCATACTTCCGGATCAGCGATATGGCTTCCATTATTGGGTTATTAAACTACAAATCGATTGATCAAAATTAATTCTAAATATATTTGAAAGGATTTTAGATACTTTTATATTAAATATATAATTAATCAATTATATTATAGAGCGGATTGGCTCAGTGGTAGAGAGGTGAGTTGCCAAAGTTTCAAATCCCGCTTACTGGCGGGCTTATTTAATCTGTTGTATCTAAGCGGCCAGTGATGGATCCTATGAGATCAAGGACCATCCTGGGGCTCACCCAGCCTATACAAAGTGGGTACCCGATATAAAGCGAGAAATCGGGATGGGGTTGAGCGTGATCTGGGACAACCTACCTGCGTGCACAACCGTTGTCCAAGAAACAGTGTAGATTCTACCCACGTACTCAACCCAAGACCACCCTTCAAAGGTTTTAATATGATTAATTCCAAGAAAAATTAAATTAATAAAACCAGATTAGTAATAAATTTGAACATATATATTAAGTCAAGCTGTTTTTATTTTTGATCCTTGTTTATTTCTGGTATAAAAGATTAAATTATAATTTTCTTAATGCCTTTTTTTTTTTTTACTATCAGTCTATCTACTGATTGTCAAATTTTGTATATGACAGGTGTAGATACAAATATAAATTAAAAAAAAGTTATTAAAAAAAAATTAATAATAAATTCTTAATGTATATTCAAAGCTTGTAAATAAAGTAGATGAATATTAATCATCTTGAGAACTCGTTTTGGATCCAGCCAGAAACTTGCTCGCTTCATTTGAATGTTACAGCTGCCAGTTGAAAATTCCCAACTTCAGTTTGTAAAATTATTACTGAGTAGCTAACTTCCATTATATTGAATTAAATGAACAGTTTACGATGTTGTTTTGTTAGGAAATAAAGTTTATTAGTAAACTTAATTCGTATCCTTTAGAGGCTTTAAACATTAAAATTTTGTATACAATTTAGCGTACTTTAAAATTTTATAGTGTTAAAATATTTAAACTTTTTATGCTGAGGAAAATCGCAATCATTTTATCATGCCCTCGAATCCCGGCCCTCGACATATCTTTTCTCTTCATAATGAAAAGTTTAAAACTTGTGACTCCAAGCGAGGCGACAACCTGCGGAATAATTACCAAAAACTAAACACATGATTTCATACTCGCAAATATATTTTTATTGAAGTAATACTTAGACAATAAAATAACATCTAATAAAAAAACAAGCCCAAGTGATCTTTGTACATTAATACCTGTTAATTTATTATTTTAAGGGGTTTGATCCATCCCGATAAAGTGAAATCCCCAGGAAGTAAAATTATAAATTTTAATGTGTTTATTTAAAGTTATAATTACTGTCCAATTGTGACAGGAAGCTCAATATCTGTTGCTGATATGGTCTGGTTTTTTTGTTATAAAATAGACTGTTTATGATCTGAATATTTGTTATAGGACTGTAAACATATTAATCGAATAATAAAATACACTAATTCCAAGTATCTATTGGGCCTTGAAGTATTTTTTAAAGATTTTATATGGCCCGAAAAAAATATGGTGTCTTATTTTCATTTTCACGTTTTGGTTTTTCTATTGCTGTGCTGGAAGTACTGAGTTCATATTCTGTTATGTCAGATTTGTTATATAATCTGTTTACAGCTATAAACAGTGTGAGATTTGTTTTAAATATATCGTTGGTACAAATGTGAAGCATCGAAAGTGAAAAACACCATTGTTGAGGAAAGTAAGAAAACTATTTCAAGTTGTGTATCGTCAAACGTATTTTACTTGTTATACTTGCCTAATAAATGATTTTATATGATTCGATTATCAAATCTAAAGCAAACTCATAGATCGAAAAAAGAATGTTTTTTCTTATTAGATTTTCGCATTTTTATCGACGATTTATAGCGCATTGAACTTAGTTAATCATCTTTTTTATTACTCTACAGATGTAAATAGGATTAACTACTGGGTAGATCCACGGGAGGGCATTGGCAGAGGACATTATTATAATTGGTTCTACTTATTGTTGGTTTCTTCATTTAGCGTCCCTTTATGCTGCTATAAAAAATCGGACGATTCTACAGTGAGAGTC